>CM076577.1:609420172-610057311 GCA_034641835.2 Pinus albicaulis | reverse complement strand
AAAAAAAATCTGAAATTCAGAAAAAAGTATATGCTATAGTATAATGTTTTTTATACTGTAACATAAAAAATAAATGTTTCTAAGAGCTCGTGAGCGATGCAAATTAAGTTTATTTTCAAACTTTATTTGGATGTATGTTATAGTTTCATGTTTAAACGTCGAGCAAGTTGCCGAGCGGAAGTAGCAAGCATTGAATATTACAACCGAATGATAAAATGCAGAGGCACAAAGAGCTCAGGAGATAATGAATCAGGTGCCCCCGCAGTTGACCTGTTTGACCACGAGGTAAACAAGATCAACGGTGTGGATTCATTGTGGGGGGACAAGCCCAGGTTTGCTGTCATACTCCAGGAGCCTCCGCAATGATGTCTGGAAGATAGCTGTAAGCCACGACAAACCCTGTCAACGGATTTTTACACGTCATTTCGGGCATTTATTATGGGTTTCACGGCTTTAAATTGATCATTGTCACATTTTCAAATCATTTGTAATTGTTTTCCACTTTGAGCCGTGTTGTCGCCACCTTTTCACTCTCCACTACTTTGCGGATTGCTTCCGTTGTCTGTACAGCCATGGCCAAGTGATTTTCACTACCTGGTTTGACTAGCCACATTCCCCTCATGGACAGTGAGAGATACATCCATGATACCGTGTCTTCCGTAAACCACCCCCTCCTTTCTCATCAAGTAACCCTAAATGCCGAGAATTCCCTAGTTTTTTCTGCCATGAAGAAATTTGGTGTCCTGTCTACATGTATCCCAAAAGTTGATTTATTTCCTGAATTTATCTGTTGGCTGGTTTCTTCAATGTATCCCGGTAAGTGCTTTATAATGAATTCTCAGGGGGAGAATGTTCTACAGGTGTCGACGCAATTGATTCGCCACGCGTTTTTTTTCTCTGAAGATGAATCACCACTTCAATTCTCAGAAGACTCATTGGCAAGTTATTTTGAAAACCTTTCATGGGAAGAATTTAATCAGTGTATGTTTCATTTGAGACCAAATTCAAAAGAATTTCAACTGGAAGATGAAGAATTAAATTTGGAGATTTTTGGTGCTGAAAATAGACCAATTCTGAGTTGTATTGCAGAAATTCTGGGCAAAGATAATGACCTTACAATTGACAAATCAGTGTTAGGAATGTACGCAATGATGATGAAACCAGGGACAGTTCTGGATATTCCATCTTTCTGGCAAGAGACTGTCAACTCTCAGTTGATGAGCTTTTCTCTCATAGGTTCCTTTAAATTTCCCTCATTTCTTGTTTATTTATTCTTATATCAAAATGTTGAAGAATTTATGAGTTTGGGGTTAAATATAATGGATGTCAACAAACAGAAACAGTCAGTTATATTTTGGACTGACATAATTAGAAGAGAGGGAAATGAAGTAGGGTCATTTGAGTTTTCCAGTTAGTATATGTCAATTTCTTATAGAATATTGAATGGGGTTTCTCCCCCTTGTTTTCTACCAAAATCCAGGGAGTTTTTACAGTTGGGACCTAGTTGCAGGTTTGGGGATTGGTTTGTGTTTGAGGAATATTCTGATATAAGATTGTATGGAACTAATATTGAGCCTTATAGGCTCCCAAATTTTGTGCCTATGAGGCTTTTTTCCCTTGAATTCATCAGACAGAGTCTCAATGTAGATCAGGTGCATTTCGTTCCCATGAAGAAAGGTCTCATGTATAAGTTTCCCATGAGTGTGGGACCCTTTGTGGTAAATACGAGATAAGCATTTGGTGAAGTGTCTAAGTTGTTGGAAGAGACACATCTATTACTAGGTGAAAAATGGTCATATGATCCTCATGGATTGATTTCCCAAAGCAGAGTTGAAAATGGATATTCTGCTTTTATTCACGAAAGCATACTTGAGCAGGAAAAGTTGGCAAACCCAGGAGAAGCAAATTCAGCAAAAACAAGCATTCAGACACCTATTATAACCGAAAAGTTAAACAAAATAAGTAAGGATTCTGTTGTTGAGTTAGATGATGAAGAGCCAAGAGAGGAGAAAAGAACTAAGTTCACTGAAGATCATTCTTCAAATTCACCAGGTTTTACCTTCCATTTAAATGAAGAGAAAAATGCTCCCTCTTCTCCTGGAGGTCATGAGCTTTACCAAGAAAAGGTGCCCTCAGTCAAACAGGTGTTTACACAGATTGAAGAGAAGAATCAAAGAATAAAAGCTAATATGGATGCTCAGGCAAAGAATCACATAGCTACTAATCAGACTAGGTTTCTAACTATGATGGATCTCGAGGAGGATCAATTCAGAATGGCTTTAACACATCCAATAGGGATGTCTCTTGGATCCTCAAGCAGTTTCAATGCTATAGATATAACTATGGATGTTAAGAAGATGATGGATAAGATGAATCTACATAAGCAGACTGAACAATTAATTGTCAATGATCTAACTAAGACCAATGCCACGGCTGTTAAAGCTGAAAATATGCTAGCAAAGGTTATCAAGCAACTCAAGTTGGAGAAGGCCAATTGAAGGGCCTTATCAGTTCAAAATGAGGAGTTGAAAAAGATTATCATAAAGGTTGATGTAGATCCTAGTGACAAAGCTGCAGTACAAAAGTTCATGGAGAATGCTGGAATAGAGATATCCACCCTGAGGAGAAAGCTGAAGTTACCTGCTGCAGAACATTCAATGGCTGTAGAAGTGGAAGAGGTGGAAAAAGAGAAAGAGGAACTCCGTCAGCAATTGTTGCGTAAAGATGAAGAATTTTCTAAAATAAAGCAGACTGCCATTTCTTTACAAAATCACATTGAAAATCATACTTGTACCTTTGTTTTTCCTACAGGTGATACAGATCCCCAAGTGCAGATTGCTCAACTCAACATAGAAATGAAGATGGAAGAAAGAGATCACAAGCAAGCTCAAGCAGAATTAGAAACGGCCTCAAAGATCATACGGTCACTACAAAATGAAGCTGATCAGAATAAACTGAATTTACAAAAGGATGAAGCTGAGATTAAAGATCTCAAAGAGAAATTAAAGGGAAATATCTCACTTATAAAGGCTAAAGATATCATTTGGGGTGAAATTATCTCAGAAATGAAGTCCAATTGGAACTTCTTGAATATAGTTACAAAGGAGAAAAGCCTTATCTTAGAATATGAAGAAGAGATGCTATCTGATAAGCAAACAGCAATTAAGAGAGCCAATTGGGCTAGCAAGTTCATAAACTTTATTAATTACAAGTCAGATGAGGAATTAGAAGACATTGGAATAAAAGATAGATATTTCTATGCTGCGGAGGTTAATAAGATGATAATTAGGAATGATCTCCGAAAAGTTACAGAAAAGAGACTGTTGGGAATCAAAGAAAAAGTGAAAAATTTTGATATATCATTTGATAAATTGACAGGAATAGGTTTACCTTCATGTTGGTCAGAGAAAGGAAACATTCTGTCATGGAAATTTGATGAAGATTTATTAATAATGGAAAAAAGAAAGATGGATAATAGGCATGAAAAGATGCAGATTTTAAAAGGAGAAACAGTGTTTAATTTCTTACAAAGGCATTTCAATTTGTTATGGATGGTGAAGACTCTCTTCATAGAAATACCTACACATAGTCATATTGTTGCATTTAGGTTGGAATATCATAGTTTCAAGAATTCATCAACAACCCAAAGTGAGATATGGAAAAAGTGAAAAACATTCTCAATGGATTCAGCAAAAGGAATTCCCGCATCTCAACAAAAAGTAATCGTTGACTCAGCAACCGTATCAGAAGTGGCTATCCTTCTAGATTAGGAATTTTCAATTTCACGTTATGTTATTTTCTCAAAATCATGTAAATTGTAATAGGACCTTTTTGAGGCATGTACCTCCGTCACTGTAAGTAGTTAAAGTAGTTAGAATTAGTTTCATCGCTGGAAACTGTTTTGTTATTTTGTATTTAAAGAAATTCCAGAAAAAAGTTCGGTGAGACCTTAAATGACATATATATAAGAATGGAAAATTAATGAATGAGTATGCAAGTTTCTATCATTCTGTTTATGCTGAAAAGTTTTCCATTTTACACAATGTTTTCTTATCTATGAATAAAATAGAGTAATGAGCAGCGAGTCTCTTTATACATATGTATTTAAGAGTTAAACAAACCTTAATGTGCGCTCCCCTGTTTTAAGTTTATCTTTACATAATTCTTCAGGGTTTTAAAATGATAGATTCTGTTTGAAACAACATATCAGATTGAAATCCTCTTCTCTTTTTCTTCAGTTCATTCAATTCAGCATAAGTGAAATATAGAATTGTAGAACATGCATGGATTTGATATTTAAGGGTTACATAATCAATGTTTAAGGGTTTAGAAGACAGAGATAGACATATATTCATTTGTGACATAATCAGATAATGTCTTAAGCACTAATTCCTTATCACAGCTAAGTGATTTTCTCTTAAGGTACAACATGTTCCAACAGTTTTCCCAAGTGTTTCATGATCCAATAGCAGATATGTTGGATATTGAATGTGTTAGCCATCAGAAAATTTTGTCATAAGAAGATGATGGCTAAAATAGTCCTTGAGCCTTTAAGAGATAATTTTCATAGAAAATCATTCATTCTTGAAGGTTGTTGTTCCCTAAATGCTGTGCCTTAAAAACAATGCTATTCCCTTAAAAGGAGATCCACCAAGAAATCTACTTTTTCCTTCAAATCTGTTTTCTAAAGCAACCCCTTTTTCATCATTTCATAGCCCTCATTTCCCCTTACTTATCCTTCATTTTCCTCTGAAAAACCCACTTTTCCTTCACTAAAATTCCTCATTTTCCCTAAAAACCCATTTCCAAACCATTAAAAAACCCTTTGTAATGGTTTAAGAACCTCTTTTGCCTATCGGAAGCTTTAAAAAGCTAAAAAAACCCTCTTTTTAAAAACCTATATCTTCCCTTTCATAAAAATTTAGGCCTTCAGCCCCTTTTGGGTTTGAGCCCTAGCCTCTTCCTCCATATAACCTATGCCCGCGACCAAGCGCTAGCCCCATCACATCGGGCATTCTCATCGCATCAACATTTCCACTAAAGCCCGCATTTTTCTTTATAACCTTTCGCCATGAGTACGATTAGCTCCTTGTCTCTCCGCTCCTGGTCACATGTTGCAACATGGGATCATGTCCGAACCTTACCTTAACCCTCATAGCATCGCTCCATGACTTCTCCTGCTTTTCTTTTTCATCTGTGACATGTGCGGATGCGATAAGCTCCCCCTTCCTCAACCCCTGGTCACCTTGTCCCTCCACGGACCATTCCCCATCTCTTTCCTTTCCTTCTGCCCTTGATGTTGCTAGGCCAGCGCACACTCATCTTTACATGCAATAAGGTAACCCAATAAGGTCTAAGTCGTAGATCTATGAATACGAGACAGTTGATAGCCCCCACCCCTTACCTTTGGGCAAAAGTCTTAAGCAACGTCCCATTGTCTCCGTCGATCTGTGATTCCAACGCTCGTTCACCTTCGAAAAACCGACATACATTTATCCATTATGCATAGCCCTCATCCCGATCATGTGCGCTGCCACAGTTTCCACTTTCTCTCCGCGAGCAACTTTTCCATCGCACTTGGTCCGCACGCCGTCGGATCCCCATCCCCTTCATCAGAAGCGGTTGTTGTTGCATATCGCACAATTTCGGGTACGGAGTTTAACCTCAGGTTACGCGATCACCGTGATTTATAAAAGATAGGTGTCGCTTAGTGTGTGGAATGTCTCATTAATACGGTTTAAACCACTTACCACCCAAGGATTGAACACGGTAATGAATATGGTATTTCATAGCTTACCTGGTCGCATAAATACCATTTTGAATCGGATTTTCGCCTATTGTCTTCACTAAACCTTTCCTCACATATTCACCCCTTCTGTGCTCCTACGCATACGATCGCCTACGCATGCGTTATTTCCCTCCCTTGCGAGTTTATAATAAATTTGTGGTTTTGTAGGTTTTTATGATGGTTTTTGAGGCTAGCGACCTTCTCATGGTTCAATAAGGAGAGCGCAGCAGAAGATTATCACCTAAAAGTCAAAGGGTACTGCGAATAAATCTTAGGGTGTACATTCAAGATTTTAATCCATGTTTCATCAACATGGGTTATTGAAATAGAACCCTCGGCACGCCGAGGTATCTATTCACGGCGAGAGGAGAAGAGATCACGCATTAAAGATTAAGGGATTAATGCATAAGATTGAAAAGTAAGGAATAATCGGTATTTAAAGCACGGGTCATGACTCATCAATAAAGAGAGCTTTAGAATGCCACATCAGGCAATTAAAGCAAAACCTCTCCTGAGGAGCTTCCTCAAAAGAGTGCATATTAATTATGCGGTGGAAGATATTATAAAAGATAGCTCAACTAAACGCCAACCTGCAAAAACCCTCAAAGTCAACAAAGGCATTTGAAGGTAGTAAAATTTAATAAAGTTTATTAAAATAGAGATGAGCGTTGAAGTTTTCTCCCTTAGGCCTCCCAAATGGTCAATATGCCATTACTCTGCGTATTAATTGAAAAAATGAACCCTTCTTACACTCCCACCTCCTCATTCTTCTATAAATACTTTTATAGAAGGCGATGCATGAGGTTGATCTGAATCCTCATTGTATCTAGCTTTGGAAAGCACGTAGCTACATTTTTGTAATTCAAGACACATAGGCAGAGATGAAGATTTGAAGCTATGAACCTTTGGACTTGAAGATTATGCTTGGTTTGAACATCAAATACAAATATTTGATTTATGGGATCTTGGTCTATGTCAATGGTGATATGTTTCTCACTTTTGTAAATTGTTATTTTCTTATTGTTTCCATTCTATCCAATTTTCTCTGATAAAGAACAACAAACATAGATTAGGATTTACTTGAAGCACCCTAAATCTCAGATAAATCTTTATCATTGTAATATAAATGTGTTTTTGAAGGTAATTCAATGAGTATAACAGTGAAGTGTTGGTAACGTAGTAACAAGTACAACTTGAGATGTTGTGTTTGGAATGTTCTTGAAAAGTCTACTAATTAAAGATTGAGCTAGAGAAGTCTATGGTTAGCCTTTTTGTCCTCTAGTTTCTTCTCAGGTTACTTTGAAAAGTTCCCTTAAAGTATGTTGAAAGGAAGCTAGTTTAAAAGTACTTACTTTGATCTTAGACTACTTTTTATGTTTATCATGAATGTTTTCCTTTGAGAATATCTTGAAAGCGAGGCTAAGTTAAAAGTCTTTACTTGATCTTAAGTTGTTCTCTATTTTTAAATGTTTTCTCTTGAAAATATCAAAGCGGAGTTAGTTTAAAAGTACTTACGATCTTAGGCTTGTTCTTTGTTTTTATATATTGTTTTTAACCTAGCCATTTCTTACAACTGTTCTCAAATGTAAAATGTCAACATTTATGATTAGCTTGCCCCATGGACCACTCTTGAGACTTATTTTGTGAAATTAAATCCTATTATGACTCCATGGCCCAATGGATTGATGTTGTTCCTTGCTTGTCTTATCCGTAGAAACATTCCTTCATTTAATTACACCTTCACCCTTCATATAGACTTCCTTCATCTTCATGTTATCTTATTTAATAGACAAAACAAACAACCTTGTTCTTCTGCATAGCCTAAAATCACTGCACAAGCCTTAAATATCATGTCTTTGAACACATACATAGAATCCATATATGAATCTAGGATAAACTCGGTCAACACGTTCAAATAGTTTGATGTAGCTCACCCAGCAGCACACATAATTGCAGTCTTACAAATACGGAGGCCTAACCTCACAGCGACCATCTTGGGAGCTGCAGTAAAATCCTTAAAGCTCGCCTCGATGTCGGTAAAATGGAAACGGCACTGCCCAAGCCTGCCAAACATTGGTAGTCACGATGGTAACACATGCAGCGGAATGGTGGCAATCTAAATGGCAACAAGTTCTAATGAGCCCTTATCATGCTGGAGAAATCATCTAAGTAGGCCACGAGAGTAAAATCTGTTTGTCTCATCACCATAGCTAAGTGTTGAAATAGATATAGGACACTCTCATAACCCACGGGACTATAAAAAGGCTTCTGAAGAAAACCCAAAACGAACAGATTGTTAAAACCTATTAGTGGTGGTGGACCATAAAATTTTACCTTCTAAAAGCTAAAAATTTCCATACGGTGACTCCACAATCTGAATAGACCTAAAGACTCAGGCAGGAAACCATTTTCTATCATAACATCATCTGAAACTCGGTAGAAACTTGGATGGTTAAGTTTTCTTGTTTAAAGATCGGTAGCCTACTAAAGATTGTCATACTTGGTTGAACTTTTCTTATCATCGGGTACGAAAACACCATGGGCTTCTAAATACGTTCATACTAGAGCCTATCCTGACCCAAATCCTCCTGAGGCAGTTGATAATTCGAAAGTATCCTTAGGAAATCTCCTAAGCCTAAAAGTCCAAGCATTGTCACACAGATCCATAGAGCTAGTGCATTTGAAAATCTCGTAGCTACTGCAAAATGCAAATTGACTTAATAAACCCATTCGAACTAGGTCACTTGATGATATAGATCGGATAGACTTTGAATCTTCACACTCACCCCAACATAGTGGTGAGAAAAGCATTATGAGCTACACCTGATTTTCTTCCTTCACAATTTTTTTTCTCACCTACATCAAGATGCGCTCAAAATTCTCTTCTTGGTCCATCCACTTATGTTGTCTGTCTCCCCTATTGCTTCTCATTCCATCATCCCCCTCCCCATCTTATGTCCTCCACCTATTAACCCCCCATTTTTCCACAACCTCCTATCATGGCAGTATGGTATGCTCCTTTGATCCTTCCTTTACCTTTATTCAATGCACAGCACGGACTATCGGTCCAAGATTCCATTATATGATGCCGGTGGTGCTACTACGCTATATGAATGAATGAACCAAGCTAACTGATACGAAAATGAGATAGATGATGAAGAAACATCCAAACTCAAATTGTTTGCTCAGGCACCAGGAGGAGAAGCAAAAAAAAAAAAATGGTTAAAGACTTAACCCCTCATAGTATTAATGACGTACAAAACTATGTCAATAATTCCTAAACAAATGAGTCGAGAAAAAACCCTCTCCAAATTCTTTCATGGTACAACAACCTCAAAATAAACCTTTGGGAAAGTGTTCAAAAATTATTGCACTAGATTCAATAATGTTTGCAATATACTAGATTTGAAACCTCCACAAGGCTCGGCTTTGGCCAAATTTCTTTGAATGATTTGATCCACGAAATGGCCTATCGGCTAAGAGAAAGAGATCCCTTAACTTTGGAAGACATGCGAAGGGAGCTCTGTTGTGGAAGTAAATCTAATTGAAAAAAGAGCCTGGATAAATAAGAAAAGAAATGTCATTGGGAAGAATCTGCACACTTCACATCTAGTTCAAGAATGGAGAGAATGATGGAATAAATGATGAAGAAAATGAGCATACTTGAGAGAGCACAATCTAGAGAAAATCAATCAGCTCCCCAAAACATAAATCAATACGAGAATCATAATCAAAACTTTAGGCGAAAATCAACCTCAAAATGAACAAAGAGAGGATGATCAACGGAACCCCGGACCTCCTTTCCAAAGTATGTGGATGTGAGGTTGGAAAACTAATGGCACTCAAGAAATGACAAACACATGTTGGGAGTAAGAAATGAGGATTATAATCTGCTCCATGAAAGAAAGTATGGTCTATATACACCTTATGATGACAAAAGACCACAGACTGAGTATTATGAACAATACTCTAAAAATGCCATCATAGGATCACCTAAATAATATGACCTGAGAAGTAAAAAGAATCAAGAGACTCCCAGGAACAAAACCTTTGATAAATCTGCCAAAAATAGCCCTGAAAATGTACCCAAAAAGACAGTTGAAACTCACAAAACGGCAACTGTAAATTCTGATTTAAACAAAGGGAAAAACACTCTAACCAATGAAAAGAAGAGTGTTAACCCCAGCAGCACTAGCACTTTAGCTAATGCTCCTAGAAAAAATATTCTAACTGCTATAAATAATAGAAATAAGCAAGCTGATTTTGCTGATGAGTCAGTGAACAAGAAGGCTTAATTAAACATTTTAAAAAACTAGATTCCTTTCAGCCTAGAGAATGAAATTTCCAAAATCAAAATCTCTCTCCCACTCACTGAATTAGTCACTCAAAATGTATATAGAGGTAAAATTTTGAAAGCTTTAAACATAGAAGATGTTCATGACACAATTAACTTAAATGATGATACCCAGAGCTCATTTTTGGACCAAAAATTGAAGGAAAATTTCAAGAAGGAACTACCCCTCCATTTTACATCAGCTTAAACATTCATGACAATATCCTGCACAATGCCATGCATGATTCAGGATCATCACACAAACTCATGCCCAAGGTAATAATGGAAATATTAGTCTTAGAGGTGACTAGACCCTACAAAGATTTATATTCTTTTGATTCAAGTAGGGTGAGATGCCTAGGCCTAATAAAGGATCTGTGTGTCAATTTAGCCCAAATTCTAGCCAAGAGTTTAGTGATGGACATTGTAGTGGCTAATATACCCCCCAAATATGGCATGTTTCTTTCAAGGTCATGAGGTGCTAAGTTACAAGGCACAATGCAGATGGATATGACTTATTCCACCATCCCTGTCTTCAGTCAACCTAGAAGAATCTATAGGGAAACACACATGAAATATATGGTGAGTAACCAAGAAAGACCAAAGAATTCTCCTCTCTATTGCATACATACTGACCTTGACTCTTTCATTATTTTCAATGATAATATTCCCTAAGAGCAAGAGTTGGTCTATGAAAAACCATCAAATGCTATAATCACTTCACATGCAAACATAGTTACAGCCATTGATAGAGAGGAAAATAAAGAGAAAATTAAAAAACAGTTTGCTGATTCAGAAATTTACAGCAAACAGAGTAGAGGTTTTGAGGTTTAGAATAGTCATAAGCATAACATAGATCATGGAAATCAAATAATAAAACCTCAAGACATTGAAAACCTTGAGGAACGAAAAACAGAAAAATGTAGTGCAGACCCTTGTATAAAACAGAAAGATGAATAAGACAGAGAGAACAACAATAAAAAAATTCACAAATCTGAAATCAGTCCTCTTTGGAACATGAATTTTGATGGGTCTTGCACAAAAAATGATGCAGGGGCTGGCATATGGTTAGACAACACTGAAAACAATCATGCTGAGGGGCATTCCTATAGATTAAATTTTCAATGTACAAACAACATAGTTGAGTATGAAGCTCTCCTTTTAGGCCTGCATTTATTGAAGAAATTAGGGGCCAAAAGGATAAAATTTCATGGAGATTATGAGTTGATTATTAGGCAAGTAAATGGGGAATATAGTGCCAAACATCCCAAACTTAGAGCCTATAGAGATTATGCCATGGACTTGTTAAAAACATTTGATGAATTACAACTTATCTTTGTCCCAAGAAACCAAAATATCCTTGCTAATGGTTTAGACTTTGCTGCTAGAACTTGTCTTACACCTTATGAAACCAAGCAATGCACCACCCAATTCAAATTTAGACCAGCTGTCCCAGATAATGAAAATATTGGCAAGTTTTTGATGGAGATAAACAAATAGAAAAATTCTTACAGTCCAAAAATGAATTCGAAACATCGAGCTCAAATTCATATTTTGATAAAGACTGTACTAATGAAGAAAACCCACTTACCGAAAAATAAAAGTCTCCAGAGATTGCAGAAATAAATCTATTAACAAATGAACTCCAACATATGACAGAAAATAGCACAGATTTGGAAAATGAAGACCTGGAAGTGCTGCAATCTAAAGACCAAAGCTTGCCAAAAGGACTGGTTCCTTTAGAGGAATTATTTGATTTGAATGATGTGGCCAAGAAGCCAAAACTGGAACCCATAGAAACTAAAGTGGAAGAATGCAACATAGGTAGTGAGGAAAAACCCAAAATAATCAAACTGTCAAAAGCACTGCCAGCTCACATTAAATTGAAATATATTGAGCTGTTTAAATAATTTTCTGATGTGTTTGCATGGAGCTATGAAGATCTGAAATCCTATGATACAGAAATAATTCAGCATAAGATACCCCTCAAAGAAAACCAGAAACCTTTTAAACCAAAATTGCGCAGAATCAACCCTGTTCAATTACCTCTGGTAGAAAAGGAAATTAAAAAAATGTATGAGGCTGGAATTATTGTCCTTGTTAGATACTCAGAGGGGTTGTCTAATCTTGTATCAGTTAGGAAGAAAACATGAGAGATAAGGCTTTGCATTGATTTTAGAAACTTAAACAAAGCCTCATTAAAGGAAAATTATCCTTTGCCCAAAATGGATCATATCCTACAGAAGGTAGTTGGTTCTAAAAGAATTTCTTAGCTATATGGCTTCTCAGGTTACAATCAAATTTTGGTACATCCTGATGATCAACTTAAAATAGCCTTTACTACACCTTGGGGTACTTTCATGTATTTGAAAATGCCTTTTTATTTAATGAATGATGGTGCCACATTTCAGAAAGCCATGGATATTTCATTTTCAGAAGAAATAGGTTACTTAATTGTGATTTACCTTGATTATATAACTGTTTATTCTAAAACAGATGAAGAACACCTTATACACTTGAGAAAGGTCTTTTAAAAGTGCAGAAAATTTGGAATGCCCTTAAATCCAAAGAAAACATTGTTTGGTCTCCAAGAAGGCAAAATTCTTGGGAATATCATATCAAAAGAAGTAATAAAGATATACCCAAAGAGGATTGATGGCATATTGCAAATCAGCCATCCCAGAAACATCAACGAAATTCAATCTTTCAGAAGACATTCCTGGAAAGATTAATTTCTTCGAGAAGGTTCTGCAATGCGGGTGAGAACTTAAAGCACGTAACTAAACAGTTAAGGAAGAAGGATTTAATCTGGACCCTAAATTTTCCAGGATTTCTTCATTTTTTCATTTGCATCAGAATACACAGTAGCCGCTGTCCTATTACAGAAGAATTTGAATGGACAAGAGGAGTCCATTTCATTTTTCAGCAAGGCATTAAGAGATGCACCTATGAAGTATAACATAATGGAAAAACAAACCTTTGCCTTATTCAAAGCCTTAAATGACTTCAAAGTTTACATTTTACACTCTCACATAATAGCATTTGTGCCTCATTCAGTTCTGAAAGACATATTAACCCAAGATCCAGATGGCAAAAGAGGAAAGTGGATTGCTGTAATTTTAGAATATGACTTAGAAATCAAACCCACTAAGATCATAAAAGGTTAAGGACTAGAAAAACTTATGGCTGAATCTAACTTTCAAGCTCTCGATATAAACATGTTTAATGCATTAGATGAACAAGAGGAGCTTTCAACTCCAATTATTGAAGATCATTTTCTGAATTCATCTTTGTATGCTGATATTTTGTATGTTTTGATCAATCTTAATGAATCTCCTGGTTTGTCTAAAAAAAAGGAAATATTTTTAAAGTTAAAAGCTGTAAATTACTACATTTTGAATAAATGTTTATATTGGAAAAATGCTAGTGGATTATTGCTTAAATGTTTTCCTGAGAATGATGCAGATAAGATCAAGCATGAGTTTCATGAAGGAGAATGTGGAGGCCACCTCTACTGGAAGTCAACTGTTAATAGAATCCTTAGAGCTGGTTATTACTGGCCCATTCTCTTTTAATATGTCCATAGAATGATTACTGCCTGTCATAAATGCCAAATATTTGAAGGCAAAACAAAGCTTCTTCCCTTACCTCTGCAACCAATCACTGTTGAAGCTCCTTTTCAGTAGTGGGGTCTCGACTTCATTGGGGAAATCCATCCTCCCACATCTACACAACATAGATGGATCCTCACAGCAACAAATTATTTTACCAAGTGGATATAAGCCATCCCCTCTAGGAATTCCACAGACTCAGTCATCATCTCATTCCTTGAAAACCATATACTTTCTAGATTTGGCTGTCTTAGAAAGATCATAACTGACATTGCTGTTGCATTTGGATCTAAGGAGATGGTAAAATTATGTCATAAGTATCAGATCATATTGGGTCATTCCACATCTTATTACCCTCAAGGTAATGGGCTGGCAGAGTCCTCAAATAAAAGTTTGGTAAACATTATCAAGAAGTTGTTGGAAGACAACAAGAAATCATGGCACAAGAAGCTAGTACATGATTTATGGGCAGACAGACTAACCATTAAAAAATCTATTGGAATGTCTCCCTACTAGCTAGTTTATGGAATTGATGCAATATTTCCAACCAGTTTGGGAGTGCCAGTCATGAAGCTGATCTAGGAGGTACAGTCTAAATATGATGATGTAACAAGAAGAATAAACCAGACTATACATTTAAAGAAAACCAGCGAGGAAGTATACATCAGAGCATAGAAACTACAAGAAAACATCAAGAAACTGTTTGACAGAAGGACCAAGGCAAGTGATTTCAAGATTGGTGATAAAGTTTTGAAATGAGATTCACGAAGAGAAGATAAGGGAAAACAGGGAAAATTTGACAACTTATGGCAGGGCCCTTATCTCATCCAATCTGCTATTGGAAACAATGCATTTTTTCTACAAGAATTGGATGGAGCTTAATACTTTTGAGGTCCTGTCAATGGCAGGGTTCTCAAACAATATTTCTATTAACTGATATTTTTAGTTTCAAAGATTTTTTTTTCATTGTATATAACACTGCTTTTTGAATTTGAAAAGGGAAAATACAAAAAACAATAAAAGGAGAAAAAGAGGGCAGACGTAAAAAGGAAAGGTACAACCCCATACTAAAAACGATAAGAAATCTGAAAGTGTGCAAGCTTAAATGCCACTAATTAAGAAAACACTGCTATTTTAGTCATACAGCCTAATCATGACTAAAATAGATTTCAATTTTCTGCTGATAGGTTACTAAAAAATATTTTCCAAACTGTTCAATCTTGGCTTGTCAGTAGAATAGTTTAGGATAGAAAAACAATGGTTCAACAAGCTGAAAACCTGAACCTAGAAGATTGATGAAGAATTGGTTCTGATCTTCTCAAAATCTGAACCAAGAAAAAAAGAGAACAACACAAAAAGATCAAAATCAAAGCCGCAAGAAGAATGAAGGATGATTTTTGATTTTGAGATCTTAAGCCCTCACAGTTTTGTTTTAAATTTCTGCAAATAAAGTCTATGTGCAGCTTGTTTTTATGCCATAGTCCCACAGCAAATCAGACTACCTAATCCTGATTTGACTATGTTTTAAAATTTTTGTTTTAGAAAATAGAGAATAAAATCTACCAGACAGTCTAATCCTGGCAGATAGTAGCTTAAGTAGAGAATTTATGAGTTCAACAGTCTAATCTAAACTCATGGAAGAAATAAGGGTAGATTTAGATTAGTTTTTCCTACTTTCAAAAAAAAAAAAATGTTGATGTTCAAGGTCTGCAAGTCCAAATGTACCTGCTGAAGAAAAAATGTTAGGAAGTAGGCTGTGTAGGTAGAATTATTGGGAGAAATTTGTTTGCTGATATAAAATACTAATCATCTTTTTCAAAGCAGCATGATTAGTGGATAAATATTGTCGATGGATAAAGGAACGATTACGCATCCCGAGAGATCAAATTTGAAGTTCTTGACACCTCCAAGGATTTTCATCCCCAAGAGGAGCCATTATTAGCCATGATCAAATTTTCATAACAAAGGATAAGTGGCTAAAACAGTCCTTGAGCCTTCAAGAGATCATTTTCATAGAAAATCATTCATTCTTGAAGGCTGTTGTTCCCTAAATTTTGTGCCTTAAAAACAGTGCTATTCCTTGAAAAGGAGATCCACCAAGAAATCTACTTTTTCCTTCAAATATGTTTTCTAAAGCAGCCCCTTTTTAATCATTTCATAGCCCTCATTTCCCCTTATTTATCTTTCATTTTCCTCTGAAAACCCTACTTTTTCCTTCACTAAAATTCCTCATTTTCCCTAAAAACCCCTTTTCAAACCATTAAAAAACCCTTTGTAATGTTTTAAGAACCTCTTTTGCCTATCAGAAGCTTTAAAAAGCTAAAAAACCCTTTTTTTTAAAACCTATATCCGCCCTTTCATAAAAATTTGGGCCTTAAGCCCCTTTTAGGTTTGAGCCCTAGCCTCTTCCTCCATATAACCTATGCCCATGACCAGGTGCTAGCCCCATCGCATCAAGCATTCTCATCGCATCATCATTTCCACTAAAGCCTGCATTATCTTTATAACCTTCCCCCGCCGATGTGATTAGCTCCTTATCTCTCCGCCCCTGGTCACATATTGCAACATGGGATTGTGTCCTGGGCCTTACCTTAACCCTCATCGCATCACTCCATCGGCTTCTCCCTTTCCTTTTATTTTTCCTCTCTGCGGCAATATGCCGATGTGATAATCTCCCCCCTCCTCAACCCCTGGTCACCTTATCCCTCCACGAGACCGTTCCCCAGCAGCTATGCTAAGCCCCCATCGCATCGGCGTTTTCATTCAAAACCTGCCTTTTCTTTATATTTTACCCGCTCCGATATGTGATACCCCGATAAGATCTAAGCCGTAGATCTATATGATCTGACGGTGGTTATTAGCCCCCACCCTTACCTTTGGGTTTATCCATCTGCCCTCCGCATCGATCTCTGCCATCGATCTACATGATCCAACGACTCTCGTTCACCTCGAAAACCCAACTCTTCTGGACCCACCATCCATTACGCAAAGCCCTCATCCAATCATGTGCTGTCACCTGGTTTTCACTTTCTATCCACCCGAGCAACTTTTCCATCGTGCTTGGTCCACACCGTCAGATCCCATCCCCTTCATCCGACGGTTGTTGCTGCATATCGCACAATTTTCATGTTCAGAGTTTAACACTCCAAATTCACGTGATACCGGTAGTTTTCTAAAATAAAGGTATCACGTAGTGTGTGGAATCATGTTCAATCACATTTAAAACCATTTACCACCCAAATTGAACGCGGTAACGATTCCTGGTATTTCAAAAACTGCTTTTGCCTGAGGGTCTCCACACCTCTATATTTCAGGAAATTCACCATCGAGACCAACAAGTGCACCAACAGCTCGGAGTAGCTGAACAAACAGTCAATTCCAAGAATGACGAGGTGTGCCTCGCCACCGCGAAGCACACAGAGCTCGAAAAAATGATTCACCGACTTTGCGCAGATATTCCCATAGAGATCCCAGCCTCCACCATTCCTCAGGCAAAGAGAGAAAGACTGGTCACAACACTCAAGGCCTCCTGAGAAGAAGTTTAGGATGCCAAGACACGCATGGAGTAGAAGATCGCAGATCTACAAGCTAAGCTACAACCCAAAACACCTCTAGAGGTCCGGGCCTAGCGAACTGCACTGGTCATCGCAGCTACGAATGTCATCACAGGGCAGATCACGCAGGGAGCCAAACTACTGGAGACCACCATGCAGCTATGGACTAAGGTCCAGCATGACCCAACCTTGCGAGGAATAAACCAGGACTTATAGCAAAAAGAAGAAGAGTTCAAGATAATCGAAGCCACCTTGCTCACTTTGGTGCCTGCTCAACGCTTGCAACGATTGGTACCAGCCAAGCGGTCCAAGTTGATACTGATGACCTTCAGAAAAAGAAGAATATCCTCGATGACCATCTGAAGCCTTGGGCTGACCAAGCCCTCAAAATTTCACAGGATGCTGATATTGCGATTAAGCAACTAAACCAAACTCTGGAAAGTGTCACCGCCACGACAAAAGGCCCAATTTCATAAACATTGGTCGACATTTCACAGAATGATGCTGTCCAAAGTGAAGGTGTGCTGCCTCCATTAGCCGAGGCGATCCGATCGTTGTAAGCACAGGTCAAGGCCCCACCGGCACAGTGACTCGGGACGAGTCACAAGATTGTGTTGGGGGACTGTTGGAGCAGGGTCTGCCAAAGGCTATGAATTTTGTCTATTTTTGTATAAATTTTTATTGTTTATTCTAACGCAAGGGTTTTGGGGTGGGTCAAAGCCCCTAACGCATTGTAAATGGGTCAAGGGTAGACCAAGAGTTCGTGTGTAGGCTAAATCGCTATAAATAGATGAAAATTTTTGAGTCATAGGTAGGAAATATTAGAGATTGATGCGAAGTATGAATTGTTATATCTGTGGTAGGGTTGTTTGGGTTAGGACTCCTGCTGGTTGTGTGCGCAGAGATCCTCTATCTTGCTGTGTGCGGACCCTGTTGGCTGTGTGCACAGGTGGTAATCTAGGAATGTAAGAGGATTTCACGTAATGATATATATATATATATATATATATATATATATATATATATATATCTGAAAGTACTGTGGACATCTAACGTATCTGGATCTGGTCTGTTATGGTTGATGTGAACTTGAGTTATATGATTATGTATCTATTGTAGCTGCGAACTATATGTGTTTATGGTACATGTATCTGTGATCTGTTAATTTGCTGTGATTATACTGTTATGTGATTATAGCTGATAGTATGCATGTGGATGCAAATCTGTTAAGTATATTTATGTTCTGGTTATCTATTAGAAATCCTAAAAACCTCCCCTTGTTGTATAGATCTGGTAATTGTGAACCGGCTTGACTTACCTGCTCTCTCCCAGGGTGCGAAAACTTGGTTCTAGCACCCTCCCATACTACTTCGGGTGAGAGGGTCAGTAGTATAGGGGTTTTTTGGCAAACCTTAACCTCCGAACCTGGGTCAGGACCCCTCGATCCAACACTATCCCTCAATTTTCCTTCTCAAAATCACTCTCCTGCTCTAAAAACTCATATTGGGCTTTGAAACCTCTCATTTTCATCCTTCTTTCCTATCTAAGGCCTCATTTTCCTCACTAAAAACCCACTTTCATTCCTAAAAACTCCACTTAACCCCCTCACCCCATCAATTTCCCTTATTTCCTTAAAACAATGTAAAAACTCCTTTTTACATTGTTTTAAATAAAAAATGAAACATTTCGGGACCCTTTGATTTATATTAAAACTCTGTTTTAATAATATATAACCCGACCCTTATATTTTTAGCTTGACCCTTTAATAAATATCAAAGCCCCAGCTTTAATATTTTTTAAACCCCCCGCCTTTTTTAAAAACCTTATATAAACCCTCATCATTTCTTTAATAAAAAACGTTTTCCGCTTGTTAGAGTCGGTCCTTACAGCCCTCCGTCAGAGATCATTTCGCTTTTTGCATATCATTTTTAGGTGTCTCGCTCATTTCACTTCGTTGCATTTCTCTAGGGTCATGCCATTGACTGACGAGAGGGTCTGGTCGTCTTGTGTTTCCTCATGCTTGTACCTACAGGGCTAATTAAAATTCCTCAAAAATCACTAAAGTTCAGGTCACTTCATTCATGGTCATAAATGATTATTTTTGTCGAAAAGAGTCTTTAGTCCTAGCGTCTAGGGTTTTCAGTCTTTTGGTACATGTAATAAAAGCCCGCAGGCCTTGAGGTTGGTTTCAAAAGGTTCCTATTTCACGTTTTTATTCTAAAAAACATTTGAAGACATTTCTAGGTCAAAACTCTGTTTTGAACTAGAAATTGTCAAATTTCATTTTTTGTAATAATTGTGTATTTGTTCCACCATAAGAATTTCAAAAGCAGCCTCTGGTCTTTGCCAAAACCAAAATGCCAAATCCCTGCAAAAACAACCAAGTTTCATCAGTCCAAGACTCAGAAAAACAATGAAAAGCCAAAGATAGAATTGCATTAAAATGATAAAGTGCCAAGAAAGCCAAACATTACAAAAGTGGGTTATGGAGCAAATTAAAATCAAATCTCATCCTTATGAGATATTTTTCAACCCATATAAAGCATTGAAAACAAATAATTTTCACAAATTTCCCAAAGAAAAACCGAGTTGGAGTGTTGGAGTCAAGTTTGGAGTGTTTCCGAGCAGTGGAGTTGGAGCTGGAAGTGCGCGCGGCGCACAGAGGAGGCGCGCGACGCACAAGAGGCGCGCAACGCACTGGGCTTCACAGGCCCGTGAAAATTAGCATGCGCACGACGCACATACTTCGCGCGGTGCACTAGGTAAGCGCTCGACGCGTAGAGTTTCAGGGCCGAAAATTTTTGCTCCTTCGCCCAGATTCATACCAAATTGCCTCAAACTGCTTGCAAGTAGGTTTTTCACGCTTACTCAGTGAATTATGGACATGGTTATGGTGTTTTTAAAATGGAAAAACAAGTGTTTGGTGTGGAGAAATGTAAACCCTATGTTTATTTCCAAATTCACTTCTTAGGGTTTTGAAACAAATGTTAGTGATTGTGTGGGGGTTTGCAAACTTGTGTTGTTGATATATATGCCCGTGTCATCTATTTTCAGTGGTGTCCCTACTCATTATTTACCTTAGCCTCACGCTCTCTCTTTTCCATTACATCACTGCTGTCATTATTATTGCCATTGTCATTTTCACACTGTTTATCATTCATGTTATGACATAGTCCCATTTTCACTTGTCCACATCCTCCATTGACATTGTCAAACACTGCTAGGGCTATTGTCACTTTTGTTCCTAACAGTTATTTCCCCCACATTACACTCTTTTCTACTCACTTGTCAAATCCCCTCATAATCAAAGCAGTGATTGTTTTTCATGCAAACTCATTTGACAGAACCATTATCATTGTGGCTTTCCTATGATACTTTGATACATATGTGACACATTTAGGGAGTAAAGCATACACTGAACTCTTGTTTTCACTATACCTATATCAGCATATATATCGCAAACATATTTATTTCAGCGCCATGTCAGAGACGGATTCAGTTTATGAGCAGGAGTATGACAGTGATTCCACAGCAGAGGGTAATGTGCCACAGAGGTCTCACAAAAGTGGCAAAAGTGGTAGGCATGTCAGGGAGGAGCCTACTTCTTTGGCTCAATTGCAGGCATGCCCGCTTGCAATGGATTGTTTTCAGCATCAGTCATGTTTCCAGTACTGTGAGATAATTTCACAAACCCAGCATCATCATGAGCTAGCTCGTCTATTTTTTCTACATTTACATGATGGCCGTGTAAACCTTGCCGGAGTAGATTTCGTTCTGTCACCAGAGACCATTGCTCAGGCCACCGGAATACCAAACATAGGAGAGGAATGGAACAAATGACAGCAGCTAGAGAGATCCTACTATGAGCCATACATCAAACCTGGGTTTATGAGGCAGCTGAGCAGGGTATTTCCTTTAAGATTTCTGAAGGATGAGTTTGCACCATTGATGAAACTCATGATTCGATATTTCAGTTGCGAGGGTAGATTCTCGCGTCTCTATGTGTACCATGTCCGTTTGTTGATGCATTTCACGAGGGTACGTATGATGAGCATTCCATACTTCATGTATCGCAACATAGAGAGGATGACATTTTTTGTACAGAAGAAGACCCCAGCACAGTAGCATAGCAGTATATATCATTACGCGTTGATCAAAATCATGGTGGTACATCAGTTGACACAGCAGGGCATTACTTGGGAGGATTTCATCTCCCGTGACTTCTTCGCAGCGCCACAACCACCTCCCGAGGTAGTTCATGATGAGGGAGAGCCTTCACATCAGCTAGACATTCCTGAGATCGAGCATATCAGTGCTCCATTGTATGTGACATACCAGCGAGGCCACAGGGTTTTATTTGCAGCTACACGACGAGTACTATCTCCACCAAGGGTGGGGGGGAAGGGGTCTCGTTGACTTCATCTCAGAAGCACGAGTATTATCTCCACAAATGGTGGAAGGGGTCTCTCCTTCTTCTTCGGCGCAGGTACAGTTCGGGACGAGAGGCAAGAGGCCTATGCATGATGAGGGCCCATCAGGTGGTCGAGATACTGATTTCACATTCATCGATGTTGATGCGAGCTCTCCTAGCTCGAAACTGAAAGAGATCATCCAGGAGAAAAAGGCCGAGAATGACACGCTGAAAGAGAAATTGCAGAGGTCTCAGTGGATGATAAACTACCTGGAGCAGCGTAACAAACAACTAGAGGATCAACACACTAGCTGCGGCAAATCCGTGAGGATCGACAATTGGCCTGGAAGAGACCAGGTGATATGACACCGGCTGATCGAGATTCTTGCCTCACACATGTTAAAATTCATCTCGAGAAGTTGTTGGCAAAGGCCAATAGAGACAAAGCCATGCTTCGTCACATGAAAGGTCATTATTGGGTCTGCATGCACGTCTGCAAGGCAAAAATGAAGATTCTGAAGAGGAGGTTGAGCAGAGCACTAAAACGGTGGAAGAGGCCTGATCCACTCCAGATTTTGGCCAAGGCTTCATTGGCTGGGCATGATACATGATGGAGGGTATTCGCTCTGAATTTGAGCAAATTTGAAGAATTTTTTGTCATTTTGGAAAATTTTGGTCTCAAAACAGATTTTTCAGCCCAACGCGTAGCGCGGCGACGCGCTCACTTATGACTGGGACACTTTCTGGAGGAAAATTTTATATTTTTGGGTTTTTCATGGTATGTTATGCATGCTCCAGTATGGAAAAATAATTTCACCAAGTTTTGGATGATCAAAAGGGTCAAAAACACCATGAAAATCACCTTTCTGCCACCTTTTGCACCAGCAGGAAGTACTTCTGGGAGAATGCAGTTTTGGAGGGGCAAATGAGCTCCAAATTGAAAAATTCCACTTTAGCTAGATAGCAGACATCATTCAAAATATTATGAACTTGATTTTGATGCGGGTAAGTACCAAGAAAGTAGGCATGAAGGTACATGTTTTTGACTAATTGTGACATAGATTTTGGTCGATTTTCATCTTCATAACAGTTTCGGCGGATTGGACCAGTTTTGTTTGTGGGTGAAATTTTTTAGTTATATTGATGTAATTTTATGGTTGGCATGTAACTTGGACTCACTTTTACCTATTCTAGATGATTCCCTCCTAAAAAAGTAAAAATCAAGTGAAAGAATAAGTTTCCTTCCTTTTAGAGGCAAGTTGTTTGGCTGCCTATATTCTAGCTCCTTGTTTAGAATTAGTTGAAACTGCTCCTAGAAGGAGGAATTCGACCCCTAGAGGTGTGGGAAGGGGTTAGGATAGTCTATATGATGTAATTTTCCTCAATCATTTTGTGAGGTTGGAATGAGGTTGGACTCTTGGGAAAAGTTTGGCACACTATTGTACATATTTTTCACATTTTAGCTAGAAGAATCGAGTTTTACGGCACTGTTGGGTTCTTGTAGCTTTGTTGAGTTCTTGATGGTGTTTCTCATTTTATTGTAAGTTCTTTCATGTTTAATGTATTCCATTCCCTTCTTATGCTTCGAACTTTCGAAACTAAATGAATGAGTAAATGAGGTTGAATCCATTCTTCCTTTTCTTTATACTTTTAGAATTTGTTTAGTTTTATATGTTTTCGCCAGTTTGGAGAGGATCCTTGTTCTCCCTTGCCCTCTTCAGCTCCTTGTCATTCTGATCCATCCATACACATAATAAAAAAGCATCAAGACTACTGCCTACCTTGCCCCAACTCGAATTCTGCAATGATCTGGCCTCATCCCCGAGCCCAAAATTGTTTTTCCCATTTTTCCAACGAAAACCCAAAAAATTTAAATCAAACCTTCCTATCTATTTAGTAGCCTAAAATCAGTATTCCTTATAAGTCATCTCAGCCCCTTTGAAGACCTTTTACCGAGATAGACCTGGAGAGAGCCCTCTCCTGTCCTCGTAGGGCTAGCTACGACGCTGAGCGTGGTTTGATGTTGCCTTGAGTCTTACCTTATTTCAGCCTAAGGTAGATTTGAGTGCTAACATAGTGGCGACCATACTGGGGAATAAAATCTCAATGGTTTGCTTGTTTTTGTGTTCATTTCATGAGTTATAGACGGAGTCTGAAGTCACGCCAGGTAGCTTTCGAAACGCTTTCGCTATGCTTAAGCGGAAGTAGATAAATGCTGCTTCAGTCGATCTCCGGTTTAGCTTATGAATACAGCACTTGATTTGAAAATTACCCCAGTACACTTGTTCATTATAGACTTTTGGATGATTGAGTCTAGAAGTCGATAGGCTGAAAATAATCGGTTGTGTCCTTTGGATTTTTTTTTTTGAATAGATCAATACGCTGGCTTCAAAAAGGCATACTAGATCAAATCCTAATCCAAATCCGCCTCCAGTATATGAAAACCCCAACCTAATCCCAAGAATTTTTCGTCGAGAAGCTCCCATCATTCCTTTGGTCAAATCTCACTCATACCCCACTATTTTTTAATACATTGAAGATAATGAGTTTGATGATCAGTTCGAGTTATCGTTGTTTGAAACCAAGTCCGAAAGTGCTATTGGTTCTACCATCATCAATCTAGAGTTCATCAAGTATTTGAAGTTGAACAAGCAAATAGATCTATCGATAATTATATTCTGAATCTTCAAAATTCCATTGTGGCAACCAACATCCTTGAATTCATTGAATCTGCATCCGAAACTCTTGGGCCATCTGAAATTGCATTCGGTTCACAGATTCCCACTGAACCTCCCTTTATCCCTACCATTCCCGTACAGCCTGAGATCTCTGATCAGAAATCAGCAGTAGTTCCTCCTCCATCTCCATCGCATACACCTTGTTCGTCTACTGCTCCCATTCCACCTGTTTCTCCAAGACAGATTATAAATCCGCCAAGAGCCATGGCTGCTAGATTCACACCTATTGTTTTACCTGCAAATTTGGATCCTATGCCCGCTGATTATCAGAGTAAGATTCCAATATTTGATGGCACTCCGCAGAGTGTGTCCGCCCAGCAACACATTGTTAGAATGACAGATTTCTTGGACCTGCATGAAATAGATGAAGAGAATGTGTCCATGAGATTGTTTGCCCAAAATTTTGGAGGTGAGGTTCGTAAATGGTTCAGATCTTTACAGCCCGGAAGTATCAATACATTACAAGAGCTTCAAACACAATTCCTAGATCGGTGGGAGATGAAGAAAGATTCGTTGCAAATTACTTCTGAGTATACTAGCATCAAGCGTAATCATGGTGAGTCCGTTCAAGATTATATTATCAGATTCAATACAGTATATAATGCAATTCCATATGACTTAAGACCATCTAGAAAGTTAGCTCTCCTTAAATTCCTGGATGGTTTCGATCTGGAGATGGCTTATTCATTACGAGACAGAGATCCACCTACCTTGGAAGATATGCAGAAGATTGTTGTTAGTGTTGAGGCGAATCTGAATGATAAGAGAGCCCGATTGAAAGCAAAGAAGAGAGTGACCATAAAATAAGAAACTTCCACATCTACATCAGAACAACACTTGCTTCGTGAAATGGAAAAAATGTTCAAAAGAATGACGCTTGATAAGCCAGAACCGCAGATTCGAAATCCCAACTATTGTGGCCATCAGCAGCCACAGTTCAGAATTAAGCAGCATGAACAGATAGCACAAGAGCCGGCAGCCCAGCAGCAAGTTAAAACACCTCTTCTGCAGAAATTTGTGAATCAATATTCAGACGATGACGATGATGTAGTAGGGGAGAAAAACCACTTATTTACTCCCGATGATCTGCCCATTTACATCACTGAAGATGAAGAGTATGCAGAAAGTTCAGCTGCACAAAAAGATGAGGATTTTATTTTAGCAAATGATGTAGCTCTGGAGGAAGAATCAGATGAATACCAAAGAGGGTATATGAATGCTTTGTCCACTCAGCAGAAGCAATACTCATTGAAAGCAGTGTAGCATAAATCCAATTAGAAAAAAACGGCACCAAAGATGGATGCACGCCTATACCACGAGAAGAAGGAAAAGAGACCATTGATCAACAGCTAGTAAATCATCATCGGCAGAAAAAAGGAAAAAACGGTCGAGTATAATGAAGGATAAAGTTTGAAAAAGGAGGAAGTTACGGTGAGGTTGAAAGAGTTTCAACCTTTAGTTTAGAAAATGAAAGTTCCAAATTGAAGGTATCTATTCCTTTGACAGAAATCATGAAGAACAACAGCTATCGAGATCAAGTCTCCAAAATTTTAAATTTTGATCCAATGTTTGACACGGTAAATATAGAAGATGATTAGCCTGAATTGATATTTGGGCCTGCTTTATATGGTGAGTCCCCTGACAGTGATGTTCCTCCCTTTTATATCAGTTTGAGGTTGCATGAATATGTTTTGCACAATGCCATGTTTGATTCTGGTGCTTTGCACAATCTTATGCCAAAGGCGATCATGGAAAAGTTGGGTTTAGATATTACAAGAAAATACCATGATTTGTATTCATTTG
Organism: Pinus albicaulis; assembly: GCA_034641835.2. NCBI lineage: Eukaryota > Viridiplantae > Streptophyta > Pinopsida > Pinales > Pinaceae > Pinus > Pinus albicaulis. The sequence continues at coordinate 610,031,073 of CM076577.1, read as the reverse complement.
ATTCTAGCCACGTGAGATGTATCGGACTCATCAAAGATTTGGTTGTAAGTTTAGATCAAACTCCTGCGAAGAATGTCTTGATGGATGTGGTTATGGCGGACATTCCTCCTCGATTTGGGATGCTCCTTTCTAGATCTTGGGGGGAAAAATTGAAAGGTACACTACAGTTAGATTTTTCTTATGCTACAATTCCAGTCTTCGGTCAAATGAGAAAGTTATATCGAGAGCAGAAGATGAAATACATGATAACAAGCAAGGAGAAACCAATCAATCATCCTGTAAATTATGTACATACCGACTTAGAGTCGTGTGTTTTTTTTTGTGATAGTTTTAATTATATAGATAGTCAATTAGTTCAGGCAGAAGATATAACAGAAATCACCAAAAATTTTAGAGAAGTTAGGGAAAGAAAGGCAGAAAGAAATCAGCTCGCCGTCCAAAGCAGCTAAAGACAATGGGCAGCAAACAGGAAAAACAGAGCTGGCGCAATTTCAGCACTTAGAGGAGGATGAAGATGGTCTTTGGACCATGGATTTTGATGGCACAGTGGGTAGTGATGGTGCTGAAATTGGTGTTTGGATACGCAGTCCATGTTCCGCTCCGGATAAGGTTCCAAGCAATGTGAGAGTATGTTCCTACATACTATCATTTGACTGTTCTAACAATGAGGCGGAGTATGAGGCTCTGATTGCTGGCCTTAAGATTCTAAGAAAGCTGACGAAAAGAATTCTGCAGTCTATGGTTCTTCGAAGGTTGGTGATAAAGTAGGTAAATGGTGAGTTTCTATCTTAACTGCCAAAGCCAGCATCTCCATGGGAGAAACACATCAATACGGTTTTAGACATTTTGAAGTTATTTTCAGATCATACCTTGACATGTGTGCCTCGCATACAAAATGGTGTTGCTAATGGACTTGCTAAGGTAGCAAGTAATTTTAAAATCCAAATGAATTCTAGCAACAAGTTCGAGATCCATGTGAAGCACCGCCCCACCGTTCCAGAAAATCAGCGATGTTGGCAAGTTTTTCAGGACGACGAGGAGATTAGTGATTTCCTGCAAAACAAGGGTAAGTTTAAATATACCTCCATAGATACAGAACATGATGATGGTAATGATGATATGCAAATAAATCAAATGGGAGTGCTGCAGCTTAAGGATAACATCATTCCTAAAGGATTGATTCCTTTAGAGGAACTCTTTGATCAAGACGATGTAGCCTGCAAACCGACATTGAGGCCAACTGAAAAAGGTGTTGAAGAGGTAAATATTGGGACAGCCGAAAATCCCAAGATGGTAAAGTTATCCAAGTCATTGTCACCAAAGGTAAGAGCGGAGTATGTGAAATTGTTGTCTTAATTTGCTGATGCTTTTCCATGGGATTACTCATATTTAAAAACATATGACACTAATATCATTCAGCATACTATCCCTATCAGACCAAATCAGAAGCCTTTCCGTCAAAAGTTGAGGAGAATCAATCTGAAGCTACTACCGTCGATTGAAAAAGAGGTAAACAGGTTTTATAAGTTAGGAATCATTGTGCCTATCAGATTTTCTGATTGGATATCAAATTTGGTGCCCGTGAGAAAGAAGACAGGTGAGATCTGTTCATGTATCGATTTCAGAAATTTGAATAAGGTATTATTAAAAGACAATTATCCGCTGCCAAAAATGGATCATATATTGCAGCGAGTAGTTGGAGCATCAAGGATGTCACTACTCGACGACTATTCGGGATATAATCAAATTTTAGTGCATGAGGACGATCGTGAAAAAATTGTTTTCACCACTCCATGGGGAACGTTTCATTATGCAAAGATGCCGTTTGGTTTGAAGAATGCAGGTGCCACTTTTCAGCGTGCAATGGACATGGCTTTCGCCAACGAGAAAGATGTATTTGTGGTTGTTTACCTTGATGATTTAATTGTGTTTTCAAATTCTGATGAAGAACATTTATATCACTTGAAAGTTGTTTTCCAGAAGTGCAGAAAATATGTCATTTCGCTGAATCCGAAAAAGAGTCTTTTTTCCATGGATGAAGGCAAGCTCCTTGGCCACATCATATCGAAAGACGGCATTCGTGTTGACCCTGCACATGTTGAAGCCATCCAGCAAATTGAACAGCCCCGGAACAAGAAAGAAATACAGTCCTTTAATGGTAAAATGAATTTTCTGCGTCGTTTCATTCCAAATCTTGCTGAGCATCTTAGAGAAATCACGAACATGCTGAAAAAAGACAGTCGGGTAAAGTGGACAGAAGAGGCGGTGAAATCATTTAATTTGGTAAAGTTAGCTCTTTCCTTAGCCCCTATTTTAATCAGCCCGGACTACACATAGGACTTCATTTTGTTTTCGTTTGCTTCTGAGCACACTTTGGCAGCTGTTTTAATGCAGAAAAGGGATGGAGTTGAGAAGCCGATTTCTTTTTTCAGTCCAATAATAAGAGACGGAGCGTTGAAATACAACATTATTGAGAAACAAGCACTTGCGCTTGTAAAGGCCTTGAAAGATTTCCATGTGTATATACTGCATTCCCACATTATAGCCTATGTTCCTAACGCAACAGTTAAAGATGTTTTGGTATAGGCAGATCCAGAAGGAAGGCGAGGTAAGTGGATCGCTGCGTTGTTAGAATATGATGTGGAGATCAAGCCAACCAAGCTAATCAAAGGACAAGGACTAGCCAAGCTCATGGCTGAAACAAATCTGCATGCTCTAGATATAAATTTGATCGCTGCCATGTCTGATGAAGATGAGGAGAGCACATCATTTCAGGAATCTGATATTTTTGTTTCTTCCCCTTGGTATGCTGACTTTTTATACGTACTTCAGAATTTGTCTCCACCACCCGGCATGCCTAGAAATAAGAGTAGAACCTTGAAGTTGAGGGCTGCAAAGTTTTGCATATTGAATTCTGCATTATATTGGAAAGACCCTGGTGGAATGTTATTGAATTTTTTGGTAGAGGAGGAAGCCAAAAGAGTTTTGGAGGACTTTCATAGAGGAGACTGCGCGGGCCATTTGTTTTGGAAAACCACAGCGAATAAAATTCTAAGGGTAGGTTACTATTGGCCTTCTTTGTTTTCTGATGTATATAAGGCTGTTAAGAATTGTCACGAATGTCAAATTTTCGAAGGGAAACAGAAACTACAGCCTTTGCCTCTCAAACCAATTGAAGTCAGTGCACCATTTCAACAGTGGGGGTTGGATTTCATTGGGGAAATCCATCCGGCATCTTCCGGACAGCATATATGGATATTGACAGCAATGGATTACTTCACAAAGTGGATCGAGGCCATTCCCACTCAACAAGCCATGGATGCGGTAATTATCTCTTTTCTTGAAAACAATATTCTGTCACGTTTTGGGTGTCCTAGTAAGATAATCACAGATAATGCAGCGGCCTTCAAATCAAAGAAGATGGTTGAATTTTGCTATAAGTACAACATCAGTTTGGGACATTCGACTGCCTACCATCCGCAAGGAAATGGCTTGGCGGAATCTTCAAATAAGTCTTTGGTAAATATCATTAAGAAATTGTTGGAAATCAATAAAAAGGGCTGGCACAAGAAATTAGTGAATGCACTTTGGGCTGATAGGGTAAGTCAGAAAAAATCTATCGGCATGTCTCCTTTCGAGTTGGTGTATGGGGTAGACACAATTTTTCCCACTTCTCTTGTTGTCCCGGTAGTTAAATTGCTTCAGGAAGCCGGTAGTGAGGAAGATCCCATGCAGCGAAGGATTAATCAGATGATTCATTTATAGCAGACATGGGAGGAGGTCTTTCAAAATACATTCAAGTTGCAGGAACACATAAAGAAGATCTACGACAGAAAGGCAAAAGAAGATAAGTTTCAGCTGGATAAGGTGGTTTTGAAGTGGGATGCTCGAAATGAAGATAAGGGAAAGCACGACAAATTTGAAAACCTATGGAAGGGTCCTTTTAAGATTGCAGCGTATCGTGGTCAAAATGCCTTTCTTCTCAAGGAAATGAACGGGGATGACTGTTCTGGAGGGCCGATCAATGGTCGGCTGCTCAAGTGATACCAATTCTGAGTATTTTCTGTTGATTTCATCATCATTGTATATATCGTTTTACTTCTGTTTCATCGCAAGTGTGGACTAATCTCTTTCTTCAGTCTGGGGCCCGAAGCAAAGGCTATAATTCTGGAGATGGAGGTTAGTTGGTTTGCAGTTTGTCAAGTCAGTTTTATCAGGCTTTTCAGTTTTAAAATCGAGTCAGTTTTGGTCAAATTTCAGTCAAGTTTTCAGTCAAGTATTCAGTCAATAAATGTGTCAAACGTTTTTGTGTTATCTGTTGAAATAATGACTCCATCGCCCAATGGATGAAGGCACTGTCTGACTCCCCCAGAGATCTGCTGTTCTTGGCATCTCCTCGGAGCCACCATCCCCATTGGAGCCAATTTTAGAGTCGGTCCTTACAGCCCTCCGTCAGAGATCATTTCGCTTTTTGCATATCATTTTTAGGTGTCTCGCTCATTTCACTAGGGTCATGCCATTGACTGATGAGAGGGTCTGGTTGTCTTGTGTTTCCTCATGCTTGTACCTACAGGGCTAATTAAAATTCCTCAAAAATCACTGAAGTTCAGGTCACTTCATTCATGGTCATAAATGATTATTTTTGTCGAAAAGAGTCTTTAGTCCTAGAGTCTAGGGTTTTCAGTCTTTTGGTACATGTAATAAAAGCCTGCAGGCCTTGAGGTTGGTTTCAAAAGGTACCTATTTCACGTTTTTATTCTCAAAAACATTTGAAGACATTTCTAGTCCAAAACTCTGTTTTGGAACTAGAAATTGTCAAATTTCATTTTTTGTAATAATTGTGTATTTGTTCCACCATAAGAAGTTCAAAAGCAGCCTCTGGTCTTTGCCAAAGCCAAAATTCCAAATCCCTGCAAAAACAACCAAGTTTCATCAGTCCAAGACTCAGAAAAACAGTGAAAAGCCAAAGATAGAATTGTATTAAAATGATAAAGTGTCAAGAAAGCCAAACATTACAAAGTGGGTTATGGAGCAAATTAAAATCAAATTTGATTTTTATGAGATATTTTTCAACCTATATAAACCATGGAAGACAAGTCATTTCACAACTTTCCAAAGAAAAGTTGGGTTTGGAGTGTTGGAGGCAATAAACTCGTTTTCAAAGCCGTGGACTGGAGGTGGAAGTGCGCGCGGCGCACAGAGGAGGCACGCGACGCACAAGAGGCGCGCGACGCACTAGGCTTCACAGGCCCGTGCAAATTAGCACGTGCGCGACGCACATACTGTGTGTGGCGCACTAGGTGAGCGCACGACGCGTAGAGTTTTGGAGCCAAAAAAATTTCGCTCCTTCGTCCAGGTTCATACCAAATTGCCTCAAACTGCTTGCAAGTAGGTTCTTCACGTTTGCTCAGTGAATTTTGGACATGATTATGGTGTTTTGAAAGTGGAGAAACAAGTGTTTAATGTGGAGAAATGTAAACCCTATGTTTATTTCCAAATTCACTTCTTAGGGTTTTGAAACAAATGTTAGTGATTGTGTGGGGGTTTGCAAACTTGTGTTGTTGATATATATGCTCATGCATCTACTGTCAGTGGTGTCCCTGCTCATTATTTACCTTAGCCTCACGCTCTCTCTTTGCCATTACATCAATGCTGTCATTATTATTGCTATTGTCATTTTCACACTATTTATCATTCATGTTATGACATAGTCCCATTTTCACTTGTCCACATCCTCCATTGACATTGTCAAACACTGCAAGGGCTATTGTCACTTTTGTTTCTACTAGTTATTTCCTCCATATTACACTCTTTTCTACTCACTTTTCAAATCCCCTTATGATCAAAGCAGTGACTGTTTTTCATGCAAACTCATTTGAAAGAGCCATTACCATTGTGGCTTTCCTATAACACTTTGATACACATGTGACATATTTGGGTTTTGAGCATACACTGAACTCTTGTTTTCACTATACCTAGATCAGCATATATATTGCAAACGTCTTGTTTTCAAAGCCATGTCAGAGACGGATTCAGTTTATGAGCAGGAGTATGACAGTAATTCCACAGCAGAGGGTAATGTGCCATGGAGGTCTCACAAAAGTGGCAAAAGTGGTAGGCATGTCAGGGAGGAGCCTACTTCTTTGGCTCAATTGCAGGCTTGCCCGCTTGCAATGGATTGTTTTCAGCATTAGTCATGTTTCCAATACTGTGAGATGATTTCACAAACCCAACATCATCATGAGCTAGCTCGTCTATTTGTTCTACATTTACATGATGGCCGTGTAAACCTTGCCGGAGTAGATTTCATTCTGTCACCAGAGACCATTGCTCAGGCCATGGGAATACCAAACATAGGAAAGGAATGGAACAAACGACAGCAGCTAGAGAGATCCTACTATGAGCCATACATCAAACCTGGGTTTATGAGGCAGCTAAGTAGGGTATTTCCTTTCAGATTTCTGAAGGATGAGTTTGCACCATTGATGAAACTCATCATTCGATATTTCAGTTGCGAGGGCAGATTCTCGCGTCTCTATGCGTACCATGTCCATTTGTTGATGCATTTCATGAGGGTACGTATGATGAGAATTCCATACTTCATGTATCGCAACATAGAGAGGATGAAATTTCTTGTACAGAAGGAGACTTCAGCACAGCAGCATAGCATTATATATCATTACACGCTGATCAAAATCATGGTGGTACATCAGTTGACACAGCAGGGCATTACTTGGGAGGATTTCATCTCCCATGACTTCTTCGCATCGCCACAGCCGCCTCCCGGGGTAGTTCATGATGAGGGAGAGCCTTCACACCAGCCTGAAATTCCTGAGACCGAGCATATCAGTGCTCCAGTGTATGTGACATACCAGCGAGGCCACAGGGCCTTATTTGCAGCTACACGACGAGTACTATCTCCACCCGGGGTGGAAGGGGTCTTGTTGACTTCATCAGCAGTGCGAGTATTATCTCCACCAATGGTGGAAGGGGTCTCGCCTTCTTCTTCGCCACAGGTACAGATTCAGGACAGAGGCAAGAGGCCTATGCACGATGAGGGCCCATCAGGCTGTCGAGACACTGATTTCACATTCATCGATGTTGATGCGAGCTCTCCTAGCTCGAAGCTGAAAGAGATCATCCAGGAGAAAAAGGCCGAGAATGACACGCTGAAAGAGAAATTGTAGAGAGCTCAGTGGGTGATAAACTACCTGGAGCAGCGTAACAAACAGCTAGAGAACCAACACACACTTTTAGAGCTGCGGCGAATCCGTGAAGATCGACAATTGGCCCGAAAGAGACCTGGTGATATGACACCGGCTGATCGAGATTCTTGCCTCACGCATGTTAAAATTCATCTGGAGAAGTTGTTGGCAAAGTTCAATAGAGACAAAGATATGCTCCATCACACGAAAGGTCATTATTGGGCCCGCATGCACGTCTGCAAAGCAGAAATGAAGATTCTGAAGAGGAGGTTGAGCAGAGCACTAAAACGCCGGAAGAGGCATGATCCAATTCGGATTTTGGCCGAGGCTTCATTGGCTGGGCATGATACATGATGGAGGGTCTTCGCTCCGAATTTGAGCAAATTTGAAGAATTTTTTGTCATTTTTGAAAATTTTGGTCTCAAAATAGATTTTTCAGCCCAACGCGTAGCGCGTCGACGCGCGTGATTATGATTGGGACACTTTCTGGAGGATTTTTTGTGTTTTTCATGGTAATTTATGCATGCTCCAGTATTTCCAAAGCATTTCACCAAGTTCTGGATGATCAAAAGGGCCAAAAACACCATGAAAACCACCTTTCTGCCACCTTTTCCACCTGCAGGAAGTACTTGTGGGAGAATGAAGTTTTGGAGGGGCAAATGAGCTCCAAATTGGGAAATTCCACTTGGGCTAGATAGAAGACATATAGGGATTTCCAACAAGATATCATGAGCTTGATTTCGATGCCGGGAAGTGCCCCAAAAGCAGGCTGAAATGTGCGCGATGCATAGAGCTCAAGCGCGCGACGCATAGAGATTTCTGGTCAATTTTTCATCTTCCAGCTCAGGATTTCGGCCAGTTGGACCAGTTTTGCTTGTGGGTGTAATTTTTGAGTTATATTGATGTAATTTTATGGTTGGCATGTAACTTGGACTCACTTTTACCTATTCTAGATGATTCACTCCTAAAAAAGTAAAAATCAAGTGAAAGAATCAGTTTCCTTCCTTTTAGAGGCAAGTTGTTTGGCTGCCTAGATTCTAGCTCCTTGTTTAGAATTAGTTGAAAATGCTCCTAGAAGGAGGAATTCGACCCCTAGAGGCATGGAAAGGGGTTAGGATGGTCTATATGATGTAATTTCTGAGACATTCTACAGGTTGGACTCTTGGGAAAAGTTTGGCACACTATTGTACATATTTTTCACATTTTGGCTAAGGAAAGATCAGAGGTTTTGCAGCACCTGTTGGGATTCTTGTGGCTTTCAGTTCTTGATGGTGTTTTTTCTCATTTTATTGTAAGTTCTTTCATGTTTAATGTATGCCATTCCCTTCTTATGCTTATGAAACTAAATGAATGAGTAAATGAGGTTGAATCCATTGTTTCCAGTGCTCTGCCTTTAAATTTGTTTAGTTTTACATGTTTTCGCCTGTTTGGAGAGGATTCCTGTTCTCCCTTTCCCTCTTGAGCTCCTTGTCGATCTGATCCATCCATACACATAATAAAAAGCATCAAGACTACTGCATACCTTGCCCCAACTCGAATTCTGCAAAGATCTGGCCTTATCCCCGGACCCAAAATTGTTTTTCCCATTTTTTCAACGCAAACCCAAAAAATCAAAATCAAACTTTCCTATCTCTTTACTAGCTTAAAATCAGTATTCATTTTAAGTCATCTCAGCCCCTTTGAAGACCTTTTGCCGAGATAGACCCGGAGAGAGCCCTCTCCTGTCCTCGTAGGGCTAGCTACAAGGCTGAGCGTGGTTTGATGTAGCCTTGAGTTTTACCTTATTTCAGCCTAAGGTAGATTTGAGCACTAACACTGTTAATTAAACCTTGGGCCCCACATACACCAAACCCTAGATACAAATGAAACGCCGCCACCTGTCTGCCCGGGCTTCACTCCCTCTGACTTTCCACCGCTCCTTTCACCCGACTGTCGTTGATCTCCATCCGCCTGATCCGACGGCCCCGATACAATATCACACATTTGTTTCCGCGAGGGTTAAACAAACCCAAGCCTTGCAAAATGGGTGGTATTCTCCCATGTACCCTCTTTCGTGTGTCGCTTGCTGAATGGAATCACACCCAACCCTCCAAAACCCACTTACCACTCCTCATCCCATGTGAAAATCACTCTTCCTCCTTCACGCAAAATCAATACTGCCTCCTCCTTTCAAATGCTCTGAGGCCCTGTGGCTTCGGGAATAAAGGCCCGATCTGCCATTACCACCTCTGCAAACACTCCTAACAGCCAAAAACCCCAAATAAATGTAGAAAATCCCCTCAAGGTAGGTTTTTAATTAATAACTTGTGTGTATTGTGCAAATATCATGACAGAATTGCGAAATTAGGCATTCCAAGGGTCCAAAATTGTTTGAATAAGTAATCTGGGTGACGATACAGAGATCTTGTTCCATTAAAGGGATCGTAGGCGTGAAATCAAGCATGATCACCAATGAATCATGATCATTGGTGGATATTCAAGTGCTCCAATAAACCGTAGATTCTCTACTGCACAGCAAATTGAAGACATAGACATAGTAAAGGATGAAAATAGTCAAAGGACAGTGATAGCAAAGATTAAAGGATTAAAGGGGAAATCAAAAGGATTAGTCACAAATCAGAGATAAAGGCAGAATTAGAGAAAAGATAGTAAGATACACAGTAAAGACAAATTGAAGTATTAAAATAGCCTAAAAAGAGCTTAAAGGATAAATTAAAGCAAAGATTAGCACATAGGTAGTTTCGAATGACTCAACCAAAAGAAATTACTTCTTCAAAGGACACAGATGGACACATACAACCTATTTTATTTCTATAAAGACATCAACATTTATTACAATAGTCAGAGATATTTCTCAACCACTCAGTAGTTATTGTAAAATTTATTAGGAAAGCCTTAAAGTCAATAATTTCCAAAAGTTAGCCCAAGCAATAAGTTAGGAGTTATTATTACAGTGAGTCACTCTCAGATATTTTTCCTTGGGCCTTGCATGGTCTCAAAGGTTAAAAAATCATTAACTCTGTAATAAATACACATCTGAAACCCTACCTTAGGATCACCTCCTCATCTTGCAGATAAATACTACAGGTATCATTCATTTTTAGTGTTGGTTGGTTGGTTGGTTGGTTAGTTAGTGGACTGGTTGGCTGCTTTATTAGTTGATGACTGCTAGGCTGGATTTGAGGAAGCCCTGAGTTGCAGAGATCTATTATACTCAAGTAACGTAACTGTTTTTAACATCAGTAATACATGCTCATTCACAGGATTCTTGAGCTATGTTAATGGTGAAGTTTTCCTTACTTTTCAATGTTTTCCTTATGTTTTCCGTTTTGTCCATTATTTCTCTGATAAAGAAACATAAATTTTAGATTAGGATATGCTATCTTGGCATCCTATTTCTATCTGCATCCTTTATCTCAATGTTTTCTTCTACATTGTATGATTGGAGAATTCTTAATTTCTCTCTAGTTCCACCTAGCTTGTTGTCCTGGAAATGATTTAATAGAGTCAAGCCAAAGAAGTCTATGGTATGCCCTATCCTTTGGTGTAGCTTGAAATATTGTTTTTAGGGCCTTTCTTTGAAGTTTACTTAGTAGATTCCAGCCAAAGAAGTCTATTGTATTCCTTGTCCTTTGGTTTTTCTTCAACTGTTGCTTTGAAGGTCTTTAGAGTGTTTGCTTAAAGAATACAAGTCTATCTTGCTCTTTAGTTGCACTCATTGTTATCTTAAATGTATTCTTTGTCTGAAAGTAATTCTAGGATTTCTGTGTTGTTGTCTTAAAGGTTTTCTTATTAAAGTCCGGCCAAAGAAGTCTATGGTGTGCCCTGTCCTTTGGTTTGCCTCAAATAGTTACCTAAAAGGCTTTTCTTGTTGAAGTAGAGTTCAAATATTATTAACTGAAATTTAGTTTTGTTGCTTTCACAAATGACTATCATTTCATATTTGATCTAATCTAAGAGATCCACTTGATATAGTTAGCTTGCCCTATGAAAAGCCTTGCAGAGTTGATGAACAATTAAATCCTTTTATTACTCCATATCCCAATGGATTTATTTTTCTCATGGTCTATCTATTCAGCTAAAACACTCGCTCAATTAATCACACCACTGATCTATCAACCTATCAATCAATCAATCAAAAAAAAAAAGTCCTCACAACTTCATAACTAGCCTAAAATCAAAATAGAAGCATAAATACATATCGTTTATAAACAATTATATATAGAGAGCCCTCTGTGAGTCTAGGAAGGCTACGTCCATGGACTCCAAAGTGTTATGATGTGGTTCCCTACATAGTTTGTTCTTGCCAATCTTGCAAATCACGGGGAGCCAACAGTCACAAGAAAACTTAATCTATAAAAACTTGGTCAAGAAACATAATCTTGATACCATTCCACATCTGAAACCATATCCACTTGGTTTGATTTGTAAGAATGAAAATTTACAGGTTTCAAAGAAGTGCATGTTACGCTTTGCAATAACTGCACATTTTGTTGACACGATTGAATTAGATGTGGTTTTGCTTGATATTACAGTTGTTGTGTTGGGTAGTCCTTACTTATATGACAGGAAAGATATCTTCCATTGCCATGAGAAAAAATACCATTTATTCAAAGATGGCAAGGAGTACATTGTTAGAACACATTGCAAGAAGACATATATTGCAATGGTAAATGTTGGAAAGGTAAAGAGGCTTGTGAATTCAAGTAAGAATTTTGTTCTTATAATGATTAAGCCTAAAGCTGATGTTAATCTTGAGTCATTTGAAGATTGTGATCCTAATTTGAAATCATATTTATATGATGTAGTTGATGCAAATCATGAGATGTTTTAGGAGCCAACAGGATTGCCTCCTAAAATGGAGATTCAACATGAGTTTTAGTTGCAACAATATTGTCCTCTTCCAAACATCGGCATGTATCACATGTTGATAATGAACAATTTTGAAACAAAGATGAAAATCAAGGACTTTCTGGACAAGGGACTCATAAGGCCAATAAATTCGCCATGCGGTTCACCCATAGTCTTGATTCCGAAGAAAGATGGGACTTGGCGCAAGTGTGTCAACTTCAGAGCTCTGAACAAGATAACGGTAAAGAATCGATACCCACTCCCAAGGATAGATGATTTGCTTGATCAGCTGAAAGAATAAATTTTTTTCACTAAGTTATATTTACGAAGTGGATATCATCAAGTAATAATTGTAGAAAGTGACATATGGAAGACTGCATTCAAAACCAAACAAGGACTCTTTGAGTGGTTGGTTATGCCGTTTGGTTTGTGTAATGCACCGATGACTTTCATGCATGTTATGGATAATGTTTTGCGTCCATTTCTTGATGACTTTGTTATTTTGTATTTAGATGATATAGTCATTTTCAGCAAAACAAGAGAATAACATGTCTTGCATGTGAAAAAATTGCTTGATGTTTTGAGAAAAGAGCAATTATTTCTTAAGATGTCAAAGTGTGAATTTGGAAAGACTTCTCTGGTTTATTTGGGACACATTGTAGGAGGAGGCAAGTTGAGAATTGATCCTTCTAAAGTGGAAGCCATTGTGAATTGGCCCACTCCCAGCTTAGTAACCGTGGTAAGAATTTTCTTAGGCACAGCTCAGTATTGGAGAATGTTTATTGCTAACTTTTCTGCCATAGCAACTCCTATGCATGCAGTGACAAGTGTGAAGAAAGGCTTCCAATGTGGGGGCAAAAAAAAACTTTCTTTTTAAGCTTTAAAAGACAAGATCATTTCAGCTCTGGTCCTTGCATTACCGAATTTGAGACAACCATTCGAGATAAAAATTGATGCTAGTGATTATGCCATGGGCACAGTACTTTTACAACATGGTATGCCTATCACTTTTCATTCTGAAACATTCAATGGTGTTGTAACTAATTATCCTACATATGAAAAAGAGCTGTATGCATTGGTACAAAGTGTCAAGAGGTGGAAACACTACTTTATGGGTAAAGAGATGATTATACATACCGATCATCAACCATTACAGTACTTGCAGTCGCAAACAAAATTGTAGCAATCACGACATATCAGGTGGATGGGATTTCTTCAACAATTTCACTTGGTTATAAGGTACAAGAAAGGTATTTTCAATAGAGTTGCTGATATGATTTCAAGGCCAATTATAAGTGCTTCTACTTTACTTAAGAATGATTCTATTGTACATGAGAGTTACATATAAAAATATGCATCTGATACTGATTTTCAAGATGTGTATGCTAGTTTGAGTGAAGGGAATCAAGTCGAGGAAAATGATTATCGCATGCATAACAATTTTCTATTTCATTTGGGCAAGATATTTATAACACAAGGAGAGAGACTTAGTGTCATGAGAGAGGCTCATTCATCTCTTATTTTTGGACACTTTGGGGTAAGAAAAACAATGGTGCATCTACAAAGGTATTTCTATTGGCCTTGCATGATAGATAGTGTGTCACGTTATATAAGACGATGTTCTACGTGTGCAACAAGAAAGCCTAACAATAGGAATCTTGGGTTGTACACGCCACTACTAGTACCATCAAGGCCATGGAAGAGTGTCTCCATGGGCTTTGTTGGAGGTCTACCTATGTCAAGAAAACAACATGATTATATTTATGTAGTTGTGGATAGATTCAGTAAAATGTGTATACTTATGCCATGTAAGAAAACCATTACTGCTGAACTTTATTTTCAACATGTATGGGTTCATTATGGTTTTCTGACTTCTATTGTTAGTGACAGGGATTCCAAGTTTGTTGGGAAGTTTTGGTCCAATCTTTGGAAGATGATGGACATAAAGTTGAAAAAGAGTACTATTTTTCATCTGCAAATTGATGGCCAAACTGAGGTGGTGAACAAAACCGTTGTGCATCTATTGAGAGGATATTTCACCAAACATCCCAAGTTCTGGGATGAACAACTACATTACATTCATCATGCTTACAACCGGGCAAAGCACTCTTCTACAAATACTTCACCTTTTGAAGCCTTCTTTGGCTATTTTTCCAAATCGCCGTTAGACTTAATCTTTGAGAAGGATGTTGCAATTAATGGGCATAGTAATATTGACAAGGCTCGAAATTTCATTGAGAAAATTCAGATTATTCATCAACAAGTTCAAGACCAACTTGAGAAGAGTCAAAGAAAATACAAGGAGAGGCATGACAAACATAGATTTGATCAGAAGTTTCGAGAAGGAGATGAATTATGGTTGAACATAAGCAAAGAAAGGATGCAAGGAGAAGGTAACAAGCTTAAGCCCATTCCTTATGGTACATTCAAGATAATTAAACAAGTTGGTAATTATGCATTTCAACTTGACTTGCCTTCATATATGCAAATGTATTTCATTGTCAATGTGGAGAATTTATGTTTGTATGAGCCTCATTTGATTGATGATCAAAGGAGTTATAGTCAGCTTCCATCTATATAATATTTCTAACCAGAATTTCTAGACAAGCTCAAGGAGAATTCCATCCTTGACAGGAGGACACACACTTATAAGAGGGGAAGTGTCGATTATCTTCGAATTGGACTCAAGGGAAACAAACCAAGTAATGCAAGATGGATGGAAGTGGAAAAGGTGAGGGAGTTGTATCCTCATCTTCTGAACTGGTAATTAAAGTCTTTTGGGGTCCAAAAGCTTCCAAATGGGGAGGTGTGATCAAGAGATCATGTGTTATGCTCAAAATTCAAAGTGCTCGAAACAAGACCAAACCTAAGCGATCGAAAAGGTCTCTTCATTGCCATTCCGGTGCTGTGAATGGTTTGAAAAACCGATGTCATATGAGGAAGATATCACATTCTATTCGTTTTCCCAAGCAGAAAAAATTTTGTGACTGGGATGCCTAGTCAGCAAGCATGTACAGTCAGCAGTTGGTATATTCCAAGAACATTATATTTTCCTAAGTGAATAGGATTTTGACATGTGGCATGTTCTGGATCGTTGATTTGAGATGTGATTCTCACTGTTGGATGGGTTGTGTGAGATTTTTTTTAGGCCGTTAGATGAGTGACACGTGGCAAGCTCGGAGGCTGCCACGTGTCCTCAAGAGGGTATGGTAAAATTTGTTGGATGCCATAGGATTTGACCCAAAGACCTCGGGCGTGGGTGCAAACATCTTTACCAATTTCCCTACGGGTGTTACTTAACCCTATAGGGATACGACTTTCATATATTGCATAACAAATGTTTGGGTGGATAAAAAAAGGGGCCAACCCCAAACTGCCAGACCTGAACTCCATATACCCGACGGCTATGACCAATACCCTAGCGTTATTCAAACCACAACAACAAACGTAACTTCTGGAAATATCTGTTCACATGTCATGCAGTGACAATAACTGTTATGTGATAGTTTTTTTAAACTGTAACTTTCGACGGGGAGTGTTGCATTCACATGGGCGTAGTTTGATAATGTTTAATGCAACGAGTTTTGCGGAATGTGGAGTATTGGTTCTGCACACTTTATTTGTGGAGTTTCAAACCTTCAACTTGGAGTTAACGGTGGGGGGTCGGCATGTGACCACGCCGCCCAAACTGTTTAATGTTAAATAAAACGGTCTTCCGGCGGATTTGGAGCACGCGCTAAATTTACGGCTCTTTACTATTTTTATCCACCATTAAGTGCCAGTCTCTACTTTTAGTGGAGCTTTTCTAGCTGACATTGGGGAGAATGCATTGGGAGGTTAATTTTTGACCAATTTGGGTGAAACAAGAGTCTACGTAGACTAATTTGAGCATTCTAGAGCCATTGGTGTAAAGAAAAAAACCATTAGAGGTCTGTAAACACATGTAATTTTCAATTTTGAGCATAGTAACAAAGAGGGACATGCCATTGTGAGCTGGACCAAAATATGTAGCTCAGGAGGGGTGAACTGCTTCATCATGCCTACTGTGTAAAACTTGTGTGATTGTATTTCTCTGTTATACAGCATTGTATGGTGTTTTTTAGGCTTATTTTCATGCTTAAAGTTCCCAAATTAATCTATGATTCATGGTTAAAACACTCATTCCTTAAGAAAACAAATGGAGACAAATTGTACATGTTTTTATTACTGAAAAGACACTTAGCACATCAAAAATAATACACTCCTTAAAAATCAATATGAAGCGGCCCACCCGATTTTGACACTGGACCCAGAGACGTAGCCCACACTGGGTGACCTCCTTTATCAACATCTCATGTTTTTATGTTGTTGATGGTTGTATTGTTTACTCTTCCTTAAGGATGCATATGTGTTCTTCCATGCTCTTTTAAAATGCAATTCTAAAAACATCACAGAAGTAAAATATCATGGGTAAATCTGGTAGCTGACAGACCTGGATCAAGTGATATCAGAGCGATATTACTGCTTATGTGAATTGTGAGCATGAACAATGATTGAACGTGCAAAAATGGAGGATGAAAATACATGTACGAGGCCATGATAAGGATGTCCAAAATGGTGTACATAATGTATGACACTTACAAGAAGAGAATAGTGGAAGAGGAGAAAGAAAGATCAGAGAACGATGCTTCAACCACATCTTCTAGTGCTTATGAATCTTCTTCATCACCTTCATTGTCTTCTCATCATTCGAATGAGGAGATCAACTAGAGTCTTTGGGAAGAGAATTATGAATTAAGAAGGCTACTAATGGAAGAGAAGGAATAGAATAGAGATTACAGTTTCAATTGCGAGCCGCAGAAGAGGCCTTGGAGAAGTTGAAGCGCAATGAAGGCTTAAAGAACCCATCATCACCTGCATCTGAATTGAAGATTGAGTTAAACAATATTGATTTCTCTTTAGTTTCATCTTCACATGCTATCATTTCTGTTGGGAATGTGGAGATACCCATTACAAGATCTGGCATGAGACTCCTCACCAAGATGGGATACAAAGGAGGAGGACTTGGCACTAATGACCAAGGCATGATTCAGCCATTGGAGGTTGTGCAAAGACCCTAATTAGTAGGATTAGGATACACTGAAAGACAATGCTCGAAGGTGTCAGAAACTTCCAATGCATGGTTGAAACCCTTGGGGAAAGAGATTGATGGGAACACTTGACCATCATCCTATGACAGCGCACATTGCAGTGAAAGAGTTGAGGCAAGCTCTCGTCACCATGATCGCTCTTGAGACGACCAAGTAAGGTATAAAAAGTCTCGATACTCTAGTGTTCATTATTATTACAAGCATGTCGCTAACAATGAACATAGATCATGGCATCGGAAAACATGTAGTTATTGTGGATTACATAATCATGTATTTTTTGAGTGTTAGAAAAGAATGGAAGCACAAAAGAGGATGAGGCATGAAAGTCCTTCTCCACCGCTGGAAAGGAAGAAGTTGAAGCAAGTATGGAGGAAGAATAATAATTGCATTCATTGCGATAGAAGTGGCCATCAAAGAGCCACGTGTTGTAGGTTCCATCAAGAGCAGCACCTTAAAGATGAAGAGTTAGTGCAGGAACCGGTTGAAACAATTGTTCGACAAGAAAATGTGACATAGAGAGATGACCCATTCACTTTGATAAGCGAGAGATGGTTTTTCTAGGCTTGGTAGCGTGTTTGGCCTTACTTTGTAAATCTTGTTTTGAAATTTAAAATGTAAAAATGATGATGTTTTTTCCATCACTTATGAATCAACAATGATGTTTTTGGTCTTGTATTAATAGATGGGGTATTGATTCCATTTTAATGTAAACTTTACCACAAATTATACGTTATAAACTTGTGGCAAGTGTGGGGAATGCTTGGGTCATAGATTGGTCACTTAGTTAAGCATGTAATTTGCAAAACATTGTGCTATAGGTTTGCAGAGCATGCACATGTCGGTTCATCGCTTATGGCTTTGAAGGACAAAGATGAAGCAGAATGAAGGGTGGCCCTTTAGGAAACTTGTGGTGTAGACAAGGTACAAAGCCACTGCAGATTATGTTCATACTTTTGGTGGACCAAAAGCTCCTCAGTGGGGAGGATTGATCCAGGTGGCTCCAAACACCCTCAGGAGATCAAGAGCTCTCATAAATGGTCAAAATTAAAAGTGGTCGGATGACTCTCGAACCAGGTTTATATTGAAGTATTCATCGCCTTGATTCCAACGGTGTGCACAAATCTCCAATCCGAGGCCCTATGGAGAAGTTAGAGCGAGTAATTTTTTTTTTCAAAGTTGGGTAGTGGGCTAGGTTTAACTGTCCCACAAATTCACTGTTAACTAGCAGGGAACCTAACACCCAAAAATGGGTGAAATTGTTGCCTCTTTAATTTTCCCATAACCCTTATTTTTGTTAAAACCAAAAATTTCCATTACTATTATAAAAAAAAAATTTAAAAATAGGGATGGCGGGCCATTACCCCCGCCACCACCGTCGAACCTGTTAAACAAAAATCAAACTTGGGTCGGCGGGTCACCACCCTCGCCAAATCCCATAACCATATATCAATATATATTTGGAGGGGTCCGGGTTTGGTTGATTGGGAGCCCCGCCCCATGGCCCATGGTGTAAACACTGTAACTTTAATGGCACCATATTAAATGGGTCGATAGGAATCGAACCCACTCGGCCATGTAGGTCGTCCCGAACCACGAACGACCGAACCATTACAATGAACCATATATAATCAGCCACAAAAATTTAAAACACACCAACCCAAAATGCGCAAACAAAAATATAAAATAGGAGGGGCGGGATTTGATCCTCCAACCCCTCCTCAATGAATTACTAAGATTACCAACGCGTCAAACAACTTGATGGGGTAAAATCTTCCCAATTTTTTTATATAAACCTTCATTTTGCTAGTGCACCCAGCCAGAAGGGCAGACATACTGAGATGGACTAGCGAAATAGCAAGGGAATCATGTGTGGGCACACTTTTCGAGACATAGAATATTTTGTAGAGAATATTATTTGATTCCTGAAAGATTCCATTGTAGGTTTTAACCCTGAACAGAAATTATCTACACATGAATCTTATAACAGAAAATAAACAATAGCGAGAGCATAAAACATAAAACAGATAAACACAGAGATTTTCCCTTGGATCCAAAATCGGGACGACCAGCTTGATTTTTCATTATATTCCTTTTAGTGTTACAACACATATATATACATGCCGAAGCATATATAAACCCCAATCCATAAACCCTGGATTAGAACATAACTGTAGTTCCCTTAACCGGATCTACAAAAATACTAGGGGCCGAAAACCATCGTACCCCAAAACCATGCACAAAACCATGGACGCGGACTACCCACCGGAAATTAAGGACCAAAAAATTTCCGCCGGGGCGCTGCCCCGGACCCTGACAGGGGGGGCTACATCCATGGGGAGGTAATTTTTCATTTTGTCAGAATGATATGAAGTTTACAATCATTTTAACCAAAATTTCATAAATAACATGATGGTAAAACTAGAAAGGCCATACAAGCAGCAGATTTTCAGATTCCATGTAGAACAAAATCTTAGGAAATCTTGAGGGAATAAAAAATATTCCTTGAGGCCCAAAACTTTCTGGAGTCGATTCTCAACAAAATTTATGTCGATTTTATGCCTCTCAATGATAGGAACTCAATGGAGATATCCATCTTAGTAGTAGAGCTTCCCATATTTCAGAAATTTTCCATATCAGAGTGATGGTGTCTAATTCTCAAGTGTGGATAGTCGATTATATGCCGCTCGATGCCACGAATTCGATGGTGCAACTAGACTCAACAATTGAGCATCCGCTTCTTCAACTAGCTTCAGGGGTTGAGGTATATGCAGTTTGATCATGTGCCTCTTTTTCAGTGAGATGTATTATGATTTCTATATCCTTGCATGATGCACGTTGTGGGATCTTCTTTTTGCTTCATGTGAGATTATGTCATGCTAATAGGAGGTCCCTTATGAGCGAGAGTTCCTATAGCAAAAATTCTCGTGGAGAGACAAGACACTCATGTTGGAGGAACATCCTTGTATGAACATCATCCATGTACATCTCCCCATTTCTAGCACTATATGAAGCAACCTACCCCATTTTGACACCAGGCCGGCAGACGTAGCCCACACTAGGTGAACTTCATTATCAAGATCTCATGTTTTTATGTTGCTGATGGTTGTCTTGTCTTCTTTCATCTTGCTTAAGCATGCATATGTGTTCTTCTATGCTATTTTCAAATGAAATTATAAAAAAATTGCAGAAGTAAAAGATCATGGGTAAATCTGGTAGGTGACGGACCCGAATCAGGTCTGCCTATGGTTGTATGGGCTTCCATATGCCGAGGGCCACAACTATGATCCCACCTCCCTCCCTTCCGGTTTGCGTCATGGTCCTGTGGGAAACATATGTGACCATGGGTTGGGGCTTATGCCTAGCCCTCCCTACCATGGACTTAATTCGTTTCACCTGTGGTCCTGTGGGAGAAATATGACCAACGGACAAGGCTTGTCTGTAATCCCTCTCCCCTCAACGCTCATAGGTCTTATCCTATGGTCTTGTGGCTACCATTGGGACCAATCTTTGACCCCTCAGTCCTCAAATCTTCTCGCACTACATGAGGGTCATGTGAAGGAACTATGACTAGGGGTGAGGCTTAATTCCTGGCCCCTATTCATTGCACCATCATTCTTATGGGGTGGTAGGTGACCGAAGGTGAAGGCTCACAGCCTGACCCCTCTCCCAAAACGTGCCTCCAATGAAACTTTAACAATAACCTGACAGTTATACAAGTTAAGTAGCAAGCGCATGGTGCAGTGGTAAGGCTCGACAGTTTCATGAGGCAGGTCATGGGTTTGATCCCGCTAGGCCTTTGCAGCCAATACCAAAATTTTATCCAACCACAAGGTTCCATGTGGCAGCCTCTAGTTTTTCCACATGACATCCTTCTATTGGACCACAAAAATTCAAAATCAACCAATGAGAACACACCATATTGCACCTGTACGAGGCTACCACTTGGAAAACCATGATTGGTCTCATAGTGTCCAAGTAGGCATTGCTAATATCAGGTGTACGGACTGCCTCGTTAGGAGGCCAGACAGCCAACCTACAATGTATTTTTTGTCGACAAAAAACTTTAAAACATCAAAACTTTATCACACAACATCAGATTGGCGTGATTTAAGTGTCGTTGGAATGAGAATGAAGAACACTACGACTTAGTGTCAGCTGAAAAATATTGTAGGCACTTTCATTTTTTAGCTAAATTTTAATCTCGGATCATACCTCCCCACTAGGAACTTTTGAACTCCAAAACTTAGCTTCTCCTAGTGTTTAGTCAATTTAATGTCTTAAATTGCTTGCATTAATTATCAAACGAGGTTTGTAAACTGATGAAGTGTTGTGCACTATATGTGCTTAGTTAACCTTTCTCTTACTTCATTGTTTTGTATTTTATGTTGTTTTGGGGATTTTTTGTTCTTTTGATGTCTAAGAATGTTTAATCTAAAACTATGAAAATATTTAAATGAATCTAATTAATTTTAAGAAGGAATAAAAGGAAGTGTTCCTAATTTAATCTAATTTTCATAAAAATAAACCAAAAACTGTTGGCTAGTTAGGACCTAATTTGGAAAACAGAGCATCTACCTTATCTTATCATTAGTCCTATTCCATGGATTTAATTCTAAAAACTAAGATTGAAATTGAAGTGCTTGTCTTAAGTAAAAGCAGAAAATGAAAACAACTAATGTACTTTCGGTTACTCCAGCATTCAATTTATGAAGTATGACCTTCTTGAGATGATGTGTAAGCAACTGCCTGTACTTTAACTTCTAATGCCCTAGAACAGTAAGCAAAGGATGCAAAGGAAAACATCTAATGTATATTTAGCTACTCCAAAATTCAATTATGAAGTGTGATATTCTTGAGATGGTGTTAAGTAACCAATTATACTTAATGATCTAGAAAACTAAGTAAAATATGCAAAAGGTAACTCATTAATTGTATTCATAAAAAATTCAATCATTCAGTCTTAAATTTTATTAAATCAATCTCCTTGGAATGACCTTTAGGAATATCAGTGATGCAACTGAGTGAGGATCTGAAATAAAAATGTGAAAGCATGTAAAAAAACTAATGTATATTTGACTTTATCCAGCATTCAATGTGAAGTATTACCCTCTTGAGGTGTTGTGTGAGAAGTCAATTATGCCTTAGTTTCTAAGTTCCTAGAAAGCAAATAAAAATGTGTAGAGTAAATTCAATCACTGTATGAATTAGATATTTAACCATTTAGTTTAGGATCATCATCCTGAAATGGATTTTGAAAACATCCATTGAGACAATTAATTGACAATTCTGTTCTAAGAAAATGAATGACAAAACAATAAGGAAACTAGGCAACTATGTATTCTTATTACTTCAATCTTAATTCATTTTGAACAAAATTATCCATCTTCATGAAATATATTAGAAGAACAAGGCTGCACAGTTGTGATTTAATGTTATGCTATTGATCAAAAACTGGAATGAAACATTAACCTAATTAGAAACAGATTTGCTAAATACAGAGTAATGAAAATTGAACTAAAAACAATAAATGAAAAACCTCCTCTAGTGCAGGCGCCCTCTGCAACTGATTTGGCTGAATTACTAGCTGGTTAAGGATGCACTTAAACAGTCATTGGAAACATGAAATTTGTATGATAATAAAATGAAGTCTGAATACAAAGTATCAACAAAAAGCTCAAACTTAACACTTAATTTCTGAACTGTCCTCTCGGTTCTGTACAACTGGTTTTTAAAGGAAAATAACATAACTGTTTGTGAGATAAACTTGCTACAGGTGGCTAATTCAAATTAGACTTGCAATAGGACTATTAGACTCTTTATTTTCTACAATAGAGAAAATCAAGAGTCATGCTGATTTCAGATAACGTAATTTCACCACACCTTTGACCATGATCTTAGGTATGCTTTTCTATCGATTTGGACCGAGTGAATAGGATAGAATCCATGTGGAGATGATTCTAGAAATTCCCATGTGGCCCAATTCTTCATTTGACACCTGGAACCTGCCAAACCATGAGAGTAGCTACGAAATCCATGGTTAGCTACGGAATAGGCTATGTTCTGTAGCTAAATTGCAAAAATATATTCAAATAGCGAGAACGTGAAAATATAATATGGCAATCATTTTAATGCATTCCTTAAGATAAAACCTAGCATTCATCATTGATTTGGGTCTGTGATCTTATGAGAAAGTGATGGAAAGAGGTGAGAAAAGTTGTCAAAGAGGGGGTAATTCTGAGGTTCAACATACCCCACTGCAAAATCATTGCATGTCCTCATGCAACTTGCCAAAAATGTGAGTTTTCCCTCCTCACTGCATTTTCTCAAATACTTATGCTAGCACATCCAATTTCCTTATTTTGTTCTTCTTTGAAGTGACTATCACCCTAGGCTTTCTCATAAGAATATTACACTTGAGGTTAATTACTTCTCTGTGTAGTAAATTATTCTTTCTTTTCAATTTCCTGTTTTTCTTATACCACAGTCCTAGATGCAGAATGGTATTATCATGAATTACCTTGTCCAACTTTTTTTGCTGCTTCAAAGTCTCATTCTTCTGTTTGATATGTCTGTTCAATATCTCTAGTTCATAAATATCTTGTTTGAGAGCATCAACTAGAGGTTCTTGTGGATTGACAAAGGGTTCTGGGTTCATTGATGTATTTTTCTTCTCCAGTGATTCTACATAATCATATATTTGTTGTTGAACTAGGTCTATGCCTGGAGATCTTCTACTAGAGCTACCTTCAAAATGACGAATAGGAGAATTTTGAGGACTATGTGTAGGAGAAATGTTAACAGGAGATGTTATTGGGGTTTCATCCTCTAAATTTATAAGCTCTGTCCCTTTTAATAATGTTTTCTTCATAGAACCTCAGAGTCTAGAGATCCTTCTCAGTTTTGGAGGAGTTACATTCTCCTCATTTTTAACCTTAATCCTCTTTCTTATCTTACCTCTTGTCTTGATTTTCTTTTTGATTTCTGTCAGTTCTTCAGAGATTAGCTTTTCATCATTCTTCGGTAATGAAGATTCAGGTATGTTTTCAACATTTATATTTGTTAGGTTTGTGTTATATTCTTTCCACGACTAGTCATGCACAGGGGGGTAATAGCCCCCCCTGTACGTTGCGCTGCGCGGAATGTACGGGGTCCGGGGCAGCGCCCCGAAAAAAAAATTTTGGTCCAAATTTTCCAGTGGGCAGACCCACCCATGGTTTTCTGCATGGGTTTGCACATGGTTTTGGGGCATGATGGTTTTCAGCCCCTGGTATTTTGTAGATCCAGTCAAGGGAACTATGGTTATGTTGTAATCTAGGGTTAAATTATTGGGGTTTATGTATGCTTCGGCATGTATATATATATGTGTTGTAACACTAAAAGGAATATAATGAAAAATCAAGCTAGTTTTCCCGATTTCGGATCCAGGGGAAAATCTCTGTGTGTATATGTTTTATGTTTTATGCTCTCCCTATCGTTTATTTTCTATTTTAAAGATTTGTTTGTAGATAATTTTTGTACAGGGTTAAAACCTACAATATTAGTCTTCTTTCTTTTGCTTCTTCTGACATTATATTCTTTAGGTGACTCTGGTGCTTCTTGAAAATTGTTTCTAATAAGGAAATCCTCCCAGGTATCTCCTATGCTTCTTAAATGAAACTCAATCAATATCTTTACTAACCCATGATGAAGCATGGTGGTATCTACGAAATGTATTCTCTTTTGCACATTTTAGGCCATCTTTTTTAAAATATTTAGTAGAAAGAAAGGAAGATTGGTTTCGCCTTTTTCTAAGAAATTCATCAATAAACGGATATGGTAGACATACATGCAACCAAACTTTCCTTCACAAGTGATATTTTTTTGTAAACCAAGGGCATGTTGCTCCATTTACTTTTAAGAGCTTAACTGGGGATACCTTTTCTAAAAATAGAGACATCCATACCTAGGTTTTCGAGTATTACTTTCCATGATTCACTATGAAACTCCTTATTTTTCAACCATCTTTCACCCTCCCGTTGAAGTTTTGTAGCCTCAACCATGAATGACTCAGTCACTGCAAACTTGATATCTCCAATTTCTACTTCTCTGCCATCAAAAGACCGAGCAAAGGATTTTGTAATCTCCTTATAAAAACCATCAAATTTCTCGATGAATTTTAGCCATCCAACTTTCTGCAACAATTCATTAATATCTGTGTATCCTTCCATGTACTTTTCTCCTACCAGTTCTGATATAAAAATTTTCCCCATGCCTTCTACTCTGCGGGATTCTCAACCTTCAGAATTACCCTTTCTTATTTTTGAAATGAATTGGCTGTGGATATGATGAAAGGTATTGAGGATTTGTACGGATAAGTAGGTGGTAGGGGTTTTGAAGAAACGTATACAGGTATGTCACTTCACAGATCATAGCCATTAATTAATCAACGAGGGAGTTAATTAAGGACCGTTAGGTGACATAATGTGGATGATATGGCTGATATATGGTATGATGGAGATTTCAATCAAATCAAATGATGATTTGTCAAGGAAACATATGACATCCATATTATACATACTTTATGTTTTAACCTTGCCATTTAAAATAAATTTTTGCACTTTACCTTTTATAACTTAACCTTTTCATTTGTTGATTTCTTTGGTGTTGATCCTTAGGTACTCTTTTAGCATGTTGGTCTTCAAAACATAATCATTCAAATTCTTGCAATCATCATTTGTTTGTAGGTTGTACAATTGTGTCAGAAATGCTGAATAAGATGTGGTTGCAAAGTCGAATTAGCTGTAGAATGGAATCAGCTGCAGAACGTGATCAACTGCAAAATGGAATCAACTGCATAATGCAGTGAGCTACAGAATTTAGTCAGCTGCAAAATGAAATCTGTAAAAAGAAATGAAGTATGTCTATGGAACATGAATATGAAATGAAATGGAAATGGAATATGACTGTGTGAAATGGAATGAAAGTGGAGTGAGATGGAATGAAACTGTAAAATGAAAGTGGAGTGTCATGGAATGAAACTGTAAAATGAAAGTGGAGTGTCATGGAATGAAACTGTAAAATGAAAGTGAATTTGCAAATTGTGAACTGCAAATATGGAATATCAATGTATTTTTTGTGTCACTACTTATTACAGAAAAGAAATGGAAAATATAGGATGTCAGAAATCTCTGATTTTCACCCTATATTTTCTGTATAAGTATGCCAATCATTGATTTCTTTTCATACTTATACAATATATATATATATATATATATGAAAAATAAAAGCTAAGTTAGTGAACAAGAAGTATTCTTCTTCGCCAACTTCATATCAGTATTATCTTGAAAAATATTGATAAAATCCTCTCTTGAAATTAGCTTATGATATATCTTCAACCAATGACCATTCATAAGAAGAGGTACCTTTTCTTCATCTATTGTCCTTATCTTTATTGCTCCATTATCAAAGAATTTTTCAATCTCATATGGCCCAAGCCAATGATTCTAAAACTTTCCTTGAAAATCTTTGAATTTTGAATTGAACAAAAGTTCCCAATCCCCTGCTTGAAACTTCTTCTCCTTGATATAATTATCATGCCATTTAGCCCTTTGCTACTCGACTATACTGTTTCTTTGAACTGCATCTTGTCTGAATTCATCTAGCTCATTGAGTTTCTCCAATCTATGTTTCTATGCTTCTGATAAATCAAGTCCCAATTGGACTACCATCTTGAAGGTTCAGATTTGAAACTCTATAGGGAACCTGACTTTCTTTCCATAAACAAGTTCATAGGGAGTATGTCCTATTGTGTTCCTCCATGTATTTTTGTAGGCCCATAAGGCTTTAGGAAGCCTTTTTTCCCAATCTCTTCTATGTAGATGCGCAGTCATAGTGAGAATTCCTTCAATCACCTTATTGGTAGATTCTACTTAACCATTTTCTTATGGATGATAAGGAGTAGACTTTCTATGCTTGATATTGTAATATTCCACAAGCCTTTTCCCACTTTAGATGTAAAATGAGATCCCTGATGTGTCACAATTTCTCTTGGAACACCAAAACGAGTAAAGATATCCTCAAAAAGAAAACTAACTACAGATATTTCATTAGAAAAAGGTAATTATTTAGCCTCTACCCATTTAGTGACATAATTAGTGCATACCAATATATACTTCTTTTGTTTAGATGGAGGATTGATAATTCCACCAAAAACCAAGGCCCATTTTTCAAAAGGTTCTATGAGTACCTGAGGTTGTAATGGAATTTCATTTGATGGAGCAGGTTTCCCTACCCTTTGGCAGCTGTCACACCTTTTGACATATTCTTTGGCATCTCTGAAGATGGATGGCCAATAATATCCTAAATGAAGGATTTTATAGGCTGTCCTTTTGTCAGCAAAGTGTCCACCACAAGGTTCATCATGACATGCTTTAATAATTTCAGGCATTTCATCTCCTCGAACACATCTTCTGATAATGAGATATGGATTTGTATTGTACAATTCATTAGTAATCCATGAGTATCTTGCACTAACTTGAATGATTTTTATTTTCTCTCTAGAAAGAAAATATGAAGGTAATCTTCCTGTAACTGAATAATTGGCAATATTTTCAAACCAAGGAGTCTGAGTAGTTATTGCAAAAAGATATTCATCAGGAAATTTATCTTCAACTGGAGTGTCATCTTTGATATTTTGAATTCTAGACGAGAAATCAACAACTGTGTTTTGTTTTCCAGGTCATTCTAGAACAGTAATGTTGAATTCTTGCAGGAGTAATAATCATCTTGTAACTCTGTCATTAGTAATATATTTATTCATTAAGTATCTAATTGCAGAGTGATTTGTATGAACAAAGGTTTCATAGCCTGTTATATAATGTCTGAATTTTTTGATAGCATGAACAACAACTAAGAATTCATTTTTAGTTATAGTGTAATTTAACTCCGTGGGAGTCAAATTCTTACTTGTGTAATAGATTGGACAGGGAATCAATTTTTTTTTTCCTAATACAACTCCTAGAGGTGTATCTGAAGCATATGTTGAAATGTGAAAAGGTAGTTTCCAGTTTGGACCTCTTAAGATGGGTGCTTCAGAAATTTTTTCTTTTAAAGTCCCAAATGCTAACTGGTAATCAGGATTCCAACTAAATTCACAATCTTTGGTGAGTAGTTTGAAGAGTGGGGATGCTATTTTGGTGAAATTTTATATAAATATTCAATAATATCCTGTGAATCCTAGAAGACATCTAACATATTTTTGACAACTTGGAATTGATAATTTGGAGATGACTTCAACTTTAGATTTATCAAATTTAATTCCATCTCCTGAAATGCGATGTCCTAAAATAGTCCCTTCTGTAAGCATCATGAAAAAATTTTCATGGCTTAGTGAAAGGTTTGCTTCCTTACATCTTTTAAGAACCTTTTCCAAAATTTCTAAAGCTTTTTCTAATGTATTACCATAAACTGTAAATTCATCCATATACACCTCTACACAATCATGTATTAGATCAGGAAAAATTCCTAGTACTGCCCTTTGGAATGTTGCAGGTGCATTGCACAATCCAAAAGGAGGTACTCGGTAGGCATAAGTCCCCCATGGATAGGTGAATGTGGTTTTATCTTGATCTTCAGGTGATACCTAAATTTGATTGTAACCACTAAAACCATCCATGAATGAGAAATACTTTTTACCTGTTAATGTATCCAACACTTGATCTATAAAGGCTAAAGGAAAATCATCTTTTAGGTTAGCTTTATTCAATTCTCGATAATCAATACATATCCTCCATTTACCATTCTTTTTGGGCACAATCACTAAAGGGGAAACCAACTGACTGTTTGAAATTGGGTAAATGAGGTTTACATTTAGAAACTTTTGCAACTCCTCTTTCAGAATTTCCCTAATATTTGGATTCATCCTTCTTTGAGGTTGTCTGATAGGTTTAAAATTTTCCTCAATGTAAATGTGATGTATACAAGCCTTAGGACTAATTCCTTTCATGTCAATGTATCCCCATGCATATGCAGAAGAATGTTGTTGTAATGTTTTGATTATCTTTTCCTGTTGTAATTTTTCCAAGCTATTGTTATGTTCAAGGTTTTCCCTGGAAAGATTTCAACTGTAGAGCTCCCAAATTCTTCCATAGAATAAAGATATCTACCTAGATGACAAATATTCAATATTGGATTTTTCTTGAAATTGATCATGTTCATATTCTGGAGATGATTCAAAATTTTCTATTAAATTTAAGATTTGACTATCTTCAGTAATGGTTGAAATAGTAAAGAGAGGTTGTATATCATTTTCATCATCAATACATTCTTTGTCATCTATCTCTGTGATTATTCTTGTTGGAGGATATAGAGTGAATTTCTTAGTTGAGTTACCATTAGAAATATACATGTCACCAGATCTACAGGTAATGAAAGCATCAACTGTAGCCAACCGATGTCTTCCTAATATAAGTGGATGTCCTCCTAGATTTTTCTTAGGGGTTAATATCATAAAATCAATAGGGTACTCCCAAGAATATAAGGACACTGAGATATCTTCTAACACACCATCTGGCTTGATTATAGATCTATCTTCTAATTGCAGTAATGTAGGTGTATAAAGAATATTAGGAAGCTGTTGTAGCCCCTACAACACCCTCCAAAAATACAAAAAATAATAACACACACTTCAAAAATTTTGGAGCCCCTTTGAAACAAAAGGAGAAAAAGCCAAGTAAAGTTTTTAAGAGCAAGTCGCTAAGTCGCGAATCCGTTATTTGCGACCTATGCGACTCTGCGACCCTAAGGTCGTCAGGTCGCCAGGTCGCAAGGGTCGGAAGTCAGGCAATCTGCGAACTTGCGACCCAGCGACCTTAAGGTCGCGAGGTCACAAGGTCGCAAAATTAAGTAATTAAGGGAATTAGCGACTCAGCGACCTTGCAACCCAGCGACCATAAGGTCGCGGGGTTGCAAGGTCGCAAACTATCAACTTGCGACCTCATTTAGTGCTCGCACGTGCGACTCCTTTTTATAAGGGCGGGTCGCTAGGTCGCATTTGTGACTCGGCGAAAATCGTGGAATTGCTCTGACAGGTCGACTGGCGCGTTTTCTTCCGGGTAAGTTGCCATTTCCTCCCTGTGTTTCCTTCCCCAACATTTCCTGCTAAAATCTAGCCACCCCATGGTCTTAATTACTTGTTGGTGAGGAGGTAGGGTTTCCGGTTGAGTTTTATTTTTGTTTTTGATTCTCATAAACCCCAAGGTCACCCTTGTCTTGCCCAGATCCTCATGGCTGTGTCCTATCTCCAGTTTAAACCATTTCTAGCCGCGCATGTTTCCCGTTAGGGAGAGATTATCCACAAAACCGCGCGCGCGCGAAACCCCCCCGGCAGGCCCAAGTGCGACCTGCGACCCAGCGACCCGGTCGCAAGGTCGCAAGGTCACGCGACCCTCTGTTAGCGACTCTGCGACCCTGCGACCTAGTCGCAAGGTCGCAAGGTCGCATGTGAGGTATTTTGTAGATCAGCGACCCTGCGACCCCAGGAGAACAGTCAATTAAACTCTGCATGCGTAAATTGTATTTAGCCATTATCATCATGTCTTTCTCATCGTGGGATTCTTTCCTGAATGAAACAGGTGAATTTGGAGCAGACACGATACCGGTCCTCTCCGACTCTAGCAACATGGCACCTCGGGTGTCCCGAAAGAAGAGTAGGCAGGTGATGGAAGAAGAATCAGACACAGACATACAAACATCCCCTCCACCAATATACAGAGACACTCTTTGCACCTTCGCAAAGGGGGACAGCCTTAGGTGGTATGAAGTATACCGCGAGTTCTCCATACCAGAAGATGAGTTTCCAGAAGATCTCCCGGACCAGGAAGTATACCTGAAGGTCAAGAAATCCAAATTGCACCTAGCAGGGTCACATCCCGCCATCTTTCCGTGCCCAGAAATGTTAGACTGGATCATACAGAAGACGAATCCTAAGAATTTCGCAATCCGAGATAGTGGAGGTAAAGCTTTTGCAACGTTGGAGAGCTCAAAAGCACAGGTCTACTACTCGCTACCCCAACCAGAGGTAAATTTTACCCCGAGATGGTTTTCTGCAAATGAAGTACCGATGGTTGATACAATCAGAAAATGGTGGGCGGAACCAGATAAATTTAAAGTCAAGAAAGACCAGGAGTACCCGGTGGCCAGTCTGAGGAAAGTGTATAAGTTAGTGGCCGCCATGCTGTGCAGAGTATACGGACGTTCAGACGCCACCACTTTCAATGGAGCATGGGCAACCATTATGGAACACGTAACAGCGCATGACACTCGATTCAATTGGGCTGGCATATTAGTGGGCTCAATGCAAACAAATTTGGCTTCGACTTTAGCTCCAGATGAGGGAACGTCGTCAGAATTTTATATGGCTTCGTATTTACTAGATGCTGTCTGTGCCCAACTGCATGTTGAGGGATGGCCACATAATTGGGACTCCAAACAGACCCAGGCAATCCATTTGCAGACCAAGGTATTCTGGGATTCCAGGTACAGGTCAGATATTGAGCAAATCTCTCAGATATTCATTCCCGCCCTTTACGGGAAACTATTTGGTCAAGACACCCCCTGCATGTCTTGGCGAGCAATGGAGACACTAGGTCAGGTGGCACACTGGTTTCCATTCGCTGAATTTACAATCATCTGAGTATTTGGCACATTCAAAGCACCACATGCTCTGCCTAAGTTTATTACCGACAAGGTGCTCATGCAGGAAGTATGTTTCCAGATGACCTCGGTCTTCTCCAATGTCCTTTCCAAAGGGAAGAAGAAACCTTGGCCCGCTTTACCCCTCACCATTGGTGCTTATACAGTCAAGGACTTCAAAGAAGTAGGGCGTGAAGGGGAAGAGATAAAAGGTTACCACTTTAGAAATCTGGATTGCCGAATTTATGACCCAGTCAGGATAGTCCCTGAGCATTGTAAAAGGGCCAATTTTAAATGGAGTTATCAGCATGTCGAGCGTCCGGCAGAGGACGAAAAAAGAAACTGGTACAACGCAGACAGGAATCTAGCTCCGGGGATCGACTCTAACCAAGAAGAAGAGGATCACCAGAGTTTAGAAGATAGGAGCCATAAACTAGGAGGCGCTTCTTCCTCCAAAGATAAAAGAACACGGACCAATACAGGGCCTGACACCTCGGATCAGCAAAGGGCAGCAGAAGCCCAAGCCAAGAAGGAAGAGGAGAAGAAGATAGACGCTCCAGACCTCTCAATTACGCGACCACCTCCATAGCTTAACTGCTGGGTCGCAGGTCGCATTTGGTCCCCCCAGGTCGCAAGTCGCACCGGCGCCTAAGTCGCAGGTCGCAATCTTCTGGTCGCAGGTCGCATTTTCGGCAAAGGTCGCAGGGAAGATGAACCGTCGGGAATTTGAAACATCGGAAGACCTAAAGGGCGTTTCTTAAATCTATAAATACCCCTGTGGGGCACATAGTTAAAGGCTCCTCTTTTTTGGACTGAAGGGCAAATATTGCATTGTAATTGAAGAATCATACTCTTGGCATATGTAATACAATACATGTTAAAACCCCTTTGATTGGATGATGTGTTTAGCTGTGACAACACTGTGTGTATTCTGCGTACAGTTTCAGAATATCGTTTGATTAATGAATCTGTGTTATTAATAGTATCATTCATGCACCATAGCTATCTGTGATTGTGTTGATGATGCTCAAGTTTATTATTTACTCTTATGATGAATGTTAATGAACTGTTTTATTAGCATTTCGTTATATCTTTCGGAAAGTTAAGGGATATTCTTGCCATAAATAACTGTTTCTTTGGTGGTCAGATTATCCTGCATGCATACCCCATAGATGTGTTGCTTACGACACTTCCTGGGTGTGTGCATTTTGTCTATTACCTTGCTACGCACAGTGTCATATATTGGTTTGATACATCAGTCATGTATTCTGTATCATGTGAATAAGTGTATGATTGCAGTTTCAATCAGGGTGCTCGAGACCGAAGAGAAAGTCATTTAAGTGGTAGCCGGACCCACACCCCGGACGGGATCCCTACTCCAAACGGTTCAAAGTCTAATTGGGACTTTCTACAGGGGAGATCCCCTACTGTTGGCCGGACATATTTTCCCGTCAACAGATTTGGCGCTAGAAGGAGGGCCATGGCATCCTCCCAGCATACGACCGATATTCCATCACAAACTCCCCACCGGGAGGTCATAAATAATGAACCTCCTCTTCCCCCCTTAGAGGATATTCCAAGGGAGGAGGATCGGTACTTTGAAATCACTAACGAACAGTTAAGATCCTTACGCCCAGTTGCCCGTAATCTCATCAGGGATTTACGGTATGCCCCTTTCATGGAGTTTCTAGCTCACACTAGGACTCCTACTGAGAACATCACCCGTAATGGTGTGCTTGTCCGCACCATACCTAAACTTGTGAACTCCATGATTGAAGACCTCGGGCGGGCTGTCCAAGAAAACGACCCCATTCTCCAAGATAGTGAAGGTTTCCCTGATACTGAACCTTTCCCCGAACCTCAGCCTGACTTACATCAGTGGAACAACAACCAAGTGTATTCCCCGTTAGAAGAAAGAGGAGGGGGTCGAAGAAATGAAAGAGAAGGTAACACAGCCCAAAGAAATGTAGGGGAAGGAATCAGGCCTCGAAGAAACAAAGGTGGAGTCAACAGAGGTCACAGACGTGGAGGCAGAGGAGATATAGTTCGCAGCCAAAGACACCACGTCAACGATCATCACCACCAAAACCAAAATAGGCCCCTTCCCCACAAATGGGAGCATCTTAGAAACATGAATAACCGTGAAAGACACCAAAACGAACACTCTCGCCATCATGACGGAGCATCAGTGTCAGGGACGGGAAGTGAGTCCGAGGCAGAATATCGATATCGTCAGCACCCCAGGAGGGTGCAACCCCTAGCCTGGATGGCTCAATCCCCATTGGCTCTTTTAGGTCCTCTCCATGATATGCCTAGACACCCGGAGAAGCATCTTCCTAAATTTGATCCTGAGAAAGGTACCTCCGCGAAAGATCATATTAGTAGTTTCTATCTGTCCCTACAAATCATGAGAGTCCAGTCCGATGATGTCGCATGTCGATTGTTCCCACACACTCTTGTAAACCTTGCAGCCACCTGGTACCGTTCCCTACCCAGTGCTTCTATTACTTCATGGGACCAGTTCCGTCGTGTGTTCCTACAAAATTTTGCAGAAGATAAAACACCCTCTATGCTCCTCACAGAACTAAGTACCATCAAGTGTCATAGAAAAGAGAAAGTTAAAGACTTTAACCAACGCTTCGCCACAATATTGCAAAAATTTCCTCCAAACTTAGCATTGGACGATTCTATCACCATCGACTACTATACTAAAGCTCTCCCTACGGATATTGCCGTTTTCGTCAAACGTGAGGCCCGCGCTACTCTTACAGGAAATTACGCAGCTGCTCTCGCGGTAGAGAAGGACATGTTGTCGATAGGAGTCATGGACCACGAGGGAAAGGATGATCACAAACCAATCAATAAAAAAGGTCACTCCTCCACCCCTAACAGAGAGAAAGAAACTTTTGATTTCGAGAGTATGGCCAAGACCCTCAAACTACTAACGAATGAGGTCTCTGACTTAAAGAGGAAGGGCATTGAAACCTCAACTACTACTAAACCCCCAAAACCCTTTTTCAAGAAAAGTAACCCCAACACCAGCAGACCTCCGTCAAACTCCAGTGCCGCTCTCAACGTGGAGGAGATAGGGAAAGACAATTTTTGCTCTTTTCACCAAGCTGCCCATTCTGAAAAAACATGCCCGCAATGGATTGGCAGCATGACCGCGGTGGTTAACCAAATTTTGGATGACCAAACTCCAGGAAACCAGACAGAGGATGATGTTTCTGATCGAGATGAAGGTTCGCTCCTAGATGGGGAATCAGGAGCCTCTGTCTTAACTTTTGATATAATCCGCGGGGGGGGAGAGTCTTGTTCCCATTGATATCAACATGGCAGGCAGTCCCAAGGCTCAGCCCACTCGAAACTATAGTCTTAGAAGCAAAGGATCTGTTCCCGAACAATCTTATGAAGACAAGAAAAGGGCTTTCCTGAGGAAAATTCTTCCCCCTGGAAACGAAGGACAAGCTACGCCAGATAAGCCCACAAATAGTAACAGCAAAGCAAGTCACAAGACCAAGCTCCCGGTGGAATCCTCGAAAACCACTATCGAACCTAGTCCCCAAACCGATACTAGCTACAACATAGTGGAGGACATGAAAAAGACCAGAGCTAATATCTCGCTTTACGAGCTGGCCCGTATCACAAATCAAAGGGAACTTATTTTAAAAGCTTTCGCCAACAACCAAAATACGAAAACTGTGAGCAACACATCTGCACAAACCAGTCCAGACATCCAATCTATAGTGAACGCTGTCAACGCGAATTCGAGAGGATCCACCCCTCCCTTCCTTTTGTCTTTTGAGATGTTTAACTTCAATGTTCACAATTGTCTCGTTGACTCCGGTGCATCCACGAATGTCATGCCTTTATCTGTGTGCAAGAAACTCAACATTCTCCCAGAGAAAACTGACGCAAAAATCATTCAACTTGACAGATCACAAGTACCAGCCGTCGGAGAATTAAACAATGTCATCATCCGCCTCTCATCCGACTCTAGGGTCCATCAATGTATTGATATTGTGGTTGTGGACATCCCCGAAGCCTATGGTGTACTGCTTAGCAGGGATTGGTCTAGCAAGTTGCAAGGATACTTTGCCACGGATTGGTCCCATTTATGGCTGCCTTACAAGGGGAGAAACAACCAAATCAGAGTCGAAAGTGAACCATACATGAAACACACTGTAACTGATTTGGATGCCACAAATGAACCCATCAGCTTTGCCCAGGAGGAACTTGGTATGTGTTTTCTAGATTCCATTTTTGGATGTTACCGATCTCCTCAGTCTGCAGTAGGCCCCGAGGTCCTTTCTGAAATGACACTTGTCGCAGAGGAACAAGCCCAAACTGTCTCACACCAAGCCGAAATTCCTCCGCAATCCACTGCCCCCAAGGACCCGGAAAATGATATATGGACATTGTATTACGACGGTTCCAAAAATCTTGATGGTTCTGGCGCTGGCTGCGTTTTGCTTGATCCGCATAAGAAAAAATTCTTAGTCTCTTGTCGACTGGAGTTCCAATGCACTAACAACACTGCTGAGTATGAAGCTTTGATCCTTGGGCTTAAAAAGGCGCTGGATTTGAAGGTAAAATGCTTAGAGGTCATTGGAGACTCCGAGATTATCACTCGGCAGGTACGCAATACTATTCATTGTCTGTCTCCACATTTGAAGGCGTATCAGCAAGAGGTATGGCGGCTCATTTCTGCTTTTGACGCTTTTGGAATTAAATCTGTTCTAAGAATGCATAATGCAGCGGCGGATACTCTAGCTAATGCTGCCGCCAGATTTACCCCTTTGAGGGATGGTTTTTCTATTGAAGTTATGTATAAACCCTCCGTGCCAGACAATATCACTAACTTGCGTGTTTTTGATGATGATCAACAGGTGCTGGATTTTATGTGTAACTCAGAGATATTCAAAGATGCTGCTATAGATGAAGATGAGCATGACCAAGCTATGCAGAAAGAGTACGAGCAGGCCAAAGGAAACCCCATGCCTAAAGGGGTGGTATCACTTGAGAAGCTTTTCGATCTGCAAAATCATTTCCATGGGCCCCCAAATGCCAAAGTACAGAGCTCTATCTTAGCCCATCGACAAGTGAACTTGGGATCAGAGGATAATCCTAAGTTCGTCAACCTCGGGAAGGATTGCTCCCCTCAAGAGGCTCAGGATTTCACTCAGCTATTTCGCAAGTATCATGACGTGTTCGCTTGGACGTATGAGGACTTACGCACATACGATACTCGAATCATACAACATGTGATACCCATCAAAGAAAATGTAAAACCATTCCAACAAAAGCTCAGGAAAGTACATCCTACGATGGAACCATTGATTCTGAAGGAACTCAAAAAACTTTTAGATGCACGCATTATCTTCAAAGTTCACCATTCCACATGGGTGTCCAATTTGGTTCCAGTGCGGAAAAAGTCAGGTGAAATTCGTTTGTGTGTGGACTTCCGAAACTTGAACAGGGCCTCGAATAAAGATAATTACCCGGTGCCCCCTATGGAGCAAATATTACAAGCAGTGTCCGGGTCAGAAATGTTCTCTTTGTTGGACGGTTTCTCTGGCTACAATCAAGTACTGGTGGCTGAACCAGATAGGTTAAAGACTACCTTTCGGACTAAGTGGGGAACCTTCGCATTCAGGCGTATGCCCTTTGGATTAATCAACGCAGGAGCAACTTTCCAAAGAGCTATGGATATAGCATTCAGAGGTCTGATAGGCCAAAGTGTGGTGGTCTACTTGGATGACGTTACTGTGTTTTCTAAACATCGGGGGGATCATTTGCGTCACCTCAGACAGATCTTCGAAAGGTGCAGAAAATACGGTATCTCGCTCAACCCAAAGAAGAGTATTTTCGCCGTAGCAGAAGGAAATCTGCTAGGTCATATCATAACGAAGCAAGGCATTGTCGTTGATCCAGAACGTGCGAAAGCCATTTCTCAAATCCCTCCCCCCAGTGGTAAGAAAGCAATGCAATCCTTTTTGGGCAAAATCAATTTTGTACGTAAGTTTATATCAGATTTCGCCCAGATAGTGAAGCCACTGCAGGGAATGATAAAGAAGAATGCTACCTTCAAATGGAATCAACCCCAAAAGGAAGCTTTCGACCAGATCAAGAAAGCGATAGCCGAAGCACCTTCCCTCCAGAGCCCAGATTTCGGTAGAGATTTCAGCCTGTATACGTTCGCTTCAGATGCGTCCCTGGAAGCCGTACTCACACAAAAGGACAGAAATAATGACGAGCGTCCCATTTCATTCATGATCACCGGTCTGCAGGGGGCTGAATTAAATTATCCTGAAATCGAGAAACAGGCCTATGCGGTATATAAAGCGGTCAAACATTTCAGACCGTACATCTTGAAAAACCACGTCACAGTTTACGTTCCCCACCCAGCTGTTCGCTCACTATTCATGCAGCAGGAGCTGGGCGAGAGACGAGGAAACTGGGTTGCGTGTATGCAAGAGTACGACTTAGAGTTTAAGCCAGCACGCACAGTTAAAGGGCAAGGTTTATGCCAAATGGCTGCAAAGGCCGCAAGTTCCCAACAGATTGAAGAAGATAATTGGGAACAAGAAATTGATATGTACCAAACTGACGTCATGCCTCAGGTAAGGAACCCTTCTTGGTACTCGTATATTTCGAGGTATTTGGCACACGGTGTATTGGACTCAGATCTAGATGCCCGGCAGAAACGTGCAATCAGACTCAAAGCTGCGTCTTACCAGATAATCCAAGGGAAGCTTTTCAAGAAACATTCCGATGGGGTCATGTTACGCTGCCTGGAACATGATGAAGCTCAGAAAGTCTTAACCGAGCTGCACGATGGACCAGCAGGAGGTCATTTCGCCGGGGATACCACTGCCCATAAAATTATGCGTGCAGGTTATTATTGGCCAACCCTTTTCAGAGATTCCCACGCATATGTTCGGAAATGCATTCAATGCCAGAAATTCGCAAGCCGATAAGCGCGTCTTGCTGCCCCTTTGTTGTCAGTAGCAGTAGAAGAACCTTTTCAACAATGGGGTCTGGACGTCATTGGTGAGATCTTACCCCACTCTTCTAAGCAACACAGGTACATTCTGACGGCCACTGACTATTTCACCAGGTGGGTTGAAGCAGTACCATTACGCCAAATCAACGATCAGGAGGTGATGCAATTTGTCACTCATTCCATCATTACCAAGTTTGGCGTTCCAACTTCTTTGGTGTTTGATAATGCAACGTATTTTTCATCTTTTAAATTATATGATTTTGCATTGGAAAATGGAATTGTTCTTAAACACTCTGCAAAGTACTATCCCCAAGGAAATGGTCTAGCAGAATCAACAAATAAAAATCTGATTCGCATCATTAAAAAGACCCTTCTGTCTCACCAACGAAACTGGCATAATGCTCTCCAAAATGCACTTTGGACTGATCGCGTCACCCCTAAGTCCTCAATAGGCACCTCACCATATTTTCTCGTGTATGGGAAAGAAGTTGTCCTCCCACCCAATTTGTCTCTTCCCGCTCTACAGTTGTCTCAAGAGTGTCATGGTACCCCTTGCCCCACCTTGCAAACCCGCATTGACACCCTGCTGAAATTAGAAGAGGAAAGGCAGAAAACCCGGGAGAAATTCACCATCCACCAAAGTCGGATCAAGAAATGGTTCGATAAAAAGTCTGCAGGGGATAAAAAATTTGAAATAGGAGATCTTGTCCTAAAGTGGGATAAAGCTCACGAAGAAAAATGAAAACATGCCAAATTTCAAGCACTATGGATAGGCCCCTTTCAGGTTAAAGAAAAGATAGGTCCCCATACATTCCGATTGCAAACTCTGGAAGGAAGAGTCGAGGTCCTCCCGGTAAACGGGCATGACCTCAAACACTATTTTACTTGAGTAGCCCTCAGTGGGCTGTTTCTGCCCGTGTACTATAAAGGTCGGTTTTGTTTTTCTTGTCAAAAAAAATAAAATAAAAATAAAAATAAAAATAAAAATCTACGAGAACTCTAAAATATATGAGAAGGACCTTGTATTAGCTATCGCAACTGGCTCACTCTTTGATAGGTTCTATGCTGATGGAAGGCCCTTCCCGCAAAACACGGAGCAGTCAAAACCCGCTTGTAATGGGCACCAAGGGGTAGTACACGGCCCTGCTGAAGTCTTCAAGCATAAGGAACCACCTAACGGCTTTGAAAGGTGCAGGCAGAAAAGGTCTTATATAGCAGCAACCGGATCGTGAGGGAACAGGGTTAACTCAAGAGAATTGCAGATCATCCGGGAAAAACCCAAGTCCTCATATTGAGACCAGGAGCAACCTCTCTGCAAGCAAAATAAGTCGGGATCCCTCATCCGCCCAGGCAAAATATGCCAACCTAAATAAGTGCTACAAGCACATTCTCAAATAAGTGCAATCGCACACAAATAAAGGGTAAAGGATTGAGAAAGGCTTTCTGCGCAGAGAGGTGATGTAACGACTCCGCCGGGGTACTGACCAGGCTCGCTGGCAGCGGAGCAACGTTCATGACTCCTTAGGCAGTGACTCCGCCGGAGCCGAGAGGTTCGCTGGCAGCGGAGCAACACCATGAGGACAAAATAATTGTACTAGACCTGGCAGTTCTCCAAGGTTTCTCCAACCCTTCCGATCCTGGAGCACGAAAAGTTAAATTCGGTTGATCTGCACCCAATAAGTCAAAAGGCCAGGCAACTTTGCGGGGTGACAAAGGAAGGAAGGTGTAAACCCTAAGGTAAAAGAACAAGCTAGTATTGGACCCCTCCCTCCTCTCTCATCGACCCTTCATCAGCAGAGACTCTGAATTCATCCAGTGAATCGCCATTTGTTGTAGCCCCTACAACACCCTCCAAAAATACAAAAAATAATAACACACACTTCAAAATTTTTGGAGCCCCTTTGAAACTAAAGGAGAAAAAGCCAAGTAAATTTTTTAAGAGCAAGTCGCTAAGTCGCGAATCCGTTATTTGCGACCTATGCGACTCTGCGACCCTAAGGTCGCCAGGTCGCCAGGTCGCAAGGGTCGGAAGTCAGGCAATCTGCGACCTTGCGACCCAGCGACCTTAAGGTCGCGAGGTCACAAGGTCACAAAATTAAGTAATTAAGGGAATTAGCGACTCAGCGACCTTGCGACCCAGCGACCTTAAGGTCGCGGGGTCGCAAGGTCGCAAACTATCAACTTGCGACCTCATTTAGTGCTCGCACGTGCGACTCCTTTTTATAAGGGCGGGTCGCTAGGTCGCATTTGTGACTCGGAAAAAATCATGGAATTGCTCTGACAGGTTGACTGGCGCGTTTTCTTCCGGGTAAGTTGCCATTTCCTCCCCGTGTTTCCTTCCCCAGCATTTCCTACTAAAATCTAGCCACCCCATGGTCTTAATTACTTGTTGGTGAGGAGGTAGGGTTTCCGGTTGAGTTTTATTTTTGTTTTTGATTCTCATAAACCCCAAGGTCACCCTTGTCTTGCCCAGATCCTCATGGCTATGTCCTATCTCCAGTTTAGACCATTTCCAGCCGCGCATGTTTCCCGTTAGGGAGAGATTATCCGCAAAACCGCGCGCGCGCGAAACCCCCCCGGCAGGCCCAAGTGCGACCTGCGACCCAGCGACCCGGTCGCAAGGTCGCAAGGTCGCGCGACCCTCTGTTAGCGACTCTGCGACCCTGCGACCTAGTCGCAAGGTCGCAAGGTCGCATGTGAGGTATTTTGTAGATCAGCGACCCTGCGACCCCAGGAGAACAGTCAATTAAACTCTACATGCGTAAATTGTATTTAGCCGTTATCATCATGTCTTTCTCATCCTGGGATTCTTTCTTGAATGAAACAGGTGAATTTGGAGCAGACACGATACCGGTCCTCTCCGACTCTAGCAACATGGCACCCCGGGTGTCTCGAAAGAAGAGTAGGCAGGTGGTGGAAGAAGAATCAGACATAGAAATACAAACATCCCCTCCACCAATATACAGAGACACTCTTTGCACCTTCGTAAAGGGGGACAGCCTTAGGTGGTATGAAGTATACCGCGAGTTCGCCATACCAGAAGATGAGTTTCCAGAAGATCTCCTGGACCGGGAAGTATACCTGAAGGTCAAGAAATACAAATTGCACCTAGCAGGGTCACATCCCGCCATCTTTCCGTGCCCAGAAATGTTAGACTGGATCATACAGAAGACGGATCCTAAGAATTTCGCAATCCGAGATAGTGGAGGTAAAGCTTTTGCAACGTTGGAGAGCTCAAAAGCACAGGTCTACTACTCGCTACCCCAACCAGAGGTAAATTTTACCCCGAGATGGTTTTCTGCAAATGAAGTACCGATGGTTGATACAATCAGGAAATGGTGGGCGGAACCAGATAAATTTAAAGTCAAGAAAGACCAGGAGTACCCGGTGGCCAGTCTGAGGAAAGTGTATAAGTTAGTGGCCGCCATGCTGTGCAGAGTATACGGACGTTCGGACGCCACCACTTTCAACGGAGCATGGGCAACCATTATGGAACACGTAACGGCGCACGGCACTCGATTCAATTGGGCTGGCATATTAGTGGGCTCAATGCAAACAAATTTGGCTTCGGCTTTAGCTCCAGATGAGGGAACGTCGTCAGAATTTTATATGGCTTCGTATTTACTAGATGCTGTCTGTGCCCAACTGCATGTTGAGGGATGGCCACATAATTGGGACTCCGAACAGACCCAGGCAATCCATTTGTAGACCAAGGTATTCTGGGATTCCAGGTACAGGTCAGATATTGAGCAAATCTCTCAGATATTCATTCCCGCCCTTTACGGGAAACTATTTGGTCAAGACACCCCCTGCATGTCTTGGTGAGCAATGGAGACACTAGGTCAGGTGGCACACTGGTTTCCATTCGCTGAATTTACAATCATCCGAGTATTTGGCACATTCAAAGCACCACATGCTCTGCCTAAGTTTATTACCGACAAGGTGCTCATGCAGGAAGTATGTTTCCAGATGACCTCGGGCTTCTCCAATGTCCTTTCCAAAGGGAAGAAGAAACCTTGGCCCGCTTTACCCCTCACCATTGGTGCTTATACAGTCAAGGACTTCAAAGAAGTAGGGCGTGAAGGGGAAGAGATAAAAGGTTACCACTTTAGAAATCTGGATTGCCGAATTTATGACCCAGTCAGGATAGTCCCTGAGCATTGTAAAAGGGCCAATTTTAAATTGAGTTATCAGCATGTCGAGCGTCCGGCAGAGGACGAAAAAAGAAACTGGTACAACGCAGACATGCATCTAGCTCCGGGGGTCGACTCTGACCAAGAAGAAGAGGATCACCAGAATTTAGAAGATAGGAGCCATAAACTAGGAGGTGCTTCTTCCTCCAAAGATAAAAGAACATGGACCAGTACAGGGCCTGACACCTCGGATCAGCAAAGGGCAGCAGAAGCCCAAGCCCCCAGGTCGCAAGTCGCACCGACGCCTAAGTCGCAGGTCGCAATCTTCTGGGTCGCAGGTCGCATGTTCGGC
The DNA here is from genome assembly GCA_034641835.2 of Pinus albicaulis. Lineage (NCBI taxonomy): Eukaryota > Viridiplantae > Streptophyta > Pinopsida > Pinales > Pinaceae > Pinus > Pinus albicaulis. The sequence continues at coordinate 609,987,727 of CM076577.1, read as the reverse complement.
AAAGGTCACAGGGAAGCTGAACCGTCGGGAAGTTGAAGCGTCAGAAAGCCTGAGGGCGTTTCTTGAAACTATAAATACCCCTGTGGGGCACATAGTTAAGGGCTGCTCTTTTTTGGACTGAAAGGCAATATTGCATTGTAACTGAAGAATCATACTCTTGGCATATGTAATACAATACATGTTAAAACCCTTTGATTGGATGATGTGTTTAGCTGTGACAACACTGTGTGTATTCTGCGTACAGTTTCAGAATATCTTTTGATTAATGAATCTGTGTTATTAATAGTATCATTCATGCACCATAGCTATCTGTGATTGTGTTGATGATGCTCAAGTTTATTATTTACTCTTATGATGAAATGTTTTATTAGCGTTTCGTTATATCTTTCGGAAAGTTAAGGGATATTCTTGCCATAAAGAACTGTTTCTTTGGTGGTCAGATTATCCTGCATGCCTACCCCATAGATGTGTTGCTAACGACACTTCCTCAGTGTATGCATTTTGTCTATTACCTTGTTACGCACAGTGTCATATATTGGTTTGATACATCAGTCATGTATTCTGTATCATGTGAATAAGTGTATGTTTGTAGTTTCAAACAGGTTGCTCGAGACCGAAGAGAAAGTCATTTAAGTGGTAGCCGGACCCACACCCCGGACGGGATCCCTACTCCAAACGGTTCAAAGTCTAATTGGGACTTTCTACCGGGGAGATCCCCTACTGTTGGCCGGACATATTTTCCCATCAACAGAAGCTTGAGTTGTTCCATGGTTTGTTTGCTCATGATGTTTATTGCTGATCCTAAATCAATCAATGTATTTGGAATTTCAACTCCATTGATATGTGTTTTTACAGCTAGACTTCCTGGATCTAAATATTTTTGAATGGCAATTTTTCCCATCATTATGTCTGTTATTTTTCCTACAAGCTGAATTATTTTTATTTCTTTTGTTTTTCTTGCCAGATTCTTCATACTCAACTCCTTTATTGTTTTAGCTAGAATTGGAATTTACTTGGTGTCTTGTAACAAAGGGATTTTTATACAAACATTTTTCAATTCATCTAGAAAATCATAATTAGGCAACATAATATGTTTTTATACCTCTCTATCAACTTGTAATCTTTCAGGAAAAGGAGGTGTAGAAGTAGATACTGATGGTTGCTCTATGATAGGAGTTGAGTTTATTGGTCCTTTTTGTTTTTATTTTTCAGAATTTTGGTTTTGAAGAGATGTTCCTTCTTCAAAACCTTTATTGGTCTATATAGAATCTTCCTCAGAATTGTCTTGTTCTTGAATGACTACAGAAGGATTTTTCTTTTCTAATATCCTACCAGATATAATTTGGACATCATTAAGATATAGAGGAGTAATCATGTAGGTTTGAAATTTCTGTCCTTCTATCATATAGGTATTCTGAGGATTTTTATTGTTGGGGTTTGGAAATGGTTGGGCAGGTAGCTGATTTGGTCTTTTAGGAAATGGTAGTGAGAGTTGTGGATTTTGGTTTTGGTTTTGGAGTCAGGGTTGTTGATTTTGTTGAGGAATTAGTTGGGGGGGATAGTTTAGATATGATGCAGGATATTGATAGTATTGAGAGAATCTTCCATAGGGATTTTGCATTCCTTGAGCCCAAAGCTGAAATTGAGATTGAGATTGAGGCCAAGATTGCTGCCAAGAATTCTAGTTTGGTGGGGGCTGAGTATACATTTGGTTATTAATACCTTTAGTTTGTGGCCCCTACCATGGTCTTCTAGAGACAAAGCAAAGAGATTCTGTTGGATTTGAAGTTGTTTCTTCTTGAAAAAAAACCTTAAGACCAGGAATTAAAGGACAACTCTTAGTCTCATGATTTTAAGAACAAATCATATAGGTCTCTATGACTTTATCATCAAGAACAAATTCTTTTAAAGCATGATTATTTCTGCATTTGGGATAGAAAATAGCTGTTATAGGTAAATTTGGGTGCCATTTCCAATGACTTGGTTAAGTGGGCATCATCTCTAGGACCAATGAATAAGGGTCTATCATTCCTGATTATTTCAGTTGCTACATGCCCCAAGACAAAGAACAAGACAAATCATACACGACTTTCATCTGCAAAGGTTTCCAAGATTTGAAGTTTATATTATATCATATGAGATCTCATCAATGCTGCTTCTAAAGGGACTAAGTGCATTGCATATGGAGGTAGCCCCATTCAAGGCTGCTCTGCAAAGCACTTCCCAACACTCATAGGTGTGTTGGTCACATTAGGAGCGAAATTCTCATTGTTCCGAAATCTGCACTTGGCCAGTTCCTTCTAGAAGGGTTCACATGTGTCAAGCTTTGAATCCATGTGTCCATTTGATATCTATAAGATTGGGAACATGTCTTTCCTATTATTGGAAATTCATTGATTTTAAAACTACCTTCAGCTCCTCTATAAATTGAGTATAGATCTTAGTGTTTGATAAGGAAGAATTTGAGTAGAGAAATGCTGGTGGAATTTCAATTGAGGAGGTGATTTGAGTGACATATTGCTGGAGATATCTGGATTGTGATGAGGCTAGGATGTTATTGGAGATGGTGACACTAAATCAATCACTGTGTTGTAACCTTCCCTTCTATCATTAATAAATATTACTTCTTAGCTATCCCTATATGCATCTGTATAAGCTTTGATTCTCCATATCATGATTTCTTATTTGATGTATATGGTTTATGCTTTATTGATTTAGCTAAATAACTTGAATAAACATTTGATTTATTGCTATCTCTTGTTGTTTAGTGTTCATTCTTGCAGGAAATATTTTTCACAACCGGCTGGAATTTGAAGCTACAACAAAAGCAACAGAAGGAGACTTTGGAAGCACTTGGACTCCAAGTAAGATTCATATTTCATTCTGTGTGTATGTTTATAGTTAGGAAAGGTACTCGTAAAGTATTTAACATGTTGTTCTTGATAAGCACCTGTCTAGGGAAGAATGTTATATTCGTAATACATAATTCCACATAATTGATAAGCACTTAGTTTCTTTTTTTCATTCATAACATTAAAGGAACTTGAAAAGAAAAAATTGCATTTGCATGTAGTGGATTGTATGTTTTTGAAAAGGAGCAATTAGGAAAGCTGCATTTGGTTTGTGCTCTTTGATTTGTTTGCTCTCAAATTGATTTCTCTTTCTCTCTAGTAGCTAGGATTTTCATTGGAAAACTAAAAGTGAAAGATTTCTTATCATTATTAGTTTTCATTTTTGGAATTTCCAATACATCATCACGGTGAACCTTTGAAAGGAAGATTGATAAACAAGATCAACTTAAAATTTATCTCAATTTACCTAACAAAGCATTGAAACCATAATGATAAGATTTAGAAGGTCTAGGCTAGAGACATGTTCCGGCATCCTAAAAAATAGCAGATGTCGTTAATTGTCTGAGATAAATTCCGAGTGTGATACCTCACTCTGCTTACGTAAGTATATCGTAGCTCTTCCACGTATTTTTGGGTATATCGAGCGGTGTTAAAATATGAAAAGTATAAGGGGTGCTCTCACTATGCAGTTTCGCATCAGACAGTGCTAATATAGACTTGGGCCTCCACGTACCTTTGGGTATATTTGGGAGGACAAATTTTAGGTGTTATCCATCCATAGTGAACCGAGTCGGTCGCCTTGTAAATTGTGATACACCAAACACAGCATTCTGGGAGATTTCCTTCCCGTACTTCTTGGTTCACCAGGAGGCATTCTGCAGTTCATAGTTTCTTGGTAAACCTTTTGCCTAACATTACCCTTTTATTTTGTTTATTTTTTTTTGGTTAAAATAAATCAGTAATCGTGGAATAACAAAATCCTTTCCCCCGTCGTTCGTGTAGATTAGCATTGAAACCACCTTTACCACCAGAAATTACTCTTGGTCGGCGAAGGCGACAACACTCTACCGAATCAAGTACTATTAGTACCTCTCGAGAAGCATCATATTCCCATATTCCAAAGTTATCCCAAGTTGTTTCTACAGATCCCGGTTCGTCTACTGTTGTCGAGATGGAGTCTTCACAGCCACCCGTGGTCACGATCCATCCAATCGCTGAGGCCATACCTCCTGGACCCGATGTTGTTCAACCAAAAATTTATCTAGATCCTGTCTCTTCTATGCGAGAACATCTGAATCTAGAAGTCGAAAAATCAGAAGTTGTTCCTGCCTTGGTCATTCCACAATTTTCTGTAGCCATTGAAACTCCCATATCACACAGTCAACCTCCTAAAATATACTTTGGGCCTGATGATGAAATACTTCCACCTAGTTTAATCTTGATTGAAAAAATCCCACAAGACAAGACACCTTTAACTCCAACCCATTTTTGGGAGGATCTTTACCTGTATGAGTATTTTCCTCAATCACCACCCTATTCTTTGGTTGATCATGTTCTTATTCAAAGTCTCGTTGATTCAAAAGGGTATACCTTTGGTCAAGTAACCATGCTTGAACCAACATCTTCGGTTGGGCCATCTATTCCAATTACGTCAGTACCTGCCCTCACAACCCTGTCGATGTTTACAACTTCACCAGAGTCATATTTTCATGGTGGCCCTATGGTCCCATCAGGTTATAAATCTTTATCTGGAATTTTCTCTAGTGCATCTTCAAAACCGTGGACTTTACCAATGTCATCATCTAGTATTCTAAATGGTAATCCTATAGTGAGTACTGAAAGCTTTGATTCTTTATACACATCATCAGGGAAATATCAAGCCGGTCGTTCTGGGTCTATTCCATCCAGTAACATTTCAACTGGACTCCCTGCATTTGGAGAGCAATATTTTTCGTCTTACTATGCTCCTCATGCTGGGGGGCAACCTTTGGTCACCCACTCTGACGGTACTCCATCACTTTTTGGTCAACCTAACGTCGAATTGAATGTTTGTCAATGGCAGCCCACTTTGCCTATCCAACCAAAAATGATTGTACACTTGTATCAACGAGTTCAACCTGTTACACCCACATCACTTCCACTTGTTAATACATATCTACCCTTGTTACAGAATCAAAATATTGTACATCAACCTTTTCAAGCGGGTCCTTCAACTCAATACCCTACAATATTGGGTCCACAAAATCCAAATCCTTTGGTTAATTTACAACAACATGTACCCAGAATCATTTATTCACAAGTTGGTTTACCATTTTATGGGATGTCACAGCCACAACCACGTTATACATATCCTCAACCGAATCCAAGTTATCCTAATTTGGGTTATAACATTGGTGGACAAAACCCTTGGCAGCCTTAGGCACAAATGCCACAAAATTCATTTCAACAAGTATCATATCCAGGTTTTGGTCAACAGACTCCTCAAGCGTTTTCTTTTCAAAACAACCCCTATTTGGGTTAGCAACAACAGATTCGTTATGCTGGTGCTCAAAGGCCTGTTTCTCAAGCAATTCCATCATACCCTAGCTATGCTCAACCTGACCTTAATTGACAGTTGCCCTTGCAACTTTAGAGTTACCAGATTTAAATCGACTAACCAATGATCCAATTAACTATGCTCCTTGGTGGCCGATGATACCTCACAAATTACCCTCGGATATTCCTAAGTTCAATGGAAACCCTAGGAATACCTGTCGACTAATGTCATGACTTATCATTTGTGGTGTTCATCAAACTCCCTAAATGATGATTTTGTTTGACTACGTCTTTTCCAGCGTATGCTCACAAGTCCGACTGCAAAATGGTACATTGAGTTACCTAGAGCTTCTTTTGATAATTTCACTGCCCTAGCTACTATATTTTTTACTCACTTCCAGTTACCCATATGATATGAAACTGGAACGGAACTCTTGAAAAATTTCAAACAGACTAATGCTACTCACATTTTTGATCATATTCATGAGTGGCATCGTCATCGTAGAATAGTTAAGACATTTTTTCTTGATCAACTCCTTATTGAATGGTTCATTAAGTCCATGTTACCATCTATAACTGAGGATGTGGCTAAGGGTGGCGTCATCACAGAAGAGAAATTTATCGCTCATGCCCAATACTTAGGCTTGATTTACACTAAGTCTGGCACGCCCTATGAAAATTCCTAATGCACTGAGCTCTAATTTTATTGTTCCTCCTCAATTAAAGGACTCTCATGGTGGAGACGACTTGATTGGTACTAAAATTACACATGATAATACTTCATATGATCATGCCCCTTCTTTCGAAATTAATGTCGTGTCATTTGACAAGGGCAAAAGTGACAAGCAACCTAGAAGTAAGAAAAAAGGGAAATCTAAGAAAAATCAAACTTCTAACCCACAGGAAAGATCATCTGATCAATCGTCTGGACCTAGGAAACCTTGTTATCCATGCATAATATGTAACGAGGAACACTTTGTTAAGGATTTCCTCACCGTGCTGAAGTCTCAAAAATCATCAAGACTTCCCATGCGTCAGTTGTGTTGATAGACCCATTTTCAAATCCAGACACAAATTTGGCTACTACGAATCCAGCTTCTAGTTCCCAAGTGCTAATGTTATCCGTCACAAAAACTTCAACAGATATTTTGGTGTCAACACATAATAAATACTATGGTAGTCAGGCCACTGATCAACCTACTACCTCAACTATGAATCTGTCTACAGAAACAGTACCACCTACTACTATTCCTGAATTGGAGATTAAGCCACCAAAGCGAGTTGTTCATAAATTGACATAGAACCCTCGAGCAAGAGCTGCACAAAATTATAATATAGTTAAAGATTTGGCTCAATCCCCTTTAGCTATGTCTGCTCTTGACGTATTGCAAAATTTTCCCTCCCAAAAACAGGATTTATTGTAGGCTATTGGTGGAATTGATCTGACTGATTCCAATCTCGTCGTCTTTAATCATACGGGCTATATGCCGCAACTACCAACAGAATTGGAATTCTCCATACAAGTTAATGTTCTCAATAACCTTTTTCATCATACTATTACTGATGAGGGAGCATCTACATGAATTATGTCTCTAAATCGTTGGAAGTCACTTGGGTTGTCGCACTTATCTCAATCATCAATGACGATAAAGGCTTTTGATGGACGTACATATAAGCCTTGTGGTATTATTAATAACCTGCATATAGAACTAGGGGGGAAATAGTGAATGTTGATGTCAAATTTGTTGACGGACCCCTTGACTACAATATTCTACTTGAAAGGCCATGGGTATATGCTATGACTGCAATTGCTTTTACATATTTTAGAATGATCGCCTTTCCATATAAAGGTACTATAATAGTAATCAATCAACTATCCTTCTTTGCCTCCACTTTGCAGGTAACTGGAAGCATTCTGTTCGTTCAAATGCCCCAGCTAGAACTTTAGAACATTGGTGTAGGACTCTTAAAGGATTCCACTCACATGGGAACCTTTGCATTACTACCGCCTGTCACGTCGACAGAAATTGAAAGTATAGAGACTTGCTACATGATCTCTTCTACTCCATCTGGCTTAAGGAAGAGCATGGATGATTCTGAAATTATTACCTTAGATGAGTTTCTACCACCCAACCCTATTGAGATGGCATAACAATCAATCTATTTGGCTTGGGTGGAAAATTCGAAATCAACGCCGCCAGTTGTTTGGGTTGGTCGTTCCTTATATTTTGGTACTCCTTCCGATCCTTTTTCCTCAATTTTCTTGACAGATGAGAATATTTTGGAAGCCATGATGTCAGAAGGAGAACCATGGGAAGATTATCATCATCGTTCCCATGTTCCTGATTATGAAGAAAACTATCTTAGTGAACTATATCACCCATCAATCAAAATTTTATTTTCGAATTCTTTACCTATTAATGCAATCAATTCTGAGAAAAATATGTCAAATATTTAAGAAACCATTTCTATCGATATTTAGACAAAACCTGGCATTGTAGAAAATATTCATGTCAACGTATCTTCTTCTGCATTAGAACTTGAATCATATCGCTCTCTATTTCATGAATTCCATGATGTATTTGCTTGGTCTTACGAGGAAATGCCAAGCATAGATACTAGTATTTTTGAACACACTATTAATATGTATCCTGATGTCAAACCTATGCGTCAACAACTTCGTCCTACTCATCCAAAGAAGGTTGCAACCACAAAAGTAGAAGTTGAAAAACTTTTGCGTGCTGGTTTCATTTACCCTGTTCTGCTAACTGAGTGGGTTTCCAATATCATTCCTTTCATGAAAAAACAAGGATTCATTAGAGTGTGCATCGATTATTGGGATGTCAACATTGCTTTTCCAAAAGACAACTATCCTACTCCCTTTATCCACCAAATTATTAACGATTGTGCTGGATGCGAAATATTATCGTTTATGGATGGATTTTCTGGCTACAATCAAATCAATATCCACCCAGAGGATCAACATAAGACAACATCCATCTGTCCCTAGGGCACATTCGCTTATAGGAAACTTTCGTTTGGTTTAAAGAACGTTGGGGCAATTTTTCAGAGAGAAATAGATTCTGATTTCAATGACATGAAGCACATTTTTCAACCCTATTTAGATGATTTACCCGTGCATTCACGAAATCAGACTTATCACCCGATGCATTTTAGAGCCATCTTTTTACGATGCCGACACTAAAACATTTGCCTAAATCCACATAAATGTGTGTTTTGTGTTGGTTATGGTCGTTTTCTTGGATTCGTCATCTCAAAAGAAGGAATTCGAATCGACCCATTGAAGGTTCAGGCCATTCTTGATTTGCATGCACCATCAAATTTACTTCAGATACAGAAACTTCAAGGAAATGCTAGCTTCATAAGGAGTATCATACCCAACAACACCGAAATGGCTAAAGGGTTTACTAGGATTTTGAAAAAGGGGGTTCCCTTCCATTGGGACCAAGTTGCGCAAGTTTCTTTTGATGTTGTTAAGGGTACTCTTGTCCAAGTATCATTAATGTATCCCCCTAATTATCAAAATGATTATTTCCTATATATCACCGCGAAAGAAATGACCATTGCTATGGTATTGGTCCAAGTAGAAGATGGGATAGAACATCCAATATATTATTTGAGTCGTAATCTCAAATATACAGAATTTAAGTATTCATATGTAGAAAAGCTTGCCTTGGCAGTTGTTCAAGTTGTCCAAATATTTCGCCACTATATCCTGCTCCGCAAAAATACTATAGTTTTGGATTGCAACCCCATGACTTATATCCTATCACGTCAATTGTTGGGGGGGGAATATTCAAAATGGATTGTCATTTTGCAACAATTTGATTTGGAATTCATCAAATCCAAGTCAAAGAAGTCTTTATTTTTGGTTGAGCTTCTCTGTGACCTTCCCTCTGATAGTACTCCAACTATGTCGGAACCATCAATTCCTAGCGAGTGTTTGTTTTTGATCAAATCATCTGATCCTTGGTATGGATATTTCATCATTTATCTCCAAAGTCAAAATTTTCGACCTGATACCTCTCGCTCTGAACAATGACGTATTTGATACTAAGCCAAATATTATTTGATTGTCGGCGATACACTTTATCGTTGTGGTGTTGATACAATTTTAAGAAGGTGCCTCACTCATGAGGAGGCCGAAAAGGTTTTTAATGATTTTCATGCTGGGGCTTGTGGTGGAAATTTATCAGGATACGCTACCGTGCAGAAGATACTCCGCGCTGGTTACTTTTGGCCAACCATATTTCACAACTGTATTATCGCGGTTAGAAGTTGTCATGTGTGCCAGATTTTTTATCATAAAATCTGCAAACCACCGATGCCAATGCATCATGTTGTCTTTGTGGGACCATTTTCGAAATGGGCTATTGACTTCATGACCTATAACCCTCATTTTTCCGGGGGGCATGGTTATATTATTTTCGCATTAGACTACTTTACCAAATGGACCGAAGCGATGTCTACATTCAACACAACAGGATGGACAACTGCATTGTTTTTCTTTAATCATGTTATTTTAAGGTTTGGGGTCCCACAAGCTATAGTTACAGATCATGGGAAGAATTTTCACGAACACATGATGGCTGAATTCACTTCCAAGTTAGGATTGTGACATGATAATTCTACTCCTTATTATCCACAATCAAATGGACAAGTTGAGGCTATCAACAAGATTCTTAAACGTATGCTTCAACGAATGATAGGAGTTCATAAAATAAACTGGCATTTGATCCTGTACTCCGCCTTGTGGGCATATCGAACCTCGGTGAGGAATGCAGCTACATTTACTCCTTTTCAATTGGTGTATGTTCTGGAAGCTATCTTGCCTATCCAATGTGAAATACAGTCATTAAAACCCGCAATCGACTTGTTACCTGACACCTTAGAAGAAGAAGCATGTCTCCTTAACCTCATCCATCTGGATGAAATGAATCGTGAAGCCCAATTGGCTAACGAAGCGCATAAGAGACGTATAAAGGCTCAATACGACAAAAACGTCCAGCCTCGCATTTTCTCATAGGGCGACTTGGTCCTTCTTTATGATCAAGAAGCTGATGTAATAGGTACAGGGAAATTTGAGCCATTATGGCATGGCCCCTATATTGTCAAAAGAGTTCTTGCTAAGGGTGCCTATGAGTTCGTTGATTACGATGGAATTCTATTGGCGCAACCTAGAAATGTGTTGTACCTGAAACGTTACTAAGCTTAATCATGAGCGTAGTAATCTTTTGTATTATATTGTATATATATGTTCTTGATTTGAATTAACGATCTTAGTTTTTTTTTAGAGTTTTTATTGACCTTAGTAAGCTGCTTTACATTTCATCACAGATGTCTGGATCTTCGAAACCATTTGTTGGATATGCTAATGGTGCTAATCATAGAACATAGAATCTATCCTCTGCAACGTGGGCCATTTTCTCTCTGAAAGGTGAGTTAGTGAGTTTTCAAGGTATTTTTATTGGTAGATTGACAAACAATATCGTTGATTATAGTGCGTTGATTGAACTTCTCTGCGATGCCATTTCATTTGGTATTAACTGCATAATCATAAGGTTAGACTCACAACTTGTGGTATTACAACTTACTAGTGTTTATACTGTTAGAAATCCAACACTGCATCGCTTGTTCCTAAGAGTTCGACTTTTGGAAAGACACTTTGATTTTATTCAATATCAACACATTTCCATAAATTTGAACACATTAACTGATTCATTGGCTAATCAAGTTTTAGACAGAAATTTGCAACATATGTAAAGAAAACATTCACATCATTGAATAGGATTGCACAATAAACATAGGAAAACACTAAAATCATATAGATAGATAGTTATATGTTTTAAAAAAATTTGTGCCCAAGGAACATTGGTCATCTGACCTCAAAATGTATGCAAAATGTCAAAAGTAAACTAGTGGTGCTCATGGTAACATGCTATAGATATAGCTATCCTATGCAGTAACCACATCCAACGGTTAGGAAGCCCAATAGTGTGTCGCTGCAGTCACATGGGTAACTCTTCGATTTGGCAATCCGGAATCCCGAAGGTCAACCCCTCTATGTGTTGTCGAAGCTCAAATAGAGTCTCAGCCATATCAAGATCATGAAGGACTACTCTCCCAATAGTCCTCTCACTAGTACATATGGTCAAGATTCTGACACTTTAGTACAAACACTTTTGATGTATTGTTAGAAATTTCCCCATTTTTTCTCATTTTTTTCATTCCTGCCAACAAGTGTCGCTATAACAACATTTTTGGAGTATCGTTGTAAAAACGAAATTTAGGAAAATCGTCGTAATACTGACGTTTCAATACAAACTGTCAGAATCCCGACGTTTAGGAAACATACGTCAGTCTTGCGACATTTAGGAGACAATTGTTGGTATTGCAATGTTTAGGTATACCATCAGTCTTGCGACGTTAAGGACAAAACTGTCAAAATAACGATGTTTAGGAGACCTACGTCGGCCTTGCGAAATTTATGGATACCGTTAGTCTTGCATCATGTAGGGAAAAGTGTTGTTCCTTTGATGTTAAGGAGCCAAAACATCGGTCTTACGACGTTAAGGGAAAACATATTGAAATTTAATTTGGCGGCCCATTCGAAGTTATTTTCCCGCTCCGCTTGTTCGGTGTTAATTCCGCTTGTTTTTTTTCTTAACAGAGAAAGGGTTTTCAAGTATTTGTTGCTTCAAGGGTCTAAAAAATCTAGCTAAATTCGTCTTGAATCCTTTAATAATGCCCTGGTATTTTAGTGAAGGCATATACGCAGTAACTTCCCAAGAACCCAAAATCCAGAAACCCCATCAATGTGTGGACAAGGATAGATTTATGAAACAAACGAGGCAAGCCAAATGAGTTGGCTATACCCTGGTAATGGAGAAAAGAAAATATGGAGGGAGAAACAAGAAAAAGGACCTTATAAGGAGAAGGTCCAGGGGGACCTCAGTGAATAATTTCAGGAAGGTTGGTAATGCCTGGCTGGTCCAAAAAAGCTAAAGTGCCTTATGTGATAGAGCCCAAGGAAGCTTCCACTAGGAAAACCGTAGAAGTCTTGGGAAAGAATCCATTGGATTTTGTAGCTTTAAAGATTGGCACTACAATGCTCTATCAGGATAAGAGGAATAAAATAATTCAAGTCAAATTTGGATATAAAGAGGAGGCAGCAGACTTGGATCGAGAAATGCAATGAGGTGCTAAAAAGCTAAAACAGCAACCCAATCTGAAGAAGTAGGCAGAGATGGGTTCGATATTTGCTATTTTGTGGGATGCTGCAAAGATGAACATTCATCACATTTACAGTTCTCAATTTTGTATTCATCATAGAGTCCATATTTATGTGGCTAGTGTATATTTTCTTTGTACAGATGTCTACAATGCTCCTGATCCGATTCTTAAGAAGAGATGTTGGGATATCCTAGAATCTTTTTGATCCATTTGGAGGAAGAAACATGTGTTTTGAAAGATATTTTAATGAAACTCTTATACATTCTGTTAGTCATCAGTATTTTTCACCTGTTGATGATGACTAGTTGTTAAAGCCAAGTTTCCTAGCCGCTGATCTCCAATATCTCAAATTTTTCAGCTAGAAAATCCCATAAACATTTTTTCCCTCTTACCTTTTCAATCAGCCCGTGATGAGATAAAACCTAATTGTCAAGCCCTATCTAGTCTCATCCATACAAACTTGTCCATTAGCTCCAAAGAGAATACTCCAAATCTGTCCAAAAAGTCTCCCCTAAGTTAGGTAATGGCACTTTAGGTGATCCTCCCTTGGAAAACTATCCTAAAGCCAAAATAACCTTTGTATAATATCAGCAAGTCATAGATAACCTTCCTATTCTGCAAATAAAGTTGGATACACTCTTAAGTCGCGCCACTAACAAACCTTAATGTCTCAGCAATGCATCTGCCATAGGTCAAACTGATATTAGGTGGATTTACAGTGTTTCAATGTCTTTTTCAAGAGCAGAAGTGTACCAGTGTTCCAGAAGTCATTACTAAACTTAACATGAGAAGACAACTGCTTCTCATGTGGTTTTGAGCCTGGAATGCAACTACTGGACAAAGAGTTATTTCAATAAGCTCTTGCAAACACAGTCAAAGGTTAGTGACTTATGAATAACAAGAAATACTCTGCAGATATTGGTCAAGTTGCTTCTGATGTATAAAGATGCATAAAGGTATTTTTAACAGCAGGATTACATGTCTCAGAAGAATGCCCATCATGGCATATGGACAATTTGTCACTTTTATTTGCTTAAGCATGAATAGGCAGTGAAAGGAAAGATGACACTGTTTGAAAGCAGATGAAATGGCATCACTGAGAAAACCTCCTCCAAACATGAGCAGAGGGTTGAATGACTGTGTAAAACCTCCTCCAAGTATGAGCAAATGGTCAGGTCATTGGTTGAAAACCTCCTTCATTTTACAAGCAGAGGGTTTAGCAATGTGATAAAGGCATCCTTCATTTAGTATGCAGAGGGCCAGGAATAGAGATATGACCTCATTTAAGGGAAAAAAGCTAACAATGCTGCAATTAACCTTAAAAACTTGTTTAAACACCTTGTCTCCAATAGATGAAGACCACTAACATAACAGTAGTGTCTCAAAGATTGATTATAAGTTTTCATTGATTGAAAGGCAGAGTCTAAGTGCAGTGGGGAACAATTGAAGGCTTATGAATACAAAAATGTTGTTAAGAAGATGGCCAAGCAGTGGCACTATGATAATCAAAGAGGTTTGGTTTTTTCTTCTATCAAAGATCTCTTTCAAAGGCAATCCAAAGCTAAAAAGTGAACAAATCTTGGACAGGTTCATCAATGTGAAGAAAGGGATATGACACCATGTTTCAAATTTAAAACAACTTTCAAAAAATCAAGCCATATCACTATTACAGGAAAAGACCTGTTACAAATATATGAAAAAACCCCGCTGTGGTATGTAATTTCATTAAAAGTTTCAAATGAATTTTCTCCTTGATCAACGGGCATGAAATCTAGCCATTGTTTTCCTTTAAGAGACAGATTTGAAATTTAGTAGAAATCAATTCAAGGTCTATGAGTTGAGAGCTGGGTCAAACAGAGGCCAAGTAGTGATGTTTTGATATTCAAAGAAGGTTTTCTCTTCTTGTCCATGAAGATATTTTTCAAAAACTCATCAAAAGTAACAAGAAGGTAACTTAAGCCTGGTTTCTGGAAGAGGCTTTACAAATAGACACATAGAGACAGTATGTGTAAGAAAGGATATGGCAAGTGTTTTGAATTCAGAAAAAACACTCAAAGCAAATGAATCATGCCACTGTCACAAATAAAGGCCTTTTATTTATGAAAACATGTAAAATACCTTGTTTTTGCATTTGATTATAGGAGGGGTTTTTAAAGGAATTCCTTTTGATAAACAGATGATGGTAAAACCTAGTTGAATGCAACTAAGTTTCACCCACAGTCTAAAAAATATATCATTCAAAGGGTGAATCTACAATCATTTATATGGTTTTTGAGCAGGGTTTTCATCTAAAAAGTAGATATGAACAAAGGAAACAAGTTTCCTCCCTTAATGAGAAACAGTTTAAAAGTTTTTGGCTCTTAAAAAGTTTCTTTACTTCAAAAATGAAATCATGACTATAAGAGAAGTCGTTCACACCACTTTGTCATTTACTTGAGAAAAGATAAGTCTCTGTTATGTTTTAAAAAGGACATTTTCTTTAGGTACGGTTATGACCGAAAAGCCTTTTCAAAATGCCTCCAAAACCTTCACAAAGCAAGTTCAAAAGGTTTGTCGACTTTAAAGGGAGTAATTGGCCGTTGCCAAGTCTCATTTTGCATTTCAAAACACAAGTAACATTCCCCTAAGCTGCCCACTAGAGAAACGAGGAGTTTTGAGCAATTTGTAGATTTTCTAAGACCCTCAAGCCTACGCGGCGTGCCTGGGAATGAAAACACACAATGTTTATACTGTGGCGCGGCGCACCTATAGCGCCGGTCACCACTGCCCGAAGGCCAACCCGACTGCTTTTTGTTGCGCGGCGTTCTTTCCAGAAAACGTGTCGCGCCTCTTTTCACCTTCTAAGAAGCTCTAAAAGCTCCCCAAATGATCAACCAAGGCTTGTGAAGAATCTTTGACGTATTTTTCATTACCTTATGGTAAATTTTTCTTTTTGAAAGGGGTGGTTTGATATGTTTTTCCCCAAGAAGAAATAGTTGTCCTAAGACCACTTCATGATATAAAACTATGAGATAGGCAGTGTGAAGGAGGTGGAGTTCTTGTCAAAACTGAAAATTTTTCCTATGTTTAGGAGGTCTTAAATCAACTTGGACAATAGCTTGACAGTGATTTTAAAAAGGTAGATTGTCATACAAAGAACATAAGAGAGAGACAGTGATGAAGAGGTGCAGCATAGTGAGGAAAGGCTGCCTCATAAAGAAAAACACAGTGATGAAGAGGTGTAGCACAGTGAGGAAAGGAAGCCTCGTGAAGAGGAAGGGCAGCATGATGAAAAGGTGTAGCACAGTGAGGAGGGCAGCCCTCAAAAATAAATGTAGGAGGACAGTCAAGGCATCCATGAACAAACTCAAGACAGTGGCAAGAATGATGAGGAAAGTAACAAGGGAAAAGAGCCAATAGAGCATGTGCTAGCTACCTCTCCTAGGCAAGGGGCCATGATCTCTTCTACGAAAGTGGCCAAGCCTTGGAAATCAAGGAAAAGGGTGCCTAAAGCTGTAACTCCAAATGTTACTAGGGCCCTCCAAATTAAGGCGAAATTGCCCAAGAAGCCCATTGTCGAATTGCCCAAGAGGAGGAAGACTAAAAGAGCCACCCAAAGCAAGGGAAAGGAGAAAGAAGAAAGACCCCTCAAAGCTCCAAATTTTGGCCTCAAATTCACAGCATGTTTCTGAAAACCCTTGAGGGTCATGCTTGCCAAAACTGGGCGAAATTCAACAAGTTTTGGTTTTTTTGTCATTTTTGGGTTTTTGGCTAAAACTCATGGGCATCACCATTTCAGTTTGGGGCATCCTCAAGGGATAAAAATGGTATCATTGGATGCCATAATTTCAGGGGCATATACTCAGTGATTTTCAGATCAATTGAAGATGATTTTCTCCCCAAAAATGGTGGAAAACACTCACTTTTTCTACTCTCTGCCCCGTTTATCAGCAAGGTCTATTTTTTGGGTTTTTACACACAGTTATATTTTTGGAGGACTTCCAGTGGTCAGTTTGGAGAAAAATAAGCATTTTCAGAAAATAGACATTCATAGCTTTCCAATCAGCTATCAGAAGCCTTGTTTCAACATCAGGAAGGCCTCCAAAAGTTGCCGACAAGTCAGGCGACTTTCTGCTGATGTATTTCTTAAGTATTTTTGTAAAAAATTCACCTTTCAAAAGTGATTTTTCCTCATGTGCGTTTAGCTATTTTTGTGCATGGTTAGTTAGGAAAAGTAAATTTATTTTCCTTTTTTAGCATTTTTGAGATATTTTATTAGATATTTTGTGCCTTGGGCTTTGCAAAGCCTCAAAGACAAAATCAGATATTTTGGATAGGCCAATGATATTGCAAGTTGAACTAGGAGGTTTTCCCTCATGTTGGCCTATATATTCCGAATGCTTTCATTGTAAACAAGGCTGAACTTGACGAATAGAAGCAATATATGGTTATAGAAGCTTTGGAAGAAACACTTGTCTCATGCATTGGATAGTTTATTGAATGTTTTTGGATGATGAAGGAGGTCTGTTGTTGGATTCCTTGACTTGGTAAAATGGTATAGTGTTCCTCTATATTATGCTTCTTAGTTTTCATTCATAATTCCATGTTCTTTCTTGCTATAAGACAGTAGAGAATAGACTTGAGACATGCCCTTGGAGGCACCTCAAGTTTCTTGTTTCTTTATAGTTTCTATGTTTTCTTCCTTCTTAGTAATATCAAAGAATCCTTGATTTATCTTTGATAACTAAAGAATATTGTTTTCTTGTTTCATTTATGGTTTTATGAAAGCTAAGTATGATTCACGGTATGCCCTACTTACTCATGGCCAGTCATAGCTCCACCTCTGAAACCTCTCTTTGATTGTTAGATTGTCATTTTTTGAACCAAGGAGGTCGTGTACTGATCTTGCCCTTTGCCTAAAACTATGCAATCTTGCTTCAAAGTGCCTGATAGCTTGAAATACTATGCTTAGGTGTTCCTTCATAGTGATTTAAAGTTGTTTGTTTGTATTAAATGTATTTCCCCAAATTCTGATAGCCATTTCCTAAAGTTAGAGAGTCAGATATCTCTATGCATGGCTTGAATGTTTATTTCTATGCATTGATTAGTTTATAGTTACATTTCTCATGATTAATGGTTTTCCCTACCATGTTTATGTTAGCTATTTATCTATTGATGTTTGAAATCCTTTTTTATTCACAAATTTAATGTCCATCTCAATCCATTTTACCCAAAGATTCATTTTACCTCGCTCAAATTGGCCCTTCAACAACCTTGTATCACCACCTGAAAGCTTTCTTGACCTTTTCGACCCTATAGCCCAGTTGATCTGACATATTTTTTACCTATCTTATGTCTTTGATCAGTTCATCCCTCACAACCTAAAAACCAAAACCAAAAACCTACTTCATAACTAGTCTAAAATCAAGAACACAATAAGCAAACACACAGATATCCCTTACACAAATAGAGAGATCCCTCTTTGAGTCCAGGAAGGCTAGGTCCTTGGGCTCCATAGATTGGTTTGATGTTACACTATCATTTGGCTTGCGAATCGGCCAAATCACGGGACCCTAACATAATGGCGATCATGGTGGGATTCTAAGTAACAAACAAACTTATATTCCCTAAACATTCAAGCAGCCTTAGGAATACTATTTGATTTACTTATCCCACCGCTCACTAACATAATGGAGATCATGGTGGGACTTTGAGTCAAAACATCCTTGGTATCCCTTAGGATCTCTCAAAATCTCAGTCAAAATTAGAAAACTTAGGTATTGTTTGAAGAGTAGAAACTAGCTCCTTCACCATCCTAGAAAAATGATGATTTAGTTATAGGAAACTCTTCCAAACCTCACGGCTACATATAGGAAACTCAAAAAACCCCAAAACATTCCTAGATTGGTTTTTCCCTAGATATTGGTGGTGGACCATAGCTACATCTTTACAAAAAACAACCAAGTTCCACCTCGCGACTCCACTAGCCTCCAGTAGGCATAAAAATTCCATAAAAAACCAAAAAATTCATAAAACATACCCTTCTGTTGACTCATCCTTTCCAAAACTTAAAACTTATGGTGCAAACCCTGTAATAAGTGACAAACTAAGTATAAATTAGCAATTCAGAAGAATTCACCTAAACATAGGAGATAAACAGAAATAATCTTGCAAATAGAACCATTAGCTTGTCCAAAAAGCCTAGCAAACTATTGAAACCAAGTGAATCACTCTTCCTTGCAAGTCTTCATCCCAAAGTTTGCTAGAAATTTTTTTCTGAAAGCATATTTGATAGTGTTGGTGGTGGACCATAGTTCTCACAAAAATCCACCTAGCGACTCCACTAATCCTCATTTTTGTTTTGACCATCCTTCACATTAGTAAACCGCTAGAGAGGGCATCCATCCAAAACAATCACAAATACCATCCTCTCTAAACTCTAGATTCGAAATCTGGCTTCACGAAGAATCGACACCAGATCTCATCCAAACCCAAATCCCCCTATTATAGTAGATGACCCAGAGAAGATTCTGTGGCAAGCTTCTGAAACTGGCAATTTAGCTACCGATAGGTCCATATGTAAAGCAAGATCAGTACTAGAGCACCTCATAGCCTTGTAGGATTCCCCATTTGACTTAAAATCATCAAAAACCATTTTTAGAAGCAAGTCACAAAGTAAGGTAAACTTTGATGATCTTGAGCCCCTAGATCTGCCACAGAGTCCTAGTAGAGAAGCCTCGCCAACAACGCCTCCCAACTTTCAGCTTCTCCATCACTTTGGCTCCTACCACCCCAGATCTGTTCAAAATCAGATCACTAGCCCAAGTACATCAGCCACACCCATCCAAACCACTACTGTTCAAATCACCCCAGCTCATCCTATAAGCCCTCATTTTGTACATCACCCATTAGCTCCCGCCATGGCAGCCTGGTATGCACCATTGGTGTTGCCACACCTTTTGGCTCCTTTAAAAAATGACTATCAATCCAAAATCCCGCACTTTACCGGAGTTGAGACTACCATAGCTCAACAACATGTAGATAGAATTATCGATGCCTTTGAATACATGGAAATAGAAGACGAGACCATCAGAATGAGGATGTTCGCCCAAAGCCTGGGCGGAGAACCCAAAAAATGGTTTAAGAGCTTGACTCCAAACAACATCCACAATCTCCCATAACTCTACCAAAGCTTCATAAATAAGTGGGAAATCTGAAAGAACCCCATTCAAGTCCTGTTAGAATATAGCAATCTAAAACAGGAAAATGGGAAAAGTGTCCAAGGATACTGCACTAGGTTCAACAGTGTGTATAATTCCATCCCAACTCACTTCAAACCTCCACTTGGCTCAGCCTTAGCAAATTTCTCCGAAGGATTCGACCCAGACATGAATTATCAACCAAGAGACAAGGACCCCCCTACCTTAGAGGAAATGCAAAGAGTGGCTATAAATGCAGAAGCCAACTTAGCTGAAAAGAGAGCTAGGATAAGAGTAGAGAAAAAATTCACATACCGTGACGAAGTTGCCCCATCAGTATCTTCCTCAGATCCTAGAATAGATGGCCTGGTTAAATACATGACAAAGATGTGGGAAAAAATGAGTGAAAAATCACCTCTTAAGGACAAACAGCCAAACCCTCAAAACAAACCAAGGGAAATTGACCAACAAATTAGGCCACCCTTTAATGAAAATTATGTTGATGAGGATGAGAGGGATACAAAACCCATTGATGAAAATCATTTGAACCTTATAGGTTCTGATCATGAGAGTGAAGTCTACCTCACAGAAGAAGAACAAGCCTTCTTCTCTCTGAATCAAAATGAAACCAACTATGAAGATCCTGGAGATCCTGCTGTTGGAAATATGATGCAGAGTGTTGTCCTTGATGGCAACCCACTGAATGAAGATGAAGACATGCGACTGTTGACATGTGTTGTCCTTGATGGCAAACCACCTGATGAAGTTATTCTTGACTTGATGGACTTGGTAAATGATGTAAATCTGATATGATATGATGTTTGTTGACAATATGATGCTGAGTGTTGTCCTTGAAAGACAACCCACTTGATGAAGATGATGACAACTTACTTGATGAAGTTGTGCTTGATAGAATATGTCCTTGATGAAGGAAATATGATGTATCTACAGTGAGTACAGAAGGCAATGAAGAAAGGATTTCAGCATGTGCTAATTCTATGATGAAAAAGAGTATGTCTCTAGGAATACGCGGATTGGCCTAGGGAAAGTCGCGTATGCACGCGGAAAAGAACGTTCCAAGTCGCGTATGGGCAAAAGCGCTCAAAAAGTGCAAAACCAAGGGTAACCACCATGGTATTAACCCATTGTATTGGGTAATGATCCGCCTAATTGACCCCGTCCAGGTAGTTTTGGGCTCATGGTATTGTTTTGGCCCATGGTATTGAAAAAGGGGCTCATGGTATTGAAAAAGGATAAGCCTATATAAAGAGAAGAAATTCATTGTGCAAATCATGAGTGTGGGAGCAAGATGTCTGAGCTTGAATGAATACTTCTCTGTGAAGTATATCTGTATGGAAAGGGTAAAGGTTTGATGATAGATCTGAATCTATGATGCACCTATGAAGAAATGATGAAGCGGGAGATCTAGATCTGAAATGTATCTGTACTTGCTAGATCTGTTAATGAAGTGATTAGATCTGAAATAAGGCGAACATCTGTCTGAAGTAAAAGGGTAAATCTGAACTGATTATCTGATCTGAAGAAGTATGCTGCTCTATAATGATTGAAGATCTATACGCTACTTCGCCGCAGAGGAAGCGCGTATATACGCGGCTTCACTGAAGAGAAAGCGCGTATGCGCAATGAAATACATACAGAGGTATACGCTGGTTTGTGTGGACGGAAGTGCGTATATACGCGACATCAGTGAAGTGAAAGCACGTATGCAAACTAGGGTTTGCTGAAGCAAAGGGTATGAAATATCTGATCTGTTCTGCTGTGTTTCTGCTATCTGATCTGTGTTGATAAGTATCTGTTGGTGATGTATGTTTGTGCTTAAAAGTATGGAAAGGGTCCAGTCTGAAAATATGATGAAACGTGGCATGCAAGTGTTGTTCTATTGAAGTTGTTGGATCCAGTGTGAAAATTGATGAAACGTGGTCCAAGGTGGTGCTGAGGGTTGTAGCCTTCAGTCAGGGGGTTGTAGCTCCCTTCCAGGTGAGGCTGGTAAACGAGAGCAGGGGGTCGTAGCTCCCTTCCAGGAGAGGCTGGTAAACGAGTCATGGGGTTGGAGCTCCCTTCCAGGAGAGGCTGGTAAACGAGCGCAGGTGGGTGCCTGCGTGCTGGTCAAGTCTGCGCCAGCACATATGTTGTAAGATGTTTTCTCTATAATAAAATATTGAAGGCTGAGCAACTGCAGCGGTGGTTTTCTCCCGACTTGGGTTTCCACCTAAAATTATGGTGTTCATGTGTGATGCTTTGTGTGATGGTTTATTCTCTTCTTACTGCACATGTTTACTGTTTATTGAACATCTGATGAATAACTAATGGAATGATATAAGAAAAGAACTAATGACATAATTAGATCTCTGTGTATACACGAGTTGCATGAAAGATATCCGTGTGTATACGCGAGTTTACTAAAGGAAAGTAGCGTATGGGTTTTAAGGAATGAAAAAGTGAAAAGTTTGAATATGCTGTAAATACTGATTCCACCCCCTCTCGGTATTTTTCCCAACAATGTGTCGGAGGGGAGGTTCTTCTATGGAAGCTTGATCAGCAGGAGATCCCCGTCACAATGGGAAAAACAAAAGGAAGCCTACCCGAAGAAAGGAGATATTTCCAAAGAACATGGATACCGAAATCAAAGAAGATGAATCGAGATAGTGATTGGGGTCCTAGTTGTCTCATTGGTACGATGAGATGGTGATGATAGTGAAGAATATGCTATCGACCTAGAAGAAGCTGTCAAGATTAAAGATGAAGATAGTGAGAGTAAAGTTGTGGATCTAGAAGAAGTTATCAAAGATCAACAAAGAATATTTAATGAGAAGGAAGCAGCTAACAAAGCTTTGATATTTAGACTAAAAATGATGTTCGATGATGTATACAGTCGAAGTAAAGGATATCAAGCTGGAATCATCTCTCTGCAAGCAGATCTTGAAGAAGCAAATAAGAAGAATGAAGGACTTGAAGCAGAAAACGTTTCTCTAAAAACAGATCTGGAAAAATCAAAGAGGAAGAATGAAGAAATCCACTTGTAGACCCACTTGGTTGGGTAGCTGAGTTGAAATGTGTAAACCCACTTGGTTGGGTACTTGAGTCTTATATGTAAATCCACTTGGTTGGATATTTGATGTAAGTATGAGTCTTTTGGTGATAGGAACTTCATAGAGTCATGTACTTCATTGAAAAATATTCAGCATGAACTCAGGGGGAGCTTGGTCACTTCAGTATACATCAGATCTGCAGAACGCTTCTTCTACATGAGGAGAAAAGGGGGTGAGTGTGTCGGTTTTGATCCGCCCGTTGCCCTTCATGTCAAAGGGGGAGAGTGTGTTGGTTTTGATCAGCTGGTTTTGATCCGCCCTTTGCCCTTGATGTCAAAGGGGGAGAGTGACATGGTGTCATTGTATTCTTAATGTACCTATCTGTTGTGGTGACCAAACACCATCATGGTTGCCATCAAGTCCAAAGGGGGAGATTGTTGGAAATATGATGCAGAGTGTTGTCCTTGATGGCAACCCACTGAATGAAGATGAAGACATGCGACTGTTGACATGTATTGTCCTTGATTTCAAACCACCTGATGAAGTTATTCTTGACCTGATGGACTTGGTAGATGATGTAAATCTGATATGATATGATGTTTGTTGACAATATGATGCTGAGTGTTGTCCTTGGATCTAGAAGAAGTTATCAAAGATCAACAAAGAATATTTAATGAGAAGGAAGCAGCTAACAAAGCTTTGATATTTAGACTAAAAAGGATGTTCGATGATGTATACAGTCGAAGTAAAGGATATCAAGCTGGAATCATCTCTCTGCAAGCAGATCTTGAAGAAGCAAATAAGAAGAATGAAGGACTTGAAGCAGAAAACGTTTCTCTAAAAACAGATCTGGAAAAATCAAAGAGGAAGAATGAAGGTCTTGAAGCTACAGTCATCTCTCTACAAGCAGATCTAGAAGCATCAAGTAAGAAGAGTGAGGAACCTCTACAACCATTTGAAAATGAAGAACTTGGAGCAAAAATCTAGTCTGTCATAGAAGAATCATACAAGGAACATGAAGAACTTCTACAAGAAGATCTTGAAGAATCAAACAAGAAGAATGCAAGACTTGAAGCAGAAATTTTCTCCCTCAAAGAAGATCTCGAAGCATCAAACAAGAAGAATGAAGAAATCCACTTGTAGACCCACTTGGTTGCGTAGCTGAGTTGAAATGTGTAAACCCACTTGGTTGGGTACTTGAGTCTTATATGTAAATCCACTTGGTTGGATATTTGATGTAAGTATGAGTCTTTTGGTGATAGTAACTTCATAGAGTCATGTACTTCATTGAAAAATATTCAGCATGAACTCAGGGGGAGCTTGGTCACTTCAGTATACATCATATCTACAGAACGCTTCTTCTACATGTGGAGAAAAGGGGGTGAGTGTGTCGGTTTTGATCCGCCCGTTGCCCTTCATGTCAAAGGGGGAGAGTGTGTTGGTTTTGATCAGCTGGTTTTGATCCGCCCTTTGCCCTTGATGTCAAAGGGGGAGAGTGACATGGTGTTTGAATGATGCCAAAAATGGAGAGAGTGACATGGCAAAAATGGAGAGAGTGACATGGTAAAAATGGGGAGAGTGACATGGTGTCATTGTATTCTTAATGTACCTATCTGTTGTGGTGACCAAACACCATCATGGTTGCCATCAAGTCCAAAGGGGGAGATTGTTGGAAATATGATGCAGAGTGTTGTCCTTGATGGCAACCCACTGAATGAAGATGAAGACATGCGACTGTTGACATGTATTGTCCTTGATGTCAAACCACCTAATGAAGTTATTCTTGACCTGATGGACTTGGTAGATGATGTAAATCTGATATGATATGATGTTTGTTGACAATATGATGCTGAGTGTTGTCCTTGAAAGACAACCCACTTGATGAAGATGATGACAACTTACTTGATGAAGTTGTGCTTGATAGAATATGTTCTTGATGAAGTAAATCTGATGTATCTACAGTGTGTACAGAAGGCAATGAAGAAAGGAATTCAGCATGTGCTAATTCTATGATGAAAAAGAGTATGTCTCTTGGCATACGCGGATTGGCCTAGGGAAAGTCACGTATGCACGCGGAAAGGAACGTTCCAAGTCGCGTATGGGTAAAAGCGCTCAAAAAGTGCAAAACCAAGGGTAACCACCATGGTATTAACCCATTGTATTGGGTAATGATCCGCCTAATTGACCCCGTCCAGGAATACCATCAGAAGTAATGTAGTTTTGGGCTCATGGTATTGAAAAATGGGCTCATGGTATTGAAAAAGGATAAACCTATATAAAGAGATGAAATTCATTATGCAAATCAGGAGTGTGGGAGCAAGATGTCTGAGCTTGAATGAATACTTCTCTCTGAAGTAGATCTGAATGGAAAGGGTTACACTTGAATGATAAATCTGAATGTATGATGCACCAATGATGAAGAAGGGGATCTAGATCTGAAATGTACTTGTATTTGCTAGATATGTTTATGGAATGATTAGATCTGAATTGGGCGAACATACGCATGCGAAATAAAAGGGTAAAATCTGGCCGAATATATGATACGTATAAGTATTGATTGCTCTGTAATGATTGAAGATCTATACGCTACTTCTCCGCAGAGGAAGCGCGTATATACGCGGCTTCGCTGAAGAGAAAGCGCGTATGCGCAATAAAATACATACAGATGTATACGCTGGTCTGTGTGGATGGAAGCGCGTATATACGCGACATCAGTGAAAGGAAAGCGCGTATGCAAACTAGGGTTTGTTGAAGCATGGGGTATGAAACATCTGATCTGTTCTGCTGTATTACTGCTATCTGATCTGTGTTATCTGAATTGGTATGTATCTGTTGGTGATGTATGTTTGAGCTTAAAAGTGTGGTGTGGGTCCAATCTGAAAATATGATGAAACGAAGCCTGCAAGTTGTGCTCTATTGAAGTTGGTTGGATCCAGTGTGAAAATTGATGAAACATGGTCCATAGTGGTGCTGAGGGTTGTAGCCTTAAGTCAGGGGGTTGTAGCTCCCTTCCAGGTGAGGCTGGTAAACAAGATCAGGGGGTCGGAGCTCCCTTTGGGAAAGGCCCAGGTAGCAGTGAGGGTTAGACTCCCTTCCGGAGAGGCTAGGTAAGCAGTAACGGTGGAATTGCTGCGTCTTTGATCAATCTGCGCTTGACACATATGTTGTAAGATGTTTTTTTCTCTATAATAAAATATTGAAGGAGTGACATTGCGGTGGTTTTCTCCCGACTTGGGTTTCCACCTAAAAATCCTGGTGTTCATGTGTGATGATTTGTGTGATGGTTTATTCTGATCTTACTGCACATGTTTACTGTTTATTGAACATCTGATGAATGAATAATGGAATGATATAAGCAAAGAACTAATGACATTATTAGATCTCTGTGTATACGCGAGTTGCATGAAAGATATCCGCGTGTATACGCGAGTTTACTAAAGGAAAATAGCGTATGGGTTTTTAAGGAATGAAAAGTGAAAAGTTTAAATATCTTGTAATCTTTCCAAGTTCAACCCCCTCTGGTATTTTTCCCAAAAATTGGTATCGAGAGGAGGTTCTTTTGGGAAGCTTGATGGCAGAAGGAGATCTAGTCACAATGGGATGATAGCAAAAGAAAGCCTGAAGAAAGGAGATATTTCAGAGAACATGGATACCAGAAATCAAAGAAGATGAATCAGATAGTGATTGGGGTCCTAGTTGTCTCATTGGTACAATGAATGGTGATGATAGTGAAGAATATGCTATCGACCTAGAAGAAGCTGTCAAGATTAAGGATGAAGATAGTTAGAGTAAAGTTGTGGATCTAGAAGAAGTTATCAAAGATCAACAAAGAATATTTAATGAGAAGGAAGCAGCTAACAAAGCTTTGATATTTAGAATAAAAAGGATGTTCGATGATGTATACAGTCGAGGTAAAGGATATCAAGCTGGAATCATCTCTCTGATGGCAGATCTTGAAGAAGAAAATAAGAAGAATGAAGGACTTGAAGCAGAAAACATTTCTCTAAAAACAAATCTGGAAAAATCAAAGAGGAAGAATGAAGGTCTTGAAGCTACAGTCATCTCTCTACAAGTAGATCTAGAAGCATCAAGTAAGAAGAGTGAGGAACCTCTACAACCATTTGAAAATGAAGAACTTGGAGCAAAAATCTGGTCTGTCATAGAAGAATCATACAAGGAACATGAAGAACTTCTACAAGCAGATCTTGAAGAATCAAACAAGAAGAATGCAAGACTTGAAGCAGAAATCGTCTCTCTCAAAGAAGATCTCGAAGCATCAAACAAGAAGAATGAAGAACTCTTACAACCTTTTGAAGAACAAGAAAAAGGGTTGAAAGAAGAGATTCTAAATCTGAAGGATCAAGTAGAAGATGGCAGAAGGGATGAAGAAAGCATGACAAAGCAATGTCAAGCCTTGGAGGTTGAGGTAAACATTCTCAAAGGTAAATTAGAAGAAAAAGTTAAACTTTTGAGGTTTCAAGATAGTACCAATATTTTGGACAATATTCTGAGTAATCAAAGGTCTCCTGCTATCAAACTTGGTCTTGGTTTCCATGAAACTGTTAAAGGAGAATCTAGCTCACAAGGAAGTGCTAAAGATTCAAAGGAAGTCAATGCAAAACCTGAAGAGTTGAAAGAAACAAAAGGTCAACCAACGATCATGAATTCTCAAAGGATATCATTCAAGAATGTTGAATGTTTTAAATGTCATAATTATGGGCATGTTGCAGCAAATTGCAGGAGCAGATCATTTCAGCCTCAAACAAACAGTTCCTACATAGAAAGGTACTCTGGTTTCTTCAAGGGATATTGTTTCTCATGTAACAAGTATGGACATAAAGCAGCTGATTGTAAAAGGAGGAAGATTAGAAATACTCATTATGATTCTTATGCTTATTTCTCTGGACACATGAGATGTTATTCTTGTAACAAGTATGGACATGTAGAAAAGGAATGCAGGTTGAACAGATCTGAGAAAGAGGACAATTTTCAACACACAAATAGAAAGTTCAAACAAATCTGGAAAAGGATGGAGGACCGATCAGAAACGTAGGGAATTCTGACCCTACTGCAGTCATCCGCTTCTAAAGCTTACTTCTCTGATTGACTGTAGGAATGATGTGGGATACATTATCAGATTTAGTAATGTATCGTCATAGGTGGAGCAATGTATGATGTCTCTCATGGTTGATTTGATTATTCTAGTTATATGTATTTCTGACAGTACATCTGGTGTGAAGAAAAGACAGGAACAGAAAGTAAAATTGCAGGAGGAGATGAAGGTGTGAAATTTTCTATATTTCACTTTCCATACGCGGGTTCGATGAAACAAAGTCGCGTATACACGCGAGTTACAGCAGACACAGTTGCGTATGCATTAATGACATGAGAATTTATCTGATAGCTGAATATCTGGAGTAGAGTTTCAGGGGGAGCATCAGTCTGATTGTTAATAACTGCAGTTTTGACTCTGTATCAGCTTAATTTATCAGTTCTAAATAATGATCATATAATACATGGTTTCTTATGTTGAAGACTATGGATGAGTCCTGTTTGCTTGAGTATTCGTTGCTTAGATGAAAGTATTATAATTAAGAGACAAGGACAGATCATGCAACGATTGTTGCTGATGACTTGTTGTTGAAGGTGTTTCAGATTGCACAAGTTAAGAAAGAGCACTGGTTTAGGGGGAGTAGCAGGTTGAATACTAATGATTGCATTGTTGGCAATATGACTGCTTATTCTTTGGTTATTGTGATACTCATGCTCAAAATGATAATGACTTAGTACATGGTTTATTGTGATGAGACTTTGAGCCCTGGTT
Organism: Pinus albicaulis; assembly: GCA_034641835.2. Taxonomy (NCBI): domain Eukaryota; kingdom Viridiplantae; phylum Streptophyta; class Pinopsida; order Pinales; family Pinaceae; genus Pinus; species Pinus albicaulis. Next base: position 609,959,034 of record CM076577.1, on the reverse strand, counting down.
CTTGATAAATATCTTTTGTACTCACACATGGATGAGTTGGATGTCATTTGATTCAGAAATAAATCATACAGAGTTTGTTACTATGGTTGAAAGATATTTTGCCTACATATGTTACTTCATGTTAAATCTTGAAGATCATGGTGATGTTGGACCACATGGATGATTGCTTGACACCTATGTAAAGATGTTGTTCTGATATGAGAATCTCTCTTGGAAAGATTGTATTGATGCTGCAAAGAATCTGAAGGCTTGGTTACTACTGTACTGATGCCACAACCGTTGGATGACGCTTGAAGACACAACTACACCGTTCTATCTATCTGTAGTCCAGGGAAGCATTCAAATATCTCAGAAAGAAGCTGAACACTGTCTTTGCCTCACAGAGAATCAGATCTGGTTGAAATTTAGAAGATGGCTTGGGATACGCGGGTTTCCTGAAACACAGTCGCGTATATACGCGATTTCCAGTAAAGAAAACCGCGTATGTCTGATTGCTGACAAATTTTGCTTGGGGTCAGCATTCTTCAGCACAGCTGCAGTGCTGTTTGGTATCTCTGATACTGTTTGGTATCTCTGGTGGTGTTCCAGTTCTCATAAATCTGTTTCTAATGTTTTGATGAAGATGCCTTGATGATTTGTTGGTAAAAGTGTTCAGGATGCACAAACTAAGGGGGAGCCTTAGTCATATGAAAAGGATGCATGGATGCACAGATTCAGGGGGAGCATTAGTTTTGCTGAGTATAATGCATTGCTAGCATTATGGTGGTTCTGATATATGATCTCTCTTGAGGTATTTTTGGTATTGATTATGAAAAGTCATATTTGTATTTTGATGAAAAGGTCTGGTTGAGACCCATGATGTAAAATTGTAATATTCAGTCATGTAAGGACTTGTCAAATTTGTAAACCCACTTGGTTCGGTAGCTGAGTTGAAATGTGTAAACCCACCTGGTTGGGTACTTGAGTCTTTTATGTAAATCCACTTCTCTGGATATTTGATGTAAGTATGAGTATTTTGGTGATAGGAAGTTCATAGAGTCATGTACTTCATTGAAAAATATTCAGCATGAACTCAGGGGGAGCTTGGTCACTTCAGTATACATCAGATCTGCAGAACGCTTCTTCTACATGAGGAGAAAAGGGGGTGAGTGTGTTGGTTTTGATCCGTCCGTTGCCCTTGATGTCAAAGGGGGAGAGTGTGTTGGTTTTGATCCGCTGGTTTTGATCCGCCCTTTGCCCTTGATGTCAAAGGGGGAGAGTGACATGGTGTTTGAATGATGCCAAAAATGAAGAGAGTGACATGGCAAAAATGGAAAGAGTGACATGGTAAAAATGGGGAGAGTGACATGGTGTCATTGTATTCTTAATGTACCTATCTGTTGTGGTGACCAAACACCATCGTGGTTGCCATCAAGTCCAAAGGGGGAGATTGTTGGAAATATGATGCAGAGTGTTGTCCTTGATGGCAACCCACTGAATGAAGATGAAGACATGCGACTATTGACATGTGTTGTCCTTGATGGCAAACCACTTGATGAAGTTATTCTTGACTTGATGGACCTGGTAAAAGATGTAAATCTGATGTGATATGATGTTGGTTGACAATATGATGCTGACTGTTGTCCTTGAAAGGCAACCCACTTGATGAAGATGATGACAACTTGATGAAGTTGTGCTTGAGAGAATATGTTCCTGATGAAGAAAATATGATGTATCTACAGTGTGTACAAAAGGCAATGAAGAAAGGAATTCAGAATGTGCTCAAAATATGATGAAAAGAGTATGTCTCTTTGTATACACGGATTGGCCTAGGGGAAGTCGCGTATGCACGCGGAAAAGAACGTGCCAAGTCGCGTATGGGCTAAAGCGCTCAAAAAGTGCAAAACCAAGGGTAACCACCATGGTATTGACCCATTGTATTGGGTAATGATCCACCTAATTGACCCCGTCCAGGTAGTTTTGGGCTCATGGTATTGTTTTGGCCCAAGGTATTGAAAAAGGGGCTCATGGTATTGAAAAGGATAAACCTATATAAGGAGAAGAAATTCATTGTGCAAATGATGAGTGTGGTGCAAGATGTCTGAGCTTGAATGAATATTTCTCTCTGAAGTAGATCTGAATGGAAAGGGTTACACTTGAAGATAAATATGAATGTATGATGCACCATTGATGAAGAAGGGGATCTAGATCTGAAATGCACTTGTATCTACTAGATCTGCTTATGGAAGGCTTAGATCTGTGATGAGGCGAACATCTAGGTGAATATCTGTTTGAAGTAAAGGGTTGAATCTGAACTGAACATCTAATCTGATGAAGTATGTTGCGCTGTAATGATTGAAGATCTATACGCTACTTCGCCGCGGAGGAAGCGCGTATATACGCGGCTTCGCTGAAGAGAAAGTGCGTATGCGAAATGAAATATACATTGAGGTATACGCTGGTTTGTGTGGACGGAAGCGCGTATATACGCGACATTAGTAAAGGGAAAGCGCGTATGCAAACTAGGGTTTGCTGAAGCAAGGGGTATGAAATATCTGATCTATTCTGCTGTATTTCTGCTATCTGATCTGTGTTGATAAGTATCTGTTGGTGATGTATGTCTGTTCTTAAAAATATATAAAGGGTCCAGTATGAAAATATGATGAAACGTGGCCTGCAAATGTTGTTCTATTGAAGTTGTTGGATCCAGTGTGAAAATTGATGAAACGTGGTCCAAGGTGGTGCTGAGGGTTGTAGCCTTCGATCGGGTGGTTGTAGCTCCCTTCCGGGTGGAATTTGGTAAATGAGATCGGAGTCGTGGCTCCTTCCGGGAGAGAGGCCCCGGTAAACGAGTCGGGGGTTGGAGCTCCCTTCAGGGAGAGAGTGGTAAACGAGCGCAGGGTGGGTGCTGCGCGTGCTGCTCAAGTCTGCGCTTGGCTTTATATGTTGTAAGATGTTTTCTCTATAATAAAATATTGAAGGCTGAGCAACTGCAGTGGTGGTTTTCTCCCGACTTGGGTTTCCACCTAAAAATCCTGGTGTTCATGTGTGATGCTTTGTGTGATGGTTTACTCTGTTCTTACTGCACATGTTTATTGTTTATTGAACATCTGATGAATGAATAATGGAATGATATAAGCAAAGAACTAATGACATAATTAGATCTCTATGTATACGCTAGTTGCATGAAAGATATCCGCGTGTATATGCGAGTTTACTGAAGGAAAGTAGCGTATGGGTTTTAAGGAATGAAAAGGTGAAAAGTTTTTAGTATGCAGTAAAGACTGATTCACCCCCCCCCTCTCAGTATTTTTTCCCAACAATTGGTATCAAAGCGTGGTCCTTCTGCAGAAGCTTGATCGCTTGAAGGAGATCCGTCGCAATGGGAAAGAAGCAAAAGAAGAAGGCTACTCGAAGAAAGGATATATTTCGAGATCACATGGATACCCGAGAGAAATCAAAGAAGATAGAATGAGATAGTGATTGGGGTCCTAGTTGTCTCATTGGTACAATGAATGGTGATGATAGTGAAGAATATGCTATCGACCTAGAAGAAGCTGTCAAGATTAAAGATGAAGATAGTGAGAGTAAAGTTGTGGATCTAGAAGAAGTTATCAAAGATCAACAAAGAATATTTAATGAGAATGAAGCAGCTAACAAAGCTTTGATATTTAGACTAAAAAGGATGTTCGATGATGTATACAGTCGAAGTAAAGGATATCAAGCTGGAATCATCTCTCTGCAAGCAGATCTTGAAGAAGCAAATAAGAAGAATGAAGGACTTGAAGCAGAAAACATTTCTCTAAAAACAGATCTGGAAAAATCAAAGAGGAAGAATGAAGGTCTTGAAGCTACAGTCATCTCTCTACAAGCAGATCTAGAAGCATCAAGTAAGAAAATAAAGGAACCTCTACAATCATTTGAAAAGGAAGGACTTGAAGCAGAAATCATTTCCCTCAAAGAAGAATCAAACAAGAAGAATGCAAGACTTGAAGCAGAAATCGTCTCCCTCAAAGAAGATCTCAAAGCATCAAACAAGAAGAATGAAGAACTCCTACAAACTTTTGAAGAACAAGAAAAAGGGTTGAAAGAAGAGATTCTAAATCTGAATCATCAAGTAGAAGATGGAAGAAGGAAAGAAGAAAGCATGACAAAGCAATGTCAAGCCTTGGAGGTTGAGGTAAACATTCTCAAAGGTAAATTAGAAGAAAAGATTAAACTTTTGAGGTTTCATGATAGTACTAATATTTTGGAAAATATTCTGAGTAATCAAAGGTCCCCTGCTATCAAACTTGGTCTTGGTTTCCATGAAACTGTTAAAGGAGAATCTAGCTCACAAGGAAGTGCTAAAAATTCAGAGGATGTCAATGCAAAACCTGAAGTGTTGAAAGAGACAAAAGGTCAACCAACAATGATGAAATCTCAAAGGAAATCAGTCAATAATGTTGAATGTTTTAAATGTCATAATTATGGGCATGTTGCAGCAAATTGCAGGAGCAGATCATTTCAGCCACAAACAAACAGGTTCTACTCAAAAAGGTACTCTAGTTTCTTCAGGGGATATTGTTTCTCATGTAACATGTATGGACATAAAGCAGTTGATTGCAAAAGGAGTAAGATTAGAAATACTCATTATGATTCTTATGCTTATTTCTCTGGACACATAGATGTTATTCTTGTAACAAGTATGGACATGTAGAAAAAGAATGCAGGATGAACAGATCTGGGAAAGTGGACAATTTTCAGCACACAGTTGGAAAGCTCAAGCAAATTTGGAAAAAGGAGGACCAATCAGAAACGTAGGGAATTCTGACCCTACTGCAGTCATCCGCTTCTGAAGCTTACTTCTCTGATTGACTGCAGGAATGATGTGGGATACACTATGAGATTTAGTAATGTATCGTCACAGGGGGAGCAATGCATGATGACTCTCATGGTTGATTTGATTACTCTGGTTATATGTATTTCTGACAGTGCATCTGGTGTAAAGAAAAGACTGGAACAGAAGGTAAAGTTGCAGGAGGAGATGAAGGTGTGAAATTTTCTATATTTCACTTTCCATACGCGGGTTCGATGAAACAAAGTCACGTATACACGCGAGTTACAGCAGACACAGTCGCGTATGCATTAATGACAAGAGAATTTATCTGATAGCTGAAGATCTGGAGCAGAGGTTCAGGGGGAGCATCAGTCTGATTGTTAATAACTGCAGTTTTGACTCTGTATCAGCTTAATTTATCCGTTCTAAATAATGATGATATAATACATGGTTTCTTATGTTGAAGACTATGGATGAGTCCTGTTTGCTTGATTATTCGTTGCTTAGATGAAAGTCTTATAATTCAGAGATAAGGACAGATCATGCAAAGATTGTTGCTGATGACTTGCTGTTGAAGGTGTTTCAAATTGCACAAGTTAAGGAAGAGCACTGGTTTAGGGGGAGTAGCAGGTTGAATACTAATAATTGCATTGTTGGCAATATGACTGCTTATTCTTTGGTTATTGTGATACTCGTGCTCAAAATGATAATGACTTCGTACATGGTTTATTGTGATGAGACTTTGAGCCCTGGTTGTTGATAAATATCTTTTGTACTCACACATGGATGAGTTGGATGTCATTTGATTCAGAAATAAATCATACAGAGTTTGTTACTATGGTTGAAAGATCTTTTGCCTACATATGTTACTTCATGTTAAATCTTGAAGATCATGGTGATGTTGGACCACATGGATGATTGCTTGACACCTATGTGAAGATGTTGTTCTGGTATGAGAATCTCTCTTGGAAAGATTGTATTGATGCTGCAAAGAATCTAAAGGCTTGGTTACTATTGTGCTGATGCTACAACCGTTGGATGACACTTGAAGACACAACTGCACTGTTCTATCTATCTGTAGTCCAAGGAAGCATTCAAATATCTCAGAAAGAAGCTGAACACTATCTTTGCCTCACAGAGAATCAGATCTGGTTGAAATTTAGAAGATGGCTTGGGATACGCGGGTTTCCTGAAACACAGTCGCGTATAGACGCGATTTCCAGTAAAGAAAATAGCGTATGTCTGATTGCTGACAAATTTTGCTTGGGGTCAGCATTCTTCAGCACAACTGCAGTGCTGTTTGGTATCTCTGATACTGTTTGGTATCTCTGGTGGTGTTCCAGTTCTCATAAATCTATTTCTAATGTTTTGATGAAGATGCCTTGATGATTTGTTGGTAAAAGTGTTCAGGATGCACAAACTAAGGGGGAGCCTTAGTCGTATGAAAAGGATGCATGGATGCACAGATTCAGGGGGAGAATTAGTTTTGCTGAGTATAATGCATTGCTGGCAATATGGTGCTTCTGATATATGATCTCTCTTGAGGTCTTTTTGGTATTGATTATGAAAAGTCATATTTGTATTTTGATGAAAAAGTCTGGTTGAGACCCATGATGTAAAATTGTAATATTCGGTCATGTAAGGACTTGTCAAAATTGTAAACCCACTTGGTTGGGTAGCTGAGTCAATTTTTGTAAACCCACTTGGTTGGGTAGCTGAGTTGAAATGTGTAAACCCACTTGGTTGGGTACTTGATTCTTATATGTAAATCCACTTGGTTGGATATTTGATGTAAGTATGAGTCTTTTGGTGATAGGAAGTTCATAGAGTCATGTACTTCATTGAAAAATATTCAGCATGAACTCAGGGGGATCTTGGTCACTTCAGTATACATCAAATCTGTAGAACGCTTCTTCTACATGAGGAGAAAAGGGGGTGAGTGTGTTGGTTTTGATCCGCCCGTTGCCCTTGATGTCAAAGGGGGAGAGTGTGTTGGTTTTGATCCGCTGGTTTTGATCCGCCCTTTGCCCTTGATGTCAAAGGGGGAGAGTGACATGGTCTTTGAATGATGCCAAAAATGGAGAGAGTGACATGCCAAAAATGGAGAGAGTGACATGGTAAAAATGGGGAGAGTGACATGGTGTCATTGTATTCTTAATGTACCTATCTGTTGTGGTGACCAAACACCATTGTGGTTTCCATCAAGTTCAAAGGGGGAGATTGTTGGAAATATGATGCAGAGTGTTGTCCTTGATGGAAACCCACTGAATGAAGATGAAGACATGCGACTGTTGACATGTGTTGTCCTTGATGGAAAACCACCTGATGGAGTTATTCTTGACTTGATGGACTTGGTAAATAATGTAAATCTGATATGATATGATGTTTGTTGACAATATGATGCTGAGTGTTGTCCTTGAAAGACAACCCACTTGATGAAGATGATGACAACTTACTTGATGAAGTTGTGCTTGATAGAATATGACCTTGATAAAGGAAATCTGATGTATCTACAGTGAGTACAGAAGGCAATGAAGAAAGGATTTCAGCATGTGCTAATTCTATGATGAAAAAGAGTATGTCTCTAGGAATACGCGGATTGGCCTAGGGGAAGTCGCGTATGCACGCGGAAAGGAACGTTCCAAGTCGCGTATGGGCAAAAGCGCTCAAAAAGTGCAAAACCAAGGGTAACCACCATGGTATTAACCCATTGTATTGGGTAATGATCCGCCTAATTGACCCCGTCCAAAAATACCATCGGATGTAATGTGGTTTTGGCTCATGGTATCGAAAAAGGGGCTCATGGTATTGAAAAAGGATAAACCTATATAAAGAGATGAAATTCATTATGCAAAGAAGTGAGGATGGGAGCAAGTTGTCTGAGCTTGAAGGAATACTTCACTATGAAGTATATCTGTATGGAAAGGGTAAAGGTTTGATGATAGATCTGAATCTATGATACACCTATGAAGAAATGATGAAGCGGGAGATCTAGATCTGAAATGTATCTGTATTTGCTAGATCTGTTTATGGAGTGATTAGATCGAGCGAGCGGCGTGTGCGCGTGCGTCGCTACGGTGTCGTTCGGGCCCCGTGGACGGAAGAGCGTATATACGCGACATCAGTGAAGGGAAAGCGCGTATGCAAACTAGGGTTTGATGAAGCAAGGGGTATGAAATATCTGATCTGTTCTGCTGTGTTTCTGCTATCTGATCTGTGTTGATATGTATCTGTTGATGATGTATGTTTGTGCTTAAAAGTATGGAAAGGGTTCGGTCTGGAAATATGATGAATTGTGGCCTGCAAGTTGTGTTCTATTGAAGTGGTTGGATCCAGTGTGAAAAATTGATGAAACGTGGTCCAAGGTGGTGGGGAGTTTGTAGCCTTCGGTGGGGGGTCGTAGCTCACTTCAGGGTGAGGTGGTGACGAGATCGGGGGGGTCGTAGCTCCTTCGATGGGGGCGGTAAGCAGAGTCGAGGGTTCGGGCTCTGTTTTCCGGAGAAATTTCGTGGCAGCGCGGTGGGTGCACGTCTTTGGTCAAGTCTGCGCCAACACATATGTTGTAATATGTTTTCTCTATAATAAAATATTGAAGGCTGAGCAACTGCAGCGGTGGTTTTCTCCCGACTTGGGTTTCCACCTAAAAATCCTGCTGTTCATGTGTGATGCTTTGTGTGATGGTTTATTCTGTTCTTACTGCACATGTTTACTGTTTGTAGAACATCTAATGAATGAATGATGGAATGATATAAGTGAAGAAATAATGGCATAATTAGATCTCTGTGTATACGCGAGTTTTATGAAGGATATCCGCGTGTATACGCTACTTGGCTTCAGAAAAGCAGCGTATGGGTTTTAAGGAATGAAAAAGTAAAAAGTTTTGAACATGCAGTAAATACTGATTCACCCCCCCCTCTCAGTATTTTTCCCAACAATTGGTATCAGAGGAGGTTCTTCTGCAGAAGCTTGATCGCTTGAAGGAGATCCATCGCAATGGGAAAGAAGAAAAAGAAGAAGGTTACTCAAGGAAAGAAGAAGCCTCAAAAATCATGTATAGCATAAATTGAAGGAGATGAAACAGGTATTGATCGTTTCTCTTGTATTTTACTTAATTGTATGTGCAAGGATTATGATAGTGAAAGTGAAGATGAAGAAGATTCTGACCAAGCTCTACAAGTGCTCATGGCAAAGAAGAAGGCTACTCAAAGTAAGGAGATAGCTGAATTTGACAAAAATGAATCTGATAGTGATTGGGGTCATCCCTTGAATGATCTTAGTTGTGCAAACAATGGTGATGATAGTGAAGAATATGCTATCGAAGCTGTCAAGATTAAAGATGAAGATAGTAAGAGAAAAGTTGTGGATCTAGAAGAAGTTATTAAAGATCAACAAAGAAAATTTAATGAGAAGGATTCTGCTAACAAAGCTTTGGTATTTAGAATGAAAAGGATGTTCGATGATGTATACAGTCGAAGTAAAGGATATCAAGATGGAATCATCTCTCTGCAAGCAGAACTTGAAGAAGAAAATAAGAAGAATGAAGGACTTGAAGCAGAAAATGTTTCTCTAAAAACAGATCTGGACAAATCAAAGAGGAAGAATGAAGGTCTTGAAGCTACAGTCATCTCTCTACAAGCAGATCTTGAAGCATCAAGTAAGAAGATTGAGGAACCTCTACAAACGTTTGAAAAGGAAGGCCTTGAAACAGAAATCATCTCCCTCAAAGAAGACCTGGATAAATCAAATACGAAGAATGCAGGACTTGAAGCAGAAAACATATCTCTGAAAGAAGATCTCAAAGCATCGAAGAAGAAGAATGAAGAGCTGCAACAAACATGTGAAGTAAACGAAAATTGGTTGAAAGAAGAGATTCTAAATCTGAAGGATCAAGTAGAAGATGGAAGAAGGAAAGAAGAAAGCATGACAAAGCAATTTCAAGCCCTGGAGGTTGAGGTAAACATTCTCAAAGGTAAATTAGAAGAAAAGGTTAGAATTTTGAGGTTTCAAGATAGTACTAAGATTCTGAATAACATTCTTAGTAGTCAAAGGTCTCCTTCTATCAAACTTGGTCTTGGTTTTCATGAAACTGTTAAAGGAGAATCTAGCTCACAAGGAAGTGCTAAATATTCAAAGGAATTCAATACAAAACCTGAAGAGTTGAAAGAAACAAAAGGTCAATCAACAATGATGAAATCTCAAAGGAAATCATTCAATAATGTTGAATGTTTCAAATTTCATAATTATGGGCATGTTACAGCAAATTGTAGGAGCAGATCATTTCAGCCTCAATCAAACAGTTCCTACATAGAAATGTACTCTGGTTTCTTCAAGGGATATTGTTTTTCATGTAACAAGTATGGACATAGAGCAGTTGATTGTAAAAGGAGGAAGAATAGAAACACTCATTATGATTCTTATGTTTATTTCTCTGGCCACATGAGATGTTATGCTTGCAACAAGTATGGACATGTAGAAAAAGAATGCAGGATGAACAGATCTGGGAAAGTGGACAATTTTCAGCACACAGTTGGAAAGCACAAGCAAATTTGGAAAAAGAAGGAGGACCGATCAGAAACATAGGGAATTCAGACCCTACTGCAGTCATCCGCTTCTGGAAGCTTACTTCTCTGATTGACTGCAGGAATTATGTGGGATACATTATGAGATTTAGTAATTTATCGTCACAAGGGGAGCAATGCATGATGACTCTCATGGTTGATTTGATTATTCTGGTTATATGTATTTCTAAAAGAACATCTGATATGAAGAAGACAGGTACAGGAAGGACAAGTCCAGGGGGAGATAAAGGAATGTGAAAATTTTCTATGTTTCACTTTCCATACGCGGGTTCTATTCACAAAAGTCGCGTATACACGCGAGTTTCATCAGACACAGTCGCGTATGCATTGATGATAAGAGAATTTATCTGATAGCTGAAGATCTGGAGCAGAGGTCCAGGGGGAGCATCAGTTTGACTGCTGATGATTGCACTGTTAGCATCATTTTGGTTATACTCATGATAATGAAATGATACATGGGTTCTTGTGTTGAAGATTATGGATGAAGCCTGGTTGCTTTATGATGAAGAGCATTCGTTATTGAGATGAAAGTCTTATAATTCAGAGATTAGGACAGATCATGCAGAGATTGTTGCTGATGAATTGTTGTTGAAGGTGCTTCAGATTGCACAAGCTAAGGAAGAGCACTGGTTTATGAGGAGCAGCAGGTTGAATACTAATGATTGCATTGTTGGCAATATGACTACTTATTCTTTGGTTTTTTTGTGATACTCATGCTCAAAGGATGATGACTTGGTACATTGTTTATTATGATGAGATTTTGAGCCCTGGTTGCTGATAAGTATCTTTTGTACTCACACATGGATGAGTTGGATGTCATTTGATTCAGAAATAAATCATGCAGAGTATGTTACTATGGTTGGGGGAATCACCTTTCATATGTTACTTCATGTTAAATCTTGAAGATCATGGTGATGTTGGACCACATGAATGATTGCTTGACACTTATGGGAAGTTGTTGTTCTGGTATGATAAACTTTCTTGGAAATATTGTATTGATGCTGCAAAAAATCTGAAGGCCTGGTTACTAATATACCTTTGCTACAACCATTGGATGACGCTTGAAGACACAACTACACTGTTCTATCCATATGTAGTCTAGGGAAGCATTCAAATGTCCCAGAAAGAAGCTGAACACTGTCTTTGCCTCACAGAGAATCAGATCTGGTTGAAATTTAGAAGATGGCTTGGGATACGGGGTTCACCAGGCTACGATCGCGTATGTACGAGTTCTGTGAAGAAAACCGCGTGTGTTTCCGAGTTTCTTTGGCAGAATTTTGGTGGTTGGGCCTCTTGACCACCAATAATTGTGATCTTCTATTGGAATCTAAATGTTGTTTGACATCTCTGGTAGTTGTTCCGGTTCTCTTCAATTCGATCTCTGATGTTTTGATAAAGATACCTTGATGATTTGTTGGTGAAAGTGTTCAGGATGCACAAACTAAGGGGGAGCCTTAGTCATATGGAAAGGATGCTTGGATGCACAGATTCAGGGGGAGCATTAGCGTTGCTGAGTATAATGCATTGTTGGCACTATGATGGTTCTGAAATATGTTCTCTTTCTTGAGGAATTTCTGGTGTTGGTTATGAAAAGTCATATTTGTATTTTGATGAAAAGGTCATGTTGAGACCCATGATGTAAAATTGTAATATTCGGTCATGTAAGGACTTGTCAAATTTGTAAACCCACTTGGTTGGGTAGCTGAGTCAAATTTTGTAAACCCACTTGGTTGGGTACTTGAGTCCCATATGTAAATCCACTTGGTTGGATATTTGATGTAAGTATGAGTCTTTTGTGATAGGAAGTTCATAGAGTCATGTACTTCATTGAAAAAATATGTTTGAAGATTCAGCATGAACTCAGGGGGAGCTTGGTCACTTCAGTATACATCAGATCTGCAGAACGCTTCTTCTACATGAGGAGAAAAGGGGGTGAGTGTGTTGGTTTTGATCCGCCCGTTGCCCTTGATGTCAAAGGGGGAGAGTGTGTTGGTTTTGATCCGCTGGTTTTTCCCTTTTCCCTTGATGTCAAAGGGGGAGAATGACATGGTGTTTGAATGAAGATAATGATGTCAAATAATTGGAGAGAGTGACATGGTGTCATTATATTCTCAATGACCTATCTGTTGTGGTAACCAAACACCATCGTGGTTTCCATCAAGTCCAAAGGGGGAGATTTTTGGAAATATGATGCAGAGTGTTGTCCTTGATGGCAACCCACTGAATGAAGATGAAGACATGCGACTGTTGACATGTGATTGTCCTTGATGGAAAACCACCTGTTGAAGTTATTCTTGACTTGATGGACTTGGTAAATGATGTAAATCTGATGTGATATGATGCTTGTTGATATTATGATGTTGAGTGTTGTCCCTGAAAGGCAACCCACTTGATGAAGTTGTACTTAAGAGAATATGTTCTTGATGAAGAAAATATGATGTATCTACAGTGCGCACAGAAGGCAATGAAGAAAGGAATTCAGAATGTGCTCAAAGTATGATGAAAAGAGTATGTCTCTATGTATACGCGGATATGTCTAGGGGAAGTCGCGTATGCACGCGGAAAAGAACGTTCCAAGTCGCGTATGGGTAAAAGCGCTCAAAAAGAGCAAAACAGGGGTAACCACCATGGTATTATTTTGGCTCATGGTATTGGAAAAGGGGCCCGTGGTATTGAAGGCTCGTGGTATTGGTTTGGCTCATGGTATTAAAAAGGAGGGGCCCGTGGTATTGAAAAAGGATAAGCCTATATAAAGAGAAGAAATTCATTGTGCAAATAATGGGTGTGAGAGCAAGATGTCTGAGCTTGAATGAATACTTCTCTGTGAAGTATTTATGTATGGAAAGGGTAAAGGTTTGTTGATAGATCTGAATCTATGATGCACTTATGAAGAAATGATGAAGAGAGACTTCTAGATCTGAAATGTAATTGTATCTGCTAGATCTCTTTATGGAAGGCCTAGATCTGTGATGAGGCGAACATTGAGGCGAACATCTGTCTGATGTAAAGGGTTGAATCTGAACTGAATATTTGATCTGAAGAAGTATGCTGCTCTACAATGATTGAAGATCTATACGCTACTTCGATGCGGAGGAAGCGCGTATATACGCGGATTCGATCGGAAAACGAGGACGCGTGTCACGCAATAAAATACATACGGTATACTGTTGTTTATATTGGATACACAGGCACGTATATACGCGCGACATCGATAAAGGAAAGCGCACTGTACGAACTGGGGTTTCTATGAAGCGAGGAGTGTAAGATCTAGGAGAGAGGTCTCGTCGTTTTAACTATACGGTACGTGTTGATAAATGTCTGTTGGTGATGTGTTTGACGAAAAAGTATGGAAAGGGTCCTGTTTGAAAATATGATGAAATGTGGCCTGCAAGTTGTGTTCTATTGAAGGTGTTGGATCCAGTGTGAAAATTGATGAAACGTGGTCCAAGGTGGTGCTGAGGGTTGTAGCCTTCAGTCAGGAGGTCGTAGCTCCCTTCCAGGTGAGGCTGGTAAACGAGATCGGGGGGTCGTAGCTCCCTTCCAGGAGAGGCTGGTAAACGAGTCAGGGGGTTGGAGCTCCCTTCCAGGAGAGGCTGGTAAACGAGCGCAGGTGGGTGCCTGCGTGCTGGTCAAGTCTGCGCCGGCACATATGTTGTAAGATGTTTTCTCTATAATAAAATATAGAAGGCTGAGCAACTGCAGCGGTGGTTTTCTCCCGACTTGGGTTTCCACCTAAAAATCCTGGTGTTCATGTGTGATGCTTTGTGTGATGGTTTTATTCTGTTCTTACTGCACATGTTTACTGTTTATAGAACATCTAATGAATGAATGATGGAATGATATAAGTGAAGAACTAATGGCATAATTAGATCTCTGTGTATACGTGAGTTTTATGAAGGATATCCGCGTGTATACGCTACTTGGCTTCAGAAAAGTAGCGTATGGGTTTTAAGGAATGAAAAAGTAAAAAGTTTTGAACATGCAGTAAATACTGATTCACCCCCCCCTCTCAGTATTTTTCCCAACAATTGGCCTCGAGAGGAGGTTCTTAAGAAGCTTGATCGCTTAGAGAATCATTCGCAATGGGGAAAAGAAACGAAAAGAGGGATTATAAAGGAAAAGAAGAAGCCGGAAATCATGTGGAGAAATTGAAGGAGATGAAACGAGTATTGATACATTGCTCTTTTATTTTACTTTGTTGTATGTACGAGGTTGAAGAAGTGAAAAGTGAAGATGAAGAAGATTAGAAGCCAAGCTCTATAAGTGCTCATGGAAAAGAAGAGAAGAAGACTGCTACGAAAGTAAGGAGAAGGTGAATTTGACAAAATGAATACGATAGTGATTGGGGTCATCATGAATGATCTTGGTTATTACACCAAACAATAGTGATGGTGATAGTGAAGAATATCTTATCGAAGCTGTCGAATTAAAGATGAAGATAGTAAGAGAAAAGTTGTGGATCTAGAAGAAGTTATCAAAGATCAACAAAGAAAATTTAATGAGAAGGATTCTGCTAACAATGCTTTGGTATTTAGACTGAAAAGGATGTTCGATGATGTATACAGTCGAAGTAAAGGATATCAAGCTGGAATCATCTCTTTGCAAGCAGAACTTGAAGAAGAAAATAAGAAGAATGAAGGACTTGAAGCAGAAAACGTTTCTCTAAAAACAGATCTGGAAAAATTAAAGAGGAAGAATGAAGGTCTTGAAGCTACAGTCATCTCTCTACAAGCAGATCTTGAAGCATCAAGTAAGAAGATTGAGGAACCTCTACAAACGTTTGAAAAGGAAGGCCTTGAAACAGAAATCATCTCCCTCAAAGAAGACCTGGATAAATCGAATAAGAAGAATGCAGGACTTGAAGCAGAAAACATATCTCTGAAAGAAGATCTCAAAGCATCGAAGAAGAAGAATGAAGAGCTGCAACAAACATGTGAAGTAAACGAAAATTGGTTGAAAGATGAGATTCTAAATCTGTAGGATCAAGTAGAAGATGGAAGAAGGAAAGAAGAAAGCATGACAAAGCAATGTCAAGCCCTGGAGGTTGAGGTAAACATTCTCAAAGGTAAATTAGAAGAAAAGGTTAGACTTTTGAGGTTTCAAGATATTACTAAGATTCTGGATAACATTCTTAGTATTCAAAGGTCTCCTTCTATCAAACTTGGTCTTGGTTTTCATGAAACTGTTAAAGGAGAATCTAGTTCACAAGGAAGTGCTAAAGATTCAAAGGAAGTCAATACAAAACCTGAAGAGTTGAAAGAAACAAAAGGTCAATCAACAATGATGAAATCTCAAAGGAAATCATTCAATAATGTTGAATGTTTCAAATGTCATAATTATGGGCATGTTGCAGCAAATTGCAGGAGCAGATAATTTCAGCCTCAAACAAATAGATTCTACTCAGAAAGGTACTCTGGTTTATTCAAGGGATATTGTTTTTCATGTAACAAGTATGGACATAAAGCAGCTGATTGTAAAAGGAGGAAGAATAGAAATACTCATTATGATTCTTATGTGTATTTCTCTGACCACATGAGATGTTATGCTTGTAACAAGTATGGACATGTAGAAAAAGAATGCAGGATGAACAGATCTGGGAAAGTGGACAATTTTCAACACACAGTTGGAAAGCTCAAGCAAATTTGGAAAAAGAAGGAGGACCGATCAGAAACGTAGGGAATTCAGACCCTACTGCAGTCATCCGCTTCTAGAAGCTTACTTCTCTGATTGACTGCAGGAATGATGTGGGATACATTATGAGATTTAGTAATGTATCGTCACAAGGGGAGCAATGCATGATGACTCTCATGGTTGATTTGATTATTTTGGTTATATTTATTTCTAACAAAACATCTGATATGAAGAAGACAGGTACCGGAAGGACAAGTCCAGGGGGAGATAAAGGAATGTGAAAATTTTCTATGTTTCACTTTCCATACGCGGGTTCTATTCACAAAAGTCGCGTATACACGCGAGTTTCATCAGACACAGTCGCGTATGCATTGATGATAAGAGAATTTATCTGATAGCTGAAGATCTGGAGCAGAGGTCCAGGGGGAGCATCAGTCTGACTGATGATGATTGCACTGTTATCATCATTCTGGTTATACTCATGATAATGAAATGATACATGGGTTCTTGTGTTGAAGATTATGGATGAAGCCTGGTTGCTTTATGATATTCTTAGATAAAATATTACTCCGAAAATTACAATACACAAATAAAAAATTATGTGTAGTTGTAGAGTCTTATAGGAAAATATTAGCTATGATGGAAAAAATATGGAACAGAGGTTCTATCTATGGAAATATCTACTCAATTTGTCTCTCTATATCTTCTTTTATAGGCTCACTCACTTGATTTTGTCTTCATGGAGGTTTCTTTATCTCACCTTTTATTTGATCCCCTTTGACAACATCATGATTCCTTTTCTCCTATTGATCCTTTCAAAATTAACACAACTTTCATGTTTCCACGGATGTGCTTTCTTGTTTTATGGTTGTTCAGGTCTTGACATTTAGTTTATCGTCGCATTCAAATATCCGATGGCCTAGTTCTAGTGGCTTTATCCATTCTTCCTATGCAACTGTTCTGCGAACCTATTTTCCATATTTCCAAAAAACAAAGGACCCAATAGCTTGTACATTTTGATAGAATCAAATTAAAGTCCTAAATAAGTCAACAATTTTCGTTTTATTGCATGTTTGTCTTATAAATGCAATTCATACACCATCTATAGTAACTTTTTAGATTAATGCAACTTTAATTGATTCAACATTACAATTTCTAATTCCCAATCTTTAAGATTTCTCAAATTTCATGAAAAATACAATAGTAATAGACTTTAAGACAAAGAATCTACTTTAACTTTAGAATGTATGTATTTAACAATCTTAATGGAATTTTATTTTGTACAAAACACATATCTCTTATATATGTACAATAAATCTGATATAAAGATAGAGAAAGTGCAAAGGTTTATTATATATGGGGCACTTACTAGAAATATGCTTATAAAATATAAGTTCATGAGGCTATAATATGATTTCTTCCCATGTTCATATGAAATATTTCATCTCATACCTATTAAAGTTTTATATAAAAATTCAGTTCCCACATTTTCTAAATTAAATGTCTTTGTTGTTCACAATTTTGATGCATTCTACTTATCCACATTTTAACTATGTGCATTATACTTATCACTTGATTCATTCTACTTTCCATTTAACTTCAAACACATATCACTTGAAAATTTGGCATGGGGAAATTGTAACTATTACAAAGGGTATCAATTGTTGGGTTCTAAACCCTACATATGTGAACCATACAAAGTACAAACCAAAATCAAATTTACTTTCATTTTTTTGTATTCGTGAACTTGATGTAAAACCTTTAAGCATCAAACTATGCATCATGCAAAATGTACCATGTTATATAATGTTGATTTTTTATTAAACTCACAAACTATAACTTGAAACCTTGCATCAAACAAAGAGTTGGAAATTAAATATAACAACCAAGAAAAGGTTGATAAATGAGAACTTTGGTGGGAAATAATAGCATTCAAAATGTGACTTATATGTCACTACATTTGTTCACAATTTTGGTGAATTCTACCTATCCACATTTTAACTATGTGCATTCTACTTATCACTTGATGAATTCTACTTATCATTTAACCTAAAACTTACATCACTTAAAAATTTGGTATGGGGAAATTATAACTATTACAAAGGATATTAAAATTTGGGTTCTAAAACTCTACATATTTTAACCATACAAAGTACCAACTAAATGAAAATTTACTTTCATTGCTTCATATTCATGAACTTAATGTAAAACCTTTAAGCACAAAACCATGCATCATGCAAAATGTACCATGTTTTATAATGTTGATTGTTGATTAAAATCACAAACTATAACTTGAAACCTTACATCAAACAAATACTTAGAAATTAACTAGAACACCCAAGAAAAGGTTGATCAATGCGAATTTTGGAGGGTAATATTGGCATCCAAAATGTGACTTATATGTGACTGAATTTGTTCACAATTTTGATGCATTCTACTTATCTACTTTTTAACTATATGCATTTTACTTATCACTTGATGCATTATACATATCATTTAACTTCAAACATATGTCACTTGAAAATTTGGTATGGGAAAACTATAACTATATTACAAAGGGTATGAAAAGTTGGGTTCTAAAAATCTACATATGTGATCCATACAAAGTACCAACTAAATGAAAATTTACTTTCATTGCTTCATATTCATGAACGTAAATGTAAAACCTTTAAGCATCATGTGAAACGTACCATGTTTTATATTGCAAATGTTGGGAAAAATACTGAGAGGGGGGGGTGAATCAGTATTTACTGCATGTTCAAAACTTTTTACTTTTTCATTCCTTAAAACCCATACGCTACTTTTCTAAAGCCAAGTAGCGTATTCACGCGGATATCCTTCATAAAACTCGCGTATACATAGAGATCTAATTATGCCATTAGTTCTTCACTTATATCATTCCATCATTCATTCATTAGATGTTCTATAAACAGTAAACATGTGCAGTAAGAACAGAATAAACCATCACACAAAGCATCACACATGAACACCAGGATTTTTAGGTGGAAACCCAAATCGGGAGAAAACCACCGATGCAGTTGCTCAGCCTTCAATATTTTATTATAGAGAAAACATCTTACAACATATGTGCTGGCGCAGACTTGACCAGCACGTAGGCACCCACCTGCGCTCGTTTACCAGCCTCTCCTGGAAGGGAGCTACGACCCCCCGACTCGTTTACCAGCCTCTCCTGGAAGGGAGCTACGACCCCCCGATCTCGTTTACCAGCCTCACCTGGAAGGGAGCTACAACCCCCTGACTGAAGGCTACAACCTTCAACGCCACCTTGGACCACGTTTCATGATTTCCACCTTTGGATCCAACAACCCCAATGAAGAACTGCAACTTTGAGCCCGTTTCATCATACTTTTTCCAGACTCAACCCTTTCATACTTTTAGCACAAACATGCATACCAACGGTCTTATCAGCACGGATGGAATCGCAGAAACACCGGCGAGACGGTCCGGATAATTCCATGCCCCCGCCTTCGACGAAGCCTAGTTAGTGCAGTTTCCTTTGATGTCGCGTGCTTCAAGACGCCTGTCCCTGAGCAGGCGTATACCTCTGTATGTATTTCATTGCGCATACGCGCTTTCGCTTCACTGAAGCCGTGTATATACGCGCTTCCTCCGCATCGAAGTAGTGTATAGATCTTCAATCATTATAGAGCAGCATACTTCTTCAGATCAGATATTCAGTTCAGATTCAACCCTTTACATCAGACAAATGTTCGCCTCAATGTTCGCCTCATCACAGATCTAGGCCTTCCATAAACAGATCTAGCAAATACAAGTACATTTCAGATCTAGGGATCCCGCTTCATCATTTCTTCATAAGTGCATCCTAGATTCAGATCTATCATCAAACCTTTACCCTTTCCATAGAGATATACTTCACAGAGAAGTATTCATTCAAGCTCATACTCTTGCTCTCACTCTCTTCTTTTGCATAATGAATTTCTTCTCTTTATATATATTTATCCTTCTTCAATACCACGGGCCCCTCTTTTTTAATACCATGAGCCAAACCAATACCACGAGCCTTCAATACCACGGGCCCCTTTTTCAATACCATGAGCCAAAACAATACCATGAGCCTTCAATACCACGGGCCCCACTTTTTGAGCGCTTTTACCCATACGCAACTTGGAACGTTCTTTTCCGCGTGCATACGCGACTTCCCTTAGACAGATCCGCGTATACATAGAGACATACTCTTTTCATCATACTTTGAGCACATTCTGAATTCCTTTCTTCATTGCCTTGTAGATACATCATATTTTCTTCATCAAGAACATATTCTCACAACTTCATCAAGTAAGTTGTCATTATCGTCAAGGACAACACTCAGCATCATATTGTCAACAAACATCATATCATATCAGATTTACATCATTTACCAAGTCCATCAAGTCAAGAATAACTTCATCAGGTGGATTGCCATAAAGGACAACACATGCCAACACTCTCATGTCTTCATCTTCATTCAGTGGGTTGCCATCAAGGACAACACTCTGCATCATATTGCCAACAATCTCCCCTTTGGACTTGATGGCAACCAGGATGGTGTTTGATCACCACAACAGATAGGTACATTAAGAATACAATGACACCATGTCACTCTCCCCATTCTTTGACACCATTCTTTCTCTTCATTCAAGCACCATGTCACTCTCCCCCTTTGACATCAAGGGCAAGGGTGGCTTCGATGGATCAGCTCAACACACTCTCCCCTTGGGCATCTCAAGGGCAACGGCGGATGTCAAAACAACACTCCCCCCGCACCTACTCATGTAGAAGAAGCGTTCTGCAGATCTGATGTATACTGAAGTGACCAAGCTCCCCCTGAGTTCATGCTGAAATTTCAAACATATTTTTCAATGAAGTACATGACTCTATCACCAAAGACTCATACTTACATCAATTATCCATCCAAGTGGATTTACATATGAGACTCAACTACCCAACCAAGTGGGTTTACACATTTGACTCAGCTACTCAACCAAGTGAGTTTACAACATTTGACTCAGCTACCCAACCAAGTGGGTTTACAACATTTGACAAGTCCTTACATGATTGAATATTACAAGATTTACATCATGGGTCTCAACATGACCTTTTCATCAAATTACATATATGAAATTAAGACCAACACCGGAAAGTCCTCAAGAATGAGAACATATTTCAGAACCATCATAATGCACGACATGGTTATAGTCGGCTTCAAAAGCTAATTCTCCCCGAATACGTACAGCAAGCAATCTTTCCAAATATTCAAAACCCCCTTAGTTTGTGCATCCTGAAAACTTCCACCAACAAATCATCAAGGCATCTTCATCGAAACATTAGAAACAGAATTATGAGAACTGGAACACCACCAGAGATACCAAACAGTATCAGAGATACCATACAGCACTGCAGCTGTGCTGAAGAGAGCTGAATCCAAGCAAAAATATCAGCAATTAGACATACGCGGTTTTTTGTGCAGGAACTCGCGTGTATACGCGACTGTGTTTCAGGAAACCCGCGTGTCCCAAGCCATCTTCTAATTGCTTGGATCTAAGATTCTCTGTGAGAGCAAAGACGGTGTTCATCTTCTTTACGGGACATTTGAATACTTCTGAATAAGATAGATAGAACGGTGTAGTTTGTACAATATTTAATGTCCAATGGATTTAGCAAGGTACATTATTAACTGGGCCATCGATTCTTTGTGAAGTCAATACAATCTTTCCGAAAGTTTATCATGCAGGCAACAACTTCCCGCAAGTGTCAACCAATCATTCATGTCGACCAACATCACCCCAACCTTCACGAATTTAAGCAGCAGTAACATATGTGACAAAAGATCTACAACCATGAGCGCTTACTCGCAGTTTATTTCTGAATCAAATGACATCCAACTCATCCATGTGTGAGTACAAAAGATACTTATCAGCAACCAGGGCTCAAAATCTCATCATAATAAACAATGTATCAAGTCATCATCATTTTAGCATGAGTATCACAAAAAAACCAAAGAATAAGTAGTCATATTGCCAACAATGCAATCATTAGTATTCAACCTGCTGCTCCCCCTAAACCAGTGCTCTTCCTTAGCTTGTGCAATCTGAAGCACCTTCAACAACAAGTCATCAGCAACAATCTCTGCATGATCTTTCCTAATCTCTGAATTATAAGACTTTCATCTCAATGGATAGGAAATATTAATAAATAAAAGGGAGTTATGGGAAATTTTATGTTACTTGATTCAATGATTCCAAGGCCCCCTTTTAAAATTCCATATCTCTTTCATGATTTTTCTATTGATCTATTATGAATGCATGTCTCAATTGTATTGTAGTTACGTAGAGTAATCATATGATTAATGGTGTAAATGGTATCATGACAATCTTGGTTCTCCAATACTGATTTAGATCCCTTATCTATTCTAATGGTTCTAGCTTTCTTCAGGTGAGATGCTCCTTTGCGCAAGTGAAAATGTAATAAAAAATTATATACTATGAAGACCACCTTTGTAGGCATGCTCAAGCTAAACCCTAGGTCTTCATCGCTCTAAATTATTTTCCTACAAATGGTTCCATTTCAGGGACCCTAAGCTTCTAAAAGGATCTAGATCATGGTATCTAGAATTTTTGGCATAGGTATTCAAAATTATTCGTGTGATAAAGTTGATCATTTTATTTTACAACAAGAATAACTAAGGCAGAAGAACTTAGACTTAGTTAAAGAAGAAATTATGTACGCTGAACCTTTTTGTGACTAATAAGAAATCTTTCATTTTGATTCCCATGGGAGGCGACATGGCTAGTTAAGATGATTGAAAGTCAAAGTAGGGGTTGGAAGTTAGCCTAGGATTTATAGAGATTAGTTGAAAACTAATTTGGTTGAAATCCATTGATTAGAAACACATCTAACGAGGGTTTTTGATTTTATTGGTAAATGTGACATTAAAAGGCTACATTGTTGAGTTTGTAACTAAAGATCATTAGTCCTTTTCTAGAGAGGAATCAATTTCCAAGTTCAAGTTTCTAGGAGCATTAATAAAAGAGACCCCCCTGTGGATCAAAGTTTTTATGGTTGAAGAAAATATGCTACCATTCCAAGAAGATCAAATGGTCGCTTAAAACCCTTAGTGTCGGGGGATGGATTTAGGGAGAGGAATGATACGTAGTTGCGAAAATGAAGGGTTGTTGCATTGGACCAAGAAGAGTGGTGTAAGGCATGATATTTTAGAGCATTACAAAGGGAGAGAGTAATTTAAGAGTCGAGAGAAAGGAAGTTGTAAGATATTAGGCACAAAAGAAGAGATTTATAGAGGATAGGAGAAGTGGTGAAAAGTTCAACATCACAGAAAAATAATATGGATAGTTATGAGTTGTTGAGAAAAGTATAACACGACAGATTTTATTCTGGTTCAATAATAGATACAATCAACTATTTTGTGGGAATTTTGGTTGGGGCTGGTAGACCCCACTCGAATTCAAGAGGATTTCACATTCTTGAGCCACTTGCGCAATCGATTATGATATTTGGTGATCATATTCTAATAGATGATGACATGCATTTTGTGATGAGGAAATTTCTCTTTGAAGATGAGCTTGTTACTGCTCGTGACAACCCACAACACACTGATACAAATCCTCCTATCCTTAAACTTCCCCTAGTACTGTACCAAGATACTGATAAATTCTTTTCTAAACTAAGTAAGATCATAAAATTTCAGCAAGTATATTCTAAATATAGCATTGATAGTTCTAGTGGAGGAAGTAGTTCCAATAGTGGTGTTCAGTAAAGTTCAGCTATTCACTTTCAACTGGATTCAAAGGGATTTATAATTTTTTAGCCAGTACATTAAATTATGGCTAGAAATAGGTTGAATCGATTACCCAATACTCAAAATTTTTGGGACAAGGTGGTGAAGATGCTAAAAAACATTGGTATTTTTGTGAGGCTATTTGGAGGGATTCACAGACTCCTGATGCCACCAAACTTATTGAGTTCCAAAATAATATAAGAGAGATAGGGCACTTTGATTGTTTATTAAATGGGTTGATGCAAATCCTAATGCTACCATGGATATAGTTAAAAGATAATTTATTCAAGAATTTAAGTTACCACTCTAATCAGCAAGGTCTCACATAAATATTGGATATAAGACAAAGGGAGGGAGAATATTCCCAGAAGTGTATTAAAATATTAAAATATTCTATTAGTAAATTATCCTACCCCATCGATCCCAATAATTAGAGGGACTTATTTATTTAAGGCCTTGTTACAAATGACTAGGATTCTGTTATCGCAATAGATTATTGACACACTGTAGGATTCTTTGGAGCAAGCGATGAAGATCGAATAAATGGCCCGGTACCATCAGGATTATAAAATGAACACTCCTTCCACTAACCATGCTATTATGGTGCTCCAGAACACAATTCTAACCTTACTGAGAAATTAAAGGATGTTGAGTAACCAGCTCCAAAAATATAAGAAAAGAGATATCAACGCCTTAGAAATAAGCCACTTCAAGGGGGAAACCTCCAATACATTACATAAATGAACAATTCTTGGATGATACAATTGAACAAAACCTCCTTCTATATATAGGATTCCATGGGGCCACAATATAATCATAGTGGGGCCATAATGTAATCCTAGCCGACCTACCAATAATAATGTAAGGGCACAATAATAACAATATGGGGGTTACAGGGGTACAAAAATAACAATAAGTGGGGCTACACTAACATAATAAGGGACTACACTATTAATATAGGGACTTAACATGCCCCTCTCCTTCAAACAAGTGTTTTCCTCCAACGCTTGAGTAGCTACACGTTGCTTTTGTACTCAGTCTCATCCTCCATGTGAATCCTTGATGGGTAAGTTCTTATTTATTGACTTGATGAGATGCTACGGAAATTGATCGATTTTGTGGTTGTCGGAGTTCTTGTTTTGTGACTGCTTAGGTTCAATATGATTTTTCCTTCCTCATCAGAAATTCTGCAAACTCATTGTTTGAACTGGAAGATTTTCACCTATAACCTTCTTTAAGCACGAAACATGGAAAGCTGGATGTACTCGCGAAGAAGCAGGAAGCTCCAATTTGTATGCCATAGTACCAATCTTTTGCAACACCTTGTAAGGACCATAGTACTTTGGCGATAATTTATTATCCTTCTTAGCTTGCTTGAGGGAAATTTTTTTATATGGTTGTAGCCATAAAAATACCCAATCTCCTACATCAAAACTTCTCTCGCTGCGATGTTGATCTGCCTGTTGTTTCATTCGATTTTGTGCCAAATTCAGGTTATCCTTTAAGAGTTGGAGAGCTTCTTGCTGATGCTTGATGTGATCTTCCACTGCTTGAACCTTCGAATTTTCCCTTAAAGATGATGTGATCGATGGTGGATGATATCCATAAAGTGCCATAAATGGGGTCATTTTTGCTGCGGTATGGAAGGAAGTGTTATACCACCATTCAGCGAGAGGTAACCACTTGACCCATTGTGTTTGTTTATCAGATACAAAACAACGAAGATATCCTTCCAAACATTTATTTACTATCTCATGTTGACCATCAGATTGAGGATGATAAGATGAGCTATGAGCTAATTGAGTACCCAAACAAGAAAATAACTCCGTCCAAAAATTTCCAGTAAAAATGGGATCTCTGTCGCTCACAATAACCCTTGGGCTTCCATGTAGCTTTTGAATTCTGTCCATAAATGTAGTAGCAACTGTACTTGCTTTAAATGGATGAGATATTGCACAAAAGTGTGCATACTTGGTAAGTCTATCAACTACCACCATGATGACACTCTTTCCTTCGAACTTAGGTAAACCTGTGATAAAATCCATTGAAATCTCCTCCCAACGTTGACTTGGAATGGGTAAAGGTTGTAGAAGTCCCGGGGTCTTAATTGTTTCCACTTTATTCTGCTGGCAAACCAAACATTCCGCCACAAACTTTTGAATATCAGATTTAAGGCCATCCCAAAAAAATTCTTTCTTCACCTGTGGTAAGTTTTTAAAAATCCTGAGTGTCCTCCTAAAGGAGAAGTGTGCAATTCCAGAAGAATCTTTTGTTTTAGTTGGGAATTCTTACAAAGATATAAGCGATCTTTGTACCATAAGGAATAAATTTTCCAACTAAATGTATCAGATGTACTAGGATCTTGCTGCAACTTTTGAATGAGTGTCCATACATCTTTGTCCTTCTTCCATTCATCTCTTGCTTTGGTTATCCAATACGGTTGGATAATAGAAATGGCACAAAGCAATGCTTCCACCTCTTCATTCTTTCTTGAGAGTGCATCTGCAACAACATTAAGCTTTCCTTTTTTGTAGATTATTTCAAAGACATAACCCAACATCTTTGTGACCCATTTTTGCTGCTCTTCTGAAGATAGTCTTTGTTCCAAAAAGTGTTTAAGACTATCATGATCAGTTTTTACCTTGAAGTGTCTTCCCATTAGGTAAGTTAGCCATTTCTTTAGTGCATGCAGTATTGCTAACATTTCCTTCTCATAAATAGGTTTCTGTAAATACTTTCCTTTGATTGGACGACTTTCAAAAACAATGGGTCTTCCTTCCTGCATTAAAACAACACCAATTCCATTTCCTGAGGCATCACATTCCACAATAAAGGTTTTTGTGAAGTCTGGCGTAGCTAAGACCAGTTCTAGGCACATTGCCTCTTTAAGATGTTCAAAGGCCTTAGTTGCTTCAAGAGTCCATGAAAATGCATCTTTCTTCAATAATGTTGTTAGAGGTGCTACTATTCTCCCATAATTCTTAAGAAACTTGCGATAATACCCTGTTAACCCGAGAAATCCTCGCAACTTCTTTATGGTTGTGGGGACTTTCCATTCCTTAATGGCTTTAATTTTATTAGGGTCTACTTTAACACCCTCGTGAGATACAATATGACCCAGATATTCCACCTCTTGTACTCCAAAGAAACATTTGGATGTTTTTGCATATAATTGTTTCTCCTGCAATAGTTGGAGCACCCTGTCAACATGTTCAACATGATCCTTCCAAGACCTGCTGTAGATTAGTATATCATCAAAAAATACTAGCACAAATTTTCTAAGAAGGGTTTGAAAATGGAATTCATCAACCCTTGAAATGTAGAAGGTGCATTGGTAAGGCCAAAAGGCATGACCAAAAATTCATAATGACCCTCATGAGTTCGAAATGTTGTTTTTGGAATATCTTCGGTCTTCATTCTAATTTGATGATATCCTGAACGAAGATCCAACTTGGTAAAATAAATTGCTCCATGTAATTCATCCAATAATTCATCAATCACAGGAATGGGAAATTTGTCTTTAATGGTGAGCTTATTGAGCTCCCTATAATCCGGACACATTCGCCATGATCCATCATTCTTGTGTACCAATACTACAGGAGTAGAGAAAGAACTTTGACTGGGTTGAATTATACCCGCCTCTAACATTTCTGCAATCATACGTTCAATTTCGCTCTTTTGGAAGTAAGGATATCTATAAGGCCTGATGTTTGGAGGAACACTTCCTGGAATCAAATGAATAGCATGATCATGATCACGAATAGGTGGGAGTCCTTTGGGAGTTTTAAACACCTTGGAATGATTGTCCAAGACTTGTCGGAGATCTGCAGAAATAGATGATTTTGATGTTGGAACTTCTAGTGAGCATAATTGTGCAATTACGCCTCGCTGTTCTTTCTTTAGAAGCTTTGTCATGACATTAGAGCTTATTATCCTTCCTGGCTTCCCCGCAATACCCCGTAATTCGACTTCCTTTCCTTATGAAAAAAAATTCAAGAAAAGTTCTTGAAAATTAAAAGCTACCGTCCCCAAAGATTGTAACCATTGTACTCCTAGTACAACATCAGCACCTCCCATAGGAATGGCAAGCATTGGACTAGTCAATACATATTCCCCCATGGTTAGCTTGATATTATGGCATTTTCCAGAGCAATTTATAATTCCTCCATTTGCAACCATCACTTGACATTCTGGTGCTGGGTATAGGAAACAATTTAATTCCTTGGCTACCTTACAATGAATAAAATTATGGGTGCTACCTGAATCAATCAACACTATTACCTTTCTCTTCTTGATTTTGTCCTTTTATCTTGAGAGTTTGAGGAGTGGTAATTCCTGCCAGTGCATTACACGATATGGTTGGATTCATTTCTTCCTCTTCTGGGGCTGGTTCCTGGTGTATATCCTCTTCTTGTTCATTTTCTTCTTCCTCTTCACAATCTATGTAAAATAATTTTTTCTCAACACACTTATGACCTTTAGTGTATTTTCTATCACAACTGTAGCAAAGCCCTTTTGCTCTTTTTTCTTCCAATTGTTGTGGTGTCAACCTTGTAGGTTGTGGAAATCTAGACGTAGCAACACTTCCTTCTTTATAGAATTGGGTGGTAGGCTTCCTTGTCGCCATAATTTTACATTCAACTTTTCTTGCCAACCTGAATGCCTTCTCCAATGAATCAGGTTCCAGAACGCGAACTTCATGTTGGATGTTATCCTTTAAAGTGCTTATGAAGAGATCAATCCTGTGTTCCTCTGGAATATCAGTTACCCTTATATTCAATTTTTGGAAGTCCTCAATGTGCTGCCCCACTAAACCCTTTTGCTTGAGATTTATCGATTGGCTAAAGAAGGTGTTGCTCTTTGTATCCTCATAATGTGCTATCATTTCCTCCGTAAAAATTGACCAAGTGACAATTTTTTTACGTGAGCAAAGCCATCGATACCATACAAATGTATTTTGTTCTAAATGTAAAGTTGCAATGCGTACCTTTTGTGTGTTTTGCACATTATGGAGATCAAAATATTGCTCCATCTGTAGTATCCATGTTACAGTATCCTTTCCATTAAACTTCCTCATATCCATTTTTGGAATATGTTGGTTCTTCCCGCCAACATTAGAGTTTATGAAATCACGATTAACATTTATTTTGTTCTCATCATGAGGTTCTTCTAATATCTTTTCACCATTAGGAAACATTTCTTGTATCAACTTTGTCAAATCTTCGATGTTTGATTTTATATCATCCATCTTAGCTTCCATTCCACCTTCCATGCCATCCATCTTAGCTTCCACGCCATCCATCTTAGCTTCCACGCCTTTCTTCAAACCGTCCATATTCACTTCCACACCATCCATCTTAGCTTCCATGCCTTTCTTCAAACCGTCCATCTTCACTTCCACACCTTTCTTCAAAACTTCCATTTCATTTTTTGTTTCTCTTTGCGAGAGTGAAATTTGTTACACTTGCTCTTGTAATTTTGATAGATCATGTTGCAATTCTTCATCTTCATGAGTCATGGTAGAGCCTTCTGAAGGCTTAATGGGTGTTGAATTATTTTTAGGCACCATTTTAGAATCCAATATTGATACCTATTCTACAATATGCCCTTGGAATCAATTCAACTTGATTCTTCAAACAAGACTTATGCAATTCGGAAAAAAAATACACACCTTTTACTTGCTTTGAGGAGCTCGATATTGAAATTAAATTATCTCTATAATTTAAAATATTCAATATCTGAAATTCAGCCCTGCAGTAGCCCTCTAAAGCTTCTTTCAAATGCCACAAGTCTGATATAATTTTGATTCTCCAAGACAAAGTTGTGTCCAATCTCCCACAATGACCTAATTCTGGACTGGTTCAGTAGAGCGAACTTGTACGACTTGCCACGTGTCACCGTTTTTTCCTTTGTCTCTAAAATTGATAGCTAAGCAACTACAGGCCGTGTACTTGCGACCACTTTTGACGGCACTCCAATCCAATCTTTAGAGAGAGAGTTATTGAAATTTTCCCATGATCACCTCTTTGAGATGAAATTCAGGAGCCTGAAAAAGCACTACCTTCCACAGATCATATCTCCAAAAATATTGTGAACCAAGATTTGAAATTTTTTGAAGATTTTCCTTAGGATTTCAGCTTCGCACCATAAAAATTTCAGATTCTGAACCTTAGTAGAAAAAAAATTATAGCACAAATTCCATGATGACCTATTTAGGATCCTTAAAAAATACCTAACTTCCACAGATCATATCTCCGAAAATATTGCGAACCAAGCTCTAAAATTTTTAGAAAATCTTCCTCAGAATTTTGGCTTCGCACCCTAAAAATTTCAGCTTCTGAAACTTCGTAGGCCGAAACTTCGTAGGATAAAAGTTATAGTGAAAATGCCACGATGACCTGTTTGGAGCAGCGAAACCCTAGAATCCAAAGGCTCTGATACCAAATGTTGAGTAACCAGCTCCAAAAATAGAAGAAAAGAGATATGAACGCCTTAGAAATAAGCCACTTAGAGGGGGAAACCTCCAATACATTACATAAATGAACAATTCTTGGATGATACAAATGAACAAAACCTCCTTCTATATATAGGAGTCCATGGGGCCACAATATAATCCTAGTGGGGCCACAATGTAATCCTAGCCAACCTACCAATAATAATGTAAGGGCACAATAATAACAATATGTGGGTTACAGGGGTACAACAATAACAATAAGTGGGGCTACACTAACATAATAAGGAACTACACTATTAATATAGGGACTTAACAAAGGATCTCTGATGTTATCTATGAGACCTCAAGTCTGGTGCACGCATTGGCAAGTCGAAGGGAATCATGTCACAGAATGTCCACAACTTAGGGGTTAAGGATCATCTATTCTACCTATAGAACTTCCTCTGCTACCACCACATAATCCTATATTTTCACATATTTTTCCATAAATGAATTTCCAGGGTCTAACACAATACCAGACGTTTTGTGAAAATTTTAGAACCTTTGTCCATTCACCTCATCTATGTCCTATTTCAAAAAATTATTCTGATGCACCCAATAATATATTTTGTGAATTTTGTGGATCACCCACACATTATATGTATCAATTTCGCTCCTTAGATGCATTGGTTTATCACCTAGATCATACAACTTTCTAAGTTAATGAAACTTCTCAAGGTCAAGGAGGAGGAGCCTCCAAGGGAGGGAAGATAGGAGGAAGAGGTCCATTCAGATTCTATAACTTTGACCAGGAAGGTCATGTCAAGAAGAAATTGGTGTTCATATTTTCTAGTGAATACACATGCTAAAAAATAATTTCCAGAGCTTATTTCTTGGTGGGAAGAGCATAACTAGATAAAGGGATCCAATATGATTAATTTTGAACAACGAGAACCATAACTAGTTGTGAAGCCAAATATTAACATTGTGACTCGAGGAGGAAAAATAACCGAGGCTGATGTTGGAACTTATAAGAAGCCAAATTTCATAAGAATAACATCGCCAAAAAAATCCTATGATACCGATGAACAGAAATAAAATTATCGAGACACGACCAAATTATTTTGGTAATTAGTTTATTCTCAAGGTCCTCGAGTTGAACAATAAGATAAAGTACAGACTAAAAGTCCCAGATCTTCACAAGAGATATTCCAAATAATCTTATAATGTTTTAATTTATTTCTAAAGATTATAAATGATGACCAAATTGTTGTTCAGTTTCATAAGAAATTAAAAGTCGTTGTGAAGAAATATCCATTCTTCGAAGAAGGCTAATTTTGCTAATCTTCCTGAAAGGAATTATAGGTGGGTTCAATGAAATAAGAAAAGAACAGGAAGATAATTTTTTGTTGATGCTCATATTTTTGGATATCATATCAAGGACTGTATGTTGGATCTTGGTTCATATGTCAACATTTTACCAAGAAAAATGTGGGAAGCACTCAGAAACCTATATTAGTCTTTTTTCCAATTCCAGTGTGGATGGAAATTATTAATACTATATTCTACCTATAGGGAGACTAGAAGACATTGAAGTTGATATTGCAAGTGCTAATACTTCTGCATATTTAAAAGTAATAGATATCATGGGTGACATGATCCATATCTTGATTTATTGGGAATTGAATGGGAATTTGAAAATTATGTAGTTATCAATCTCAAGCATGAAACTATGACTTTTGAGGTGTATAGAGTTTAGGTCATACAACTGTTGGATCCATATCAAGGCCCAAGATTTACCGAACCTATATATGATGTTGAAGAACCTAATTTGTTAGATTAGTTCTATCAACTCACTTCTGGGAAAAGGGAGGATTACATAAGCCATCGTTTGTTGGATCCATCAACTATTGAAATTTTTAAAGTATAGAGGTGGGTTGGGTCTGATGTTGTGATGGATGATTGGTAGTAGGGAGGTCACTAGCTTCACTCGTGGTAGTGTGCAATTATTAGGTTCCTTCTTGGAATCGGTGTTGAGGTACACAATCATCCTATTTTTAATGAAAGTGAACCTGCTGTGAATTTTCTCAAAGAAGTTGCTTCGAAAAAAGAAGAAGGTCAAATATTTCTCTCATGAACGTTTCTGTTTGTCAATTTAATTGTCTTAAATTGATTACATAAATTATCGACCAGAGTTGGTAAACTTGTGAAGTGCAAGTGCACAATATATGCTAGAAGCCTCTTTTATTCATTTAGTTTATTGGTGTGATGATTTGATTTGTAGATATTACTTCTAAGGATGTTTTTATTATTATGTTCCTAATGAAATTGATAAATTTAAATTACAACTAAATTATAAAAATCAACATGCTTTCTACTCTGTAAAAACTGAAACAAAATTTCTCTATCTTATGAAGAAACCTTAGCTAATTTATTTGTTAGTCTCTAAAAATTCTTATTCTCTAACAATCTTGTGCATGAAGATAAAATCAAATTCTAGAAAAGGGAATTTATACATTTGTATGTTTTTTAAATGAAATGTTATGGAAATGAAACTTGTAAATAAATCACTATAGCTCTTGAAAATAAATCACTTATGAACTGAAAATAACACAGTCATATGATGAAAGGAAATAACTCAATAACTAATATTTTGAAAATAAATCACTCATGCTCTTCAAATAAAGGACTCATTAACTTGTTAAACTCCTCTAAAATAAATCATTGTTGTTGTAGAAGTAAAACTATGAATTCTCTGCAATTTGACAATTCGAAAGGAAATATTGATAAATCTACATCAAATGATAAAAGAAGACTTATGAAATCATCTACATAAAATTGCAAAACGAAATTATGGAAGTAACTACAACAAATGACAAATTGGAGTTCTGGAAACAACTACGGAAAATGATAAATTGGAATTCCGAAAATAACTACATCAAAAGATAAAATGAAAACATGAAAGAAACTACATTAAAAACATTAAATGCAGAACCTTCACTATTTGGAGGGGCCCTCCACCAATGGTCAGTCAAATATTTACTGCAATAGTTAGTTGTGCATCAAGTCTACAAGGTACTTCTTCATTAAAAAGGAATGAAAAACAGAGTTTTAAAACTTCACAATATGCTTCAGAAAATCAACCTCTTCTCTTTGTTTCAATGGAGTGCTTATATAGGGGTTGCAATGTAACTTCGTAGAGATTCATATGGCTAAAAATCAGAACTGAATGGACACCTATTTTCCATGAATTTGATGAAGTGCATTCTATTCCAACCTCTGTTTGCTTGACTGGGCATTTATTGACACATGGGCACAATGTTTGCTCACACAACTGCAAAATAGGGCTCCAAATAACTTGAAATATCTCCCAAATGGTAACGAACTAGGGAAAAATATTCACAAAGAACTAATTGGCCCATTCTGAACAAAAAACATGTTTTTCTTTTGTGATATTTTCTTTCCTTTGCTTAGAAAACGCGTTTGAATTTGACTGGTCAAAAATGCTGTGATTTTCCCTTGATCTTTTCTTGGAGGTCCACATGTGTGATATGGGTGGAATTCGACCAATAACCATCCATATTGGAGCTTCTAGACACAATTTCCATGTGTTAGATTTCATTCTAGAGTGGTGCTACTACCGCAACCATGGAGACACCTGTGGAAACTGTAGAAACTTGAACTGTCAAACTATCATTAGTAAAACCATGCATAATTCTCTTTAATTTATTAAAAATAATATAAATAATCATAATAAACCATGTAAACATGTATGTGGGAATTTGGTGCGTTTATGAAGAAATATGTTTAAAAATTATGACAAAGGGTAAATGGAATGATGCAAAAATGGATGGTTTCATCAACAAAATTATGACAAATTGGAGGCTAAACATTCTCCCACACTAGATATTTTGCATGTCCTAATGCAAACAAAGCATTTCAAATTTTCATAATCCAACCGGTTCCTTGTGTTCCTTTATTCTGTCATTTCAACTAAATCCTTGGCCAAAGCTCCAAGAGAGAAATATTGACCCTTTATCTCAATAATATGCACTTTTCTCCAACGCTTCATTATTTATTATATGCAACTTGTGTGAAAAGAAACGATGCCCACATAATAGAATATCCAAGTATTTGTCACTATTTTAAGCCTTTGCAAATATAACTCTTTCAATAACTTGGAAACAACTTTTGTGTTTCTTTTCACTAGTTAATTGTGCTCAAATTGTTTAAACCTTAGTAGAATACCATGTTGTGAAGAACACACCAAAAATTTTACTCCATCTATAGAATGTTCTTTCCATCCTTGTGAATTTCATCCCACTAGTATACTTGGAAATTTTCATAGATTTCAGCCCATAATGATTGTGTTATTATCATCCATGCATAACAACCAATCACATTTCAGCTATGTTATCAAATAGTTTCTTCAAGAACTAACAAACTAATGAATGAAGAATACTTCCCAATGTGAAGCCTTTTACAAGATAAGTTGCACATAACAGAAAACAAGAGTTTTTGTTGAGGGTGATGCAACTTATCATAGCCTAAAATATGCTTCCAAGTGACTTCAAGAGTGTGTGAACAATGCCTTGTTGCAATCTTCTTCTTCTTGGGGGTTTGTACTCATCATTTCTTGGCTTCCATTACAAATTTGAAGATGAGAAATATGATAGATAATTTAAGTTCTCCATGTAATTTTTGATCATGTTCTACAAACATGTACCATGAAGTCAAGTTTTTCTATTTGTAAAATAATTCTTTTTCTCAAGAACATCATGTTAATGGACCATTAAGGAAAGCATGGATTAACAAGAAGAGAAAGTTTAAACAAGAGAGTGGTGAAAACAAAGAAGAACATCATTATGACCATGGAAAACAATGAGATGATTTCATGGGTTGTAGGATTTGGTTGATAAATAATCAATCAAAACTTGTTGTTAAAAGGTATGAAAAAACATAATGGGAGAAAAATTGGAACTACATGTTCACAATAGCTTTTCATCAAAATTTCTAGAATTTTCAACAAATTAAAAAGTTTAAGGTTAGTTTTACCTCAAGTTTACCTTTTTTAATTGGAGAAGAGAACACAATCTGATGGATGATTTGTTGTTGATTTGGCTCAGGTACTCTGCTCCATGATGTGTTGACCTCCACTTTGACCTTTCTCCACAAAATGTATCTTTTTCATGTAGCAGATATGGTTTTCCAATTTCTCTCAAATGGTAAATCAAATTCTCCTAATTTTTTTTAGTTTGTTACTATTAATATTATGCATCTTCCCACAAACAATCTAAGCTGATGGGTGCATGGATCTCAAGAAAAGTGAGAAATGGATGTAGGTGAAAGTTTCCAATTTCTTGAAAAATACACACATAAATTTTCTAAATTCTTTTTGTATTCATTTACCCTACCTCAATGCACTTACCATAAAAATTTTAGACCCAACGGATGCATAGTTTGCAATTTATTATCAAATCAATTTATGCCATGTTCAACCTTTCACATTTCCCAATGTTGCAACAAAAACATATGCCACAAACTCATTTTAAGGCCAAATTGACTAATTCAAAAGGGAAAAAATGTATTTTTACCTTTTATACTTCCACGTGCCTTCAGAATCCCATTTTGATGAAAAAAATGTGATGTTGTGCAAAAATACCAAAATATGCCTTAATTTGTCCAAACTAGTGAAAAATCAATAATCACCTTTAAAACCCGTTGATAAGTCCTGGAAAATTTCACCTTTTTTTTTTAAATTCTGTTAGCATCTTACTCAAATTATCATGTTCTGAGTAAACCTAGAAGCTCATATTTTTTTATTTCTGCTCCAATATCTTGCAATATCTATGCCAAAACTATCTTTGGAACAAGCTGCTACAACAAAAATAGGTTGCTACACTAATAGCTGCAAAAACTGCAACTTTCCACAGTTGTTGAAAAAAATGTCAATTTTTGCATAAAATTATTTTCTTCGATTTTGAGCTTCTGATGTGAATTGTATACTACATTTTGAAGTAAAAACCATGAAACATACTGAATATTGACTGAAATAGGCCCAAATTTATTGTTTTTCTTGAAAATGAAAATGAATGAAAAAGTGTTGTAATGGTGCCATCATGCTGTTGTTGAATGAAGAAAATATGAACATGGTGCTACATGAAACCAATAAAATGTATTGCTGCAAGTTGTTGTTGACTCCATAAAAGCATTAGTCTTCATCAAAGAAAAAATTCATGGTAAAATTGTTACCATGCGAATGAATTTGTCAAAGTCGAGCATGGGAATAAATCATTGGATTACCGATCAATGATGAAATTTTTTAACCAATGCGAGAAAACTCACCGATAATTTAAATGAGTGTCAAGGTACCTGAGTTCATCTTGATAGGGATGAATGAATGTGTTGAATTCAAGTCACCTACAAGATCTAAAAATCAAGAGACATTGTTGTCAACGACAAGGCTTTTCATTGATGTATGAAAGTTCCAAGGCACTCTAAATAATCTCTGATATTGATCCCAGATAATGTGTTGAGGTCGATGAGGCAAGATTTTTTGGAAGGTGGACCTTAAGGAATTCCCCATCATCCAACTCGAGCATAGAACCAAAAATTATTTGAAGAATCATAATAAAATATTGAAACCGTCATGAAATTGCAGAACTTATTGTGAAATTTTCTCACCAGTTGCTTGGTTTTCAAGCAAAGCTCATGTCTAATTGCGCCAGCAAGTTGGTTTTCACAATAGGACTTATTTTCCTCTTTAATTTTTAATTTTACTTTTTATATGTCCTAATCTACTTGAAAAAGAAATCTTGTTCAAGTATATGAATACTTCCAATGGAACCATGTCTATAACAAGATGATAGATAAACCCATATGCAATTTTGAAATATACTATTTGATATGTACCAGTATATGAGAGACTAATTTCTTTGATTGAGATGATGTTAGAAGATACTAAAGAATTGAGCATTGGGATTCGATGACTACCCTGAACCAAGATTCAATGTAATCTTGTATTCCTTGGCTTCCTGCTATCATGTCATGCAAGTCTTCATAGATGTGATCTTAATTCATAGAATCTAGTGATAGGCATGCAAGAAACTTTTCATTCTCAGGTTCCAACAAATACTATTTATCAACAGGCATCCATGATTCTTAGACCTTATCTGAATCTTCTTCTTCTGGTTGTTGTTCTGCAATGTCAGCTAGTGAATCATTTTTCAATACCTCAAAATTGTAAGTGGATTGAGGTGTTTTATTGTTTGGGTTTCAAAATGGTTGTGCAGGTAGTGGAGTGGGAATGGATCTTTGGGGTGCTTTTGTGGTTGGTAGTACGAAAGGTTGAATTGAGGTTGATTGATGGTGAAACTGATGTTGTGGTGGAGGTGAATGGTATTGATAACATTGATATTGGTATTGAGGATATAGAGGGAAAGATTGAGGATATGGTGGATTTCCTTTATAGGGCATTTTCCAACTTTGTTTCCAAGATTGGTTTTGAGGTTAGGATTGAGATGAACAAGGTTTCCAAGTATGGTTTTGAGGTTGGGATTGAGATTTCCAAGGTTGCCAAGGCAAGGGCGTTTTCCAATTACTTTGAGATTGTTGTGCATAACCTTGAAAATGTGCATAAGAATATTTCATTATATTAGGTTGATGAGGCTACCATAGTCCTCTTGGAGCTACATAACAAAGTTTTCTTTTTCTTGATTCACTCTATTATCCTTCTGGTAAACTACCTTCAACCCTGGTAATGATGGGAAATCTTCAGTAACATGTGATCCTGCACAAATTTTACAAATTTTAATGCTATCAGGTGGACATTCATGCAAAAAATGTTTCTTTGTACATTTAGGGAAAAATAAAGGAACATTTTCAACTTTTTGTTTGTTTTTCATTCTTAGCATGTTAGTTTGTTCATTTAAATTACCAAGAATGTTTAGAAAATTGTTTAGTTCAGTTTGACTTACCAAACCTGATGTTGACTTACTTACTCTTGCCATAAATGGGTCTTGAGAGGATCTTACATACCTTTCTTTCCCTCTTGATATGTTCTTGCACAATTCACAAATCTCTTGAAATGCCAATTGATAGAAATCTCCTTTTCCCACCAGATTAAGAAGAACATCCATTCATCCTTTATAGAATTTAGTAGGAGATTTTTTAATGTGTATGATCCTAAATTATGCAGTTTCTATTATAAGTAAATCTCTCCATTAAATCTTCTAGGATTTCATCCTCTTTTTGGTTCATCTTAAAGACTTCATTTCTAAGGTCATGGTGTATGCAATAATCTTTATATTTTTCCAAAAATTCTCTTTTCATATCATCCCATGTCCTTATAGAATTTGTTCCTAAACTCATGAACCATATAAGAGCTTTATCCTTCAATGTTTCTAGAAAAAAATTCAATTTTTGAATGTGTAATGAGTATCCATAAGATCTACAAATTATTTCAAATTCAAAAAGAACGGTTTCTGGGTCTTATGATCTCATACCTATGAAGTTAGGAAGTACATATGGAGGGATGCTCTTCATATGACCATTGACATCAGTTTCTTGAATGGGAAATCTAAAAGGATCTTCCTGATTTTCATCATCTTCATCCATTTCTTCAGCCTCCTTTGTCACATATTCTTCTACTTGCAAAAAAAAGAATTCATGTTGTGGATGTGTGGATCTTACTACACCACGTGATATAGTGGGTGTGGTAGGTGATTGAAGTTTTTTTTTTTGTTTTTATTTCTTTTTTTCTTAATGAAAAGAAAAAGGCTCCTATTTACACTTCCCCGACAACGACACCAAAATGTTTGCCAATTTAACTGTCTTAAATTGATTACATAAATTATCGCTGGAGTTGGTAAACTTGTGAAGTGAAAGTGCACAATATATTCTAGAAGCCTCTTTAATTCATTTAGTTTATTGGTGTGATGATTGTATTTTTAGAGATTACTTCTAAGGATTTTTGTATTCTTATGTTCCTAATGAAATTGATAAATTTAAATTACAAATAAATTCTAAAAATCAATATGCTTTCTACTCCATAAAAACAGAAACAAACTTTCTCTATCTTATGAAGAAATCTTAACTAATTTATTTGTTAGTCTCTAAAAATTCTTATTCTCTAACAGTCTTATGGATGAAGATAAAATCAAATTCTAGAAAATGGAATTTATACATTTTTATGTTTTTGGAATGAAATGTTATGGCAATGATAGTTGTAAAGAAATCACTATAGCTCTTGAAAAAAAATCACTCATGAAATGAAAAGAACACACTCATATGCTAAAAGGAAATCACTTAATCACTAATGTTTTGAAAATAAATCACTCATTATCTTCAAATAAACCACTCATGAACTTGTGAAACTACTCTAAAATTAATCACTGCTATTGTAGAAATAAAACTATGAATTCTCTACAATTTGACAATTCCAAAGGAAATATTGATGAATCTACATCAAATAAAAAAATAATACTTATGAAAGAATCTACATTAAATAACAAAATGAAATTCTTGAAGTAGCTACAACAAATGACAAATTGGAATTCTGGAAACAACTATGGAAAATGACAAATTGGAATTATGAAAATAACTACATTAAATGATAAAATGAAAACATGAGAACAAATACATTAAAAATGTAAAATGCAAAACCTTCACTATTTGTAGGGCCCATCCATAAATAGATGGTAAAAAATTTACTCCAATAGTTAGTTGCACATCAAGTGTTTAAGGTACTTCTTCATTAAAAGGGAATGAAAAATAGAGTTCTAAAACTTCACAATATGCTTTGGAAAATGAATCTCTTCTGTTTGCTTCAATGGAGTGTTTATATAGGGATTTCAATGTAACTTCATGGGGATTCATATGGCTAAATATCATAATTGACTAAGCACCTATTTTCCACGAATTTAATGAAGCGCATTCCATTCCAACCTCTGTTTTCTTGACTGGGCGTTTATTGACACATGGGTGCAATGCTTTCTCATGAAACTGCAAAATTGGGCTTCAAATAACCTGAAATATCTCCCAAATGGTATATAATTAGGGAAACCCACTCA
The DNA here is from genome assembly GCA_034641835.2 of Pinus albicaulis. Classification (NCBI taxonomy): domain Eukaryota; kingdom Viridiplantae; phylum Streptophyta; class Pinopsida; order Pinales; family Pinaceae; genus Pinus; species Pinus albicaulis. The sequence continues at coordinate 609,918,707 of CM076577.1, read as the reverse complement.
CAGAGAAGTTAATTATGCCTGTACTAAACAAAACCCATGTTTTTTTTTGCAATATTTGCTTTTGTTTGCTCAGAAAATGCATTTGAAGTGGACTGGTAAAAAATGCTCTAATTTTCCCTTGATCTTTGCCTAGAGATCCACATGTGTGAGCTGGGTGGAATTTGACCAACAACCATCCATATTGGAGCTTCTAGAAAAAAATTCCATGTGCTGGATTTCATTCTAGAGTGGTGCTACTACCTCAACCATGGAGATAGTTGCAAAAACTGTAGAAACTTGAACTGTCGAACTATCATCAGTAAAACCATGTATAATTATCTTTAATTCATTAAAAATAATAGAAATAATAATAATAAACCATGTAAAAATGTATGTGGGAATTTGGTGCGATTATGAAGAAATAAAGTTAAAAATGAGGATAATGGGTGAATGGAATGATGCGAAAATGGATGTTTTCATCAACAAAATTATGAAAAATTGGAGGCCCAATAGTTTCCTTGCAAGTAAATCTCGAAATATGGTGGCCATCCCATCATTAACAATTTCATGATTCAGATGCTATTAAAACGGTTATGATATAGATATTATCAATTCTAGGGAATACCTTCAATAATATTCCTATTTATGATGGACATAATAGCCCACAAAAACATGTACACAATTTTTGTTCCATCTAGACGGTCGATGAATTATTAGTTGTGATGTGCACACATTAGTTTATTCATACAATGGGAACTATTCTGCAAGACTAGTATTTGAAGGAGGAATTGAAGAAACAAACAATGCATTGGAATATAATGACTGATCAATTTTACAAATATTTTTCATTTTGTGATACTGATGAAAATACAGTCGAAGCTTTAAAAGCTATTAAAATGGTGTTATTCCCATTCGAAAATGCTTTGGAAAAGTGTAGAAGACATGGATATTTTTCACATAAATATTATTCAAACTTCCATGAAGAAGTAGCTTCTAGAAAATTTAATAAATAACCTAATGATGATTTATAATAATTAAGGAACTTGTCCTTTTAAGAATCAGAAAGGGAGAAGGGGATAAATGAAGATCATGTTACTGGTGCACCACATTTGTAGCCACTAAAACTGAAAAAGCTAAATATTGGGACTAGAGAGAAACCCAAATTTTATTCCATCAGTGACTATTGGGATGAGAAGACTAGCAAAGAAGTTTTTGATCTACTTAAGGAATATGAGGATTTATTCCTTTATTCTATTTCTAAATTAAAAGGCATTAAAGGAGATCTAGGAAATATGAATATATCTTCGAGGCGAGATGAAAAACTAGTCAATCATCGACCTTATAGGTTAAATACAACAATCAAAGAAAATGTCAAAAACGGTATTGAAAATATCTTGGGTACAAGACTTATATTCCCGGTCGATGAGGTTGAATGGATAAGTTCAATTTTCATCCAAGGTAAGAAAACCAGTCAAGTATCGACCATATAGGTTAAATACAACAATCAAAGAAAATGTCAAAAATGATATTAAAAATATCTTGGGTATAAGACTTATATTCCTCGCCGATGAGGTTGAATGGATAATTTCAATTTTCATCCAAGGTAAGAAAGATTCCCAGGAAATTAGCATGTGTGTTGATTTTAGAAGACTTAAGAATGCTTGTGTTCATGATCTGTTTCCCACTCCTTTCAGTGATGAATATTTGGATAATGTTGTAGGCAATGAGGCTTATTCTTTCAATGATGGATTTTTTGGTTATCAGTAAGTCTGGATTGTAGAAGAATAAAATAATAAAACTATTGTCACCATTGAATGGGGTTCTTATGCTTATAATGTCATGCCATTCAAACTAATAATTCTCCTGATATATTCTCACAAATTGTGATAACTACCTTCTGAGAGTACATTCACAAGTTTCTTCAAGTTTACATGGATGAATGGAATTCTTATAGTCTAGTAAAGAAACATTATATTTTGGTAAGAGTTATTTTTTATAGATGCATATAGTTTCATATCTATCTAAATATGAAGAAATGCATTTTTTTGGTCCCCTTTGGAACTTTATTGGGTCACATAGTGTGCAAGGAAGGAGTATGTGTGGATCCTTCCAAATTTGTGCTAATATTGAATATGCTGCTACCGATTATTTTGAAGCAATTGTAGTCGACTCTAGGACACACCGGGTATTATCGCAGGTTCATCCAGAATTATGCGATAATCACTACACCTATGGAGAAGATTTGAAATAAATAGAAAAATTTTGTTTCGTCTACTGAATGTTATTTTGCATTTGACAGTTTCAAAAAGAAACTCGCAAGTGCACCCATTTTCGTTTATCCTGATTGGAATAAATAATTCCATGTCCATATATATGCATTCGAGATTGCATTAGGGTATATTTTGAGACAAACATGAGATGAAAATTGGATCATCCCATTTATTTCACTAGTAGAAAAAATTCTGCTATGGAGAATAATTACAAACCCAGAGAAATGGAAGCTCCTTATATGGTGTACTTACTCTAGACGTTCTAACACTATCTATTGGGGGGTCCATTTAATTTTTTGAAATATAATTTGACTTTGAAGTACTTGGTTAATAAACCTATTCTCGAAGGGAGAATATGTTGTTGGCTCTTGGTATTCCAAGAATTGATGCAGCCAAAAGGCCACTTCTACCCAAAATACACAAAAACTTTAACGGTTTGCCCGTTTCCTAGATTATTACTCATTAAAACAGTATACACACGAAGAATTGTAATTTTATGGCCCATACAAATGGTGGCCAATCACACTGGAATAGCACCTCACAACTTTTAAAACTTACCTCCCGCAACTTCACAACTTTCAACAATTTACAATATTGCGACTTCGCAACTTGCAGCAAATTCCATACCGCTTGTTGCAACACTTAACATTTAGCATTTAACCGTGCCCTTATCCCATGTGATACACGATATGCTCGCATCGCATCACAATTAACATAAATTACTGTAACTTAGAACCTTACCACGTCGCAAAGTAAATAGCTTACCCTGCGATGTCCTAAACACAAACCATAAATTTTGCGATGTGAAAATTTGTGATTTCCTCCCCACCATTGATCTACGCTAGATCCAACGGTCCTCACTTCTCCTTTACTCCTTCACTTCGCATCTCAATTCAAACAAATTATTGCATGAAGCTTTAACGCATAACTCAAAATTCTGCGATGTGCGATGGCCGATTGCACGAAACTTCAAATTTTTCACGATTCAACAATTTCTCTCAAACCTTTTACACATAAACGTCATTGTGTCATTAATTTTCGCATCACCAATCAACATGCTTGGAATGTGTTGTGGAATAATGTGATTTTAAACTCAACAGCGAAATAAAGACGATAATTAACACAAAAAGGAGAATTAACACACACAAATACTTGGAATTAATCAGAGATTTGAATGCACAGAGCCGAGCCCTTTGATGGTTCGATGTTTACAATGATTTCTCCTCTCTGTCCACTTCTCTACCACACTACTCGCACACTCCTATCAAACTTCACTCTTTCCATCTACCCTATCACATTTCACACCTATTTACACTTCCATCTAACTGAATTTTTCATTTATTAGCTTTCAAACAAACTCTATCTTATCCTCTTAATCTAATATATTTGGCTAAATCTCCTCACAGGGAGAACCAAATTTTCTACTTTTATTCATATTTAATCTAGGACATTAAAACAACTGACTTCTCGAGATTAAAACTTAACAGAATATTAATAACCAAGTTATACACCTCTTGTTAGCCACAACATGTGAACATGCAATCACATTGCTGACTAATTTCTGGATGCTCCTGCATCAGACTCCCCAAGTGAAAAGAAATATGACCTCCTGGTCATAAGCATTTTTATTTTTTTTGCTTTTCCTAGATCCCATACTTTGCTTTGTAATGATCCTTTTAATCCATTTGATTTTTTTCCATCAACTTAATTTCCTTTTCCTATTGCTCCGGGTTTCCATATTTTATGTTGTAATTTTCCACTATCTCTACCTTCACTATTCCTGTCTCTACCTTCACCATGGACTGCTTTCTTCATCTTGTTGTAACTCTTCTTGGTCTACCTTCACCATGGACTTCTTTCTTCATCTTGTTGTAACTCTTCTTGGGTATTTTCATTAACTCCCATAGTTCATCTATGGTTTCTTGCAATTCAATCTTCTGTTGCAATCTAATATTATTTCCAATTCTCTACGAATGCATTCTACTACATTCTGTCCCAGATATTGTTTCCACCCATGCTTCCTTTATGCTTTTGTAAGCATCTCCCTCTGCAATATCCAATTCCTGCTCACTGTCTGAAACCCATTTCTTTTGTTCAAATGCTTCCAACAAGTATTCCAACCATTTATTCTCTACTTGTATCATCTCAAACACATCATCAGTATGTTGCATTGCAGTTTTAACATAACTCTCCTCTCCTTCCTTGACAACCCACAGTGATTTTTCTTCAACTTCTTCACTAGTCCTACTAGTCAATTCAATATTTTCCACTTCTAGGACTGATTTTTCTTTAGCTTGAGACATAACTGCCTCACTTTCATCTTTATGGATTTCTTCTTCCTTATCACTAAGCAAACCTCTTTGTGACACTGCTTCTTCATCTTTAATCAGAATAAAATTTTGATTCTCTATTTCTGTGATAGTCCTAAATGTCTGTCCAACAATCATCCTTTGCCTATTTAAGCAAGCCAATTAATTTTTTTCCTCATCAAGAACAAGTTTCATCTCATAAGGCATTACTACTTCATCTCCATTAAAGTTACTCCCTTCATTAAAAAGGGAATTTATGAATTCCTTCTGTTATCACTCTAATAATTCCCAAAGTTGTGAGATTTTGATTTTATAGTTTTAAGAATATTAGAGGTAACCATAGACCTACTTTCAAGCTGTAGGATCTAGACTTCCTAAGGTTCAGAGAGGGCTCTCTCTATAAGATTTAACTTTGTTTTTATATATGATTTTAGGCTAGTTATATAGGGCAATTTGGTTTTGATATTTTTTTGGGTTTGGTGGGAAAATTCACTTATTGAGATGGATCATGATAGATATGTTTTTCCATTGGGAAAATGGAGTCAACGTATCAAGCAGATAGGGTAGGATCAAGGTCTAAAGTCAAATATTTTTAGGGAAAGATAGTTGAGTCACTTAAGATGTTTGTGGCTGATTGGTGAAGTGGTTTAATTTGGATAAAGATAAATCAAGGATTATTTTATCCGGATAAGGAATGAAGAGGAGAGAGGTCATTCAAAAGAGGGAGCAATTAAGGGTTCCCTACTCTAGAAATGAGCAGAAAACATCAAAATGAAAACTAGTAAATAATAGAGTTCTATTAACAAATTTTGATATATCACTTCCTGATTTTACATTTAAATTTAGAACCCATGTATGTATGAATGGAAAACATCAGAATATTTAACAAATAATAGTATAAATTACTTCACTTAAGTTGGCCCAACACATGAATCCTGAAACATGATGATTTATTAATTTGATCCATCTTGCTGACTTGAAACTTGGTACAAAAGCCCTTCAGGTAAAAAAATTTTGACTATAGAAATCTTCAAAAATTTATTCCACAATAATACTTCAAATGATGAAGTATTTATACAAATTCTAAACTAGAATATCTTGAAAAAATATCAAGATTGGCTTACAAATATCTCAAACTGTTTTACATAAAATAGAACTTAATAAAAGAACACTCAAAACCAATGAATCTATTTGGAACTATTTTTATGGATTTATGGTGACAAAATAAGAGAAATTCGAATTGGAAATCAACTCTTAGTTGATGATGAGGCTTCCAAGTCACTAACTGTCTCCTTCCTTTGTGCATTTTGCTCCAGAAATTCTGCAAAATTAGGGTCCAGGAATAACTTTTTATATCTCAATCCGAGATATATGTGTAAACAATGAAAGAGGTTATTGTATATAAATATGTTATTGAGATAAACCTCTCTCAGTTTCCTAAAATTCCACTCCAGTTATTCACAATAATCTCTGCAAAAAGATGTTTAAAACATAATTTTTCACAATCTGGAAAATAGGTTGTGCAGATGCGCATGTATCTATCACTAGTTAATACCTGTGTAAAAAGTGAGATAGGTTTTTGTATATTTTCCTCTTATTAAAATAAACCTCCTCTAGGTTTGAAAAATCCATCTTCGATTGGCCAAAATAGTTTCTATAAAACTATGACTTAAACAGGAAATTTCTAGAAAATGTCCCTTCCTGCTCTGTTTTCATCTTTTAACCTTACTATTATTTTAAATGTTTTTACTTTCACTTTGGATAAAATTCATTTTTGTTGGAGAAATTATTTTCATATCTGTTTAACTATTACTGTCTCCATGTTTACTTTTACTGTTTTACCTTGACTGCTTTGTTTTTTCTGATTTGACTTTCACTCTGACTTTTAGTTGATACACTTTAACTGTGATGCTCTTTGACTATTTTGTTTTCACTGTCACTATGAATTATTACTTTACTTTTACCATTCAATGTGTAATTTTATCATTTTGATATCTCTCTGACTTTGATTTATTTATTTCTTTGTATGCAAACTGTTTGTTTTAATGAAGTTTTTTGAATTAAAATCTGAGAATTTGGAGCAAACAAGTTTGTCAACTAGTATTGAAACTGTTGGCCCAATTTTCTATTCTGAGAATAACCTAAAAAAATAAAAAAAATTGTTAATAAAACACAAGTCGGAAGGGAAGCCACTAATGAATTTAGGGAACAGAGAATACAGTGAAAGGGGTTCTAGCCATAGTAGGGGTTTCTCGCAATTTCACAGGGGTGTGGGAATAAGGGTAGAGATGGGTTCATAACTTCAAATATCTTAACAAGTTGGTGCGGGGTTATAATAGTTTACCACAGAGCAGAGTGAGTATGGTTTTTACAAATGGCAGAGATATTACCACAATGGTTCATGATTTTCATTGCATTGTTTTATTTCCTTTAGCGCAGAGTGAAACAGTGGTTTATTGCAGTGGAGGAATGATTTAATGCATTTGTGTAGGGGTGGGAAAGTAATTTTCGCATTGCAGGGTCAACAAGTAAGTGGTTTATCGCATATGAGAAAATTGATTAATATTTTTATGCGAATGGATGTGATCCAATTATTTTATGCCGCGTGGAGGAGAGATAATGGGGTAATACCGCCCATATCGCAAATCAAAAATCAATTAATGATCGTGCTATTGAAATTGCGATATGAGTTGTGATTCATTGGATTGGGTGGAGGGAGTGCGAATGGTTGAAATTAACTCATGGATTTATTGGTAAATGGGCATGGGGCCCAAGATTTCTTATGTAGCGGGGTTAATGTTTTATATGTTAAACATAGTTTAAACATAAAACTCTAATGTGTTAAGGGATAGGAAGCTTTATGTTTTACATCGCAAATAGTGTATATCTAGGTGTAATGCGACCTTAGGTGGGTTTCAATGTAAAACATATTATTTAAACCTATGGGGGAGCGGGACATATGTCACGTGGATTAATTAAACCATAGGATAAAATGAAAATGTGGGTTTTTGATATTTAACATAAGGTTTTAATTAATACGGGATGGAAGGGTATATAGTGGAGTTAATCAATAAGGTTAGTGTTAATATGAAAAATGAATATGAGTGGAAAAATACACAAATACACTAAGTAAAGTGTGTTTTAAGTGTTTTTGGCGCAATTTTTATAGTGGTGGCCCCATACTTAACTTTTACACTTAATACTTAGGATAAAGTATATTTGTGGGTTTTTTGAATATTTTTGTATGAAATGAAATTATTTAAGGGGGGTTTTTACTTTACCTAAGAAAAAAGGTGTTTTAACTTAGGAAAAGGATTTTACTTTAGGAAAATGGGTGACAATGTTGAGGAAAAGGGTTTTATAAAGGGAATCCAATACTTAGTACTAATCAGTCATTAAGCCTTGGGTCCGGTCCCAACAAAAGTCAGAGAAATGCTCTAAGCCTTTTTAACTAAAGGTTTTGAATAATGGAATGCTTTGAGGTAGGGGAAATTAGTAATTTTCCAGATGATGTTTATTACATGCCTTATGCAACTACTTTCTACCTACCCATCATTTACTCTACCATTTTTTCATTATTTTCATGGGTGCATTTGAGCTTGCAACCCTAAATCCATTTTTCTTTTAAAGCATAAACTATATAAATTTAATCTTATTTCATCCAAGGGCTCAGATTAAATTGTTGAGCTCCTCATTTGTTCTCTAACTATCTACTGATTTTCCAAGTTTAAACTGTTTGACAGATATTTATTCTCTATCTATAAACATGAAATTTAAAGCATGAAAAGTTAAGATTAAACTATTTAACCCATCATGGATTATGGCATTTTGGACAAGCTTCACATAATCATTATTTTTGTAGTAAAAGTAAATAGTAGTGGAATTTTGACTTGCATCACTTTCATGTCTTATTATTATCTCTTTTTTGTTCTTTGGGGTTCATTTTTTATTCTTTTTTATCTTTTTCTTTTCAAGTCCTTTGATATTTCTTTTAGGACTTTTACCGTCTTTTCATTTTTTATTATTTTTAAATATGGGAAAACAACTTGCAGAAAGAAAGATATGTACATATTTACAAGGCTAATTAAATTTAACTCAAAAATTATGATTCCTATTATTATAGGACACTAACACCTTCTGCTGCAACAACTCAACTTGGTCTTCATCAGAAAGACACTCTTCATCATACCTTGCTTGACAACTTTCTTCTTCATTATGCTTTGATAGATAAACTTTAGTTTTGCTTGAGACAATTCCAAGAGATGGATTGTCTTCTACACAACCTGAAAACACATTCAAATTTTCAGGATTAAACTCACAAGACCCAGTGGTATTCTTTGATGACTCAATCACCAAATCTTTCTTTGGCTGCTCCAAGTCTTCTATAAGACTCAAAAAATCTTCAATGGTCTTCTTTTAAGCCTTCTCAAGCATAACATATGAATTCTTGATATCATCTTTTTTCTCTTTCTATTCTTGGCCATCATCATAAGACAAGTCCTCCTTGTTTTCAACTTTCACAGCAGGTTGGAAACTATTGCTTTCACTCAGTTGTGCATGTGCATGTACATGAGACTCAGCTGTCTCATTTTCTTCTTGAACATAATTCACATTTTGTCCTCTCCCTTCTTCCTTTATGACAACATCATCAAATTGTCTTTATTTACCTATTTCACCTGCAAACATACACAAGATATCAGTTTTAAAACATTAAGACCTCTTGGCATCACTTGAAACTTCAGTCTTCAAGTATTCTCCCAACTTAGCAGCCTCGTAATTTCCCCTTAAAAAAATTTCATTGTTGTCTTCTATAGAATTTTTCACTCTCTCTTCTATAATATTTTTCACCTTTTCAGTTGCTGCTACATTTTCTTCCAAGAAAATATTTTGACTTTGTTTGTTGCAACTGATAAATTCTTCTTCATGATTTTCATTTATGAAAATCTCTTTGTCTTCCTTCTTCAACTATTCATCTGACTCTATCTTGGACTGTAGAGGCTTACTATTATCTCTCACTTGTTGCTGCACATTTTCTTTGTGCATAAGAGTTTCAAAACTCTTACTAACCTCTGATCCACACACTTGCTTCAATTTCAATTGATTTTGTTTTGCAACCTCATCCTTATTGTTTTCCAAAACAACTCCCTCCTCTTCCAGCTTCAGTTTTGTATGTTAGACCTGTATCCTTTTTTTTACTAGCCTTTCTTCTAGAAGTAACAATTCCTCATATAAATCAGTAAAATCACTTTGGACTGAGTTTACATCATTCATGTCATATTTACCATTGGTGTTCTCTACCAACCAATATTCTAAAATTTTTCCTTATTCCTCAAAGTATGAGCCTCTTCCTTCTGGCATAAGGCCTTCATCAACTCTAATGATTATTATACCTGTATGCTTCTCTTCATTTCCATTCTCCTTAGAAACAATATTTAGTAATTGTTTCTCATCTTCTTTATGAAACAACACTGCTTCATCTCCCTCTTTAACAGAAATCAGATTATGTTATTCCTTCTTTCTATTTCTTGGAGGCTGAAACTCTTCTTTATATTCTTTAAACAAATTTGCATCCTGTGACTATCTTTCAGCTTCTTCATTCTCCCTAGGGTTCATTCTATATGCTTCTTTTTTTGGTAAACTTTCACCCGGTATTAAATCTATGTGATGACTGGTACTTCTAACTGGTGGAAATTTACTTGGTAATTCATCAATAACTATATCAGCATAATCCTCTAACTTATTTTTAATCTCCACAGGCATATTGTCTAAATTTGTAGAATTCAGAATTACCTTGGGTTTACTGACAATAGAAAAATGCATTTCTTTCTCCTTCTTGACTTCTTGCAGCAATTATTTTCCACTAATCATCATAACACTATTCATAGCCGCTCTTTTGTCTGCTTCATCCTTCAAAGGTAACAACGTGTACTTCTTTCCATCCTTCTCTACAGTATAAGTATTCATTTTTCCATCATGAATGGCCTTTCTGTCAAAATTCCAAGGCCTTCCCAGCAATACATGTCACACGTCCATTGACATCACATCACACAATATTACATCCTTATATGTACCGATCTGTATCTCTACTTTGCATTGTTTTGTCACCAAAATCTGATGTCCCTTATGTAGCCACGACACTCTGTAGGGAGTAGGGTGTACCATCTTAATCAACCCCAATTTCTCAACCATATCTATAGAAACAAGATTATTAGTGCTTCCATTTTCAATCACAACTTTGCAACATTTTTATTTAGACTTGCATACAGTCCTGAATAGGATCTTCCTTTGAGCTGGCTCATTTTCATCCTTCTCCGCTTTAAGCAATACTCTTTTGAGAAATAAATACTCTCGTTCCTGAGGTGGTTCTTATTTTTCTGTGACCTGAGGATTTTCTTCCTTTATTCTTCTTACTTTTTTTCCTCACCATCTTCTCCTCTGCCTTCAAAGCTACTTGATAGGAATCCTCAATTGTCTTCAAACTCAACAAGCTGATTTCATCCTGTATGTAATACCTTAAACCATTGATGTATCTAGCTAATTTCTCCATATCATATTCAAAATTTCCTAATCTAATACTCAACTCGTAAAAATCCTCTGTATACTCTTTGACAGGCATTCATTTCCATCTCAAATTCTGCAACTGTTTGAAAAGATTCAATTGATAGTCTTTTGGCATAAAAAATTTCTTCAATTTACTTACAATTTTGTCCCATTTCTTGACCTTAGGCTTTCCCTTTCTAATCCTAGATGTCTGTAGTTCATCCCACCAGATAGATGCATGACCCTTCAAATTGGTAGTTGCAAACGTTACCTTCTTCTTATCTTCGACCTCTTCTAAGTCGAAATACTTATCCACCGAAATGATCCAATCTATCAACTCATCCACATTAATGTTCCCCTCATATGAAGGAATCTCCATTCTTGGTTTTCCACTAACCTTTTCTGATATCTTGAAAACATTAGTTTCCTTGCCTTCTTCTTCTTATTCTTCTACAGAAGATTCTTTTGTTGCGTTGACATCTTCTTCATCGAGTGCTCTCTTCTAGGGAGTATATTGTCACTATCCTTGTACGAAGGTGGTGAATCTCTTCGAGTAAGGTTGTGTTTGTTGTAATTCTTCCCTGAGCCATGCCAACTCCTCTCCTAGGTGGCATATTTGCTACAATACTCGAGGACATAACTCAAATTTGTAATATTCCTAAATTTTCGCATGATATTTGGAATATTAGAGTTCTTAATTTCCATAATTAATGAAGTAAATAAGAGGGTGGAGGGACCCAAAAACACCAAAGATGAATAAAATCCACTTTTGATGTGTATATGTGGATATTCAGATCTAGATATACATAATGGAGTAGTGGAGAAACTACTTAATGTGAAAGGAGTGGAGATCATGTCTCATTAATGAGAAAGATCATGGAGGTTGAATAAGTCAACTAAGATCTTGGAAGGAATCAAAGGTAAGATTCTAGAGCATTTATGATGAGATGATGGAGGAAGTGGTGCATTAATGCACACATGATGGAGAGGGTGATCATTACATTCACACATGATGGAGATCATGGAGAGAGAACACAGACAACATGGAGACCTATATCCACATGTACACCGCAGTTATGAGGTGGGCCAAAGCATGAGCAGGTTCACAAACTATATAATGAGGATGAAGGAAACATAGAAGGAATGATTTATATTACTATTGATGTATGATCTATTTAGATCTGGATTTTTCAGGTGACATCTCCATGCAATCTTATGTTGTTTAGCTAAGTTGCAGTGTTGTTTAGCACATGGTGTTCCCGAGTGGGAATCCCACCTATTTCCTTGAGTGATCTCTAAGAAAGTGTATTTTCACTACACTCATCATTAGGCATTGGTTCCATATTTTTCCTACTTTCTACAAAACATCCATATTCAAAAATTTCACATTTTGAAGATCAGTTTGAGAGGAGGAGGTTGTCCTTCAATATTTCAGTTGAGGACCCGATGAAGGATTCATCCTATCAGCTTGAGCTTCAATATCTACCTTCCAGTACTTCAGATCTATATTAGGCATCAAGCCATCTATTATTCATCTCCTAGTAGCAGCATTTCCATCAGGAATTGTGCAGTCCATTCTTATAGATCTAATGGAGAAGGGAAGTTGCTAGCATTTCAGCTAGTAATATAGTGAGGGATCATCCCCTCAACTTTCCATCACTATTTCCATCTTCCTGGAACTTATTACACCATATTTCAATAGGCATAGAGTCTCTCCCTCTTGTAAAGTGCAGTTTATGTAGCAGCTGCATGTTCAGTTTCTACAACTTGAAGGAGGAGGAAGTAGAGACAAGATCTTAAGCTCCTAGCTTGTAGAAATGAAAGAGGGATCAGCCCTCAAAGCTTAGGTATATTTGTATAACATATTGCAGCCATATTTGGATCAAATCTAGCTTCAGATCTGAATAACCCAACAATCAAAGGATCAAACCCCAAGAGGGTAAATTTCCAATCTCATAGATCTGGAATTTCCTTTATCGGTTATCTTGGGTTACCATCATAGAGCCCAGATCTATAACCTTGGCATCAACAGAGTTCCATATTTCTATAGATCTGCATTTCCCTTTTCATCCTACAGTCATATATTAATTATCTACTGAAGGGACAGTGCAATATTTTCTTCCAGCAGCTCTCCAGTTACACAGTGCCTACTTTGGCATATTTTCAGGGTCATTCTAGGCCATCTCTTTGGCTCGATTACCTCATATTTTTTACATTGTTGTAACTGAATATTCCCCTATGAATAAAATGGTTCATCTATTCTATCTATATCTGTGTTGATCATAAAATTACATGTACATTTTCTGTGTTACAAATATTATGTTTTTGTATCAATGCATTATTCCATTTTGGGATATTACAGTGGTATCAGAGCATGATCTTTGGCTCAGCTTGTGGACATTTTGACAATGTAAGAAAAGCAAATAGTATAGATCTACTATGGAGGGATTAATTTTTTCCTCATATTCCTTTATATCTATGAAGAATCTCCTTAAAAAGATCGATGAAACAAGAAGAGAAAGGAAAAGAGAAACCTCAAGAAGGTTTCAAGATGAAGAAGGTCCTAGCACTTCTTTTCAGCAAAAGAAAAGACTGAAGAAGAAAAAGCTTCACATTATTCCACAAGATCCACTTTGTTTGAGAAAGAGGAATAATTTGAATATGATGAAGGCTTGGGTCATGAGACCCTAAGTAAATATCTGTCTGAATGCAACTCACAACCTAGAGAATTGTAGGAGAATCTCTCTCTCCAACAGTTTCTGCAACTCAGAGAAGAGAGGAGATCCAGATGCAGCAATAGAAGAAAGAGGCATATATTATTCTTGCCTACATATAATGGGTCTTCCACAAGCACATTGAAGGCTTGAAGGGAAAAATTATTTACATTCTTTCTAAAATATCCTATATCAAAAAGAGAGGCTGTGGATTTTGCAGCGTTGCACCTAGATGGTGAAGCAAGAAATTGGCGGTTCAGTAATGTATCACACATGGAAGTGTCTACTTATAAATATTTTATGTAAAGACTAAAGAAGAAATATGGTAGGAGGAAACCAAAGACATCTCACATAGTGACATCTCCCATCATCAAGGAGATAGTACATGAAGATCTAAAAGAATATGTCATCACTATCACTCAGGAGGAGGACCCTCTACCACCACCAGCTAAAAATGTGCTTATATCAAGAGGAGGATCACTTGCATATTTTCAAGATGGTATAGAGTTCTTGACATTGGGATCCCCATGAATGATTGATGATATGCATGATCGAGAGGAGAGAAATACCAGCAGTGGTACACTTATAGAAGTGCAGCCATCACCCTTACCAGTAGTTGGAGGGACTATTGTTCTGGTTGGAGGAACTCTTGTGGTCTTGCAAGAGGTTCCCACACATCAGTTGATCCAAGGTATGCAACCAATTTAATCTCATATTGTTTTAGTACCTCTTATTGAAACTTATGGGCACATTCCATCGGGGCTATTCCATGACCAAGGGTTAGAATTTTTTTTTGGTTTGGAGCAGCATCATATCACTACGCAAAGGAACCTTGATCTAATCAAGGAGGAGATGAGATCCCATCCTAGTTTGTCATTGATGAACTATATTCAACTCTTTGAGTTGAAATGTATTATTTTAGAAGATGGGATGAGTACGATCCTATGTACAATGGTTGGCTATGAGTTTAGCATTGTGCCTTACTTTGAGACAACACATGTATCACCTTGCAGATCTACAATGATGTTAATGATCAGAAGTGAGAAGAAGAGGACCCATTACTTATGGGAGCAATCAAATGGCAGCTTCATTCATGAAGAAATGGAGGAAAGGCTGATAAATGGTAGACATCTTGAGATGAGGAATATTTTCTCCTTTCTAGGTGACACTTTCTCAATGAGAATCTCATAGCTCAAAGAGAAATTTCTACCTGCAGTAGATCCATAACCTTATTGGTTTTGGAGGGCCATTGATGAGAAGAATATCTCATGGAGAGATATCATTGGAGGTGCACTTCAACATATCATGGATTGAAAAGATCTTCATCAGATTGAGGTGGATGGAATTCTACAATGGGAGGATACCATTTTTTTGCACAATGAGATCCATCATTCTTATTGGGATGAATGGTTGATGATGTTGAGCAAGGGGTTTCCAAACCACTTGTAGATCTATGATACATGGCAGCAATAAGCATGGTTTCACTGGTTGCTTTTGGGTGAGTATGGTTACCACTCAATGGGTCATTTTTTTCTGATTCATGCCTTGCATATAACTAGAAAAATGCAGAGGAAAAAGGCATTGTTACTTTGGTTGTTGATGAGAGAGTTTTGACATCACATGATATATCTTATGTCCTTGTATTTACTCTTCTTTGGGATATGTCTCATGTCTTTACATGTATTTCTGTTTGGGATGTATCTCATGTTCATGTATGTACTTGGGTTTGGGAGAAATTATAACTCTCACATGATGTGGCATAAGGGAGCTTTTTTGTATTATGTTGATGAGACATTTCACATGTCCACTACTATATTTTTGCTCCATGACTTGCACCATGATAATGCAAGGAGGCAGAAATAATCCTTGTTGCTATGGTTACTATTGGGAGAGTATGGACTAAATTCTTCCCATACATTGCATGACATTGTTGGAGGATGGAAACAGGAGGCCTTACAGTGTTGGCTTCTGTTGGGGGAATATGGTCATTGTAGATGGTATAATGATGATGTGATGGGGCAGAAGATGCCTTGTTAAGGTGGCTTCTCTTGAGAGAATATGGCCACTACATTTGGTATAATGATGATGTGGTATGGCAGAAAGAAGCATTGTCGCGGTGGCTTCTTTTGAGTGAGTATGGATCTCACATTTATATTCATGCATATTTGGCATGGCAGCAAAAAGAATTGTTGTGGTGGCTTCTTTTGAGAGAGTATGGCTCTCTTGTTTGCTTTCATGATGATCTAGCATGGCAGCATAAGGCTTTGCTATGTCGGTTGTTACTAGGAGAATATGGTTTGACATTGTTTATGTTTTCCCATATGTCTCTAATTATTGTTTGTCACTATTGTTATGTGATGTTTGGTTCCTACATGGCCAATAGGGCTAATGATGAGAGCATTGAGATATGTAATCTACTCTATGTATCATGGGTTGGAGAGATATTTCATAAGTTGGGACTTTCCACTTTGGGAATGAACCACTTCATCTTATGTATCTCATGTATAGAGAATAACCTTAGTCATCATATGGTTTCCACTTGGAGATTCATTGATAAGGAAGGGTATCTAACTTTTCAGTTGGAGGCCATTCAAGACATTTTAGAGAGGCATCTTGGGAACTAGACATGCAAGACACATTATGACAGATGGTAAGGCCTTCCACATTAGGATGCCATTTGGAGGGCAGATGTTTTCCGTAGCATCCACTTTTGTAGTTTCTTGAGGACAAGAAACATTTTTCTGGGGAGGACTGTAATATTCCTAAATTTTCACATGATATTTGGAATATTAGAGTTCTTAATTTCCTTAATTAATTAAGTAAATAAGAGGGTGGAGGGACCCACAAACCCAAAGATGAATAAAATCCACTTTTGATGTTTGTATGTGGATATTTCAGATCTGGATCTACATAATGGAGTAGTGGAGTAGCTACTTACTGTGAAAGGAGTGGAGATCATGTCTAATTAATGAGAAAGATCATGGAGGCTTAAGCAGTCAACTAAGATCTTGGAAGGAATCAAAGGTAAGATCCTAGAGCATTTATGATGAGATGATGGAGGAAGTGGTGCATTAATGCACACATGATGGAGAGGGTGATCATTACATTCACACATGATGGAGAGCATGGAGAGACAACGCAATCAACATGGAGACCTATGTCCACATGTACAACGCAGTTATGGGGTGGGCCAAAGCATGATAAGGTTCAAAAACTATATAACGAAGATGAAGGAAACATAGAAGGAATGATTTAGATTATTATTGATGTATGATCTGTTTAGATCTAGATTTTTCAAGTGACATCTCCATGAAATCTTATGTTGTTTAGCTAAGTTGCGGTGTTGTTTAGCACATGGTGTTCCCAAGGGGGAATCCCACCTCTTTCCTTGAGTCATCTCTAAGGAAGAGTATTTTCCCTACACTCATCATCAGGCATTGGTGCCATATTGTTCCTACTTTCTGCAAAACATCCATATTCAGAAATTGCACATTTCTGAATTTCAGTTTGAGAGGAGGAGGTTTCCCTTCAATATTTCAGTTGAGGAACCGGTGAAGGATTCACCTTATCGCCTTGAAATTCAAGATCAGCCTTACAATGCTTCAGATATATATCAAACATCAAGAAATCTATTATTCATCTCCCAGCAACATCATTTTCATCAGGAATTGTGTAGTCCATTCTTGTAGATCCAAGGGAGAAGGGAATTTGCTAGCATTTCTAAGGGAGAAGGGTAGATCTAGTGAGGGATCAAACCCTCACCTTCCCATCACTATTTCCATCTGCCTGGAACTTATTGCACCATAATTCAGCAACAATAGAGTCTCTCCCTCTTTTATAGTGTAGTTTCTAAAGAAGTTGCATATTTAGTTGCTGCAACATGAAGGAGGAGGAAGTTGAGAGAAGATCTCAAGCTCCTAGCTTGTAGATCTGAAAGAGGGATCAACCCTCAAAGCTCAAATCTATTTGTATAAAATATTTCAGCCATATTTGGTTTATATCTAGCTTCAAATATCCATAGCCTAGAAATCAAAGGATCAAACCCCAAGAGGGTAAATTTCCAATCTCATAGATCTGGAATTTCCTTTATGGGTTATCTTGGGTTACCATCATAGAGCCCAGATCCAGAATCTTGGCATCATCTGAGCTCCATATTTCATATATCTGGATTTCCCTTATCAGCCTATAGTCATATATTCATTATCTGCTGAAGGGAAAACACAATATTTTCTTCTAGCAGCTCTCCAGTTACACAGTGCCTACTTTGGCATCTTTTCAGGGTCATTCTAGGCCATCTCTTTGGCTAGATTACCTCATATTCTGTACACTGTTGTAACTGAATATTCTGTTATGAATAAAATGGCTCATCTATTCTGTCTATATCCATGTTGATCATAAAATTACATGTGCATTTTCTGTGTTACAAATATTATGTTTGTATGTTAGTGCATTATTCCATTTTGGGATATTACAGTGGTATCAGAGCATGATATTTGGCTCAACTTGTGGACATTTTGATAACACAAGAAATGCAGATAATAGAGATCTAATATGGAGGGATTAAGTTTTTCCTCATCTTACTTTAGATATATGAAGGATCTATTTAAGGAGGTCAATGAAACAAGAAGAGAAAGGAAAAGAGAAACCTCAAGAAGGTTTCAAGATGAAGAAGGTCCCAGCACTTCTTTTCAGCAACAAAGAAGACCAAAGAAGCAAAGAGCTTCCAATTATTCTACTAGATCCACTTTCTTTGAGAAAGAGGACTGGTCTAAATATGATGAAGGCTTGGGGCATGAGACCCTATCTAAATATATTTCTGAGTATAAGTCACAACCTAGAGCATTGAAGGAGAATATCTCTCTCCAACATTTTTTGCAACTTAGAGAAGAGAGGAGATCCAGAAGTAGCAATAGAAGAAAGAGGCATAGATTCTTCTTGCCTACATTTTATGGGTCTTCCAAAAGCACATTGAAGGCTTGGAAGGAAGAATTATTTACATTCTTTTTGAAATATCGTATATCAGAAAGAGAGGTTGTGGAGTTTGCAGCGATGCACCTAGATGGTGAAGCAAGAAATTAGTGGTTCAGTCATTTATCACACACGAAAGTGTTTGCTAATGCAGATTTTATGCAAATACTAAATAAGAATTATAGTAGGAGGAAACCAAAGACGTCTCACATAGTCACATCTCCCATCATCAAGGAGATAGTACATGAAGATATAAAAGAATACGTCATCACTATCACTAAGGAGTAGGAGCTTCTACCACCACCAGCTGCAGATGTTCTTATATCAAGAGGAGGATCACATGCATCTTTGCAAGATGGTCTTGAGTTCTTGAAATTGGGAGCCCCATGCATGATTGATGAGATGCATGACGAGGAGGAAACAGATACCATCACTGGTACACTTATAGAAGTGCAGCCATCACCCTTACCAGCAGTTGGAGGGACTATTGTTATGATTGGAGGAACTCTTGAGGTCTTGCAAGAGGTTCCCACACATCAGTTGATCCAAGGTATGAAACCAATTTCATCTCATATTGTTTTAGTACCTATTATTGAAACTTATGGGGACATGCCATCAGGTCTATTGCATGACCAAGGATTACAAAAAATGTTGATTTGGAGCAGCATCATATCACTACGCAGAGGACCCTTGATCTAATCAAGGAGGAGATGATAACGCATCCTAGTTTTTCATTGATGAACTACATTCAACCCTTTGAATTGAAATGTATAATTTTAAAAGATGGGATAAGTATGATCCTATGTACAATGGCTAGCTATGAGTTGAGAATTGTGCCTTACTTTGAGACAACACATGTATCACCTTGCAGATCTACAACATTTTTAATGAGCAGCAGTGAGAAGAAGAGGACCCATTCCTTATGGGAGCAATCAAATGCAACTTCGTTCATGAAGCAATGGAGGAAAGGATGATAAATGGTATAAATCTTGAGATGAGGAATATTTTCTCCTTTCTAGATGACACTTTCTCAATGAGAATCTCACAGCTCAAAGAGAAACTTCTACATGCAGCAGATCCATAACCTTATTGGTCTTAGAGGGCCATTTATGAGAAGAAGATCTCATGGAGAGATCTCATTGGAGGTGCACTTCAACATATCATGGAGTGAAAAGTTATTCATCAGTTTGAGGTGGATGGTATTATACAATGGGAGGATACCATGTTTTTGCAGAATGAGATCCATCATCCTCATTGGGATGAATGGTTGATGTTGTGGAGCAAGGAGTTGCCAAACCACTTGCAGATCTATGATACATGGCAGCAAGAATAATGGCTGCACTGGTTGCTTTTGGGTGAGTATGGCTAACACTTAATGGGTCATATTTTTCTAATTCATGCCTTGCATATCACTAGAAGAATGCATAAGAAAAAGGCATAGTTACTTTTGTTGTTGATGAGAGAGTTTGGACATCACATGATATATCTTATGTCCTTGTATTTATTCTTGTTTGGGATACGTCTCATGTCTTTACATGTATTTCAGTTTGGGATGTATCTCATGTTCATGTATGTACTTGGGTTTGGGAGAAAGTATAACTATCACATGATGTGGCATAATGGAGATTGTTTGTATTATGTTGATGAGACATTTCACATGTCCACTACCATATTGTTTCTCCATGACTTGCACCATGATAATGTAAGGAGGCAGTAATAATCCTTGTTGCTATGGTTACTATTGGGAGAGTATGGAGTGAATTCTTCCCATACATTGCATGAAATTATTGGAGGATGGAAATAGGAGGCCTTAGAGCCCTGTTAAGGTGCCTTATCTTGAGAGAATATGGCCACTACATTTGGCACAATTATGATGTGGAATGGAAGAAAGAAGCATTGTTGTGGTGGCTTATGTTGAGTGAGTATGGCTATCACATTTATATTGATGCAGATTTGGCATGGCAACAAGAAGCATTATTGCGGTGGATTATTTTGAGATATTATGGCTCTTTTTTGTGTTTTCCCATATTTCTCTAATTCTTGTTTTTCACTATGGTGATGTGATGTTTGATTCCTACATGGCCAATAGGGCTAATGATGAGGGAATTACGATATGTAATCTACTCTATGTATCATGGGTTGGAGAGATATTTCATAAGGTGGGACTTTCCACTTTGGGAATGAACCACTTCATCTTATGTATCTCATGTATAGAGAAGATCTTTGGTCATCATATGGTTTCCACTTGCAAATTCATTGATAAAGAAGGGTATCTAAATTTTTAGTTGGAGGCCATTCTAGACATTCTAGAGAGGCAGCTTGGGAGCTGGAAATGCATGACACATTGTGATAGATGGGAAGGCCTTCCACATGAGGATGCCATTTGGAGGGAGGATGTTTGCTGTATCATCCACTTTTGCAATTGCTTGAGGACAAGCAACATTTTGCTGGGGAGGACTGTAATATTCCTAAATTTTCACATGATATTTGGAATATTAGAGTTCTTAATTTCCATAATTAGTTAAGTAAATAAGAGGGTGGAGGAACCCACAAATCCCAAATATGAATAAATCCACTTTTGATGTGTGTATGTGGATATTTAAGATCTATATCTAAAGAATGGAGTAGTGGAGCAACTACTTAATGTGAAAGGAGTGGAGATCATGTCTCATTAATGAGAAAGATCATGGAGGTTGAAGCAGTAAACTAATATCTTGGAAGGAATCAAAGGTAAGATCCTAGAGGATTTATGATGAGATGATGGAGGAAGTGGTGCATTAATGCACACATGATGGAGATGGTGATCATTACATTCATACATGATGGAGATCATGGAGAGATAGCACAGTCAACATGGAGACCTATGTCCATAGGCACATCGCAGTTATCAGGTGGGCCAAAGCATGAATAGGTTCACAAACTATGTAATGAAGATGAAGGCAAAATATAAGTAATTATTTATGTTATTATTGACTTATGATCTATTTAGATATTTATTTTTCAAGTGACATCTCCATGCAATCTTATGTTGTTTAGCTAAGTTGCAGTGTTGTTTAGCACAGGGTGTTCCTAAGAGGGAATTGCACCTCTTTCCTTGAGTGATCTCTAAGGAAGAGTATTTGCACTACACTCATCATCAGGAATTGGTGCCATAATGTTCCTACTTTCTGCAGAACATCCATATTCAGAAATTGCACATTTCTGAAGATCAGTTTGAGAGGAGGAAGTTGTCCTTCAATATTTTAGTTGAGGAACTGGTGAAGGATTCATCCTATCACCTTGAGCTTCAAGATCAGCCTTCCAGTGCTTCATATCTATATCATGCATTAGGACATCTATTATTGATCTCCCAGCAACAACATTTCCATCAAGAAGGTTTCAAGATGAAGAAGGTCCCAGCACTTCTTTTCAACAACAAATAAGACCAGAGAATCAAAGAGCTTCACATTATTCCAGTAGATCCACTTTCTTTGAGAAAGAGGACTGGTCTGAATATGATGAAGGCTTGGGGTAGGAGACCCTAAGTAAATATTTGTCTGAATACAAGTCACAACCTAGACCATTGAAGAAGAATCTCTCTCTCCAACAGTTTTGGCAACTCGGAGAAGAGAGGAGATCCTGAAGCAGCAATAGAAGAAAGAGGCATAGATTCTTCTTGCCTAAATTTGATGGGTCTTCCACAGGCACATTGAAGGCTTGGAGAGAAGAATTATTTACATTCTTTCTTAAATATCCTATATCACAAAGAGAGGTTGTGGAGTTTGCAACGCTGTACCTAGATGGTGAAGCAAGAAATTGGTGGTTCAATCATGTATCATACATGGAAGTGTCTGCTTATGCAAATTTTATGAAAATACTAAAGAAGAAATATGGTAGGAGGAAACCAAATACATCTCACATAGTGACATATCCCATCATCAAGGAGATAGTACATGAAGATATAAAAGAATATGTCATCACTATCACTCAGGAGGAGGAGCCTCTACCACCACCAACTGCAAATGTGCTTATATCAAGAGGAGGATCACTTGCATATTTGCAAGATGGTCTTGAGTTATTTACATTGGGAGCCCCATGCATGATTAATGAGATACATGATGAGGAGACAGATACCAATGCTGGTACACTTATAGAAGTGAAGCCATCACCTTTACTAATAGTTAAAGGGACTATTGTTCCAGTTGGAGGAACTCTTGTGGTCTTGCAAGAGGTTCCCACACATCAGTTGATCTAAGGTATGCAACCACTTTCATCTCATATTTTTTTAGTACATATTACTGAAACTTATTGGGACATGCCATTAGGGATATTGCATGACCAAGGGTTAGAAAAAAATGCTGATTTGGAGCAACATCATATCACTGCGCAGAGGACCCTTGATCTAATCAAGGAGGAGATGAGAACCCATCCTATTTTTCATTGATGAACTACATTCAACCCTTTGATTTGAAATGTATAATTTTAGAAGATGGGATGAGTATGATCCTATGTACAATGGCTGGCTATGACTTGAGCATTGTGCCTTACTTTGAGACAACACATGTATCACCTTGCAGTTCTATAGAAATTTTAATGAGCAGCATTGAGAAGAAGAGGACCCATTCCTTATATGAGAAATCAAATGGAAGCTTCATTCATGAAGCAACGGAGGAAAGGATGATAAATGGTAGAAATATTGAGATGAGGAAAATTTTCTTCTTTCTAGATGACACTTTCTCAATGATCATCTCATAGCTCAAAGAGAAACTTCTACCTACAGCAGATCCAGAACGTTATTGGTTTTGGAGGGCCATTGATGAGAAGAAGATATCATGGAGATATCTCACAGGAGGTGCACTTCAACATATCATGGAGTGAAAAGTTCTTCATTAGTTTGAGGTGGATGGTATTCTACAATGGGAGGATACCATGTTTTTGCAAAATTAGATCCATCATCCTTATTGGGATAAATGGTTGATGATGTGGAGCAAGGGGTTTCCAAAACACTTGCAGATGTATGATACATGGCAAAAAGAATCATGGTTGCACTAGTTGCTTTTGGGTTAGTATGGTTACCACTCAATGGGTCATATTTCTCTGATTCATGCCTTTCATATCACTGGAATAATTCATAATAAAAAGGCATGGTTACATTTGTTGTTGATGATAGAGTTTGGACATCACATGATATATCTTATGTCCTTGCATTTACTCTTGTTTGGGATATGTCTCATGTCTTTACATGTATTTCTGTTTGGGATGTATCTCATGTTCATGTATGTACTTGGGTTTGGGAGAAAGTATAACTCTCACATGATGGGGCATAAGGGAGATCGTTTGTATTATGTTGATGAGACATTTCACATGTCCACTACTATATTGTTGCTCCATGACTTGCACCATGATAATGTAAGGAGGAAGCAGGAATCCTTATTTCTATGGTTACTGTCGGTTCTCTAAGGTGACTATTATAGGCAACCTCTAAGCTTATCATTCAATTTTCAACCTAGGGTAAGTCTTCTCATTTCAAGAGTGCAAGCACAGTATATGTGAGTGACATTGGAGACAACTACTCTATATTACTATGAATAAGATCAACTAATTCTCGAAGTTCAATCAACTCAAAGGGAATGGAATTTGTAAATTACCATTAACTATCCTATCTAAATAAGCCTAGTGAGAATAATCTATGATTGAACAACACACTCAATGAATTGAACAACAGTATTACTGAATGGAAAAACAAACTCAATGAATTGAACAACAATTTCTTAGTTTAATTTTGCAATGGAATTCTCTTGTGAAATAACTGACTAACATTCTTCTATATTAAGCACAACAAGAAACCTTATAGTACCGATGGAAAGATATAATTCTTGGTGATATAAAGCATTGAATAGAGATCGTGATAAAGTGTATAAAAATATATAAAGTAATTGAGAAAATGATGAAAATTTCCAATAGTTATAGAACTATTACTGTAAACCAACAAACATCAGAAATAAACTGCTTGAGTGGCAGAGGAAACTACAACATCACACGCATAGAAGTTTAACAAGTAGAAATATATCTCATAGAATGCATTAGATAATTGAACATAAATTAATTAACATACAGTACAGAGGTGAGCGTGGAAACTCCCAGGGCTGGGCCCAAACCACTAGAAGTCCAACGCGATGGAAAGCTCAGGAAATGATTATTAAAAATGCCAAAATTCTTTATTAAAAGACTCAAGACATGAATACAACTCGACAGTTCTGTCCTGATACGCCTATTACAGAAAAGTAATTCTTATTTCGCCTCCCACTCTTTCGTCCATCCTTGGCCTTTTTAAAGGTGATTTCACTTAGTAGAATGGTATTTCCCAAACAACAGCCCGCTGAGCGTGGCTATCATTTGAGTTATTTGGACGTGGATCTGTCTTTCTACCTTCTGCTCGTCTCTGGGGGTTATTGTGGATTCATATCCTCTGTATTTCAATTGTCTTTTGGTCTGCGTCAATTCGACTACCTCATTTTCTTGCAAATAGAGATGAAATAAGTAAAATCCTTTTTGTTTTGAACATGCTTATTATTGTTAGTCTATTTGTCCTGATTTTTCATTAACCCTCGTTTCCTTTACTGTTAAGATGAGAGAAATTATAAAAATGTATGATAATTCGAAGTAAACATGGGGTGAAAACATACCTTAATTCTGGCCCAACATACTCCCCTTCTTACCTATTTGCAGGTCCTCATGCAAAAAATGGTTGAGATGCAATTGTGTCAAG
Organism: Pinus albicaulis; assembly: GCA_034641835.2. NCBI lineage: Eukaryota > Viridiplantae > Streptophyta > Pinopsida > Pinales > Pinaceae > Pinus > Pinus albicaulis. The sequence goes on along the minus strand of CM076577.1, from coordinate 609,893,179 downwards.
GAGTAGGCAGGGTAGAATTCTTCCTTATATGCTCCGAAACCCTGTTTCTGTCTAATTTTCGCAAAGGAAATGTTTGTGTGCCCTTCTGCCAGTTCGTAGTCATGATCATAACCCTCAGGGGGGTACCAGATGAGAGGGCATCTATACCTTCACCCTAACCATGCAGGACCCATGTTGAAGACCAAGTTACTATATGAAAGGAATCTGGAGGCGGCCGCTTTGAATTTTCTATAGCCAAATGGCTCCCTATTCTTTACATTTTTTATGGAGGCCATCCATATTTGTTTGGCTGCTGTCAAGGCTTCTTCTTGAATGTCTTCAAAATATTCCCGCCCATGCTCTATAATGTCTTTATGGATGGGTCCCATCTTAGTCCTTAAACCCTTTCTTCGCATGAAATTATTGTGTTGGATGAATAGCTGCAAGGGTTTAGTAGGCTCTTCTCTGACCCACAATTCTAGGCCATGTTATCTATTTTGGAAAATATTATAGGCTTTGGCCCACCTAATCTGGTTCTTAGCGAACGAGAGGAAGGCCTGGAACTGAACATCTCCTATAAAGGGACTAGGATTGTTTTCCCTGTCCTCTTCTAGAAGGAAGTTGTGCATGTAAATTTCACATAAAAGGCATTGGACTTGTTCATCTTGATCATTGCAGTAGTGGAAAAAATCCTCTATGGTTTTGAAATTTGTGGGCTTCCTTGCCCTGATGACCTTGACTTTTAGAAGTAAATACCATTCCACTAGGAATAGGGCATAGTTGGTGGCTAGTGCCCTGCATATTAGTGCATCAGGATACAGAGAAAAAATTGTAGAGATTTGTTTCTTTGCTTGATCCACTTGGTCCTATGCCCTTTTTACCTTTACCTGCTCTTCTCTGAGCTGGGCAAATGTTTCATCTTCTGTGGTAGAAAGGTTTGTGAATTTCTTTAGCAGTGCCTGATACTCTTATGTGGGTACTACTTCCTTTTTTCATTGTGCCAACTCATGTTGTGTTCAAATTAATTCATTATACCATTTTTTATTGACATCTCTTTCAACTAGAGGAGCATAGGTAGGGGTTTCCTCCATTTGGGTTCCCTTTTTGTCGATGAATTCTTGCCTAGTTTGGACAGAGGCCTCGCAAGTTTCCACCATGTCTATTTGTACCTCGATCTCAATGGTGCTTGCCAAGTCAGTCTGCATCTCAACATCAACAGTATATACTAGGTCAGTCTGAATTTCATCCTCAACAATATCTGCTAGGTCAGTCTTCATTTCAGCCTCAAAAATATCTGCTAGTTCAGTCTGCATTTCAGCCTCAACAATATCTTCTAGGTCAGTCTGTGTTCCAGCCTCAGTAGTATCTAACAAATTGGTGACCAATTCTGTTTGGGTTTCTTCTATGGTCAATTATTTCTTAGGCTTCCAGGCCTTGTTTACCTCTTTCAACTGCTTCCTCAAATGTTTTATCAATTTCCTTAACCTTTTGCAGGTTCTGCTTAATTTCTTAAACTTCTTTTCAGCTAAATTTTCATTCGGTCTCGGTTCAGCAGGGGGTGGAGGAGCAACAATCTCTTTTTTAGGGATGGCAGTGTTAATTTAGGTTTTCTTGTGGTGGTGTCTTCTACCTGTACTTTAGAGTTTACTTCTATATGAGCGTCCTAGCTGGGTGAGACAATATTTCCCTCAGGTGTCAGAGGAATTGTTTTCGTGCTTGTGTGTTTTTCCAAGGGGATGGTGTTGTGTAACCAGCTCCAAAAAGATAATAAAAGAGATATCAACGCCTTAGAAATGAGCCACTTCGAGGGGGCAAACTCCAATACATTACATAAATGAACAATTCTTTGATGATACAATTTACAAAACCTCCTTTCTATATATAGGAGACCATGGGGCCATAATTTAATCCTAGTGGGCCACAATGTAATCCTAGCCGACCTAACAATAATAATTTAAGGGCACAATAATAACAAAATGGGGGTTACAAGGGTTCAATAATAACAATAAGGGGGTTACACTAACAATAATAAGGGACTATACTAGTGATATAGGGGACCAAGAGTGCCCCTCTCCTTCAAAAAGTGTTGTCCTCAACGCTTGAGTAGCTCCAAAGCTTCGTATAAAATTCTCATCCCCCCATGTAGAATATTTAGTGGGTAAGTTCTTCCACTTGATGAGATACTCTGAAATTGATCGATTCCGTAGCTATCGACTTCTTGTTTCCGTGAATGCTTCAGGTTCCAATATGATTTTTCTTCCTCACCAAGTTTTGGCAATATTGTTTGAACCGGAAGATTTTCACCTATAACCTTCTTTAAGCAATAAAAATGGAAAACTGGATGCACTCGTTAAGAAGAAGGAAGCTCCAATTTGTATGCCATAGTACCAATCTTTTGAAACACCTTGTAAGGACCATAGTACTTTGGCGATAATTTATTATCCTTCTTAGCTTGCTTGAGGGACATTTCTTTGTATGGTTGTAGCCGTAAAAATACCAGTCTCTTACATCAAAACTTCTCTCGCTGCGATGTTGGTCTGCCTGTTGTTTCATTCGATTTTGTGCCAAATTCAGGTTATCCTTTAAGAGTTGGAGAACTTGTTGATGCTCGATGTGATCTTCCACTGCATGAACCTTCGAATTTTCTCTTAAATATGATGATGGTGGATGATATCCATAAAGTGCCATAAATGGGGTCATTTTTGTTGCAGTATGGAAGGAAGTGTTATACCACCATTCAGTGAGAGGTAACCACTTGACCCATTGTGTTTGTTTATCAGATACAAAACAACGAAGATATTCTTCCAAACATTTATTTACGATCTCGCCTTGACCATTATATTGAGGATGATAAGATGAGCTATGAGCTAATCGAGTATCTTCTGACTCTAGGTAAAACCGTGATAAAATCCATTGAAATCTCCTCCCAATGTTGGATTTGGAATGGATAAAGGTTGTAGAAGTCCTGTGGTCTTAATTGCTTCCATCATTCTCCGTTGGAAAACCAAACATTCCGCCACAAAATTTTAACACGTATTTAAGGCCATCCTGGCAAATTATTTCTTTCAATTGTGGTAAGTTTTAAAAATCCTAAGTGTCCTCCTAAAGGAGAAGTGTGCAATTCCAGAAGAATATTTTTTTTTAGTTGGGAATTCTTGCAAAGATATAAGCGATCTTTGTACCATAAGGAATCATTTTTCCAACTAAATGTCTCAGATGTACTAGGATCTTGCTGCAACTTTTGAATGAGTGTCCATACATCTTTGTCCTTCTTCCATTCATCTCTTGCTTCAGTTATCCAATCTGGTTGTATAATAGAAATGGCACAAAGCAATGCTTCCACCTCTTCATTCTTTCTTGAGAGTGCATCTGCAACAACATTAAGCTTTCTTTTTTTGTAGATTATTTCAAAGTCATAACCCAACATCTTTGTGACCCATTTTTGCTACTCTTCTGAAGATAGTCTTTGTTCCAAAAAGTGTTTAAGACTATCACGATCAGTTTTTACCTTGAAGTGTCTTCCCATTAGGTAAGTTCTCCATTTCTTTAGTGCATGTAGTATTGCTAGCATTTCCTTCTCATAAATAGGTTTCTGTAAATACTTTCCTTTGATTGGATGACTTTCAAAAGCAATGGGTCTTCCTTCCTGCATTAAAACTTCACCAATTCCATTTCCTGAGGCATCACATTCCACAATAAAGGTTTTTGTGAAGTCTGGCGTAGCTAAGACCGGTGCATGGCACATTGCCTCCTTAAGACGTTCAAAGGCCTTAGTTGCTTCAGGAGTCCATGAAAGTGCATCTTTCTTCAATAATGTTGTTAGAGGTGATGCTATTCTCCCATAATTCTTAACAAACTTGCGATAATACCCTGTTAACCCGAGAAATCCTCGCAACTTCTTTATGGTTGTGGGGACTTTCCATTCCTTAATGGCTTTAATTTTGTTAGGGTCTACTTTAACACCCTTGTGAGATACAATATGACCCAGATATTCCACCTCTTGTACTCCAAAGAAACATTTGGATTTTTTTTGCATATAATTGTTTCTCCTGCAATAGTTTGAGCACCCTGTCAACATGTTCAACATGATCCTTCCAAGACCTGCTGTAGATTAGTATATCATCAAAAAATACTAGCACAAATTTTCTAAGGAAGGGTTTGAAAATGGAATTCATCAACCCTTGAAATGTAGAAGGTGCATTGGTAAGGCCAAAAGGCATGACCAAAAATTCATGACCCTCATGAGTTCGAAATGCTGTTTTTGGAATATCTTCAGTCTTCATTCTAATTTGATGATATCCTGAACGAAGATCCAACTTGGTAAAATAAATTGCTCCATGTAATTCATCCAATAATTCATCAATCACAGAATGGGAAATTTATCTTTAATGGTGAGCTTATTGAGCTCCCTATAATCCGGACACATGCGCCATGATCCATCCTTCTTGTGTACCAATACTACAGGAGCAGAGAAAGAACTTTGACTAGGTTGAATTATACCCGCCTCTAACATTTCTGCAATCATACGATCAATTTCGCTCTTTTGGAAGTAAGGATATCTATAAGGCCTGATGTTTGGAGGAACACTTCCTGGAATCAAATGAATAGCATGATCATGATCACGAATAGGTGGGAGTCCTTTGGGAGTTTCAAACACCTAGGAATGATTGTCCAAGACTTGTTGGAGATCTGCAGAAATAGATGATTTTGATGTCGGAACTTCTAGTGAGCATAATTGTGCAATTATGCCTTGTTGTTCTTTCTTTAGAAGATTTGTCATGACATTAGAGCTTATTATCCTTCCTGGCTTCCCTTCAATACCCCGTAATTCGACTTCCTTTCCTTCTGAAAAAGATTTCAAGAAAAGTTCTTGAACATTAAAAGCTACCGTCCCCAAAGATTATAACCATTGTACTCCTAGTACAACATCAACACCTCCCATAGGAATGGAAAGCATTGGACTAGTCAATATATATTCCCCCATGGTTAGCTTAATATTATGGCATTTTCCAGAGCAATTTATAGTTCCTCCATTTGCAACCATCACTTGACATTCTGGTGCTGGGTATAGGAAACAATTTAATTCCTTGGCTACCTTACAATGAATAAATTATGGGTGCTACCTGAATCAATCAACACTATTACCTTTTTCTTCTTGATTTGTCCTTGTATCTTGAGAGTTTGAGGAGTGGTAATTCCTGCCATTGCATTACACGATATGGTTGGATTCATTTCTTCCTCTTCTAGGGTTGGTTCCTGGTGTATATTCTCTTCTTGTTCATTTTCTTCTTCCTCTTCACAATCTATGTAAAATAATTTCTTCTCAGCACACTTATGACCTTTAGTGTATTTGCTATCACAACTGTAGCAAAGCCCTTTTTTCTCTTTTTTCTTCCAATTGTTGTGGTGTCAACCTTGTAGGTTGTGGAAATCTAGGCGTAGCAACACTTCCTTCTTTATAGAATTGAGTGGTAGGCTTCCTTTTCGCCATTATTTTACATTCAACTTTTCTTGCCAACCTGAATGCCTTCTCCAATGAATCTGGTTCCAAAACACGAACTTCATGTTGGATGTTATCCTTTAAAGTGCCTATGAAGAGATCGATCCTGTGGTCCTCTGGAATATCAGTTACCCTTAAATTCAATTTTTTGGAAGTCCTCAATGTGCTGCCCCACTAAACCCTTTTGTTTGAGATTTATCAATTGGCTAAAGAAGGTGTTGCTCTTTGTATCCTCATAATGTGCTATCATTTCCTCCGTAAAAAATTGACCAAGTGACAATTTTTTTACGGGAGCAAAGCCATCGATACCATACAAATGTATTTTGTTCTAAATGTAAAGTTGCAATGCGTACCTTTTGTGTGTTTTGCACATTATAGAGATCAAAATATTGCTCCATCTGTAGTATCCATGTTACAGGATCCTTTCCATCAAACTTCCTCATATCCATTTTTGGAATATGGTGGTTCTTCCCTCCAACAATAGAGTTTATGAAATCACGATTAACATTTATTTTGTTCTCATCATGATTTTCCTCTACTGTACTTTCACCATTAGGAAACATTTCTTGTATCAAATTTCCCAAACCTTCGATGTCTACTTTTAGATATTTCTTCATGTTTTCCATGTTGTCTTTCATTTTTTCATCGATCTTAGCTTCCATGCCCACTTCCATGCCATCCATCTTAGCTTCCAAACCACTCATCTTAGCTTCCACGCCTTTCTTCAAACCATCCATCTTAGTTTCCACGCCCTTCTTCAAAACTTCCATTTCATTTTTTGTTGTTCTTTGCGAGAGCGAAATTTGTTGCACTTGCTCTTGTAATTTTGATAGATCATGTTGCAATTCTTCATCTTCATGAGTCATAGTAGAGCCTTCTGAAGGCTTAATGGGTGTTGAATTCTTTTTAGGGGCCATTTTAGAATCTAATATTGATATCTATTCTACAAGATGCCCTTGGAATCAATTCAACTTGATTCTTCAAACAAGACTTATGCAATTCGGAAAAAAATACACACCTTTTACTAGCTTTGAGGAGCTCGATATTGAAATTGTATTATCTCTGTTATTTCAGATTTTCAATATCTGAAATTCCGCACTGAAGTAGCCCTCTAAATTATCTTTTGAATGCCACAGGTCTGACCTGATTTGGATTCTCCAAGACAAATTTGTGTCCAATCTCCCACAATGACCTAATTCTGGACTGGTTCAGTAGAGCGAACTTGTACGACTTGCCACGTGTCACTGTTTTGTCCTTTGTCTCTGAAATTGATAGCGAAGAAACTACAGGCCGTGTAATTGCGACCAATTTTGACGGAACTCCAATCCAATCTTCAGAGAGAGAGTTATTGAACTTTTCCCACGATCACCTCTTTGAGATGAAATTCAGGAGCCTGAAAAAGCACTACCTTCCACAGATCATATTTCCAAAAATATTGTGGACCAAGCTCTGAAATTTTTTAAAAATTTCCCTAGGATTTTAGCTTCGTACCATATGAATTTTAGATTCTGAAACTTCGTATAAAACAAGTTATAGCGAAAATTCCATGATGACCTGTTTAGGAGCCTGAAAATAGACCTAACTTCCATAGATGATATCTCCAAAAATATTTCGAACCAAGCTCTGAAATTTTTAGGAAATCTTCCTCAGGATTTCTGCTTCGTACCCTAAAAATTTCAGCTTCTGAAACTTCGTAGAAAAACAGTTATAGCGAAAATTCCACGATGACCTGTTTGGAGCAGCGAAACCCTAGAATCCAAAGCTCTGATACCAAATGTTGTGTAACCAGCTCCAAAAAGAGAAGAAAAGAGATATAAACTCCTTAGAAATGAGCCACTTCGAGGGGGCAACCTCCAATACATTACATAAATGAACAATTCTTGGATGATACAATTTACAAAACCTCCTTTCTATATATAGGAGTCCATGGGGCCATAATGTAATCCTAGTGGGCCACAATGTAATCCTAGCCGACCTAACAATAATAATTTAAGGGCACAATAATAACAAAATGGGGGTTACAAGGGTTTAATAATAACAATAAGGGGGTTACACTAACAATAATAAGGGACTATACTAGTGATATAGGGACCTAACAGATGGTGTCCCCTGACTGATTTTTGGATTCAGCCCCCTCTTCTACAGGCTCTCCCTCATTTTCTCCAACATTATTGAGAGGGCACAAGGCCCTAAAAGCCTGTGGTTCCTCTTGATAGGGTAATACCTTGGTGTGGCCCGAGCTACTAGCAGTGGCAGACTGGTCTAATGGCTCTTCTTGTTCTCCATCTTTCTCAGATAAGATTTTAGTTTCATGGGATGCCCTCATTTGCTCCAAGACTCAAGCCATATCCTCCTCATAATCTTATAAGGGTATATTTTGAGGGTTTGAGGGTAGTGAGCGGGATGGTCTTGACTCCTCTATGAATTTTGAGGTTCCTTGAAGTTTTTTGAACCACTTTTTCTTGATTGGTTCTGAAGTTGAGGCACAATTCCTTTTCCTTCTAAGTATGTTTATCCTGGGGAGCTCAATTTTGGTCCCTCTAGGGTTTTCCTTAGGTACCTATGTGGTAGGGTTAAAAAAGTTGTCCTAAGCTATCTGCTGCTTGTCCAACTCATTTATGGTTATTAGTTTGATTAGTCATGGTGACTGCAAACTGCTTGAGGGATTTTAGCTTTTTTTATTCGAACAGCAGTGTCATGTAATATAGAATTTAAGAAAGTAGACAGGTTAACTGAAATATTTTTTTTAAGCACAACTAATAGTTTAAGTTGACGGGGTTTTACCACGTCTTGGCATCCATCACATTTAATGAATCTTTGGATGAATGCTATCAGTTCCTTCCACAGTTGATTTAGAGAGGTAGGGTTAATCCCTTTTCCTTCTCGCTCCAATGGCTCTTCCAGATCCTGATATGCTGCGACTGCCTCTCATAAGAGAAGCTATTTCTCTGTCCATATCTGTCCTTCTACTATTATTCTGGAGACTTCAGTGATAATTTCTTCTGTGACCAGTATAAATCTTCCCCTGAGCTTGGTCTGTCCCTCTTGGTTTTTTGCAGGAACTCAATTTCTACGTATGTATAAAATCCTTGTAATCTTTGTAAATATGGTAGCCAGCCAGCTTGTTGGAGGAAGTTCAAAGGTTCATTGTAAATATAGCGCTAGCTGCATCTGAAATCAGGAAGTTTGAAGGTTCATTCTGGAGAGAGTTTCCTCCCATGGCTAATGTGTTTCCTTGAGCTAATTTATCCTTTTGATTGTGTTCTCTTTCGACTCCACTGTTTAGGATGAACACTGTATGCAAGAGAAAGGGAAATTGCAGCCTTCTGCAGGTAACTTGATACCTTAATTGTGATGCTCCTTTGGTCTTATCAGCGTATCCAATGGAATTTGTGTAGGAAATTCGCGTTCTTGCTTATTTATGAATAATTACACCCCCTCTGCTGAAGTAAGGGCGTCCACATCCTCAAGTACAAGAAATATTTGATAAATCATGAATGCATATGGGGGGAATGTAAGGATTCAGTAATCATATCCTGTACATGAGAGTGGAGGCTATGGCTTTGGAGCTCGAGGAAAGAGGAGTAATTGGGTAATTATGAGCACATGTAGTGTAAAGGTCAGATTTGGAAGTTTTCATAAGTGTATCTCGTGCGGAAGTGACTGAAGAGGGAGAGAAAACAATATAGCTATTATTATGATAGGATGTCCTTTAATGATAAAGTGTGATGGAAGCAAGACTGAGATAGGTAATGATTGGTGCCATCATCCCGAAGTTCAAACATGTAAGCATATCTTGCTTATAGTTACTTATGTGGTAGATTATAATTATCACTAATTCGAGTAGTGTTCTTATGTTAAGAATGGAAGAAAAATGGGAGGTAAGGTATATGTAAGAGTAATTAGATATCATTGAAACATACTCTCATACCATAATCAGAGCCATTGCTACCAACAGGTGTTCATAGCCTTGACAGGGTTTCCATTTTAACTCAAAAAAATGAGTCAAGATCCTTCTGTAAAAGTAATTATTCTTCCAATTTTGTGGAGAGATCACTGTGCTAGTATGATAGCCAGATAGCCACAATGTCACTCACCAGAGTTTTAGCAGAGTGATCAGGTTGGCTCGTGATGAGACCTCTTGTCCTTCAAGCAGTTGAGAAGGTCATTACCTTGGTGTGGTGGCCATTGTAGGCATGTCACTTGCTAAACTCATATGAACATGGTAGGCTGGCTTGTAATGAGACCCCCTATCCTCTCTTGAAAATTTTCATATGAGCATAATACTTTTTTTTTTTTAAACATAAGAATTTTGATTTATGACAAGGTCACTGTGTTGGTATGATGGCTAGATAATCACAATGCCATTCACTAGGATTGTAACAGAGTGATCAGGCCAACTTGTGATGAGACCTCCTGTTCTTCAAGCAGATGAGAAGGTCATTACCCTGGTGTGATGGCCATTGTGGGCATGTCACTTGTTAAACCCTTATGATCATGGTAGGTTGGCTCGTGATGAGACCCCCTATCCTCTCTTAAAAATTTGCATGTAAACATAATAGTTATTATTTATACATGAAGGAAGGCTCATTAACACCTTAAGAGTTAGGGATGGTGAGAGAAGTAAAAAAGAATGCCAATACAATTAACACCCCTTATTCCTATTTCTTCATATTGGAGGAAAATACTACTCAAAAGTGCAGAAATATATACCATCATAAGATCATGTATTGTATGATAACATATTTGAGCTGGGAGTGACTTAACCTTTCATTTCATAGATGTACAATTTCGGCTTCCATTTTAGAGATTATAGTGTCAAAGAATCATCATATTGGTAATTTTATTGCTTCCCTCTTCTCTTCAACTGCCACTTCCTACTCAAAGATGCCTTTTATAGCTAGGGTGTGGATGGAGGGGTGGATATCAACAAAGGAAAGAATAAAATGCAAAAACAAGGTTTTTCAATCCGATTGAACAACAGCTATTCAATGGAATTGAAAAATAACCATTCAAAGGGTTTGAACAACAAGGAAAAATAAAACACAAAACATGACTGTTCGATCTGATTGAACAATAGTTGTTCAATTGGATTGAACAACATCCGTTCAAAGAATTTTAACAGCAAGGAAAATAAAAACACCAAAAACACGGTTGTTCAATCTGATTGAACAACAACTGTTCAATTGGATTGAACAGCAGGCGTTCAAAGAATTTGAACAACAACGAGAATAAAAACACAAAAACACGACTGTTCAATATGATTGAACAACAGCTGTTCAATTGGATTGAAAAACAGTCGTTCAAATAATTTGAAAAATAAGGAAAATAAAAACACAGAAACATGATTGTTCAATCCAATTGAACAACAACTATTCAATTGGATTGAACAGTAGTCGTTCAAAGAATTTGAACAGCAACCGTTCAAATAATTTGAACAACAAGGAAAATAAAAACACAAAAACTCGGATGTTTAATCCAATTGAATAGCAGTTGTTCAATTGGATTTAACAGTAGCCGTTCAAATAATTTGAACAACAAGGAAAATAAAAACACAAAAAAAACGGTTGTTCAATCCAATTGAACAACAATTTTTCAATTGTATTGAACAACATTCGTTCAAATAATTTGAACAGTATTCATTCAAAGCATTTGAATAGAAAGGAAAATAAAAACACAAAAACATGGTTGTTCAATCCAATTAAACAATAGTTGTTCAATTGGATTGAACAACAACCGTTCAAATAATTTGAATAGAAAGGAAAATAAAAACACAAAAACATGGTTGTTAAATCCAATTGAACAACAGTTGTTCAATTGGATTGAACAACATCCGTTCAAAGAATTTGAATAGCAAGGAAAAATAAAACACAAAAACATGGTTGTTCAATCCGATTGAACAACATTTGTTCAATTGGATTGAACAACAACCGTTCAAACAATTTGAACAGCAAGGAAAATAAAAATGAAAGAGGATGAGAAAAAAAAGATAAAATTGCGAGTATGAAGAATGTACAAAAAAATAGGAACTATACATTATTTGCAAATGATGGTAGCAAACTCTCATGTACTTGAGGTTGTGGGGTTATCACCCCCTTCTGCCACAACATGGATGGTGGGATCATTTTGTACCTGTTGGCAGAAGGACTCCTTTGAAATAGGTTTGTGATAGATATGTACTCTATTCCCATTGACTCAAAATGTATCTATGGTGGTCAAGGTGAGGGTACCATTGTTATGCACTTATTAGATTTCGAATGGACTGAGCCACCTTGTCTGCAATTTTCCCAGAAAATCTTAGAATCTGGAGTCATAGAGAAGTGCCCAATCTCCTTTCTGGAATGTCATATTTTTTATGATGTTTTCATGCCACTTAGCTCGTTGTTGCTGTATGATCACTATGCATTATAGAGCTAGTAGCTGTGTTTTATCCAATTCATTTATTTGCTGGAGTCTTTTAATTTTGATCTCCTTCAAGTCCAATCCTACTTCCTGGGCTGTCCTTAGATTTTTGACTTTGAATTCAATGGGAAAAATGGCCTCTCTTCCAAATACTAAATGATACAGAGAATATCCAGTGGTGTTTCGCCATGTTGTGCGATAAGCCCACAGGGCCTCTGGAATTCTAGTGGCCCAATCTCGGTGATGTGATGATACAGTTTTAGTAGGGATTGCTTCAAGGACTTTGTTGGTTCTTTTGACCTATCCATTTGCCTGCAGGTGGTAAGGAGATGTGACTCTGTGAGTGATGTGATGATTCTGTAGAGTGCTTGTGATTTTATTACCTAAGAGATGTGCCCCTCCATCGTTTATCACTTCCCACGGTAGACCATATCGCACAAATAACTCGAATATAAAGTTAATCATAAATTCCTCTGTGGCTCTTGATAAGGCCATTGTTTCTACCCATTTCATTACATAGTCCATGGCAACTAGTATGTAGGTTTTTTGATTCAATGGTGGGTTGAATGGACCAATGAAGTCTAGTGCCCATCGTTCGAACGATTCTATTACCAATTGTGGTTGTAGTGGCATTTCATCTGCTTGGCCTGGGCGTCCCATTATTTGGTAGCTATCACAGGCTTGGACATATTTTTTCGTGTCTTTGAATATTGTGGGCCAATAATTACCCAATTGTAATACTTTGTGTCCCATTTTGCGATCTGTGAAATGGCTGCCACATGGTTCATCATGACAGGCCCGTAGGATATCATAGATCTCATCTTCCTGGATGCATCTACGTATATGCATGCCTGCCCCTGTGTGGAAGAGGTATCCGCCAATCTAGGATAACCTAGCACTGCGTTTTACAATCAACTTCCATTCCCTTGATGTTAAATTCCTAGGTAGTTTCCCTACTGCCAAGTAATTTTCTACATCTGCGTACCATGGTGTTTTCACTGCTACGACAAAAATATGTTCATCAGCAAACTAATCTTCGGCTAGTGAGTCATCTACTTTTTGAACTCTGTATAGGAAGTATACGACCATGTTTTCTTTTCCTGGGCAGTTTTTGATGGTTATGTCAAGTTCCTTCAAAAGAAATAGCCAATGAGTTATTCTCCCATTTGTGATTGGTTTATTAGCTAAATATTTAATGGCAGAGTGATCAGTATACAGGAGTACTTGATAGCCCATTATATAATGTCTAAACTTATTAATAGCATAAATTACTGCAAGGAACTCTTTTTCTGTCACTGTGTAATTTAATTCAGTAGGAGTAAGATTTTTGCTGATATAATAAATTACATAGGGCTTTTTGTCTTCTTCTTGACCAAGAACTACCCCTATCACTGTATTGGATGCATCTGAAGAAATGTGAAAAGGAAGCTCCCAGTTAGGACCGCGTAAGATTGGTGTTGTCGAGACTAGTCTCTTCAAATATGTAAAAGCAATGTCACATTTATCAGAGCAATGGAATTCAATGCTTCATGTTAGAGCATAAAAAGGTACAACGATTTGTGAGAATTATTTATAAACCTACGATAATACCCTACATACCCCAAAAAACTACGCACCTCTGCTTGTGTGCAAGGAGTGGCTAATAAAAGGATTAACTCTATCTTTACCGGGTCTACCTGTATTCGTGCTGCATAGAAATAGTGCCCCAGGATTACTCCTTTAGTCATCATCATGTGGAATTTTTCATTGCTTAAGCATAAATTGGTGGAAATACATCGTTCCAATACTTTTTCTAGAATTTCTATTGCTTGATCAAAATCATAACCATATGGGTGACGTCGTCCATGTAAATTTCAAGCCCCTCATTTATTAAGTCAGCAAAAATGTTGAGTATGGCTCTTTTAAAGGTTGCTGGGGCATTGCATAGTCCAAATGGTAGCACCCTATAGGAAAATGTACCCCATGGGCAGGTAAAGGTTGTTTTATCCTAGTCTTTGAGGGCTATTTGGATTTGATTGTAACCACTGAAACCATCAAGAAAAGAAAAGAAACACTTCCCTACCAATGTGTCCAAGACCTGATCAATAAAAGGGAGGGGGAAGTGGTCCTTCTGTGTCACCTTATTCAGTTCTCTATAATACACATATATCCTCCATTTCCCATTCTTTTTAGGGACAACTACTAGAGGGGAGACCCACTTGCTGTCTGAAATAGGATAAATGAAATTCGTGTCCAGCATTTTTTGCAGTTCCTCTTTTACCACATATTTTAGATGAGGGTTTAACTTACGCTGGGGTTGTTGAATAGGCCGAGCTTCCTTGTTGGTATATATGTGATGGGTGCATAGCTAGGGGTCTATGCCCTTCATGTTTGGGTAGTCCCAAGAACATTCTCCTTGATACTTCTGTAACACCCTTATGAGCTTTTGCCTTTAGTCACTATCCATATTTCCATTGATATTGAAATTTTTCCCTGGTGTTATCACCAAAATAGGACCCTGATAGGCTACTGATCAGACTACCTCAGTGTAGCTATTTCAAACCAATATTTTGGTTGAGGCTTAGCCTCCTCAGCTTGAGAGGGCTCTCTCAAGGGTTATTGATTTTGTATAAAGATAGATGGCTAACTCTATGGTTTGTGGTTTTGTATGTTTGCAGGTTGAAATATGAAGACATGTTACCATTGGGCTATGGAGTGAGTGATAGGCATAAGATAACAAAATAGCTCTTCTTATAAAACCGAGGCTTGTATATACTTCAATGAAAAAGGTAGTACATAAAGAAAAGTCTCAATAACTTAAGGTTCAAAGGAATTTAGAGCATGTGTGCATGAATTTTGAGTAATGATACCTCAAGGTACTAAAAAAAATTTATTTAGAAGAGATTCATCAAAGCTTGACACCTAAAGGAAGTCAAAGCATGAATAACATGAATTCTGAGTAATAAGTCTTTAAACATTGAAGAAAAACATCCAAATATAAGACCAAAGAGCTCAATTCACCATAAATCAATACTTAAAGGAAGTTAGAGCATGTTCCCATGAATTCTAAGTATTAAGCATCAAAACTATGGATGTAAAACATATGAGAGAAGAAATAAAGCTCACTGAATTATAATAAGAATCTCAGCTTCAGAAAAAGTCACTCTGTTTCTGTATATATCAATCTACTCACAGCATTTACAAAATTAGCTATTTTGATTCATTTTCCAACCCTGGTATCTTGAAATATACATTATTTATAGGCCTTTTAGCCTTTACAACTACCTTTCCAAGTGGCCAAACCATTTTACTTTAATTGACACTTAAAACTAATTGTTTAATAACTTCTAGAGACTAAGACTGACATCTATTCGAAACAAGAGTAAGATTCCTACTAGGACTTGAACTCTTAATTATTACAATCAAAACAAAATAATCCAAGTCATCCTTGAGAGGAATCCTAACTTTATACCATGCTGCCCATTAAAAAAAAATTGATATCATGACAGCCTTCGTCGAATAACTTTGCCCATCATTTTGGAAAATTTAGTTTGATGACATGGCACATGTTGGATTATTGTCTTCAAACTCTTCTTTTGACTAAAGTCTCCACTTGGAAAAATTGTTACTCTTTAACATTTGATGATGAGTAACCTTACACGTGCTTGATCCTTTTCATGCCTTATCATTATTTCTCATAAAACTGTCTTCTTTGTTAAAACTCTGTTTTTGAGCTACGAAAACAACCTGTTTTCGTAGTGCATCCCAAAAGTTGATATATAATATTCTTCTGCTGATTTTAACCCTTGGAAGATGTTATATGACCAAAAAAAAATAAGCATGACCTTTAAAACTTCTTACTTCCATCAATTTTTTGCTTCTCAAAACCAAAAAGTTACGTTCAGAAATTCCGTAGCAAAAACTGGCCTTCAAGCCTGCCACTTGCTGCGGAATTGCCTAATACTTAGGTATATCAATAAAACTTGCATCTGAGCTTCAAAAAGTATATGAACATGACTGTAGGTATTTTTTTGACAATATAAGACAAAAATATGCTGATCTAATTGTTACCTTATTGTATGTTAGTGTTTTCAAGTAGCTTTGTTTACGTCTCCTCTTTCCAAGTCTCTTTTCTCCAATTTTTTTCCCTTCAGTTCCATTTCCTCTTTTAATTCTTTCACTTGTATTTTTAGGTTTATCTTCTCTACTTGTAGGCACCAATTCCTCTTTCTTGTACGTGACACTATGCTGTGCAAAGGTTGTGTCCTTTTCAACATATTCTTGGATTTTGCAATAGAAGTCTCAAAATGAACGACTTGTTCAGTCACTTTCTTTTCTACTTCATCTATAATCTCTTTGTCTTTATTATATCTCTGCAACTCTTTCTTAGTTTTAGCCAATTCATATTTGACAGTTTTCAATTGTTCCATCAAAACCTCTTTTTCAATCTTCTTTATAACCTTGTCCTTTCCTTTAGAAGAACCTATCTTAAGTTTTTATTGAGTCATATTTGTAGATTTATCTATCTTCTTATCCTTGAAAGATTTTGTCTCAATAGGTGATATGACAATAACTTCTTTTTCTATTTCTCCCATACCTTTATCATCTCTCTTATTACTATCACCAATAGTAACAATTTCTGACATTTCTGACATGGTATGAGGTTTTCAAGGTTTGAAGATAAAAGCTGAATCATCTGAGGAGAAATCTAATTTTTTAATAATGAGTCCCTTACCTTAACTTTAGATGTCTGCTCTTTAGCTTCTTTTACTACAGGAGATTTTGCAATGTCAATGGTCTGGAGGATGTGTTCAAGTTTACCTTTGCCTTTAACATCTTCTTTAACATTTCCTTTGGATCTCTTAGCTTTAGATTCAGTCTTGCTGCCTGCAATATGTTTGGTCGTCCTCCTCTTAGTTCTAGTTGCTATAGATGATGATATATCCTGAACTAAATAATTTTTCTCTACCAAATTCTGTTCTAAAAACTTTAAACCTTGATGCTAAGTTGATTCAATAGCATTGACACCCATTTCTTGCTTGGAAGGAGAGATTTTAGATTTGGGAGCTTTCCTTGGTGATAGGACATCAAGTTCATATCCATTAATGAACAGAAATGAAGCCCATTCTCTGTTTAGTTTGTTTAGTTCCTCCAAGACTAGTAATTTCATCAATCCATGATGAGAAGTAGAAGTTTCATTCCTTTCAGGCTTTCCTTGTACCTTATCTGCCATCTTCTCGAGACTTCTAAAGAGATAGAATGGGATATCTATGAGTTTATTCCCTGTAAAATGAATCAATAATTTGAAATGATACATATATATGGTTTTAAAACACCCTTCACATGTAAAATACTCTTGTATGACTGTTAGTAGCTTAGAAAATTCATCTTTAAGAAAGCTCCTAGGAATTCCTTCAGTCATTTTGATTCCTGCATGTTCTAGTTTCAAATATTCATCACAAATTTTGAAGGCAAATTTGGTGGCTTTAAACCACTCCTCTCCAACCCTGGGAATCCCTGTTACTTTAGAGATAATTTTCGGTGAAATTGGGACATGGAAACAGCCTACCTTTGTAAATTTTCCTCTGAAATTGGCCACAAAATCTCGTGACACCTGTGGATGATGCCCTTGCAATTTCTAAATGAATTCGATGCATCCTACCTTTGTAAACAACTCTATGAAATATTCATTTTCTAAAACCAAGTCTAGAGCTGTAGATTCATAGCGGAATGGTATACCTCCTTTGTAAGCTTTCTTGGGTGTAGCTGTAGCCTTTCCCAGTGTGATGAAACGATGGCTTACCTTACCTCTTTACACCTGTTCAGGATAGAACGTTTGATAACAGAGAGAAACTAAAATGGGATGAGACTGATACAATTGACAAAGGTTTTTATAGGGTAGCTTCTTGACAAAGAGATGTTTTAGCAACGAATGATGAGTGCAGAAAGATAAAACAGAAAGTATGAGATTGGAATGAGAGGATGTATAAACAAATGATGACTGACATGGAAAGCCTTTAAAATGATGGTTTAAATTTGGCAGTAGGTCCTTACAACACTAAATCATTCATCGTTATTCTTCAAACCGTTTAAATATTGGCAGAGATTTCATAGCACGTTTCATTTGACAAGTGTCAGATTTTCTATGAAACTATTAGGTGTTTCTGTAGCAAATCCTGTTAATTTCCTTCTATATTCACTGCAAAATTAGACAGTTTGGTAACAGATGGCAAAATTTCAGACTTGTGGTCATTTCCAAGTGTCAGCTCAAAACATACTCCTCTGATGTGACTTGGACTCATTTCTAAGACCTTAAATTAAGTTTTAAAAAATTAAATATACCATAAAATTCATCATTTTATGATATTTTGAAAACTAAGAAATTTGAAGGAGTATTATGGTTGATTTTCAAGCATCATATTTTGAAAATTTTTGGAGTGATAACACCCAGCTCAATCTCAACAGGTATGTTGTTGCGTACATCGGTCGTAGGTATATGTTGATCATCAAGGTTTGTCAAGAGGTCTTCTTGTGTTTCCTCTTCAAGAACTGTTTTCAACATTTGGCATTTCAAGTTTTCAGGTGTAGGCGGCTAATTCATAAATTTATTGATTACATCATCCTCTGTTAGATCTTTAAGTTCAAGAGCTTTGATTAATGTCAGAGGTGGATGAATATGTTTCTCCCAATATGTATGCAGATGCTTGTGAATGTGTACCGTGGGTAGAATTGGTTTGGCAGGTGGGTAAATGATAATGTTCTTTATGGAATATCCCCTAGAAATGGTCATTCTTCCTGTCCAACAGCCTATGTAAGCATCAGCCATTGCTAACCAAGGCCATCCAAGAATCAGGGGGTGTCCGTCCATTCGATTTTTTGGGTTAATAACTAGGAAATCAGCCAGATAATCCCATGAGTCTACAGAAACTAGGATGTCCTGCAATATTCCTTTTGGCCTGATAATAGACCTGTCGGTGAGTTCCAACAACGTAGCTCTGGGTTCTAACACTAATATGCACCCTGTTGTTAAGATGTTAATGGACACCCGTAAATAAACCAATGTGTTTGGAAAGGAGTGGCTGAAGATTTGCACAGTTACTATGGGATTCCCAGGGTCATCATATTTAATGGGGGCCTCCTTACCCAATGATAAGTCGGAAAGTGTTCCTACCACATGAATGGTGGGAGCAATCTTTTCTCTTTTTTCTTGCTTCCTTCCACACACTTCTTTAATTGTCTTGGCATAGATGGGGATGTCTTTTATGGCCTGCAAAAGAGGAATTTTGATGCAAAGGTTTCTCAATTCTTCGAAGATATCAAATTTTGGGGAGATCATTGGTCTAGGCAGTGATAACCTTTTAGGGAAAGGAGTTGAAAACATCCTAAGATTTTTAGGCATCTCTTGGTTAACTGTTTCCTTTTCTTGCTTCATCTCTGCTTCAGTTACATTTTTTCGTCTGGACTCTATTGGAGTCTCAGATTTCAACTATGGTGGGATCGTCTCTTGAGCTAGTGAGATAATACATCCCAATCTTAGCCTTAGCTCACAACATTGCTTATGTTCAGTTTTGGGGTTGGGATTTTCTATAATCTAGATTAGCTGAACTGGCCTGTTGTTGGGGTTAGGATTGGGTTGGGCTGGTAAATGAGGACCAATGATAGGCTGAGGGTGGTGCTGGACAGGGTACGGAGCTAGCAGTGTAGGTTGATTTTGAATTCTTGTCCCCATTGGTGGGTGGGTCATTCTCAGAGGTCGTTGCCAATTTTGAGGCCAATTTGTGGTTTGAGAAGGGGACGATGGCCACTGAGTTTGATATGGGTTGTTTTTCCAATATGGAGGAGAACAGGGAAAACATGGCCAATTATTCCCTGTAGAGGGTTACGTTGGCCAAGGTGGTATAGGAAACGACTGACATGGCCAAGTGGAGAAAGGAAGTTGATTTTCCCAAGCTGCTGAGTGGTTCTAATGGTTAAACAGTGGAGAAGGAAATAATGGAGGCATGTCTTGAAGCATACCTGGTCGTGTTTTCCATTGTCGATGTTATTTCATCAAGTAGACTATTTCTCTTTCTTATTCTGCTTCTTTGTAAACTACTTTGAGTCCTGGGAGTGAAGGGAAGTGATCTCTGCCATGATCCTTAGTGCAGATAGCACAAGTATGAATCGTGTCTAAGGTGCATTCCCTTTGGTTGTGCTTCTTTCGACAGCATGGGCAGAAGACAGACAAGTTCTATTCCGCTATAGCTTGCTTCTTCTTGGCTTGCAGGACATCAAGATGTGTTGTCAAGGTACCTAGAATGTCAGTTTTGAATTCTTCCAAAAAATTACCAAACTCTGCTTCGGTTACGTTGCCACCAGACTACTTGAGATCTTTCTTTGTCGAGTCACGCCCAAGTGGCTTATTTAATGTACTGCCCTGATAGCACCTGATACAGAGTGAAATAATTTCATCATATTCTTCTTGATAGATGTCTCATCTTCCCATTATATTGAGTGTTTCAACCCATTCTTCTTTCATTCCCTTAATTATTGTTTCTTTCAGGATTTCTTTGGATAACGCAGTATATGAGGACCTTTGTAGATTATACTGAAATATTTCAACATACTCTTCTAATGTTTCATTGTCTTTTGTAGACATATTGAATATTTCATCTTTTAATTCCCGAGTCTGAAAATAATCTTGATATTTGGTTAGAAAAATGTTCTTCATTTGGTCCTATTTATTGATGGTTCCCCCACCAAATCCCATGAACCAGAGCAATGTCGCCCCCTTCAAAGTAGAGGGGAATAATTTCAATTTCTGAGGGTCAGCGGTATAGTCGTATCCCCTACATAAGTCGTCGAACTCAAATAAAAATGCATTCGGATCTTCCGAGTTCAACCTGTGGAAGGTAGGGATGTTTTGCAGGGGAATGGCTTTCATAAGGGTGTTAGCATCATGGTCAACAATGGGATATTCCAATGTCGACGTTTGCACTCCCTCGATATGGAATACCAAGAATCTGGGTCTCGACCACTTTTTCAGGGGATTCCAGCTCTAGAGCTCCTACTTGTATTGCCCCACTAGTTTCTCCTTCTCCTTCTTGTAAATTTCAAGAACCTCCCTCTCTCGAAGGGTTAGTACCAATGTTTTCAGTAGTCTAGAGGCTTTGTTCAGACCCTTCAGTTTTATTGTGAATCTCGGCGTGGGTTGCAAATGGTGAGGCTACTGCCTAAGGGAGAGTAGTAGGACTTTGAGTGGGAATGATTGTGGGTCCTACGAATGCCTGGGATTTAGCTCTGTTAACGTTTTTGTCTATGTATGTCGTTCTACCAAGGATTACCGGTCCTTTGGGTTTCGTAGACTTTTTCAAATGATTTTGATTTGTCTCTATCCTTTTCTTCCTAGTCATAAAACAAGAGCACCTATTCTACTATCCTTTGATCAATTGCTGAGAAGCGGGTTAGGGGTCAAGCGTTTTTATTGCCAGTACATAGGTTCTTACCTCTCGCTTTTAATACCCAATGCTTCGCAGCAACAGAGAACAAGGAATGAAGGACATCACTCTTCAACTCTCTCCCCGACAACAACGCCAAAAAGTCGGTTCTCTAAGGTGACTATTATAGGAAACCTCTAAGCTTCTCATTTAATTGTCAACCCAAGGTAAGTCTTCTTATTTCAATAGTGCAAGCACAGTATATGCGAGTGACATCTAATCT
The DNA here is from genome assembly GCA_034641835.2 of Pinus albicaulis. NCBI lineage: Eukaryota > Viridiplantae > Streptophyta > Pinopsida > Pinales > Pinaceae > Pinus > Pinus albicaulis. Next base: position 609,871,620 of record CM076577.1, on the reverse strand, counting down.
ATATTACTATAAAGAAGATCAATTAATTCTCGAAGTTCAATCAACTCAAAGGGAATGGAATTTGTAAATTACCGTTAACTATCCTGTCTAAATAAGCCTAGTGAGAATAATCTATGATTGAACAACACACGCAATGAATTGAACAATAGTCCTACTGAATGAAATAGCAAACTCAATGAATTGAACAACAATTTCTTAGTTTAATTTTGCAATGGAATTCTCTTGCAAACTAACTGACTAACATTCTTCTGTATTAAGCACAACAAGAAACCTTATAGTACTGATGGAAAGATATAATTCTTAGTGATATAAAGCATTGAATAGAGATCATGATAAAGCATATAAATAGATATAAAGGAATTGAGAAAACGATGAAAATGTCCAATAGTTATAAAAATATTACTGTAAACCAGAAACATGAGCAATATACTTCATGAGTGGCAGAGGAAAATACAACATCGCAGGTGTAGAAGTTTAACAAGTAGAAATATATCTCATAAAATGCATTAGATAACTGAAAATAAATTCCGTAATTAATGTACAGTACAGAGGTGAGCGTGGAAACTCCTAGTGCTGGGCCTAAACCACTAGAATTCCAACGTGGTGGAAAACTTAGGAAATGATTATTCAAAATACCAAAATTATTTATTAAAAGAATCAAGACATGAATAAAACTGGATAGTTCTATCCTGATATGCCTATTATAGAAAAATAATTCTTATTTCACCTCCTCCTGTTTCGTCCATCCTTGGCTTTTTTAAAGATGATTTCGCTTAGTAGAATGGTCTTTCCCAAATGAAAACCCGCTGAGCGTGGCTGTCGTTTGAGTTCTTTGGACGTGGATCTGTCTTTCCGCCTTCCACTCGTCTCTGGGTGTTACTGTGGATTCATGTTCTCTATCTGTCAGTTGCCTTTTGGTCTGCGTCAATTCCACTACCTCATTTTCTTGCGAATAGAGATGAAATAAGTCAAATCCTTGTTGTTTTGAACATGTTTCTTATCGTTAGTCTATTTGTCCTGATTTTTCATTAACGCTCCTTTCCTTTACTGTTAAGACGAGATAAATTCTAAAAATGTATGATAATTCGAAGTAAACTTGGGGTGAAAACATACCTTATTTCCAACCCAACAGTTACTATTGGGAGAGTATGGAATGAATTCTTCCCATACATTGCATGGCATTGTTGGAGGATGGCAATAGGAGGCCTTACAACATTGGCTTCTGTTGGGGGAATATGGTCATTGTACATGGTATAATGATGATGTGATGGGGCAGTAAGATGCCTTGTTAAGGTGGATTCTCTTGAGAGAATATGGCCACTACATTTGGTACAATGATGATGTGGTATGGCAGCATGAAGCACTATTGCGGCGGCTTCTGTTGAGTGAGTATCGCTCTCACATTTATATTGATGCAGATTTGGAATGACAACAAGAAGCATTGTTACGGTGGCTTCTTTTGAGAGAGTATGGCTCTCTTGTTTTCTTTCATGATGATCTATCATGGCAGTAGAAGGATTTTTTGTGTTGGTTGTTACTAGGAGAATATGGTTTGACATTTTTTATGTTTTCCCATATGTCTCTAATTCTTTTTTTTCACTATGGTGATGTGATGTTTGATTCCTACATGGCCAATAGGGCTAATGATGAGAGCATTGAAGGATGTAATCTACTCTATGTATCATGGATTGGAGAGATAGTTCATAATTTGGGACTTTCCACTTTGGGAATGAACCACTTCATCTTATGTATCTCATGTATAGAGAAGATCTTTGGTCATCATATGGTTTCCACTTGGAGATTCATTGATAAGGAAGGGTATCTAACTTTTTAGTTGGAGGCCTTTCTAGACATTCTAGAGAGGCTGCTTGGGATCTGGACATGCATGACACTTTGTGACAGATGGGAAGGCCTTCCACATGAGGATGTCATTTGGAGGGAGGATGCTTTTTGTAGCATCCAATTTTTCATTTGCTTGAGGACAAGCAACAATTTTCTGGGAGGACTATAATATTCCTAAATTTTCACATGATATTTCGAATATTAGAGTTCTTAATTTCAAAAATTAATTAAGTAAATAAGAGGGTGGAGGGACCCACAAATCCCAAAGATGAATAAAATCAAATTTTTATGTGTGTATGTGGATATTTCAGAACTAGATCTACATACTGGAGTAGTGGAGCAACTACTTATTCTGAAAGGAGTGGAGATCATGTCTCATTAATCAAAAATATCATGGAGGTTGAAGCTATCAACTAAGATCTTGGAAGGAATCAAAGGTAAGATCCTAGAGCATTTATGATGAGATGATGGAGGAAATGGTGCATTGATGCACACATGATGGAGAGTGTGATCATTACATTCACACATGATGGAGATCATGGAGAGACATCGCAGTAAACATGGAGACCTGTGTCCACATGTACAATGCAGTTATGAGGTGGGCCAAAGCCTGAGGAGGTTCACAAAGTATATAATGAAGATTAAGGCAACATAGAAGGAATGATTTAGATTATTATTTATGTATGATCTGTTTAAATATGGATTTGTTAGGTGACATCTCCATGCAACCTTATGCTGTTTAGCTAAGTTGCAGTGTTGTTTAGCACAGGCTTTTCCCGAGCGGGAATCCCATATCTTTCCTTGAGTGATCTCTAAGGAAGATTATTTGCACTACACTCATCATCAGTAATTGATGCCATATTTTTCCTACTTTCTGTAGAACATCCATATTCAGAAATTGCACATTTCTGAAGATCAGTTTGAGAGGAGGAGGTTGTCCTTCAATATTTCATTTGAGGAACCGATGAAGGATTCATGCTATCACCTTGAGCTTCAAGATCAGCCTTCCAGTGCTTCAAATATATATCAGGCATCAGGCCATCTATTATTCATCTCCTAGGAGCAACATTTCCATTAGGAATTGCATAGTCCATTCTTGTAGATCCAAGGGAGAAGGGAAGTTTCTAGTATTTTAGCTAGTAATCTAGTGAGGGATCATCCCCTCACCTTGCCATCACTATTTCCATCTTCCTGGAACTTATTGCACTATATTTCAGTAGGCATAGAGTCTCTCCCTCTTATACAACGTATTTTCTGTAGTAGCTACATATTCAGTTGCTGCAACTTGAAGGAGGAGAAAGTAGAGACAAGATCTCAAGCTCCTGGCTGATAGATCTGAAAGAGGGATCAACCCTCAAAGCTCAGATCTGTTTGTATAACATATTTCAGCCATATTTGGATCAGATCTAGCTTTAGATCTGGATAACCCAGTGATCAAAGGATCAAACCCCAAGAGGGTAAATTTCAAATCTCATAGATCTGGAATTTCCTTTCTGGGTTATCTTGGGTTACCATTATAGAACCCAGATCTAGAGTCTTGGCATCATCAGAGCTCCAGATTTCCGTAGATCTAGATTTCCCTTTTCAGCCTGTAGTCATATATTCATTATCTGTTAAAGGGAAAATGTAGTATTTTCTTCCAGCAGCTCTCCAGCTACGTAGTTCCTACTTTGGCATCTTTTCAGGGACATTCTAGGCCATCTCTTTGGCTAGTTTACCTCATATTTTGTACACTGTTGTAACTAAAAATTATCCTATGAATAAAATGGTTCATCTATTTTGTCTATATCTGTATTGATCATAAACTTACATCTACATTTTCTGTGTTACAAATATTATGTTTGTGTATCAATGCATTATTCCATTTTGGGATATTACAAAATGTTTGGCTCTAATACCAAATGATGCAGCCAAAAGGTCACTTCTACCCACAATACGTAGAAACTTTAACTGTTTTCCCATTTCTCAGACTATTACTTGTTAAAAGAGTATACACGTGTGGAATCGTACTTTTATGGCCCACACAAATGGTGGCCAATCACGGTGTAATAGTACTTAGCAACTTTTTAAAATTACCTCCCACAACTTCGCAACTTTCAGCAATTTACAATATTGCGACTTCCCAACTTGTAGAAAATTCCATACCACATGTCGCAACTCTTAACATTTAGCATTTAACCATTCTCTTATCCCATTCAATATGTGATATGCTCGCATAGCTTCTCAATTAACATAACTTACCGGAACTTAACACCTTACCGCTTCGCAAAGTAAATTGCTTACCTTGCGATGTCCTACACATAAGCCATAAAATATTTGATGTGTGAACTTGCAATTTCCTCTCCACCATTGATCTACGCCAGATCCATTGGTCCTCGCTGCTCCTTTACTCCTCCGCTTTGTATCGCAATTCAAACAAGATATTGTGTAAAGCCTTAACACATAACTCAAAACTCTGCGATGCGCAATGGATGATTGCATGAAACTTCAAAGTTTGCATGATTCAATGATTTCTCCCAAACCTTTTACACATAAAATTCGTTGTGTCTTTACTATTTGCACCACCAATTGACCTGCTTTGAATGTGCTCTGTGATAATGTGATTTTCAACTTAACAAAAAAATAAAGACGATAATTAACACAAACAGGAGAATTAACACACACAAATACTTGGAATTAATCAGAGATGTGAATACACAGAGCTGAGCCCTTTGATGGCTGGATGTTTACAATGATTTCTCCTCTTTTTCCACTCCTCTACCACAATACTCGCACACTCCTATCACACTTCACTCTGTCCATCTACCCTATCACACTTCACACATATTTACACTTCCATCTAATTGAAAGTGGTGTGTCATTTATTATCTTTCAAAAAAAATCTATCTTATCCTCTTAATCTAATCTATTTGGATAAATCCCCTCGTAGGGAGAACCGAATTTGCTACTTTTATTCCTATTTAATCTAAGACATTAAAATAACTAACTTCTCACAATTAAAACTTAACATAATATTAATAACCAAGTTCTCCACCTCTTGTTATCCACAACATGTGAATATGTAATCACATTGCTGACTAATTTCTAGATGCTCCTGCATCAATAATTTACCTTTGAGGTAATTTTAAAGTTGGGAAGATTAAATGCAGGTCAAGATCATCTATCTTGCCTTGAATCAAGAAAATCAAGAGGTTCAAATAACAACTAGTTTCCTTATGCACACTTATTTCGAATTGATGTGGTTCTCGATTAATTAGAATATATTTCATTATTCCTCATAATGGGTCATTTTCCTAATGATTATGCATGCACCCAAGAGATACATATGGTTTTTCACACTACCGACTATCAATTTATCATAAGATAGATATATAAAATTGGACTCAATCATATTCTGATAAGGTGTATTGGATCATGAGGGATAATTTTCTACGGGAATGTCATGCAGGAATTGTAGGAGACCATGTTGGAGGTAAATATACTACTAGGAAGGTCTTACAAGGTGGAATATCATGGTCAACCTTATTCAAGTATGCCAAGGAATATGAAAATAAATGTGATGTTTTTGAGTGGGTTGGTCGACTCTCTTGAGGGATGGACTACCTCTGCATCTAATTTGGGCGCTTGAGGCATTCGAAAAATGGGCAGTTGATTTAATTCGAACTGTCAACCCACCTGATCATCATTCCCATGCTAGATATATTATTACCACAACATATTATTTGAAATTTTGGGTAGAGGAAACTGCTATTAAATATTTGACTCCTGGTATAACTGCTCGATTCATTTTTGAGAACATAGTCACTATATTTGGTTGTCCTAGAAGCTTTACTAGTGATCAAGGTTCTCACTAAATTAATGAGACAGTTCAGGCACTATTGCAAAATTTCAGGATCCAACATCATAAGAGCATCCATTATCACCCGAAAGAAAGTGGAATTGTTAAGTATTTTAATAATAGCTTGGAGAAAGGTCTTACTAAAATTTTTTCTACAAATAGGGATGACTAGTATGAAAGGATTACAACAACACTATGTGATTATCACACTATAGCTAAGTGGTTTCATAAGTATACACCTTTTCAATTGGTATATGGAAGAGAAGCAGTGGTTCCGACAAGATTTATAGTCCCTAAACTCTTTAATTCTCATGCTATGAGGATGAAGAAGGATGATTCTATCAAAGAGAGGTTACAGGAATTGTGGAAATTGGATGAACAATGCTTCATTGCATACTTCCATCATACTGTCGATAAAGAGAGACAAAATGCTTGGCATGAATGACATATTAAGAATAAGTAATTTTCTGTTAGAGATCACAAGTTACTTTAAGATAGTAAATATTTGAAGAATCTTGGTAAGCTAAAAATGCATTGGCTTAACCCATTTTATGTTGTGGATATTCACGACTCGAGAGCTATTAAAATTTCTTAGTTGGATGGTATCCTTTTCCTGGTTGGGTTAACAATGCTAACCTGAAGCCATAATTTGGATACTTTTTTTTTTTAAGCACTCTCTGAAAAGGAAGTATCAGTTACGATTTTAGGATAGTTGAGTCACTTTTTGTTTATATTTTGTTCCTTTTTTCACTTGTATCAACTTTAATCTGAGTGGTTCTATTTTTTATTATCCTGTCAATAAAACCCTTTAGTTGCGACCCACCACCAATAATTGTGGTCAGGGATGTTTTGTATTCTCTTAGAATATTCCACAAATACCTTTCTTTTTAGTCATTTAGTCCAGTCTTGTCGTAGTTAGTTCACAATTCGATCTGCTCATATTTCCATAAAATTTGTCTATAAATTTTTTTTTTTTATAAGTCATTTAGGTTTTTAGGGAAAGTTGAGTGATTTTTGTCATCATTAAGGGGTATTTCGAGTCCAAATCAAATTTATGGGCTAACGATTTTGTCATTTCAGACTTCCGCCATGCATTTCTATATAACCCTCAGTATTTTTCATTTTAATACCATTCCAACTATGCACTTCTTGAGTCTTTCATCCAGGATTTTGTGTCATCCCCTTCTGAGGATTCACCTTTTTGTCACCCCCTTATCCATTTCTTTTTATATTAATCGTCCCTATACCATGGATCACCTGTCTAAACCCGTCGTGTCCCTTTTTCGTATATAATATCATATTCATACCAGCGATGATCTTCTCAGGAAGTATGACAAAACTACCCTAGTTGATAATGACCTATCTGACCATGTTCTCTTCCCTTCCCTCAGCATAGAAGTTTTCATTGAAGCTAATGTCAGAATTTATTCCCACTATACTCTTAAGAAAAAAACAAACTTCCATTCGTTGAAGTAGTCATCCTTGTTAATGTTGCATGAATTATCTATTTTGGTACCACGAGAGAGGTCATGAGACGCACTAAGTTCTTGATAAAACAACTTCATGGAGGTTCATTATTTTTGGATCAGGAATATCTAATTCATGTCCAATACATTTATAGGCTCACAATATTGTTCAGATACGACTCTAATGTTGATACAACATTCCAGAAGGTTTCAAAACAGGGAAATAAATATGGTGTGAATAACCTCTATACTAGATATGGCACTCAAAGGAAGGGCCAAGGAGAAGTCATTGACTTGATAAATAATCAACCCATCATTCTCTCCTATTCTATTATCACCAACAAGCTCATGCGACACTATACAAGGGGGGAATTCTCACTTGATGCACTCTCTATTGCATAGGATTATGTGAGAGGAGATCGACTCAATTGGTCCAACTATATGCTTAATGAGTTAAAATAACATTCCGAAGATGTGCATGCAGTTGAAAATTATTTTATTTTTGAGTATTTTATTATTATTCTCACTATCCTCAAATGGTGCCTGCTTGAAGGAAGAGATCTAGCATATGTTGTTGGTGATGAGCCATTTTTTTATGTCTATGCCCTTGGCACATTACTGAAGAACCCACGAATCACAACTTTAATGAGATTGCCTTTGAAAATTGGTACAACAAATGGTCGTTGTCACATGCAATGTCTCTCGAGTTCCCCTTCCACTTTTGGACCACTATGCTCATCAAATTTGGTTTGCGATCAATCACAACAACTCTTATGTTAGGACTATCACTATCAATTAAGAAACTTTCTCAATGCACAAATTTACATTCTGCCTTAATGAGACTACATTCCATATTAAGGTCCTTTCATGGCCCAAATAATATCCATGCAGTAGAGAGTCAAGCCCTGTATTCATTTTCTGTTATGCAGCCCAAGAACCTTGCCGAGGATGCTCCATATTCCTCTTAGTAACATTATGATGATACTGATGAAGACCTCCAAATAGATGAAGACGTCCATGTTGGTGACTACCGCAATGTGCAAAATGGGGACAAGGTATTGCATTGGAATCATGGCCTCCTATCTGTATACCATCCTTAAAGGTGTTTGTCTCATCAGCTTCTTTCACGTGGCTTTGTATTCCCACAAAACAGGAGATATGTGCACATCCTAGTCATTGTGATTGGCATTGCATATTGTTGTGAGCACATTTTCCAGTATCTTATTGAACACTTCTACAGTTCCATTCACCTGAGGATGATAAGGTGTGCTCTTCTAAAGATGTATTCTAAATTCTTTTGTTAGCACCTGAATGGCCTCATTTAGAAAATGCATACCCCAATCACTCATCAAAATTTTGGGACACCCAAATCTTGTTATAATATTCTCAAAGATAAACTACCCAACTGTATTTGCACTACAATATTTCACAGGTTGAGCCTCCTCCCACCTAGTCAAGTAATTTGTAGTAGTGATAATATATCGTGCTCCATTATTCTTCCCTGGGGTGTTAATTGGTCCAACAAAATCAATTTCCCACTTGTCAAAGGCCTGCAAAGTTACCCGCAATTGTAATGGAATTGTGTCTATGCGTGAGGGTATTCCCATCCTCTAGTATACATCACAAGCACGAAAATATTCCTATGAATCAACGTGCACCGTAGGCCACCAAAGCCCAACCCTTATTACCTTCTGCATTGTAGGTTTTCAAGTGTAATGACCACCTACAACACCTCCATGTGCTTCACCCAATATGCTAGGTCTTTCAAACTCAAGAACATATCGCCTCAAAAATTCATCAACTCCCATATTATATAATTCACCTACGATCAAGGTAAAGTATTTTGTGTGCCCAACCAACTGTTTCTTCTACTCTGTTGTATATTCTGTAGTTGCACTTCTGGTAGTCATAAAATGGATTATATTTGTGAAATGATCATCATTTATCTTAATAGCGAATAATTGTGCATTCAGTAATCCCTCATCCAAATTAGTTGGTTCTTCACCATTTTCAATGCACGATAAGTGGTCAGGTCCTGCGTTCAGCCTTCCAGGCTTCACAATCACCTAAAAATCATATTCCTGGAACAAGAGGAGCCACCTACAGATCTTCCGCCCCAAAGCAAGATTTTTCACCAGGTATTTCAAAGCCAAGTGATCTGTGAACATCTTGAAATGAACTCCAAGCAGATAATGATGGAACTTCTGCATTGCTTGCACCATGTCTAGCCCTTCTCATTCTATGGTTGAATAATTTCGCTCAGCATTTGAAAATTTTTGACTTGTAAACACAATTAAGTCATCAATATCTCCAACACCTAGCTGCGATAATACAACTCCTAGTGTGATACATGAAGCATCAACATGTACGTGGAATTCCTTTGACCAATTTGGGAATACCAAGATAGGTGCACTTACCATATTCTCCTTGAGTATGTACAAACTATTTTGACAATCCTTGTCCCAACAAAAATTGGTGTCCTTCTTCAACAACTTCTCCATTGGTGTAGTTATCTTTGCATAAGCTTGAATATCCAGCTACTTCAGGCCCTAGGGCTTCTTTTCAGCTGTTTCGTTTTTCTCTTTTCATGTCATTTTTCTCACATAAAACCCTAAAAACTTAAAATTTCTAACTTCCGTGTGTTTCTGGCCCTATTGCGCAGGTAAGCGACACCAGCCGCAACTGAGACGGCAACTTTTCGGAAAATCTGCCGCCGAGACAACCGGAACAGGGGGGTCGCACTTTTTGGCCCTAAACCTGCGACCTAGACCTCCAGGTCGCACTTTTCAGCCAGTTTTCTGCGACCTCAAGCTGCGACTTTGCCTTTTTTCTGACATTTTTAACGATTTCTACGGAGTTCTCGCTGAAGCACGCGAGGTTTCCGGCCTCTATCTCGGCTTCGCCTTGACCAAGATGCGATCATTTTTTTACTCATCTAAGTGGGAACCCCGGCCCCTTAGGGCTTTAGTACCCTCCACTTTTGTGGAAGAGTTTCGAATTTGTTTTTATTTGGAATCGGTTTTGAGCCCGGCCCCTCTTTTTCGGATGTGTGCCTCACTTTCGGATCCGCCGAAATCAGCCTCTTTTCCTTTCAAATCACCTCTTGTCGTTTTGTTGGGACCTCCTCTGAAGGCCTCTGCCTTGCCCCCCCGGTTTTTTGCTGATTTCCCTTTTCCAGCCACCTTGCCTCTGTCTCTTGGCTGTGATCTGCACCCCTTGTCTGCAGCTTTATCCTCCAGATCTCTGTCCCCTTTGACCCTAGATCTGTTGAGCTTCATTTGTGTGTGTTTCCATAGTTTTTCCCTTTCTTTTTCAGCATAGTTGTGAGAGACCCACCTTCTTGGGTTAGATAGATGCATACGTAGCTGTTATTTCTCTGTTATTTTAGCATTTTATTTCTGTTCTCTGTAGGTTTATTTTCAGCTATGCAGCACACTTTTTATTGCTCTCAACAACGGAAAGGGTTTAAAAATTAAAATTAACGCACGCCACACACTGACCCTAAGTGAAGAAGCGCCTGGTTAACACCGCCCGGCAAAGACTCTAAAATCAATTGTCACTGCACCTTTTCTGCCCTTGACCGTAATTGATTCTGTCCCCTTTTTGCCCCTGTCGGTTTCTTTCTTCCTGTCATCATTGCGCCCCCAAGGCGCCTTTCCCGGAGACTTCTTGGCCTTCACCCTCAGTTTCCGGTTGATCGACCTGCTCCGCACCGCCGTCATCGAGCCAGTCCACCTTCGAGTCCGCACTCCGACTCCTCCCCTGATTCCTCGGGTCCTCCTTCCCCTTCCGGTTCTCCTGCCCCCTCCACCATGTCTGGTCCAGGGCCTAACGCTAGCAGTTCTCCCGGCCCCAATGCCGGCCCTACTTCTAGCGGAACCGTCACAACCACTACCCCGGCCACCCCCGTGCTGCCGTATATTGCAGGCCTCAGCCTCCCCGATTTCCATCAGTTGATTAATGATCCCATTCACCACAATGCTACCTGGCCCACTATGCCCACCAAGCTGCCCTCTGATATCCCTAAGTTCGAGGGCCTTACTGGAGAAGATCCAACCAATCACGTCCGATCTTTCCACATGTGGTGTTCCTCCAACTCCATTACTGATGACTCCATCCGTCTTCGTTTGTTCCAACGCACGCTTACCGGCGAAGCTTCTAAATGGTATGTCGAACAGGCCACTTCCTCCCATACCACGTTCGCAACTCTTGCCCAAGCCTTCTTGTCATACTTCCAGCTCCCTCTCCGATACGACACTGGTACGGAGCTCTTGACTTCATTTAAGCAATCCTCTTCCACACGCCTTTCTGCCCATGTTCAGGAATGGCGACGAAGACGGAGCTTATGTCGAGCCCCTCCCTTTGAAGATCGGGTTTACATGGACTGGTTCCTTCGCACCCTCCCGTATCCCATCGGCAAAGATGTCGCCTCTCACTTTCCTCAATCTGAAGAAGCCGCCCTCCAAATAGCTTTAAAATATGACCTGATCTACGCTCAATCTGGTTATGTTTATACCGTTCTCCCTGACATCCCCAGGCCCGGTGGCGCTAACGCCCCGGGGGCATCTCATTCCGCCAACGGTATTGTTGGATCTCTTTCCCACCCATCTGCTCACCCTCCTATGAGCCATGGTCTCCCTCAGGGAGGGGCCAGCACCTCAAGCACTCTTCCCCCTCCCGGCAACATGTATCCAGGATACGGCATGCCTCCTCCTTTTGCCCAACCTTCTGCTTACCTCAATGTCGCCCATCCCAACCCTTACTTTTATCCACAGCCTGGTGCGCCAGCTCCTCCAAGCATATGCACTTCCACCTCCCTTGCCTCCTCAACCCCAGCACCACCACCTACAGCCCCCTTCAGGGCAAGTATTTGCACCGCAGGGTGCGACTAATCCCCTTCTTCTCAAAGAAGGCGGAGAGGCAATCCAAATCAATCTGCCCCTAGTACTCATGGACCCAATCCTCAAGGTATGGACCCTAACACTCGCAACCAGCCTCAGGGCATCCCGCCCAGGCCGGACAGGCCGCTTCGCACAAACAAGCCTTGTTCGTGTTGCAGTGATTACGGTCACTACACTCACGATTGTCCTCTCTTACCCCAGATGCGACAGATGTGGGAGTCTCAAGCCACATTGCGCGGACAACACGCCTCCCCTCACGCTCCTCCTAATGTGGCCACTACCCCGGCAGCTGTGTTCACTGATCCTTTCCCTGCGGGGATTCGTGGCTACCCAACCCCAAGCTGACCATGCGACCACACCTGAAGTCATTCTGGTTCTCGACTGCCGGATCCATGAGCTCACTCCGATCGAGTCCCCTTCAGTCGACCTTCACCTTCAAACTCACCGGTCTCGCCCAGTGCCCAGCCTCTGCTGGTCTGCTCCCGAAGGCCCCATCTTCGGGTTCTACGAGCCTCTTTCAACATCCATTGGTTACACATCCCTCAACCCAAAGTTGAGGTTCATCCAAAGATTCCAAAGGGCCCATTACGCCGAAATGCTGCTTCCGGTCGAGCCGCTCAATCGTATAGTATAGTAGATGATTTGGCGCAATCCCCTGCTGCCATTTCCACACTAGAACTCCTCGAGTCGTGCCCTTCTCAAAAGAAGGCTCTACTATCTGCCGTGGGCGCTGTTGATCCTGCTGATGACCAAATGATTGTTTTTGACGCCACTCAATCGGACCATCCTCCTCTTCCTCCTTCCGTTGCTTTCCAAATCCCAGTCAAAATCCGGAACGCCACTGTATCCCGGTGCATAATTGATGAGGGGGCATCCACCTGTGTGATGTCCGCTTCGGTTTGGAAGCAACTCGGATCCCCTGAGCTGGCCCCTTCCACGATCACCCTTCGAGCATGGGACGGTCATGCCTCCCAGCCTATTGGCCTGTTTCGTAATTGTCCCATCACCCTCGCCGGTAAGACTGTTTGCGTTGATGTCGAAGTCATTGACGCCCCTCTAGACTACAACATTCTATTGGGGCGAAGCTACACCTATGCCATGTCTGCTGTCCCATCCGCGGTCTTCCGCAAGATGTCTTTTCCACATAATGGGAAGATAGTCACCATTGACCAGCTATCTTATCATGAGCCGCCGTCTCCGACCTCCTCCGAGACGACCATCTCTTACGTAGCCAACAAGCAAACCATCGATTCCTTGACCAGTGTCTCCCCCGGCGTTTATAAAGATTCCACCCTGCTTGGTACTTTTCCTCATCTTTCCCCCCCTCCTGTTCCTGATCCCAGCTCGTCGAATGTTTGCATGATGCGATCGTCTCAGGCTACCCATAAACGGCCTGCCTCGGCTAGTCAGCCACCTCCTCCCCGCCCTCCGCAACCTGCTCCTAACCATTTTTCTCAGCCAGCCAGACCTCCTCCTTCTGGCCCTCCCCCTACAGCTGGTATCCCCGAACCTCTTTATCCTCCAGGCTCAGTTCCCCCTGGCCTCAACCATCTCGAAGCCTTACCTCCTGGTCATTATCCTGCTGGACAGATCCCCTTCTTGGCTCCCCCTCCCGGAGTATATTTTGTCCCCGTCATGGCCACCCTCTCTCTCCCCAACTTGACCTTGGGCATTCTGATGCAGTACCTTGACCCCAGCCGCCACCCCCCCTGGTCACCCCAAACCTTACATGGCTTTGACACCGGTTCAACCGGTCCCCCTCGCTGCCTCCATAGCCACTGTGCCCCCAGCACCTCCACAGGACCCTTCTCCTGTTGTGACGGCTCCCGGGAAGACAGGCAAAGCCCGAAGGGGGGCAACCCATCACGATCCGACCCCCCCGACATCCCTTACCCCCCCACGACCACCAAAGCCCGCCATTCGATGCGCTTTGTGTGATGTCGTCGGTCATGCCACTCACATGTGTCCTGAATTGCCCCACCTCAAGCTTCTGGTCAACGAGACATTCCCCGACTCTGATCTCCCAGAAGTCCATGTCACTATCCCCCCCTCCCTCCCAAAACTCAAACACTTGCGCACAAACCACCCTTGTGCCTTGTGCGATTTTCACGGCCATTACACCCACCTCTGTCCCCGCCTTGACGAGTACCGTTCCTCCTTGGACTTGTCCCCCCAGTTCAAGGCCCCTTCGATCGGACCAGAGGACATTCACATTCCGCCTCCCGCTGTTAAGCCAACGGAGCCCTCAGTCACCATTTTGTACCTGTCATCATCCATGAGACCATTGGGGAACGTTCCATATGAATCCTCCCCTGTTGTTTCGCTTGACCTTCCTTCAGCGGTCATCTTGGGCTCAACATCGGTAGATCCGTTATCTACTTACTCTTCGGTCACCCATTGTGACGATGCGCATGTGAACCTCTCTTCTCATGATGATGATTCATGCCACTTCACCATGTCAGGTGGTTCTTCTTCCACCAGTCACCCCATCTTCTATCACGATGACGACATTATGGAAGAAATTCCCACCCCTGACTTTATCTATTCCCCCTTACATCGAACCCATGCGTTGACACCACATCCACCTTGTGGCCATTACATCAAACCCCAATGTTTGGGTAAGGGGGCACCCACATTTGAGAGACCACGAGACGCCATTCTCCACCACTCTCCTAGTGTATCTGGTCGTGTTGACTCTAGACCCGGTATTCTTCCACATTTAGAAGAACCTCTAGAGTCCCATATCACTTCAGATCACTCTCGGGACGATACCCCTTATCGTTCCCTCATCTTACATCAGCAACCCAGTCTCTTAGACATTATTGTTGACCAACCTATAGCTTTTCTACGAGAGCATCGGTTCATTATCTCCAAATCCTCCTTTTGGGATAGTGACACCAGGTATGCCAATTCGGAAACTTAAAGTCCATTTGATCCCTATATGCAGTACCAAAAGAGATTGGTAATCCTCCATTTCCTTTCTCAAACTGCATAACCATAACGAGAACAAATGGCACACCACATCATTAAAATGTGTTTAGATTCCCATTTTTCTAGATACATTTTGGCATGACCACACCATGCTTGGGGGCACCTCTGCCCCCCAACCATAACCCTCCTCACCTTGTTTTTGGAGAGGAGGTTGTCTTACCAATCGAGTGTGAAATTCCTTCTCTACAACTAGCCGTTGAACTTCTCCCTGACACCCCACCGCTCGAACAATGACTTATCATGCTTGAGCGTGCCTCCGAAGACCGCCGTGTTGCCTTGCAAACCATGGAAGCGGCCAAAAAACGCACCAAAGCTCAGAATGACCGAAAAGTCCAACCTCGCACTTTTCGTGAAGGCGACCTTGTTCTAGTATATGACCAGGCCCAGGATGTCCTATGTCATGGGAAGTTTGACTCATTATGGCTAGGCCCTTACATCATTTGTAAGGATTTGTAAGGATAGCCAGCATCTGTTTTTTCATTTTTCCTACTTCACCAAAATCCAACTCCCAGCCATAAAACAGCACCAAACCCCCCTTATCTCCCAGGTCGCAGTTTTCTGCCATTTTCTGGACCAGGTCGCACTTGTTGCCCTCATACCTGCGTCCTGGGTCGTACTTTTTGCCCCAAAAAAAGTGCGACCCGGCCATAGAGATGAAGGAGGGGCTGTTTCTGGGGGTTTTGGGCCCTCAACTGCAAATGTAATCCATCAAAATGCAAGAGCAAGGTTAGGCCTCTCGCCTCCAACTGACAGATCTCGAATCCAGCGGTCGGTTTGTCCGCTACGTTCGCCGCAAGATTTAGGGCCTTCTCTCCTCTCCACATTCACCACAGCAACAATAGCAAATGAATGATTTTGGAGGGAAAACGGCCTCATTAAAAGAGAACCCCTGTTTCTTCTTTCGACTGCTGCGACCACACCGTAGCCCCGTTCGACGAACCGTCAGCACCGCTGGATAGATCTCACCGAGATCTCAAATGGGTTTTACTTAGTTTTTGGTGATTTGATACTTCACCCGGACACATTTTTCCACGAAGGGTCACTTTACCACTCCTTAAAATCGAATTTCCTCACTTACGACACTTGTACTTGGGGCACCACATCGCCCCCTTACTTGTCCATGTTTGTGTTGATTTTCGTCATGAGTGCCCACTTTGTACTCATGTTTCTATGACCCCCCATTGGGGCCTTTACTGTGTGGCAGCACTCTACAGTCGCCCTTGTGTAGAGCATCCAAGTCGAGTCATCATTGCATTCATGGAGTCTATCCTGCGTCCTTTTGCACCCCACTATAGCCCTCCATCCTTCTTTGCTTGGTTCCTCCCTTGTGTCGCATATCATGACCTTCAGTCCCACTGTCCCCTATCCCTTTCGATATTGTGTCAGTCGTTGCCATGTCATTCATGCCCTTTATGCTCTAACAAGGGAATTCGTCCATTCGCCACTCCATCCTCCCCCTTTCCACTATCATCATTGGTGTCAGTCTGTCTGTCGCTCTATTGTTCTTCTCTCGTGCCTTAGTTGAGGGTCTCTTATTGCCTCACCTACGGCGGACCTCCTTCTGTCGACATCGGCGCATTTATTCCAAAAGCAAGGTCTAGAGGGCGGTGTACCTTGGTTCCAGCTTCCACTCTTGTTCGGTGCCTCGGATCAGGCAGGGGGATCTCTCACTTCCCTTTGACTTGATTACTTCTCCAGCTCCTTTCAGCATGATCGAGATGAGTATACTGGACAGTCCAGTGACCCAGCAGCAGCTCTTGATGATTCCCGGGCGTGTGTGAGATGTCTCGGCCCTCATGAGGGGGTGGCCCTGCAGGTAGCCCCCCACATGCCCGGATGACCTCTTCATTGCAGCCTTTGATGCCGCTCCAGATTTTGATGATGTTGGCCTTAGCCACTTGCAGCACCTCTATGATTTTCATGTATCAGTCGGATTTTGTGAGCCCTTCCCCATTTACAGGGGGCATTTGGGTTGTATTTATCTCATGTACTCAGATATTATTGTACTAGTCCTGGCTGTTATCCCAGGCACAGCATGTATGTGAGACTCTTCATTGTATTTTTATCTGGTCCTTGATTATGCCAGCTGTACTCTATGGTTCGGCCCCTTGTTTACTGGACACACTATTCTTTGTACTTTGTCACGGCGGGCATAGGTATGCCTCCCCCGCCGCCTTCAGCACAGGTACCCTCTCATAACAGAGACTTGTTGCACCTGCGAGTCTCGTCCCCTCAGGGTCTAGTCCTTCAGCACACTATCTACCTCACACTTCTCTCTCTGACATCCCCTTTTGTTGTCTGGTGATTGTATTCTTACAACGTACTTCGGTCATACGATTTGCTCCTGACACTCGCACGCTGGGGGGCAATATGTTACACCATTTTTTGGTCATCTCACCTTTTCTTATTAGATGGACCCAAGTACACCATGTAAGACCAGTTTTACCCCAAGTAAAACTGCTTTCACTATGTTAATTAAGGAAACCCCAAAAGGAATAATTAATTAAACCACAATTTAATTATTATTCCCGGTCATGTTTAACCCAAAAACAAAGAAATTAATGAGATACACCCATAGTTATCTTATTATTTTCTAGGAATAATTATTTAAATAATATTCCTTGTTAAATATGACCAAATCAACCACTATTAATTAAATAAATCATTATTTATTTGATTATATCTCAACCACTTCCATAAAAGGATAAATAAATCATTTATTTATTTATTCTTCACTAATCAAGGGATTTTGACCCAAGTCAAAGTCCCTTTCCCTCCAACAAATAATAATAAAATATTCCATAGAGGTGGATCTAGATTTGATTAACATTATTTTAATCATGCACCAAGATCTAGAATGACCCAATATTTTGTTATAAATAGGAGGGTTTTTCCCTTCATTCTTCACCTTTTGTTGCATATTAGATCACTCTGGATCTATACACTTGGTCTCATTTTTGCCATTTTGCTCCCATTGAGCTCTACCTTCTACATTGGGTTTTTCTACATCTACAAGAGAGAGAAAGCTTAGATCTGAAGTGCTGAGGACTACAAAGAACCCATCCCATTGAGGAGATATGGATACACCTTCTTGTTTCCTCCCAGGTGCCCTGTAATATAAAAATTCATTCAAAAATCGTGTTCTTGTCTTGTCTGTTGGATGCATGGAGCAAACTCTTTACTTTACTGCTTAATGTCTTTCTATTTATAGATCTGTTTGTTGCAACGCTTTAACTACTAATTGCAGATCTGAAGATGTTTTGCAGCCATTATTGTTGTTAGGGCTATTAGTTATGCGTAGCTAAAGTGGTTCTTTTTCGTACACTTCGACGAAGAATTCATACTAACAGGATTTCTGAAGACATACATCTGCAATAGGTTTCTTTCCTTTAGATTTATCTTCACCAACTATTAAACCACTTTTGGTCATAATATTAACATCAGGCTCTTCTTCACATGACTCTGCCCTCATCATCTGAACGTCTCGTGTATGTGTCAGAGTCTTCTTTTCCCGCATATTCGTAAATATAACATGGAAATATTTAATTACATGGTCAAACCACTATCAATACCTACAAGATTTTTGTGTTGGTTTGGGAAATCACGCGCGAAGTGGACAACTTCTCCAAAATTATAATAGATAATATAACCTCTTCTACGAATAGCTCCTACTCCTCTTCCATGCCCTCGGACCTGAAATCCCCCTCGTCTGGAGGGTGACATGGGTGAATTTGGACCTCTTCTTTTCGACTGCATCCTATAGGTCACAAATTGGTCAATCATTAGGTCAAAATTGTGACAGTTCTTTTCATCATGGCCTACAGATTGACAAAATTTGAAATATAGCTACTTGTTCGTTAGAATATATTTGTGAAACTTGGGACATTATTCTCTAGGCTTTTGTATGGCTACTTGACATATTATGCACCATATTGGAGGGTTCTCACCTGGTGGTGCTCCAATCCCTGGATTAGGTTTGATCAGGCTCGGTGCTCCAACTGCCAGATAATTACCATATACAAGGCATTTCTCCTTGTAGTGCCCTTCGGCTTTGCAGTACACACACCATATTCTATGTGCATGTACTTCACACTCTCCTTCCGCAATATTTTAATCTCTAAGTGTAGGGTAGCCAATTGACTCTGAATCTACTGCACCTCGACCTGTGCATTCTAAACTGGAGAAGCTTCCAGCGTCATCATGATTTCCAAAGCTTCGACCTGGGACGTGATATTCTGCTAAGACAAAGGCAAGCACAGATGAAACAATAACATTGAAATGAACCATTATTTACACTGATCATCATTAATGGTGAAGCCTCCATCCCTGATGATATTTTCTAACCATTGATTCACTTCCCATATAGTTTCATTCACTTCGTGATGAATATCCTTTAATTCAGTAACACATTGAGCATATGACTTTGGCTTTCAGAACTATTCCTTTAATGAATTTTTGAGATCATCTATCATCACATTTGGGTTATTTGCTACATACCTCATATAACAGTCCAACACACGTTCTTGGAATGCAGTAGCGAGTTGCGCTTTCTAAACATCATCATCATTAATTTGTTGTGCCTTTCACACAACCTCTGCAATGAACTAGAATTATTTAGTGTCTTCATTCTCGACACCCTTAAAATTTTGCATCTTAATAGAGTTAGCCATATCGAATACTGGTGGTGGAGGTGGAAGTGGAGGTGGAGGTGGAGTGGGATGGAGTGGAGTGTGAGGTGGATTTGGGAGTGGGGTGGATGGGATCTGAAGTGAAAATGTAGTCCTTTCTTCATATTGCGTTGATTCACTAGAACTTCTTGTTTCAGACTCTTCGTCAATGTCAGATATTACTTTTATGGGACTGTACACAAAATATTCATCCAGGTATGTGTTAGAAATTTTTCCACTGCGCGTAGAGCTAGGTTGACCTCTTTTAAACATTCACTTAGTATGGTTTCATAGAGTACCCTTTTCACATAAGATAATTTTAATCCATGACATTAAAGAGAACATGAAATTGCCTCGAGGACCTTTGAGAGACCTTCTTTCAGCTTCTGAATACGACACAAAGGCATTAAAAGAAAATTTAGTGACAAATCCACCCAGAACGTTTTTGATCCCATAATTTACTGCACGTGTGATCTTATTGCTGGATTTTTCCAATTTCTGAATCAACTCAGGAGTCCACTTGGTTATTACATCATCCTTGGTGTAGGTTTGAAACTCAACAAGCTGAGATAACCACTCATGTAATTCTGTTGCAAATGATGCAAAGAAAATTTCATGCTACTCCATATAAATAAATCTTTATTCTCACTCTTCTACAGATAATTGTGGATTCCAATTCTCTTTGATCGTGAACTCACACACCTTTTAGATGCCACAACATCAAATCTACCTCAAACTGATCCTGGTCCCAACAGCGGAACCATTTTTTGTCTTAAGGGATCCTAACCCAGGTTCAGAGTGTTCAGTGCAACCAACAAAACCCTCCAACTACTGGCCCTTTATTGATCTTCTTGTGCAAACCAAAGTCACACCTGAAGCAGTATGGGGGGCTATTAGAACTAGGTTTCTTCACCCTCATGGAGGTATATGTTGTGGATCTAACCCTTTCTAATCTGATCTAATCAACATGGTGTTGCGTTATTTCCTTTTTAACCCGATTCAGATCTATCTTCAATAAAACCCTTAACACATGTAGTTTTTCACAAACACAAAGATCTATTCTTACTCATATTTAAATTAGTGGAAAACCTTAATAGAAACTGATATGAATCTTTTGAAATTACATAGATCTATGATTATATAAGTAACTCATGCAAATATGTATCAGATAACATAAAATGTAGCAAATCTATAAGAAAATCAACATGTTAACACATATGTAGTAAACTAGTAATGTCGCCAAAACTTCTCTTTACTAGTAGATCTTCAATAACTACAATTATTTCTCTTGTGCACACATCCGTATAGTCCTCGCACACATCTCGAGAATTAGGTCTTTGCACACATAGCCACAGGAACCTATCTCTACTCATACTTATCACAAAAACTTTTCAAAATCACATAAACATTAGATCACTTATTCATTCTTACTTAAGTGATCTATGACGTGACTCTTACATGCATTTTTAGATGAATTAGATGTGCACAAACCATAGAATCAAACTATGGTTTGAGCCCCATGTTTTACCCTTTTACCTATTATAAAAATGAGCTTTCACCTACCCCAAATGCCCTTGACTTGTGTGTTGTGCTTTAACAAAATAAAAAAAATTGACTTAAAATTGACCCTAGGGGACTTTACCCCAACAGTGGTTGAGAAAAAAACTCTCTAGTTGAATGGAAAGAAAATCCCAAAGGGTTTAGTTACATTGGAAATATTATTCAATGATAATGATGTGGATTTCAAACCAACCAAGAAGGAGCTTCAAGAGGATACAATGAACTATATTAATTTCACATAGAAACAAACCAAACTGATTAATTTGGCTAAGGGGATTCCAAGGAGATATAAGAAAAATTACCTTGACCATTTCAAAAGGTATGCTGATATTTTTTCCTGGTCTTATGATGACTTGAAAACCTACGATATCAGTATTATTCAACATAATATCCACTTGAAGTATGAAATTAAACCCAACAAACAAAAGGTGAGGTAGTTAAATCCCCTACTTCTCCCCTTGAAAGAGAAGGAAATCAGGAAAATGATCCAAGATAAAATCATTATACCTTTGAGATACTCAAATTGGGTGGCTAATCTGGTCTTTGTTAGAAAGAAGAATGGAGAGATCAGGTTTTGTATAGATTTTAGAAATCTGAACAAGGCCTCTTTAAAAGATAACTACCCTCTGCCGAGGATGGATTATATTTTTCATACGTTAGTGGGGTCATCAAGATTTTCCATGTTTGATGGGTTCTATGGGTAAAACCAAATTGGTGTACATCCCAAAGATCAGAAGAATAAAGCATTCACTACTCCCTGGGAAACATTCATGTATGCTCAAATTCCTTTTAGTCTCATGAATGCTAGAGCTACTTTTCAAAGGGAAATGGAAATAGAATTTATTAGGCAAAAGGATAAATTTGTGATGATTTACTTAGATGATATAACTATGTTCTAAAATTATGATGAAGAGCATTTGTGACATTTGCAGCATTTACAACACACCTTTATGAAATGCAAGAAGTATAGTCTATGTTTGAATCCAAATAAGTCTCAATTTTATCATAGAGAAGGAAATATGTTGGGACATATAGTCTCAAGCGAAGGAGTGAAAATTGACCCCAAGGGAGTAGAAGAAATCAGTACCATCCCCTTTCCATGGAATAAAAATGAGATACATGTCTTCCTAGGGAGGATAAACCTCCTATGAAGGTTTTTTCCCAATTATGTTGATATTGTAAAGGATATTATAGACATGTTGAGAAAATATATAGTGGTCAAATGGATTACGGAGGCAAGAGAGGATTTTTCCATAATTAAGAAGGCCTTTGGAGAGGCTGCAGTCTTAGCTAGCCCTTATTATCATAATTTATTTCTCATATTTTTTTGCATCCCCCAACATTGTTGCAGCTATCTTACTGGAAAAGAAAGAAGATGAGAAAGAACAACCAGTGGAATTTTTCATCCAAGTAATGAGGGATGCATAATTGAAGTATGATATCTTGGGAAAACAAGCATATTATCTATTTTAGGCTGTGAAATCTCTTAGGACCTATGTTTTTTTAGTTAAGAATTATTACCTATGTTCCTACGGAAATTGTGAAGGATATTCTCACGCAAGGAGACATTGAAGGAAAAAGGGGCAAGTGGATACCCAAAATCTAAGATTATGACATGGAAATCAAGGCAACTAAACTAATAAAGGGGGGGGGGGGGGGGTTAGCCAAAATTTTATCAGAGGTGAGCTGCCAAGCGATGGGAATAAATTTTTTGGCTTAGACTTGAGGGTCAAATACATTGAGTGAGGAGAACCAGTCTAGTGAATAAGATAACAAAAGTGCTTAGAAATATCGTTGTTCAGATTGGTACAAAAACATTTTCCATTATATATTGTTTCTTAGCTGCCCAATTGGTTTTGATAAAGAAAAATATAGGGCTCTGAGAATGAAAGCCCATAAGTATGTAATCACATATCGTCAATTGTATTGGAAGGATCATGTTGGTATATTATTGTTGTGCTTAATTGAAGATGAAATTCCTACTATTATTAATGAATACCATAATTGTGTTTGTGGATGTGATTATAGTTGGAAGGTTACAACCCATAAAATCATAAAGTTTGGTTTATACTGGACTACATTGTTTTCTCATGTTTATAAACTAGTGAGAGTTGCAAGGAATGTAAATTATTTTTTGAGAAGAAGAAGTCTGCTCCATTACCTCTAATCCTAGTTTTTTTTAAAGAATTTTTAGGTAGTGGGATTAGATTTTATAGGAGAGACTCGACCACCTTCTAGGGGGTTTCATAAAAAAAATTTTATAGCTACTAGCTGGTTCAAAAATTGGTTGGAAGCCATATTTCCTACCTGGGCTGCAACTGATTTGGTGGTCTTGAAGTTTCTTGAAGAAAATAATTTTGCAAAGTTTGGATATACGAAGAATATAGTGACTGATAATTCCCAAGTGTTTAAGTCTACAAGACTCATTGATTTCTATCAGAAGTACAATGTCATACTTTATCACTTTACCACCTATTATCCATAGGTAAATGGGTTGGTTGAGTCATCAAATAATACATTGGTGAGAATTTTAAAGAAAATCTTTACAAAGAATAAGAAAAATTGGGACACCCTCCTTAAATTTTCTCTCTGGGAAAATAGAATCACAAAAAAGATATCCACTGGAAAATCACCATTGTAATTACTATATGGTATTTTTTCACTTTTCCCTAGTCAATTGGCTATTACAATGGATAAATTAATTCAGGATGCAAAGGAGGCGCCCAAGCCATTGACCCAGAGGATAAACTAGTTGGTTGAATTACAGGAGAACAGAGAGAAGGTGACTCAAAATATTCTCTAGTACCAGGATAAGATGAAGGTAATCTTTGAATAAAAATCCAAAGACATAATTTTCCAACCAGGTGATCTTGTGCTCAGATGGGGTCTCAGGAGAGAAGACAAGAGAAAGCATGGAAATTTTGATAATTTATGGTTTGGGCCATTCAAAGTATTTGAAGCCAAAGGTAACAACACAATCCTGCTAGAAAATATGGATGGTGAATCATTTTAGCTTCCTGTTAATGGGAAATACCTTAAGCACTGCTTTCAACATTAAATTCAAGTACCCACTTCCATTTTCAATACTGGTGAGTCATTGTAAATACCAAAGTATTTGTTTCATTTTTAGTTTTAATGTATATTTTTTACTCCATACCCAACAAAAGGCTACTAGTCTATAGGTTCTTAGTGCCTTGCAATCAAGAGATTGTCCCAAGTTGGATCCGATGTTGTACCCTCCTATTTTGTTTCTTTCAAGATTCACATAAATAAATGGTTGAAGTGCAAGGTGTAGCACAATTTCAAGCCATTTTCAGAGCAATAGATAATCTCAAAGACCATATCATACTCACTCATCAAAATTTGATCTATAATAGCTTTCTAATGATGCAAATAAGTTTGAAATTGGCCTCCTGGATCAAAATATAAGGGAAATAAAATTTGAGTCTATAAAAGAGAAAACCTAGGAAACCTCGAAATCTCACAACTCATTATAAAATCAATTTTGAGAAGCTCCAAGGACCAGGGACAAAATATCTGTCAACTTTTAGAGTTGAGGTCATCTACTTACAGAACCTTGTAACATAAATTGGAGGCCTAGACCCCATTACCTCGAAACCCCATAATATTTTGCTAAATTAATTCTTGAAGGTGTTGGGATTGAATCATTATAGGGGAATTTCTCATGCAACAAAATATCAAGGACCCTTATCTCTCTCCTATAATCAGAAAGGTGGCAACATATCATTGGGAAAAATTGATGTTAGCAACCACCCGCTAGGAGGTCGACACATGGTAGGTAGTTTTGAAGTTTTCAAGTACCCAAAGGGCGTATATATGGATGAAACATGGATGAATCATAGGGTGAAACAGGACTTGGTTGAAATTAGCATTATTTCATCTCCACAGTATACCAAAGAAGGTCAAAATCCCTGTAACAGTTTCTAATTATATTTTAAAAGGATTCAGGCTCCCTATGATAGGGGATTATAGTTCCAAGGCATCCGAGTTCCAGTTTAGCTTTAAGCGATGCCATTCTTGACATGGAGTAGTCACCAAGTAGCGGAGTACCTTACCCCATTACTCAAATAAAAATTATTAAGGATCAACCACTTGTGGTAAGGATCATCACCCATCTCAAATAAACCTCACCCGATAGGGGTTCCAACAGATAAACAAGCACAATAGTTAAGCAAACGATTTTCCCTAGAAAGTCAGAGTCAATAAATAAAAATTCGCAGATCAAGAATTGTGATTGATTATGGGGGGTTGGGCCTTAATTCCAACTCTTCCCAGGAACCTCGTCGGAGGAGATAAAATGGGTCACCCACCTATCAAGGCAATGCGGTGACCACGCCAGTCATTGGGACCATTATCAAGCGAGTGTGAAATTGAATCGATGTATCACCCCTCTTCCTTGTCCTTCACCAAATCCAACCCCACCATGTGTCTCCCCCACACCATATCCTCACTTTCTCACTTTAAATCCCCACAAACTAACCATTTCACCCCATGTGCAGACCATTTCATTCTAAATTGTCTATTTAAAACAATTCTACGTCAAAATATTCCATCTGTTTACAAATACCTCCAATCAAATTCCAACAAGAGTGAAGACATTTGTGCACTTACAGTATATTTTTCTCTCATATTACCAAGCAAGCCTCCACTACCCTCATCAGGAACAAATGAAGAAATCCAAGGGGAAGTCAAAACCACTTGTGCAGTAACCCACTATCCCATTTATAGAAACCATAGATGAAACATTACCTAAGGTGCACCTATTTTTTAGACATAGTATACACTAGGGATTTAGGGGACTCCTCATGGGAGGAAATTTACAAGTATTTTCAAGATGAAATTCCCCGGGTGACCATCAGGATAGTCGTCATAAACAATCAAACACCCCCCTGGAAGGTAACCCCACAGGATGCGACCAATTATTTATATCACATAATTGGAGCAAGGCCTCATATTATTCCTGAGACGGACATGGTCATATGAGTTATTGAAATAATTAATATCACCGAGAGGAGGTTCCACACTCAAAAAGGAATGGCAATCATATTATTCACAACAAAGGCCTTTCAGGAGATGTATCAATTGCCAGACCATCAATGTGCCTATGGAAAAGAGTATGTGGAGTACTTCTGTAAAAATCACAAGGATCCTGTTGATTCCATTAAAGACTATAGGAGTGACCCAAACAAGAACATTAAGGAGAAATATGGTACGTACTGCATAGATTCACTAGCTTTTCCTTTCAGATAAGTAGTGGCCATCCTCTGTAGGATACATGCATTTCCAAATGTCTCTAAGTTACCTGAAGATTGGGTCCCTCTAATTGATGGAGCCTATGAGGGGTACATATTTGATTGGGTCACCATATTTTCGAATAATCTGGCCAAACACATTTTAGCTTTTTCTCTCTTCCCACAGTGTCTTAGAGAACAAATCCCTTTGTTCTATATCTCATCCTCTTTCATGGAATCCCTTTGTTATTACAAAGACTTCCTAGCCATGGGATGGAAGTGGAATATCTTTGATCTCAAATAAATCCATATTTACCATAATTTACCCTAGGAGACTAATTATTTTGGTCATTTCTATCAAATTTTTCACAATGTTACTCTTCCAATTTATGAAATTATAATTGAAACCAAGCCCTCCAGAATATCTCAGCATGCTATGCAAGAAATTAGGAGGATTGGGAATTTTTTGGTGAATATTATTTCATATACATCAGTCTCTTAGGCAACCATGCACCCTAACATGTCCTTCCACTCTACGTTCGAGACAAGCTGCTATGTAGAGAGGTAGCATACCAAACAATTGGCCATGGAATTATCAGAGATCTAATAAGAAGGTCCAACCTCAATTACCTATGCCTTTTGGTATTTTATCTATGGACAATTACATACATCATGAAAAGGATATATAGCCTATTGTAGTTTTAGATTTATCCACCATTACAACTACATTCTATGATCTAGATGGAGTAGCAAAGAAATTGCCCCTAAATCTGGTGTTAGAAGATTCCTCCATGAAGAAAAAAAAGTTTAATGACTTTTTTTTTGAGGCAGGTTCTTAAGGGTCAATTCTGAAAAGGGTAAATTAGGATTTATTGGTCAAATATTGAGAGAAATTCCTCGCCTTCAGAAATGTGAGATTGTCCCCTCTCCCACTAGACTTTTCATTGATGGGCCTCTAAATTAGACATAAAATAAGGCCCACCTAACCTTTATTAAGCCCATCTACCTTCCTTATGCAGATGAATATATATATTAAATATCTCCTTTTGCACTTAATAATGTTTTCTTATGCTTCAATATTTTCTTAGGAAGGTCTAAAGGTAATTTCATATTTGTGCCTAATATTGGTTATTTTTGTAGAATATTATGAGAATATTTGGAATATTATGCAGATTTGGAGAAGGAGATAATTTAGGGACTTGCTCCCTACCACTGGAAGATCAAGAGTGAATAATATCAGGAAATTAGGGAAAAATCTTCGAGAGATTCAAGGGGGTTATCCACCCTCAAAGGCAACCAAACGATCCTCATGAGATCACCTCTATCAATTCAAATTCTAGAGGCAGCCAAGCAACTCAAGACCAAGTGCACTCAGGCCATACTTCACTTGGAGTGTCCAGCAATTCAAGTTCCAGAGGTAGCCAAGCAACTGAAAGAGGAGGGCACTCAATCTCTGGCTACTTGGAGTCAAGTGGACTCAATCACCCCAAATATTCTTTCCAGCAGTTCAAGTTCTAGAGGCAACCAAGCAACTCAAAGAGGAGATCAATCAATCTTTGTTTACTGGGAGTCAAGTGGACTCAATCACTATTTTATATGGATCTGTTGTTAGCTTCCCTATATAATAAATAGAGCAGAGCTAGATCTAGGAAAGGGAGATTCGATTCTTCGATTCCATTTTGGGAATTTTGCTGCAAGCTATTAAGCTTTTATTATACTCAGTGATTAGACTTTTAGAAATGTAACAAGGCTATTTTCTTCCTGAAATGAGTAGACATACTCCATTTTAATGATTTAATTCCACAGAGCTGGGCTCATGGGTTAGGGCCCAACCCATGTGCCTCAGCCTCTCTGTTATTTTCATTCTTTCCTTTCTGCCATTTAGCTAGATTTATTTCTCTCATTCAATTAGTTCTGCTTTTAAATAGTTTCATTGTTGTTTATTTTTGTTTTCAATATACTATTGTAGTTTTCATTTTCTTATGAGTAATAAAATACAGTAGAAAAACAAAAAATTTGTGGTCAAGCCTTCCCATTTCATCTTTGTACATAGAATTCGAGCAGCGTTGACTTTCCCATAGGCCAAAAAAAATGATTTTTGTTCACTGTTTTATCACGCATTTTTTTTTCCGTGCATGAATCCTCAGGTTTACTTGCAGGAATCAATATTAAAGTTCCGAAGAAGTTCATTTTCCATCTCTGTATTTGCTTCTAAATACCTATGTTACACTATGTTCCCTCCTTTACCTCATCGCAGCAACCACACCCTTTTTTAGTCGCAAAACGATTAAAAAAACCATCCAAGGTTGAACTCCGCCTTTCCTCCTCGAAATCCCCATTACCATACTTCGCAATCGCGACGTTTTTCCTTCCCCTTAAGACTTACCATAATTCCTCTTTGCACATCTCACTCCGCAGTATTTAGTATTTTTCCTTTAACCCTTACTTCTCGCTTTCGGTAATTGCAATATTGCGAAATAAAAAATCGCAGACTGTAGTTCTTACCAAATCGCAAATCACAAATAGAACCTTTTACCTTTTTTCCTTTACACTTACCACTTGTTTTTGCTGATTGAGATATTGCGAAATCAAAAATTGCAAATCGCACCATTCTCCATTTTCCTTTTAATACATTACCGCTATGATATGTCGATTGTGATCTTGCGATCGCTCTCTGCCGTCTGTACCACTGCCATGTCACCCATAACAAATCACGCATTGCAACATTTACCCTCTTCTTTTAAGACTTACCGCTCTGATCCATCGATTGCAATTGTGCTCTGCCATTGGTCCCACTGCCACTTCATCTGTCACACATCATACTATGCACCGTTTAGTTGGTTTTCCTTACACGTACTGCTTGTTTCTACCGATTACGATATCAAATATCACAACCTTTGCCTCCATCACATCTTTGCCATCGCAATTTTCAATTCATTCCACTCCAAAGCCATTTTTGTGCCATAATAAATATTTTATTAGGTTTAACCCCCTCTTTTCACTTCTAAGCCCTGTTTCACGTGTTAAGCCTTCCATTAGCCTCTTTAGCCCTTTTCTCTCCTGCAAGCTGCAAATCAAAACTCTTTCAATTAGAATTAAGTCATGGATAGATTAATTGCATGGATAGAAGCATGATAGATAGACCATAGGACAATTTGAGTTCATTTAGCCATTTGGCCAAGTTAAGTGTGGTTTAGAATTAGTTTCCTTTCTGCCATTTATTTCTAGCAAGTTAAATTAGTTTCCTTTCTGTCATTTCTTTTCTTCAAATTAAACTAGTTTCATTCTTGTCATTTCTTTTCAGCAATTTAGTTTAGTTCCATCTCTGTCATTTCCTTTCAGAAATTTACTTTTCAGTTCTTATCATAGTTTAAGAAATAACACACTTTCATGAAGTAGAATATGATGACATGAGTAGAGTGCATCTGCTATGTATATAGCACTGTCACCTCCAAGTTTGTATGAACCCTGGGTTGATAAAGTAAATTAGGGCGGCCCCTGGGAGTTGCAGCACTCTTGGTCCACTACCAGGGCTCACTAGTCATAACCTACTCTACAAGGACAAATATCTTTAAAGGATGATATCTACTTAGCAACGGAGTTCCTCCCATCCATTTTTCCAATAAAAAAACCAACAACAATTAGTTATTTAGGTCCTGGAGCACAAATGCATACAATAGACCCAAACATGGAATAGGAATGGGACCAGTTTGATCAGGCCTTGAATAAATCTAAGAAAGGGGAAAGAGGTAAAGAGTTCTTAGAGGTAGAAATTTTTTTCCAGTAGAATATTTCATTCCATAGTCCACCTTCTCAGTAGCATGTCAAGCTAAAGAAATCCATAACTGAGAAGACACCAATAGTCACCCATCCTGAAGAAGAGATTATCCTAGTTAATCCTACTTCAAAGATCATCCTTGAGATTCAAGATATTCCCCAACTAGAAATTTTTTACTTCTCTATGCACAATGAAGTGGTGAAGAGAGGGAGGAAGAAGAGAAGGATAGATGATTCCAAGGCCTTAGTTCCAAGGAAAAACTCACAAGATTCTCCTCTTGAAATCCTCTGAAAAGGTATGTCAACTTCCCCTACCGAGGAATTGTGAAAATCAACTTAGTTCACAAGTGCATATTCTTTGGCCACCATGGAAAAATCCATGGAAGTTCAAGAATTCCCGTGGGAAATGGATGAGAATATTTCCTCTCTGGAAAGAGTACTCATCAATAAGGAGGGGCAACTGGGAGGACAATGGAAAGCTCAAATAGATCAAAGGGAGATCACACTGGAATATCTACAAAAACAGTTTTGTTCACTTGAAATTCAGCATGGGGAGAATATTAAGGACAAGGATAAACAAATCCAAGATTTTGAGTAGAAGATAAACCAATTGCAAGGGGGACCCTTCACCTGAAGGATTTCAAGTAGGAGGCCTATGAATTGAATGAAAAGATACAAAGGAAACAACAATTTTTATGTGAGAAGTTAAATTTGATTCGGAACAATGCATGCAAGAAAATTCTGTGACTGATGAGCTAGTGGAGATAATTTCATACTTTGATGAAGCTAAGAAGGACGTAAATGAAATTTGGGACTGGCGAGACATTGTTGAGGGGAGGATATTAATATTTCCTAAAATTGGTGCAATGTAGAAATCAGTTATCCTTGAATGATGGAAAGCCCGGATATGATCAGTTAAAAAGTTCATCAATGATGCACGTGACATGTCGAATTCCCTGGTGCAATCCATTAATGATTTCTTACTTCTGTCGAATATCATCTCCACTTGTCCTAAATATTCCCTACCAAATTTGGAGAGCATTCTTAGTAATTTTCATGAACAAAGGGTTGGGTTCACTAAGAGAGTTAACCAACTGAGAAAAATTGATCTCAATGACAAATGGTACTTTCTGGTCAAACCCCATTCCAATTGGTAGGTTTTGAAATCACTTACCAGTATCCGCACTCAGAGACTATATTAATTAGTCACACACAAATCAAGCCTCGTTCCCCTTCCTAGTTGGTGATACTCCTTAATATTAAAAAAGCATGGAAAATATGGATGGTATGGCCTAGGTCCACTTCGAAGGATCAAGCAAGTTAGCATTGAAGATCTTTTCTAATTTGAAATCATATCATATCTCTACCATTTTTTAAATTTTGTATATATTTTATTTTCAAGAAAGAATCAATTTTTTATGTAATGATTAGAACAGCCGAGCCTTCGGCACGTTGACACAACTTATTAGTTTAGACAGTTGTCGCACTAAGATTTATTTTTATAACTATTTTTTCTTAGGATTTTTCCTATAAAGGTGGAGAGGAACTCATTTGTAAGGGTTTGATTTTATGTTCCATAGACCATAATATTTTCCAAGTTTGTAAGTTTTGAGGCTTAATGACATGTATGTTATTATGAAAGTCTAATGAAGCACCTTTTGGTGATTCCAAGAATTTATATTTGAAGTATGTGTTCATGTATCTGATTATCATTTTCATATGTGTTTCTTTCCTATTATAAATCACGTAATTATAGTTTCTTCAACTCAATCTTCTATGTTGTTGTAGCTCCTAGAGACATCCTTGACTTGTATAAAGACCAGTGCCTAGGACATCTTAAATGCAAGGTGCATATGACACAATTGATTTCAGTTGACAATGTTAGGCTCACATGCAACTATCACTTGGATGAATGGTTTTAATAAGGGTGGAACCAAGACCCCAAAGTTAAAGACAAAAACTAGGAAAACCACAGAAACTGAGTATAAACTACAATAAGTAAATGTATCAGACAGCTTTAAGATAGAATGTTGTAAAGGGGGGCGACTTCTAAAATGAACACATAGATATCAAGTTATATATGAGCAATGACTATGACATAAGATGAAGTGAGATATCAACTATAACCGGGCTCATCCAAGGGTAAGAATCCATATATACTGGGCTTGTTCAAAGACAATAATCCATATATCTGGACAAGTTCAAAGATAAGAATCCATTGTAGTTAATATCAGAAGAACGATGGAAGAGATGGAAAATTAAACAAAGTATCTTTCTTGAGCCATATTTAAAGCGCTATGTATGAGTAAATATGAGTATCTGTAATGATAAATTAAAATTTAAACATGGGAGCACTTGCATTCCAAAACATTAGATACAAGAAATGTGGAGAGATAGGAAATGAACCTTTGTATTAAAAAACATGAAGAAGAGTTACAAATTTTGAATCATCGAGAGCGGAATCCCCAATTCCAACAAAGCTTCTTATTACTGAATCCCTACGGGATCTTCAAACATCTACTATCAAAGTTCACACAACATACATTCAGAACACTCGAACTAGTGAGTCCTTTGGAAAATTTGGAACCCTGTAGATGTCTTTGCTTTTTTCTTTTATAACAATTTCATGGGCCATACGCAGAAAGATATTTTGGGAAAATATCTTTTCTGTGTGCCTGTACGTAGTTTCAAGCCTTAATCAAAACATCAAAATTGATGATGGGGTAGAACGCTTCCCATCATCTTACAAATCAGGCTCATAGCCATTTCTAGTGAAAATAACACAACTGTCTAACTAAAAATAAACATTGCAAGAGTGAAATATGAATTTCACTCGAATATTGAAAGTAAAAAAATAAAACAAGAGGCCACGTGGACCGAATCATGAGTTAACCATTTTGGTGGTGGGACGAAGTCGAGGCTGTAGCTGGAGAAGGTAGTACCGTGGTTGCAGACGAGCTGGCTTTCTTACTGGTGGAAGGAGTGGATAGAGGAGAAGATGCGGTGGATGATGAACTCACATGATCATTGCACCTTTGCCAAGTTTCAGCTGCAGGATCATTTATTGTAGTGAAGGCGTCAACCCAAATATGCACTTCTGTCAGTTCAACATGGCTCGCTTAAGTGGGCAACCGTTGTTTCACCTGATGGAGGAGGAAGAATTCTTTGCTGAGTACTGCAATTATGGTTTTAGCCTTAAGCCAAGCAGTTTTCTCAGATGGTATATCGATCTGTTGAAAGAGGAAAAGGTAAAATACCATGGGGCAGAAACAAAGAGGACCTGTAGCCGGGGGGTCCTGAAATTGAGTTTGGATGGCGGAGGCCAAGAAACTAGGGATGTCCAATACAACGTTGGGTTACGAAATTAACCACAAAAGGGCTACACACTCCTTCGAGACTTGCTCGACCCCTTCTATACCTAGTAATCCCGCAATGAGAGCAAGGGTTGGCTAAAGGTCTTCCTTGAATGTACTTAGGGGCACCGATTCTGCAGATGGGAAAGCTGTGAGGCGGGCGTCAGAAATAGCAGCGATGAAATCATTCTGCTACCTCCATGGTAACTTGGAAAACTGACAGGATAGCGTCATTTCAGTGAAACTGACATAATTCGAACTGGTAGGGTAACAGAGGGCTTTTCTGATGATTTCGGGAGATATACTAAATATCTTGTTCCCCTGAGATGAGAGGAACATATCCCAGCATTCATCGTAAGCTTCTCTGAGCCAAAAAATGAATTCAACAACTGGGTAGACAGGTGGAGTAATTTGGTGATATAGTCCTGACAAAACGACTCTGAACCTGTCCCTATTTTCCACATGCTTTCTTAATAGATGCGGCTTGACACTACTAATGAAAAACGGGTATTGTGGGTCTCGGATGTGGACTTGCAAGTCTATGAAAGGCTCAGGTCCAGGAGCAGCCCTCGACTCATAAACTTGAGGGGTTTTTGGATCTGACTTCTCAACCTTGACTTTACCCATGACCATCATGAAAAATGAAAAGCGGAAGGTAACAAGATAGTGAAAAAGGGATGGAATAACTATGCAGTAAGGAAAATGCTTAGGGAAAATGACACAGGGCAGTTGAAAGTGACTTGTTAGACCTAGTACTGGGTGCTCGCACTTTAGATATATAGTATCCTATAAAAGAAAGTATTTTACCACAATGAATCACAAAACAAGGTTATACAACTTCAAATTTCCCAGAAAACAAGAATAGGACGACACTTGTAGGGCTGACGTCATAAGGACGTCGACACTGAGACGCGTGGAATCTGGTTATTCACTATCAGAGTTTGGTTAGGTGTATACCATGCATCGGGTTAAATGTCAGTACTGATCGTGTACCAGGTGTCCTAGGACTTACCTTACCGTTGTATTCATAGCATCCGGTGTCCTTCATGGTCGGGCCCACTAGAAAGTCCGACGGGGTTTTGGAGTAGCTCTAAGCCCGCGGCCATTACCCCATGGAGTATCTGTCTCAGGTCCCATCGTATGCCGTGTCACCACCATTCCGGGGGGGTGACCTTCCACATTCCCTCTACCATTCTTGATTGCCCCAAAAACCCTTTACGCTCCTTTCTTCTTTTACTGTTCGGAGTATGGGTGGGTCCCGCCCTGTCCAACTGTCTTGCGCCTTTGTTACCCTTTGTTTTATGTAAAGGCAATAATATATATTATTCCTTGTCCCCTTTTTTATATGAATTATCACTCACATGAACCCATTCGCTCTTTTAATTATTTCTCCTTTTATGCTTTGGATGATCCCCCTTTTATAAGCTTCTTAGGGCGGTGGTGAATGATATAACAACATATGTCATATTTATCTGTCATGTTATGGAAGATGGTACTTGCTGATGTAAGATTTAAATCCTTAAAATTCTCTCCATGGTTTCTAATTTCAATTCCTTTGTTGATATATTATTTTTCTAAAGTTTAGTTCACAGGATTCTATTTCTATCCCTCTGCACCATATTTATTTATTTATCTCTTCAATCACCTATACTACAACAACTAAATAAGCTTCACTATTTGTGTGTAGGCCACCATGGTTTAACTTTAGTTAATTGGAAAAAAATGTTGTTAATGTGTGTAATGTGTTTGGTCTCTGAGCATGATTATTGAACTAGATCCAAATCCTTTTATATTTTCAACTCTTGAGAAAAAATGATTCATCTACAAGAGACTCTAAGATGTCCTAGGAATTGACCCTTATCCTCAACCATGGGGGTTCTCTCTAGGAGAAACAGTCCACATCATAAGAGAACATTAATATCAAAAGATAGGACCCCATATGCGGGTGTTATGGTGCAATAAATTTGGGAGCCACCGAGCCATGCCGACGTGGGACAACTGTCCTCCTCACGCGGGTGCACATGGCCACCCCAACCTAATTAATGCCTGGAGTGTGAGGCTTTTATTCACCACCTTCGAATGATCTCCAACGTCGTCCTCGCTCCACTCCTCCATTATTGATTTCCTTCTCTCATTTACTCTGTCTGTCACGCCTTTGCATCCTCTGCCGCCATACTTGGACCATAAATTTTATCATCCTACTGCTCATTCTAGCTTTACGTTCTCCCTCTAGCTTATCTCTGTCGCTCCATGCACCTTCGCCTTCACCTCCACCAAGCCCCTACTCTACTGCTCAACTCCCTCAGCTCCATGATGCGACATTGTGCGTCACTCATCGCCTCAGCTACCTTCTTGTTCCACCACCATGCCCCATCACCACCGCATGCATTGCCGCAAAGGCAGTGGTCATGGTGTCCCCTCTAGGCCTCCCAATCCTGCCACTACTGGTAGATATGTGAAATTCGCCATCGACTAGGCAGATCTAGAAGTCTTGGACCCCATCAACCTCATCGCTCGCTTATCATTGCACCTTCCTGAGCCTTCCACTGAAGCTTATGGCTCCGGTCTTCACTCTAGGAAGCGTCTTCACAATTCCACCATCTCTCTCCCCTCCCCCTTCCCCCCTCGCAAGATAGTGGCCTTACTGGTTTAGCAGGACTCAAATAGTGAATGCATTTGTAGCTCGGGCTTAGAGGAGGATGGCACCAGTGTTGATACTGAGGCTCATGCGGCTTCCTCTCCTCCGCCGAATGCCCACATGACATTGTCGAGAAAAATACTGAGAGGGGGGGGGGGGTGAATTAGTATTTAGAGCTAACTGATAACCTTTTTACTTTTCTTTTCTCAAAACCCATACGCTACTTTACAGAAAAAAACTAGCATATATACGCGGATATCCTTAAGGAAACTCGCGTATGCTTAGAGCTCTTATTATGTATTTGATTCTTAAATCATTGCATCATTTATTCATCAGATGTTAAGCAGTAAGCATGTGCATTAAAAACAGAATAAACCATCACACTTAAGCAACACACATGAACACCAGGATTTAAGGTGGAAACCCAAGTCGGGAGAAAACCACCGATGTCATCGTCTCAGTCTTCAATATTTATTATAAAGAAAACATCTTACAACCATGTACTGGCGCAGACTCATACCAGCACGCAGGCACCCACCTGCAGAGGGCTACAACCTTCTCCCGTTTACCAGCCTCTCTTGGAAGGGAGCTACAACCCCCTGCTCTCGTTTACCAACCGCTCTTGGAAGGGAGCTACTACCCCCTGATATTAGCACCAGCCTCTACTGGTAGAAAGCTTCTACTTTCATACTGAAGGCTTCAACCCTCAGATCCACTGCAGACCACATTTCATCAATTTTCATACTGGATCAAATAGCTTCAACACAACCCTTCACCTATCAACAAACATACTTTGCCCAATAATTCAAACAGAACAGTGAGACCACTGTAACCAGAATATCAGAGATAACCCAGACTTCAGAATAGATATGCAGATCTAAACTCAACCCTGAACATTCATTGAATCAAATATCATACACTACTTTTATTTACTGAAGCCGCGTACATACGCGCTTTCCTGCACACCAACTCGCGTATACTTCTGTATATTTTATTCTTCAGAAAACCCTATATGCACCTTTCATTAATAGAGACCGCGTATACACGCGCTTTTGCAGAGACCAACTAGCGTATAGATCTCTAAATGGAAAAATTTACAAAACAGATCAGATCTATAAACTTACCCAGATTTCTTCATTATCTTCAGCAAACTTTGCGCCAAATCTTCACCATTTCTTCTGCTGCAGATCATCCTAGAGATTTATCATCATCATAAGATCTAGAGATCTTGAACCATCCTCAGATCCATGGGTGCATCAAAGATTCAGATCTATCAATTAAGAACAGAGTTCATTCATGTAGATAATCCTTAGAGATATTTATTCATCAACAACCCTTACTCATGTACACCCTTGCACAATGATCTTCTTCTCCTTATATAGATTTGGCCTTTATCAATACCATGAGTCAAAACCACACAAATTCTGATGGTATTCCTGTACGGGATCAAATAGATAATCCAGTTCTCAATACAGTGGGCCAATACCATGGTAATGCCCCTAGGTATCATAGTTTTTAGAGCGCAAAAGGCATACACGACTTTGAGCGTGCGTATCCGCATGTATACGCAACTTCACCTCATAAAACTGCGTATATGATAACCCTGAATGTATACGCAGGTTGCCTTCACAAAAGTAGATTATATACATGGGTTTCCTTCACAAAAGTTGCATATACATTGTGACATATTATATTTATCATTTTTCTGGCACTTACTGGAATTGTTTTCTCTGTCACATCTGAACTGATATGTAGATACATCATTCTTACATATTTAACACATAGGTTTCTTATCATAGTTGACTCATCAAGTAGGTTTCCATCAAGGCCAACTTCATCAAGGACAACACATTACATCATATTGCCAACAATCCCCCCCTTTGGACTTGATGGCAACCATGATGGTGGTTGATCACCACAACAAATAGATACATTGAATATAACCATTATGCAACCACCATGATACTCTCCCCCTATTCAAACACCATAAACACCATGATACTCTCCCCCTTTGACATCAAGGGCAAAGGGCGGATCAAAACCAAAACAAGGTTTTTATTCTCATGTAGAAAGAAGAGCTCTGTAGATCTGATGTGCATTGAAGCTACCATGCAACCCTTGAGTTCATGTTGAATCTTCAAACATATTTTTCAATGAATTACATGACTCTATGACCTTTCCTATCACCAAGGACTCATACTTACATCAATGATCCAACCAAGTGGATTTACATATGTGACTCGGGTACCCAATCAAGTGGGTTTACATATTTTGACTCAACTACCCTACCAAGTGGGTTTACAAATTTGACCAAGTCCTTACATGATTGAATATTACAATTTTACATCATAGGTCTCAACATGACCTTTTCATCACATTACAAATATGACCTTTTGTTACAAATACCAAAAATACCTCAAGAGAGAGATCATATTTTAGAACCATCATAATGCCAACAATGCATCCTTTCCACATGACCAACGCTCCCGCTTAGCTTGTGCATCCTGAACACTTTCAACAACAAATCATCAAGGCATATTCACCCAATATCAGAGAATGAAATAGAAATATAAGAGCTGAACGTCACCAGAGATACCCAACAGCACCATAGCTGTGCTGAAGAATGCTGACCCAGAGAAAAATTGTCAGCAACCACCCATACGCGGTTTTATCTATATAAACTCGTGTATATACGTGACTGTCTTTCATGAAATCCGTGTATCCAATTTAATCTTCTGCATTTAAGCAGATCTGATCTTCTGCATGGCAGAAACTACTCCTAGCTTCTGTCTGAGATATTCGAATGCTTCCCTAGGCAGAGGTTTGGTAAATATATCAACAACTTGTTCTTTGGAGGGAACATACTCCAACTTCACCTTTTTTTCAAGCACTTGTTCACGTAAGAAGTGATACTTGATGGGAATGTGCTTGGTATTGGAATGCATAACAGGATTCTTTGAGATACTGATGGCACTTGTATTATCACACATAATGGAGATAGGAGGAGAACATTTGATTTGAAAGTCTTGTAAGGTTTGCATCATCCAAAGAAGTTGAGTGCAACATGATGCGGCAGCCACATATTATGCTTCTGTTGTAGATAAGGCAATAGAGTTTTTCTTCTTGCTGAACCAAGATACTAACCAGGGCCCCATATAGAATGCACCACCACTAGTGCTTTTCCGATCATCAACATTTCCAGCCCAATCTGCATCAGTGTAAGCATGAAGAGTGAGATCAGCATTCTTTGGATACCATAGTCCAAAGTCTTGAGTTCCTTGTAGATATTTGAATATTCTTTTGACAGCCTGAAGGTGAGACTCTTTTGGATTAGTTTGGAATCGTCCAACAATCCCAACTGCATGCATAATGTCTGGTCTAGTCCCAGTGAGATAAAGTAGACTTCCTATCATAGATCTGTATTCTGGTTGATTCACCATGGGAGAATCATCATGAGAACTGAGATTACATCCGGTTATCATTGGTGTAATTACAGGTTTGCATTCTTCCATGCCATACTTCTTCAGAATTTTCTTAAGGTATTTTTCTTGTGATAAGAATATTCCATCTGTAGTTTGATGCACTTGCAAGCCAAGAAAGAATGTTAGTTCCCCAAGTAAAGACATTTCAAAATCTTGCTGCATAGCAGAAGAAAATTTCTGACTCATAGATTCTTCATTGCTTCCAAAAATGATATCATCAACATATACAACCACAATCAATAGTTTATCATTTTCAGTTTTTGTGTATAAATTTCTATCAGCAGACCCCTTTGAAAATCCTTGTTGATGAAGATATTTTTCAAGACGATAATACCATGCCCTTGG
The DNA here is from genome assembly GCA_034641835.2 of Pinus albicaulis. Classification (NCBI taxonomy): domain Eukaryota; kingdom Viridiplantae; phylum Streptophyta; class Pinopsida; order Pinales; family Pinaceae; genus Pinus; species Pinus albicaulis. The sequence continues at coordinate 609,831,508 of CM076577.1, read as the reverse complement.
AGCTTGTTTGAGACCATATAGAGCCTTTTTAAGTCTGCAAACAAATTTTTCATCATTTCCCAAAATGAATCCTTCTGGTTGTTCTATATAAACTTCTTCTTCTAGATTACCATTGAGAAACACAGATTTAACATCCATTTGATAAACTTTGATTTGTTGGAAGCTTGAAAAAGCAAGAAACATTATTATGGCTTCAAGTCTAGCTACAGGAGAAAAAGTTTCTTCAAAGTCTATACCTTTTTGTTGAGCATACCCCTTGCAGACAAGTCTAGATTTATTTCTTATAACCTCCCCATTCTCATTTAACTTGTTTTTGAATATCCATTTGGTTCCAATGACATTTTTGTCATGAGGTCTTGGTACTAATTCCCAAGTGTGATTCTTTTCAATTTGATCAAGCTCTTCATTCATGGCTTGAATCCAACATTCATCTTTGCTAGCTTGATTGACATTGTGTGGTTCAATAGCGGATAGAAATGCCAGATAGCTAGAAGATCCCACAAGAGTCCTTCTTGTTTGTACACCTGATCCCTTATCTCCCAAAATTTGAGATTCTGGATGATTCTTTTGAACATATCTGGATGGAGCTTTTTCAGATAACTCATCTTCAGGTTCTTCATTGGGTTCACTGTCTATATCATTGCTATTTGATGTAGGAGGACATATGTCACCATCGTCTTCATTTTTTGTTTGTTTTTCTTCTTTTGGGGCTGCAGGAGACTCATCAATAACAACATCAATACATTCAACAATCTTCCGAAGTCTTTTATTGTAACATTTATATGCTCTACTCCTAGAGGAGTAGCCAAGAAGTATTCCTTCATTTGCTCTGGATTCAAACTTGCCAAGTTTTTCATCATTATTTTTGATAAAACATCTGCTTCCAAAAACTCTAAAATGCTTCACAGTGGGAGGATTACCATACCAGAGTTCATATGGAGTTTTATCACTATTTAATCGAACATGTGCCTTGTTAAGAATATTTACCATTGTATGTGCTTCTTTTCCCCAAAAAGTGTCAGGTGTTCCGGAATCATCAAGCATAGCTCTAGCCATTTGTTGAATTGTTCTGTTCATTCTTTCTGCTACACCATTTTGTTGTGGAGTGCCAGCTACAGAAAATTGTCTTTTTATGCCATGTTGTTCACAAAATTCAAGGAATTCATTTGATGTATATTCTTCTCCTCGATCAGATCTAAGACACTTGATTTTCAGATCTAATTCATTTTCAACTAGTGCTTTGAAGGTCTGAAATTTCTCAAATGCTTCATCTTTGTGTTTAAGCAGCCCAATCCAACACATTCTAGAGAAATCATCAATAAATAAGATATAGTGTTGTTCACCACGTGGTGACTTTTTCCTCACAGGTCCACATATGTCAGTATGAATAAGTTCAAGAGGCTTACTTGATGATCCTTCCTTGGCATTAAACTGTACTCTGGTTTGCTTACCAAATTGGCAAGATTTTCATATGATATTTTCGAGTGGAGTAATATTGGGAAGATCACGGACAGCTTTAAGTCTGCTTGATTTGTTGATCTGAGAGAAGCTCAGATGCCCCAACCTTCTATGCCATAGCCAGTTTTCTGAAGATTTGCTCAAGTAACATTGTTCTTTGCAGTTCTTCAATACATACAGGTTGCTTGGAGTTCTTTTTCCTTTTATAATTGTTTTACCTGTACAAGATCACGTACCACACATTCTTTTGAACTAAAGACAAATTCAGTTCCTTGATCACACATTTGACATACACTTAACAGGTTATGCCTTAATCCATCCACATACATGAAATCATTAGCTTTCACCTTTTCTTTTAGAAACACAGACCCTTTTCCCTTAATTACCGCAGGAGTATAATTTCCAAATGTAACCTTCTTTTCCTTTTCTAGAGCATTATATGTAAGAAGTTTGTTTTTGTCACCTGTCATGTGTCTTGAGCATCCGCTATCAATGTACCATTGATTTTCTTCACCTTCTGCAAATAACGCTATGCCACAATTTTCAACCTGCAATTCCTTCTTTTTCCATACTTTGGAGCTTGAAGGAACATGCTCTTTTGGTTGAACTTTGCTCCTGCATTCAGATTCTTCATGGGAAAAGTTATTGCAATAAGCACATTCAACTTCATTTAGAAGAGGAGAAAAGTTGTTATAGGTATTCTTCTTTGTTTCAATATCAGTCCTTTTCTTTATTGCTTCTCTTTTCATGATGGTTTTATATGCAACACATTGAACAAATTTATGACCAAAATTGTGACACGCGAAACATTGTCCATTGAAGAAGAAATTTCTGCGATCATGAAATCTTCTACTTGAATTTACCTGTTGATTTTTGTTTCTTTGAAAGACATTCCTGTTGGTGTTCTTTGAATTCAGATGATCATGCTTTACCTGTAATGATTCTTTATTCCCTTGCTGAGTGGCAGAATGTTGTAAACCAGTTGTAGCTGCTTTTAGATAATTTGGTGCTGAAGCCTGAGAATATTCTCTGGTATATCCAAGACCTGTCTTTATAAGAGGAGAACATTTTACCTTGATAATCTCATCTAGGGTTTCAGATCCTTTAGCAAATCTAAGATTCAGAGTCTTTACTTTCTCAAATTATTTTCTTAGACTTACCACTTCACATTCTAATTTCTCATTGTGTTTCTTCGCTTCTTCAAACTGCTTTTCCAGAGTTTATATGGTTATTTTCCTTTCTTCTAAGAGTATTTTACTTTCTTCTAAGTGTATTTTGAGTTGTTTGTTTTCTTCAAGAAAATCATTGTCCTCTAGAGCATCCACAAAAGTATCCTTTTCTTCTCTAGATTCAAATGCCATGAGAAGTCTAAGATCTTGTTCACATTCTTTCTCACTATTAGATAACCCATCACTGTCTTCATGAGTATAGTAACTTTTTCTAGTGTTAAACCGATTCTTATTCCTTCTTGCTACTTCCTTCCTTTTTGCAGGTGTTTCTATATGAGGACACTTAGCAGCATAATGACCAACTCTTCCACACTTAAAAAATTTGAAAGGAAGCTTACCTCTAAACCGTCCTGTGCCAAGTTAGAGTTTCTTTACAAAATTTACCTCATCTTCTTCTGAGATATATCCTGATCCTTCTGCTTCTTGTAATTCTTTCCCTTTTCTAGAAGCTCTTAAGACAACCTCTTTGACTTCAGATGGTCCTCCTCTTCTCATTTCATATGCAGTTAGTATGCCATGAAGTTGCACCACAGTAAGATTTTGAAGATCCTGTTTTTCTTCAAGAGCATAAAATTTTGACTCAAATTTTCCCATTAGCGATCTTAAAATTTTCTCAACCAAAGTAGATTAGGTTATTGTTTCTCCCAGATTTCTCATACGATTTACAACATCATCAAGACATAAAAAGAAACTAGCAATATTCTCATCACTATACATCTTTAAATTTTCATATTCAATTCTGAGAGTTTGAAGTTTTGCACTTTTTACCTTTGCATCACCTTCATAAGTTAGAATGATTTTGTCCCATATCTCCTTTGTTGTATTCAGCTGCATAAATTTGACAAATTCTGATTCAGTTAGACTTCCCGTTAGAGCATTGACTGCCTTTGCATTTTTTTCATAATTCTTCTTTTCAGTTGGATCTGTTGGTACAACAGCTGGATATTGATATCCTCGTTCAACAATGGCCCATACATCTACTCCCATAAACTGAAGATAGGATATCATCCTTATTTTCCAGAAGATTAAATTGCTTCCATTAAAGAGCAGAGGCTTGATAGATGCCGTTCCATCTTGCTTGATCTTCCTTCTAGCGGCTAAGCTTTTTTAGAAGGACCTTCTTTGATACCAATTGTTGAGAAACATACTGAGAGGGGGGAGGGGGTGAATCAGTATTTAGAGCTAACTAATAAAATTTTTACTTTTCTTTTCTCAAAACCCATACGCTACTTTACAGAACAAAACTATCATATATACGCGGATATCCTTAAGGAAACTCGCGTATGCTCAGAGCTCTTATTATGTATTTGATTCTTAAATCATTGCATCATTTATTCATCAGATGTTAAGAAGTAATCATGTGCAGTAAAAATAGAATAAACCATCACACTTAAGCAACACACATGAACACCAGGATTTAAGGTGGAAACCCAAGTCGGGAGAAAACCATCGCTTTTGTCATCTCAGTCTTCAATATTTATTATAAAGAAAACATCTTACAACCATGTACTAGCGTAGACTCATACTAGCACGCATGCACCCACCTGCAGAAGGCTACAACCTTCTCTCATTTACCAGCCTCTCCTGGAAGGGAGCTACAACCCCCTGCTCTCGTTTACCAGCCTCTCCTGGAAGGGAGCTACTACCCCCTGATATTAGCACCAGCCTCTACTGGCAGAAAGCTTCTACTTTCATACTGAAGGCTTCAACCCTCAGATCCACTGCAGACCACATTTCATCAATTTTCATACTGGATCAAACAGCTTCAACACAACCCTTCACTTATCAACAAACATACTTTGCCCAATACTTCAAACAGAACAGTGAGACCACTATAACCAGAATATCAGAGATAAACCAGACTTCAGAATAGATATGTAGATGTAAACTCAACCCTGAAAATTCATTGAAACAAATATCATACGCTACTTTTCTTTACTGAAGCCGCGTACATGCACGCTTTCCTGGACACCAACCTGCGTATACTTATGTATATTTTATTCTTCAGAAAACCCTATACACGCCTTTCATTAATAGAGACCGCGTATACACACGCTTTTGCAGAGACCAACTAGCGTATAGATCTGTAAATGGAAAACTTTACAAAACAGATCAGATCTATAAACTTACCCAGATTTCTTCATTATCTTCAGCAGAATTTGCGCCAGATCTTCACCATTTCTTCTGCTGCAGATCATCCTCGAAATTTATCATCATCATAAGATCTAGAGATCTTGAACCATCCTCAGATCCATGGGTGCATCAAAGATTCAAATCTATCAATTAAGAATAGAGTTCATTCATGCAGATAATCCTTAGAGATATTTATTCATCAACAACCCTTACTCATGCACACCCTTGCACAATGATCTTCTTCTCCTTATATAGATTTAGCCTTTATCAATACCATGACTCAAAACCACACAAATTCTGATGGTATTCCTGGATGGGATCAAATAGATAATCCAGCGCTCAATACAGTGGGCCAATACCATGGTAATGCCCCTAGGTATCATAGTTTTTAGAGCGCAAAAGGCATACGTGACTTTGAGCGTGCGTATCCGCGTGTATACGCAACTTTTCCTCATAAAAACTGCGTATATGCTAACCCTGAATGTATACGCGGGTTCCCTTCAAAAAATTAGAGTATATACGCGGGTTGCCTTCACAAAAGTAGCGTATACATTGTGACATATTATATTTATCATTTTTCTGGCGCTTACTGGAATTGTTTTCTCTGTCACATCTGAACTGATCTATAGATAGATCATTCTTACATCTTTAGCACATAGGTTGCTTATCATAGGCGACTCATCAAGTAGGTTTCCATCAAGGCCAACTTCATCAAGTAGGTTGCCATCAAGGACAACACATTGCATCATATTGCCAACAGACATCCTCTCCTTTACCGAACGCCCAGGTGTCCAAGTTGGATGACGATGAATCTGAGTACATGTGCAGAATTGTGGAGGAGCCACTTCAACCACCGATTCATGATGACAAGAATCCAACTGCCTAAGATCTGGGTTCTTCTTTCTATGCTTATTTCCAGTCAATTTCATGTCACTTCGTTGCTTCTTATTTTCTAGTTTTGGTTTAAACATGTTATGTATGTGGTTGGTTTCCCTTAATGGGTAGCTTACTCTAAGCTTATTGAAATTATTTCATGGGCTGGTTTCCCCACCTGGGGCATCCCATTTTTTGTTGTTTTTAAATTGGAATTTCTTGCTGAAGTTGCCTTGCCAACTCCGGAGGATGATTGTAAAGTTTTGACCTGTATGAAATAATAGAAGTAGACCAATTTAGAAAAAAAAATATCAAAGGGTGGGAATGTAGATAATATGCATTCATCACAACTACCACTTCATAGCAAGATCATGTATCATATAGAAAAAATACCCATTTAATAGGTAAAAACATGAATATACAGAATTTTATCAACATCATTTATATTTCCTTGAATATGATTTACATCACATATTTAAAATACATAATGACACTTATCTAATAGATATCAAATGATACCTACAACTGATGAAAGGTAAGCTCAACTTTCTATTCTATTATTTATAGCTCACCACCCCTAATCCAGATCAAAAGTCCATCAAGGAAGTTCCCACTCATCCATTACGGAGTGGAATCATGAAGATCATTCTCCTTCATCATGTCAAACTCATTAGTTATATTTAGATCCCACTAAGCCTATAGTCTAAAAAAATGTTATATGTGGTTTCTCAACTATTTTATATAGTAATCACCCAAAGGGAAATTCTCTCTTAGGCTACTAGTGGTGAAAGTATGAAGGTTGTTCACCTTCATCCACATATGAATCAATAAAATTGTATTTTAGTCTATTGAGCTAGGGTCCATTTTGTTTCAAATTTTTTATGTGATAGGCTTAGAAAACACAAAGGGAGACCCTCTCTAATATAAAAATTCCTTGAAACATCCCCTCTCTCGGTTCTTATATTATATAAATTACCCAATTTTTCTTGGACCTCTAGCTCTATTTAAAGACTTTAACATTACGTTCTCTCAAAAAATTAGGTGAATCATAATTACACTAAGGTAAATTTACCTTAGGATCTTTTAAATTATCTTCATTCAGAGCCATGATATTAGAATCCTCATGTGTCTCATTTTATCTTTTTGCATGAGAGGCTCCTTTAATCACACTCATGGATGCACACTACTTTCTATCTCTTGCAAACACACCAATTATTTTGAATTCTTATCTCCCTTTTCCTTCCTTCATGGTTTTTCCTCTTATTTGATGGGTTTCATTTCACATCTTCCAATTGCATTCAAATTAGAAGCCTCTAGTTAGATCCCAAAAGTCTTTGAATGGAACTTTACCCATACCTTGGAGAATATTGTTGGGGTATATCCCAAATACTTCCATAAATATAGGAGTTACTACAACATCCATTCCACTTGATATTTTCTTGGAAAATTTTACAATCTTAAACTTTATGACTATGTGGCTTAGATAAATAATTTATTGGCAAGGATTAATTCCATAAATCTATTTTGTTGGCTTCCCTTCCATCTCATGAATTCTCATGGTCCATTTCAAGGCTTCACCTCTTCATTAGTTGTTATTGAAAACATAACTACAATTGTTTAGGTTATTTGAACCGATTTATATATACATGTAAAATAATGATAATTAATATATTTAATTATAAATACAATATCTGATCAGGAATTCATAAATTTTGCTCAAAATTGAAAGTTACAAGATTGGGTTGAAACTAGGATAGTTGCGTAGATCTCCTCTTCCTGATTACGGTGCAGTGAACGGTTCAAAAAAGTGATGTTGTATGAGGGATATATTGAGTTTTCATCGAAATCATAAACAACTAAATTTTGAAACAAGGTTGACTCGGATGCCCAATCAGCATGGAGGATGTACAGCCAGAAAAAAAATGAATATTTCGAATAATATTCATTTTCTTTGGGCCAATCAGTGAATGACATGTGTCACAATTTGATTTTTTAAATCTGGTTGTACGTTGGTTGGAGGACCGAAGGGTGGAGGGACCCATAATCATCAAGATGAATAAATATCCACTTTTTATGTGTGAATGTGGATTAATTAAGCCTAGATCTACATAATTGGGTAGTGGAGCAACTACCAATGTGAATGGATTGGAGATCATATCTCATTAATGAGATAGATCTGGGAGGTTGAAGCAGTCAATTGAGATCATGGAAGGCATCTAATGAAATATCATAGAGCATTCATGATGAAGTGATGGAGGAAGTGGTGCAATTAATGCACACATGATGGAGAGGGTGTACATTACATCTAGACATGATGGAGGACTTGGAGAGATAGCGCAGTAAAACATGGAGGATTATGTCCACATGCACACCGCAGTTTAGAGGTGGGCTAAGGCATGGGAAGGATCATAAACTATATAAAGGAGATGAAGGAAACAATGAAGGGAGGCTCTTGATTATAGATGTTGAGGTCTGTTTAGATCTAGAATTGTCACGTGACATTCTATGCTTTCTTTGGTTGTTTAGCTAAGATTGCAAGCGTTGTTTAGCACAGGGTGTTCCTAGTCGGGAATCCCTCCTCTTTCGTTGAGTAGCTCTGGAAAGAGGGTTTTACTTCATTCTACATCAATTATTGGTGCCATATATCTTTTCCATCATCTGCAGAACATATACCTTCAGGAATTACACAATTTCTGAAGATCAATTTGGAGCTGGAGGTTGTCTTCAGTTTTTTAGCTGGAGAGCCAGTGTAGGATTATTCCTATCACCTTGGGCTTTAAGATCATCATTCCCAAGGCTTCATTTCAGATCTAGCATCAGGAAAAATATTATTGACCTCCTATCAGCAGTAGTCCCATCAAGGATTGCACAATCCATCATTGTAGATTCAAAGGTGGAAAGAAGTTACTAGTATTTCAACTAGTAATCCTGTGAGGGATCATCCCCTCACTTTTCCATCACTATTTCCATCAGCCTGTGTAATATCCCAAAATAGGGAAATTCTACAACAATAATAATATCTTAAGATATTCTAAAGTTGGAGATCCAACAATACTTGAACACAATAATGGATTTTCAGTGAAAAATATACTCATATGATGTGTTAAAAAACAAATAGCCATAAAATGAGTGAAACATCAACAAAATAAGAACTTCTACACATTCCCAAGTGGGGAAAATGCAGCAAATAGACCCTGAAAATGTTATTTCTGAATATTTTCATTTTTACTGGGTGAAATAACACTTGGTTCCCTTATAATATGATGTTGGGCCCTCACATACAAAAGGGGATCAGAAATAAATCCCTTTTGATATGTTAAACAGCCCTCCCGGCTTCATATCAGCTTAAAAATAGCCAAATCCCATGACTTATGTGTTGGTCGCTTTAATTGTTTTCACAATTCAAGCTCCACATAAATTTTCAACCCGAGGAAGTCTTTTTATTCCAAAGACAATCACGCACTGGATATGCTCAATTTCAAAAGCAAGAACAATGTTGTAGTAAAAAGCCACACAATTATCATACAAATCTAATTATTCACACTCTGTTTAATCAAAGCTGAAGTCACTTATGTTATAGCAGAAATAATTCCTATGTTGTAGTTTAAAATCCAAATAAAGGAAAATCAATCTGCAAGAAAAGAAATCAATCAACCATAGCAGGAACAGGACCCTATTCCTTAATTAGGAACTTCAACACCTGCTGCCTGACACTAATCACACTGTAGAAAAGATAACTCAAGAGACCAAGACCCTATTCCCATGAACAGGAACCTTCAGCACTTGTTCTCCTGTTTCTAATCACACTGCAGGAAAAGAAAGGCAATTAGTGGGAGCAGGACCCTATTCCTTTGTACAGGAATATTCAACACCTGCTTCCCAGCATCATACATTCACACAATTAACAGAAATAGATTTCTCAACTTCTCAAGAATGAATGTATTAAACACATGCAGCGTTAAGGAAACAGAGTACTCGATGAACTACAGAATTGTGCAACTAGTGTTCAACAACAGAATTAAAGTAAAGTGCAAACAGCGTAAATAATTAGACAAACTACAGGAACAGAAGGGTGAATCTTGTGAGGAAGGCGGGCCCTTTCCCTCTCACAAGATTCCCCAGGGAAAGAATTAAATTGGAGCGCTCAAAAGAAGATTTTATTCATCTGTCAAAAGAAATGATACATTACATATGGAGTCTAGCTCCAGTCTCTCACACACAATGTTCTCTTGTAGCTTTCAAACTCGAACTCCTCTCTAATGATGATGTCTCCTCTTTTTAAAGAGGAGACATCTCTTACAATTACATGAGAGCAAATCTGTGTTTATCCCAATTCTGTTCTTCTTTCTTAAAACAAGACTATTATGTTCTTTCATAAAAAGATATTGTTACAACAGATACAACAAGAATGCTATCTTCAGAATAATCCATGTAACCACGTCTTCATGCTGTTGCCATTGTTCCACAAAATACTCTTCCAGAATCGCAAATTACGAGTGACGGAATTTGTGTGCTTGCTAGCTGTTTCAGCAACGAAGTCAACTGTTTCAGCAACGGAGTCGGCTGTTTCAGCAACGAAGTTTGACTGTTTCAGCAACGGCCGATTGTTCCAGCACATCATATAACTTATCTGCGATCTTTTAGACTTATGTTAGCAACAATCCACTTCGATTAATGATAAAATATAAGAGTATTATGGAATTATATGTAAACAGATTAAACATATAATAAAGAAGAGGATTTTATATACCTTGGGATAAAGTAGATGAAAATGATAATGGAATCCTTTTTAATCATGGTTATAAAAGTAAAATGGTGTCAAATTATATAGCAAAAATGATACATAGTGGAGTCCTAACATCCCCCCCAGCTGAAAATGTTGCATGTCCTCAGGCAACCCCTAGTCTGAGTCAGAGTCTGAGTACTGATACTGTGCATGCAAATTACTCAAGTAGTAGCTGGAGAAGGTGGCATCTGTAGGAGCTCGGAATCCTTTATGTTCCTGCAATTTCTGCCATGTTGAAGCTTCATCTCTGCCAGCCAATTGGTAGTGACACTGATATTTCTCTGAAGGCAGCCATAAAATTGGAAAATGAAAATGGTAACCGATCCAGTTTACTCCACAATGTCGAATGCATCCAATGTAATTAGGTACCCTGGAAAGTGCAGCTTGAAGATTGTCAGGGTTAAAAGGGTCATAATCTTGTCTTTCTTTACATGACTGCTGCCAAAACATAGTGTTGGCCTTCAATGCAGCAGTCCCCTTTACTCTAATTTGCTGTTGACACTTAAAAAGTGTTGAAGCCTGTAGTTGTTGTATGTACCTATGCATTCCTGGCTTCTGTAAGAATTTATGATATTGTGCTATAAACATGGCTGGACTTAAAGGTTTTGGTCTAATCCAAAGGAGTCTATTCTCCTCATTATGACTGCTTGCAATGAACGCAGTTTTCCAAGTGAGCTAATTGGCCAAAAATGAAACAAATGCCCTTATTTGTATATCACCTGCAATTGGAATGAGATTAACTCTTCTATTGTCGGGAATGGCCTCATTATGAAGGTAAAGTTCGCACAACAAATGTTGGTCACTTTCAGAGGCCTCAGTAAAAGTCTCAACAAATTGCTCTGAAGTAAGTAATTCATGCGGTCTACCATCCTTTATTGCTTTTAATTGAAAATAAACTAATCGTTCAGAAAGAAAGAGAGAGTAATTCACAGAGGGTTTGCGGGTAGCCATCAACTTCTGTACTAATGAAAACATCAAGGCCATCTTTTCCTTAGATTCCTTGACTTCCTTTTTGGAGTCCCTGAGCTGTTGCAACATCTGTTCCCAACTATCCCAGTTGGCATACATGTGATTCTGCCATGCTAACTTATGCTACTGTAGTATTGTATCTTGTTCTTCAGCATATTGTTTCTTCCATTTGTTCATCAGTTCTAATTGGTTCCATGGCAGGGTCTGTGTGCTAGCATTAGAAGTGCTGGGTTGGGATATTGTTTGAGTGGCTGCATTGATTAACTCAGGGAAAGATATCTGTGGTTGTGTTTCTGTCTGAATGGCTGCACTAACTAGCACGGGGCGAGATATCTGAGGCTTAGTTTCTTTTTCTTCATTTATTGAGAGCCCTACTGGTTCTTGTGGAGAAGTAGGGCATCCCTCTTTTATTCCAGCTGATGTAGATGCCTCAGATACTTGAATTTTAACTAGTTTGTAGCCTGCCTGCTGGTAAATATTACCACACTCATGGCACATGTATTCCTTGCATGGCTCCCTATTTTGCATTGATGTTGTGTGTGCTAACATATAGAGATTCAATTCTCTATCAAAAGCTTCTCGTGCCATGGTTAATTCATTCTTGTAGGCTTCCAGTTCAGACTTCAAGAATTCATTCTCCTCCAATAAAGATGTCATAGTATGTAAACCCTGTGTGCTGGTTGATTCTGCTGGGGTAGTCTGCTGAAGCATAGCCATAGCTGGTTCTTGTGGGGCAGCTACAGCTGGTCTCCCGGTATCATCGTGCTTGGTGTATTTTTGTACCTCAGTGGCTGGTTCTTGTGTTTCAGCCTCTGGGTAAGTGACTGGTTCTTGTGTGACAGTCACTGTTTGAGCCATAAACAATGTCATATTATCCCGGGGCACTGGTTCTTGTGTGGCAGTGCCACCGGACGAGACGGGTTGGGGGGTTTGAAATGGGGATGAAGATTGGAGTCTTAACAGAATAGTAGCGGGGTCAGGGGAAATGGGAGTAACTCCTGTTTCAACAGTCATCTTCATTTTCCTTTTTGGTAGGAAAGCAGAAAAGTCACTATCTTTCCTTTTCTTTGCGGGGGAGGATTCTTTTCTGGGGGAAGGGCTTTCGGAAGAAGTGAAAATTTGGAATTTAGCCCTTGTCCGTCGTTTAGAGACGGAGGCTGTTGGGGTTCTTTTCTTCGTTTTATAAGTAGGTGGGGATGGGGGTGTTAGAGAGTCGTCACTAGGGACAGAAATAGTGGGAACGGTTGACTCTACTAAGTGGGACGAGCTTGGGGTTGGGTCAACTGGCTCTGGGGATGAAATTACTGGGGAGTGTGGAATATCGTCCCGTTGCCCTTCATAAGGAATCTCAGGAGTGTCTTGGGAACTTTCGGGTTGTTGGGGCATTTGAGCCTGCTGAGGAATTTCAGGCAGCTAGGGAACAAGGAGTGGATTATTCAGAGGGAGGTTTTGCTGAGCAAAACCCCTCTGAATTAACAATTGGCATAAACGATGGTGGGTGAGGGATAACAATGGGAATTTAGCCCGTCTGCAATAATAAGACATGTTTCTGATACAACCAAGCAGATAATAGGGAATATTAACTATTCGACCATTTCTCAAATGATTCATCAAAACGAAGTTGTGGTTGTACACTACCTGGTAACGCCCTTCGCATGTCAAGTAGTGCTTGATGAATTCTGCTACTGTTGGCCATGGTCGAGGAAGTGAATGCAGACTTACACCATGGCCTTTAAGTTCAACTGGCTCATCTGGACGAAGAAAATCTTGTTGTGCATTCAAAATAACCTGCTTTCTACTGAACCAGCGAGTTCCAATAGCCGGCAACCCTGAAACTTGAACTATGTCCTCCTCTGTTACTGAAATGCGGACCCCTTGAACCACTGAGAAATCCCCTTGAAGGTTCTGTGCAAACTCTAAAACTTGTTCCTGATCAAATTCGCCCAACCTTTCAAAATATACTGTCCATCCTGCTTGTTGGAAAATTTGATAGGCTTCCGGGAAAAATTGAAGAAGATTTATCGAACCAGGCTCGTGTCTGATGGCCGACCCTCCCATGGCTACTAGCTTTGAGTTACATGCAGAGGCACAGAAGACAGTAAACACAGGCTTTGGTCACGCTAGTTGTTGCAACAGAGGCTGCGAAGTCTCAATGACGGCGGAAGTGGATATGAAAAAGGACGGAGGATTGGTTAATGCGAAATGATTATTCAGTTTTCGAAATCCCCCCCCGTACGTATGGTGTAATGATGATTGGGCGTGTGAAGATTGTAATCATTATGAGCGAAATCCTCTCTTTAATATAATTTAACTGTATTACATTAAAACCACATACCTTACATTTTTACCTTTGGTTTAATAATTCGAAGTGTAGAGTGCTTCAAAATGGCTTAATATACATGGAAGAATCTGTAGATTTCTCTGAAATTTAGAACATGAGTGTAACAGGATTTGCTCAGTGCTGAATAATTTTCACCCACAGGATCTGAAGTGTAAACGTTGAGAGAAAAAAAAACTTGTATAACAGCGGAAAGAAATGATGTTTTAGTGATGACAGGTTGCTGAAACTGGTGTTTCAGCAACGGAAAAATGAACGACACGTTGCTGAAACTGGTGTTTCAGCAACGGGAAAAATCAGAAAAATGGGATAAATGACTTGGGTCTGAAAGAAGTGGGGGAAGTATTTGATAAGGGATAATTTCAGCAGTAAGGGATGGGAAATACTAGCTGAAGGAAGATATTTCAGGAATGGTAGGAGTGGGAAAAATGGAAAAAGGGAAATAATGTAGAAGTGGGGATGAAGGGATATTGCTAGGAAATGGGGTAAAATGAAGGGAACAAGCTTCTGTGATTGAAGCTTCAGATCTTCTCATGATGAATCTGTCCTCCTTAATGAGCTTTTCCAGAATCTGCAAAATTCAATTGTAATATGCCAATCCTTGACGGGGATTATTAGTGCTAAATCTAATCTAATACTAAAAAAAATACAGTGCAGAAAATTAAATGCTGTGAGGAGCAGAAGACTCCCCTAGAAAAAGATAATGAATATAGTCATGCAAGCAGTCTTGAAATCCTCTTTAGAAACAGGGCGCTGATATAGACGGAGCCTATGACCATTGACTAGTAGAGGTGTTTTAGAATCATCAATTGTTAAAAGTCTTACCGTTCCATTTGGAAAAACAGCATCTACCTCATATGGTCCAAGCCAGCGTGTACGTAGCTTACCCTGAAAATTTTCAAACCAAGAGTCATACAACAAGGCCCAATTACATTTTTGGAACTGCTTGTGTTTGATAATTTTGTCATGCCACTTCATCCTTTGTTGTTGTATCATGGTTGTTTGATGAATGGCATCTAATCTCTTTTCATCCAACTCAAGAAGCTGCTGCAACCTAGCTGTCTGCACATCAGTGAAATCAAGATTAACAGCTAAAGCAGTTCTTAGAGTTTTAATCTCAAATTCCACAGGAAAAACAACATTTTTACCATAAACCAATTCATAGGGAGAAAAACCTGTAGTGTTTCTCCAAGTAGTTCTGTAAGCCCATAATGCCTCAGGCAGCCTTTGAGACCAATCCTTCCGGTTGTCCTTCACTGTTTTAGTTAGAATGGATTCTAATACTTTGTTTGTGCTTTCCACCTGCCCATTGGCCTGGGGGTGGTATGGTGTGGTCATTCTATGTTGAATATGATATTTCTGAAGGGTAGACTTAAAACCATGAGAATTGAATGGAGGTCCTCCATCTGTAACTAGCTCTCTAGGAATTCCAAATCTAGTGAAGATTTCTTCAAATAAGAAAGCTAGGACAACCTCTTCATTGGCTCTAATAAGTGCTTTTGCCTCCACCCATTTAGTCATATAGTCTGTACAGACTAATATATAAGTTCTTTGGTTGGATGGAGGATTAATGGGTCCTATGAAATCCAAGGCCCATCTTTCAAATGGTTCAGAAACTACCTGGGGGTTTAATGGCATTTGATCTCTATGATTGGGTTGACCCATTCTCTGGTAGCTGTCACAAGCCCTTACATATTTATTTGCATCCTTGAATAATGAGGGCCAATAGTAACCCATCCTCAGAATTTTGTGTGTTGTTCTCTTATCTGCAAAATGCCCTCCACAAGGGCCATCATGGCAAGCTTTCAGTATGTCGTACACTTCATCTTCCCTAATGCATCTTCGGATTTCCTGATCAAGCCCTGTGTAGAAAAGACACCCACTTATCCAGCTATACCTGGCACTTTGTTGAACAATTCTTCTCTTTTCTCTATATGACAGGTGTGATGGTAATTTTCCTGCAACCAAATAATTGGCAATATCTGCATACCATGGAGAGTGAGCAGAAACTGCAAACAAATACTCATCGGGAAAAGAATCATCTACTGGAATATTATTATCAGTTTTTAACCGTGAAAGGAAATCAGCCACCACATTTTCTTTACCAGGCCGATCTACAATTGTGATATCAAATTCCTGCAGTAATAATAGCCATCTGGTAACTCTAGCATTTGTGACAGATTTGTTCATTAAATACTTAATAGCTGAATGGTCAGTGTGTACAAAAGTAGAATAACCAGTGATATAGTGTCGAAATTTATTAATGGCATAGATTACTGCAAGAAACTCCTTGTCGGTAACTATATAATTAAGCTCAGCAGGGGTCATATTCTTACTGATGAAGTAGATAGCATAAGGAAGATGATTTTCCTCTTGTCCCAAGACAGCTCCAATTGCAGTGTCTGAAGCATCAGAAGATATATGAAAAGGGAGATTCCAATCAGGCCCCCTCAAAATAGGAGCAGTAGACAACTGATGCTTGAGTTCTTCAAAAGCTTTCTGACAAGAATTAGTCCACTTAAATTCAACATTTTTCATAAGCAACACAAATAATGGAGAAGCTATCTTAGAAAAATCTTTAATAAATCTTCTGTAGTATCCAGCATGTCCTAGAAAACTTCTCACACCAGTTTGTGTTTTAGGAACAGAAAGATTCTGAATGACCAATATTTTAGATGGATCTACCTGAATACGTTGAGATGAAATAAATGTTAACCTCTTCTTCCTCAAATATCATAGTGGCATTTTGATACTTGGAGAGGTGACTTAACATCACATCGTTTCAAAGTACTCTCAAGTTTTATAATGCATCTTCAAAGACATAAGGAGTAAAATCATCCATAAATATTTCCATAGAATCATTCAGCATATCAGAAAAGATTCCTATAACAGCTCTTTGAAAAGTTGCTGGTGCATTACATAGCCCAAATGGAAGAACTCTATAGGCAAAAGTTCCCCAAGGGCTGGTGAAAGTGGTCTTGTCTTGGTCTTTGGGTGCAATTCTTATCTGATTATACCCACTGAATCCATCTAGAAAAGAAAAGAATTTCTTCCCTGCCAGACTATCCAACACCTGATCAATGAAGGGTAAAGGAAAGTGATCCTTTTGAGTAGCTTTGTTTAAGGCTCTGTAGTCAACACATACTCTCCATTTCCCGTTTTTCTTAGGGACAATTACCAATGGGAAAACCCATTCACTGTCAGATATAGGGTATATAAATCCTGCATTAAGCAATTTTTGAAGTTCTTCCTTAACAATTTCTCGTAAATTAGGATTCATTCGTCTTTGGGGTTGACAAACAGGTTGGCATCCCTCTTTAATGTAAATTCGATGAGTACATAATTCAGAAGAAATACCTTTCATATCCGTGTAATCCCATGCAAATGCTTCCTTATATTCATGCAATAACTTCATTAACTGCTGTGTTTCATCACCTGTTAGATCAGGATTTATGTTTAATGTCTTGCCAGGTTCAATTTCAACTGTTATGCTTTTAGATGAGATAGTGGTTAATGTCTGAGATGAGTCTTCAGATTCAATCTTTTCTTGAGTATCAGTTTTAAAAATTGCAGTCAATTGATTATGTGTTTCAGCAATTACAGAAGAAGGCTCACAAATAAAATTATTAATTATCTCATCCTCTGTATTATCTTTAAGAGTTAAAGCTTGTCCAATAGTTAGAATAGGCTGAACAGCATTATCATCATAATCCATCCACATAGAATCTTCATTATTAATTATTGGTGTAGCATGAGGATAAAGAGTAAGCTGCTTTGTTTCATAACCATTAGAAATTTTCATTGAACCAGATCTGCAACTGATAAAAGAATCAGCTGTGGCCAGCCATGGCCTTCCTAGAATTAAGGGATGTCCCCCCAGCTTTGTTTTAGTCTGCAATACAACAAAATCAGCTGGGTATTTCCAGGATTCAACTGAAATAAGTAGATCCTCAACAACTCCTTCAGGTTTAACTGTAGAACGATCAACCAACTCTAGAATGGTGGGTGTATCTCTGATTGTGTTATTCAGCTGTAACAATTGTGAAGTTTCAAGAGTCATTATGTTAATTGCAGCACCTAAATCTACCAGAACTTGGGGAATCATTGTTTTACCAATCTGAACTGTCACCGTAGGATGGCCAGGATCACCATATTGCACAGGAGGGGCTTTTCCGGACATTAATGCAGACAAGTCACCCATCACATGTACTGTAAGGGGGTCTTTAGTTTTCCTACCAGGTTTCTTAACACAAATATCCCTTATTGTTCTGGCATAAATTGGTACATCTCTTAATGCTTGTAACAGTGGAATTTTAACATACAAATTTTGCAATTCCCCTAAAAGATTAAAAACATGTGTTTCAGATGTTCTGGTTAAAACCAAACGCTCGGGAAATGGTGGTTTTGTTATTTCAACATTCTTGTTAGAAGGTGGTTGTGCTTTCTTATGTTTCTCAGTTTCCTCTTTATCATAATCAGAAGAAGTTATGTCATCAATAATAGGCTCTACTATTTTCCCAGATCTTAAATGAATATCATTACATTGCATAGTAGGAAATATAGACTGATTCTGAATATCAATGACTTGCACAACTTTATTATTGGGGTTAGGATTTGGTTGCACAGGTAGCTGGGGTCTCATTTGGTTATTTGGCGGAGCATTTGATGGCAGAGGAAGTGGTTGTTGGAATTGAGGCAATTGATTTGGATACGGGGGTTGTTGGCTTCTCCAATTTGAATTCCAAGGGTTAAAAGAAGATGGCTGCTGTGGAGGCCAAGGAGTCCACATTGAAGGATCAACAAAGGGAGGGTTTGATTACTGCATGGGTGGGAAATTCATTTGATTGAAGGGTGGGTATTGCATTTGATTGAAGGGAGGGTAATTTGTTTGACCGAAAGCAGAATAATTGTTCCAACGATTAAATGGCATACTAGAGTTCATACCTTGTCCTTTTGGTTGTTATTGTCTTCTTTGAGTTAGCAGGTAAACTGCTTCAGCTTCTTCTTCCGTTGGCTGCAATGCTGCCTTTATTCCTGGTAGAGATGGACATTGTTTTGTTTCATGATCTTTCTCACAAAGGGTACAAATTGGTATTTTGTCCATTGGGCATTCCCTTAGTGGATGTTTGTCTCTGCACTTCGGGCAAAAGACAGCCAGAGTTGCTTCTGCTTCAGCCTGCTTCTTCTTAACCTGCAAAGTGTCAATTTGTGAAGCAAAAGAACTTAACCTCTCAGTTTTAAATTCTTCAAGTAAATTACCTATTTCAGCTCTTGTTGCTCCTCCACTGGCTGATTTCTGCACTCTTGAATAGGTGGAATCTCTATTACTTACTCTGTTCCTTGCAGCTCCCCTTGAACACCTCTTAGAAAGTTCAACAATCTCATCATATGATTCCTTAGATATATCTCCTTTGCAAAGCATGTTTAACATATCTAAACAATCATCCCTTAAACCTCTAAGTAATATTGTTTTGCGAATTTCCTTACTTATATTCGGATGATCAGATCTCTGTATATTGTACTGCAACCTTTCTATATAGTCCTCTAGATTCTCGTCCGGCTTTTGTGCCATATTGAATAGTTCATCCTTCTTTTCTCTCGTTCGGTAGTAGTCTTGATATTTAAGCAGAAATTTCTGTTTCATCTTCTCCCAAGTTGTGATTACCTGACTTCCAAGGCTCATGAACCATCTTAAAGCATTCCCTTTTAAGGTAGCTGGAAACAGTTTCAACTTTTCAGCATTAGTAACATAATCATAACTTCTGCATAATATATCAAATTCAAAAATAAATTCATCCAGATCTTCAGAGGATAAACCATGAAAGTTAGGTAAAGCATACAATGGAATGTTTTTCATAGGAGTTATCCCTGCAGGGAGATCACTGATAGGAAATCCCAAGGTAGAGAGGGAATTTTCATTCCTTCCTTCTCCTTCAGGATCTACACGTCCTCCACCAAAGAAATCATCATTATTTCCTTCCATTGTTGGCTCTCCTACTGCACTTGCTCGATCGTCAAGATCTTCTACTGGCTCTTCAATGTTTTCCACTGGTCGTCCAACGCTCTCTATTATTTCCTCAATATGCTCTATTGATTTACTAACACTTTCTTCTGACTCTCCAGCACTGACTGCTGGTTCTTCTATATTTTCAGGACCCACGACTTCCTCTGTTTTGTAATCTGATTGAGGGGAGTGCTGAAGTTTTGATCTTCGAGAACTTAATCTCTGTGATGATTCAGCCTTTGATACAATCTCATCAATAAAAGTCTTTCTTCCTCCCCTTCCTTTGCCTTTGCCACCTGTGGGGTTAGTTTTCTTCTGGTTTCCGCGTCCTCTCATACAATCTGCACATTTAAAAAGAAAATATTAATGCTTTTGAAATCTATAATTTCCTTCCTCGGCAATGGCGCCAAAATGTTGGTCGCTTTAATTGTTTTCACAATTCAAGCTCCACATAAATTGTCAACCCGAGGAAGTCTTTTTATTCCAAAGACAATCACGCACTGGATATGCTCAATTTCAAAAGCAAGAACAATGTTGTAGTAAAAAGCCACACAATTATTAATCACACAAATCTAAAGATTCACACTCTATTTAATCAAAGCTGAAGTCACTTAAGTTATAGCAGAAATAATTCCTATGTTGCAGTTAAAATTCAAGTAAAGGAAAATCAATCTGCAAGTAAAGAAATCAATCAACCATAGCAGGAACAGGACCCTATTCCTTAATGAGGAACTTCAGCACCTGCTGCCTGGCACTAATTACACTGTAGAAAAGATGACTCAAGAGACCAAGACCCTATTCCCATGAACAGGAACCTTCAGCACTTGTTCTCTTGTTTCTAATCACACTGCAGGAAAAGAAAGGCAATTAGTGGGAGCAGGACCCTATTCCTTTATACAGGAATCTTCAGCACCTGCTTCCCAGCATCATACATTCACACAATCAACAGAAATAGAATTCTCGACTTCTCAAGAATGAATGTATTAAACACATGCATCGTTAAGGAAACAGAGTACTTGATGAACTACAGAATTGTGCAATTAGTGTTTAACAACAGAATTAAAGTAAAGTGCAAACAACGTAAAGAATTAAACAAATTACAGGAACAGAAGGGTGAACCTTGTGAGGAAGGCAGGCCCTTTCCCTCTCACAAGATTCCCCAGGGAAAGAATTAAGTTGGAGCGCTCAAAAGAAGATTATATTCATCTATCAAAAGAAATGATACATTACAAATGGAGTCTAGCTCCAGTTCTCACACACAATGTTCTCCTGTAGCTTTCAAACTCGAACTCCCTACTAATGATGATGTCTCCTCTTTTTAAAGAGGAGACATCTTTTACAATTACATGAGAGCAAATCTACGTTTATCCCAAATCTGTTCGCTTTCTTAAAACAGGACTATTCTGTTCTTCCAAAAAAAGATATTGTTACAACAGAGACAACAAGAATGCTATCTTCAGAATGGTCCATGTAACCATGTCTTCATGCTGTTCCACAAAAGGCTCTTCCAGAATCGCAAATTACGAGTGACGGAATTTGCGTGCTTGCTGGCTGTTTCAGCAACTAAGTCAACTGTTTCAGCAACGGCCGATTGTTCCAGCAAAGCATATAACTTATCTACGATCTTTTAGACTTATGTTAGCAACAATCCACTTCGATTAATGATAAAATATAAGAGTATTATGGAATTATATGTAAACAGATTAAACATATAATAAAGAAGAGGATTTTATATACCTTGGGATAAAGTAGATGAAAATGATAATGGAATCCTTTTTAATCATGGTTATAAAAGTGAAATGGTGTCAAAGTATATAGCAAAAATGATACATAGTGGAGTCCTAACATTATGTTATGAAGAAAAATACTGAAGCATGTACAACGTTATTTTATGAGGGTTTCTGTAGTATAATGATAAAATAAAATGGATCTGGAACTTTATGGAACAATATGCCAAGAAAATGAAGATCTAGCCTCCTTATTGCATTATAAAGGTAACCTGGCAAGGGTTTCTTGAAACATGAGTACAAAAAGAGAAGATTTGAATATTCAGTTAAGAGAATGAAGTATTACTGCAACATTACAGAAATATAGCTGAATAATGCAAAAGAGGGATGATAATCCCTTCCTCTAGCTTTCTGGGAGAAGGGTTGGCCCTTTCCCTAGGAAACTTGCTTAGAAACAAGGGTCTTAACCCTACTACAGCAACTCTATGAAAAATGACGTAGTTCCTGCAAGGGACTGTGCTGTAGGAGATGAGGAGTACTCTGTATTGCTGTCAAGATATGAAATATGCTCAGAAATCCTCCTAGCTGATCTCTCAAGATAAGGAAGGCACCTTCTACTGAGAAACAGACACAAAAGTGGTGTAACAAACCTCCATTGCAACACCCTGCAACTCAACAATATTATGCTACAGAAATAATGCTGGGAATAAATAATGGTGCTTGGCCTCAAGCCTAGATGTGGACCAATATAGGACAAGCTCTCCCAAGAGGCCTCTCAAGGGAAGAGGTGGGATTCCCGCTCGGGAACACCCTGTGCTCAACAGCACTGCAACCCTGCTAAACGGCAAGAGGAAGCCAAGTCTAAACAAACAAGATCAAAAGATCAAATACAAAGAATCCATAACAAAGACTTCCATCCTCTCCATATATAGCAACTGAACCTCTCCACATTAGGTCCCATCCACATGTGCCATCAAGCTCATGCAAGTTGTCCTCCACCAAAATTGTGTTGTCCATCAAGGTGGTTCAATGTATCTAGACAACTTTATTGACTTGGTCAAAGTTGACTGAATCAACATGATCCCATCTCTGTTCACACCCAAGGGTGCTCAAACAAGCTACTTATTCTTACTCATTTCACATTAGGAGTGTTATTGATCCTTCTAAAGAGGTTAATGGGCCTCCCTACCCATTTATTCACCTACCTAGTGATAAAACAACTCTAATATTACATTTAGCTTGGAGGCTAAAATTTTGGAACATTATAGTCATCCCCTCCAAAATGTTTCTTGTCCTCAACCAACTGTATAAGGAGAGAAAAAATCCTCCCCTCCTCTTCTTGTGGCCTCCTCATCAAAAGTCTCCACCACTGCTCAAAATGATCTGCTACAAATATGTCCTCCAATGTTTCCTCCCAAGCATGCAAAACCATATGGCTTACATCATAGAGAAGTGGAAGATGTAAATGGAAGCCTCCCTGTTGTCCAATGGCCTCCTCAAGGTAGGAGTGATGATGAACATGGGGAATATTATTCCCAATGAGTGACTTCCACACCCATGCTATCATCCAAATGAAATGAGCCAATCTAGTTAGCTCAAAAATATCCTCAACCCCTGGTTCATACAATGTGTTGGGGCTGCATGGAGAGATTGGATCCTCCCACCCAAGTGGTTTCTCTCTCCATTTATGATAAGTATGGGGCTGTTTTAGCTCTTGGGCTGAAATATTATGACCTCCAAGAGTGGCCCAAGCTACCCCATCAAACAAATAAACCATGAAGTGCCTCCTCCAAAAACTCAATTTCTCCAAATGGCTCCTCCCACATGAAGAAAAGAGATGTAGTTTGGAAATCATGGGCTACCCATTACTTCTCCTGAAACATGCATCATTCAAAGTAGGGAGAATCATACTCCTAATGGGAATCTTCAACTCATATTCCACTCTCCAAACAAAGCTTCTCGTGAACATAGAAATATCAGAAATACCTGGAAGCAAAAACCAATAGAAACAAGTTTTCACATGACAACCAGAAAGTGGATCAAGGTCCCACACAAGGAACCAGTGTAGTGCATTACTTTCCTGCATAAAATCAAACGAAAACAAGTGCTTTTCCAGCCACTTGTTTTCTACCACAATCATCTTACAAGATATAAACGTGAAAGTACAAAGTGGTGTCAATGGTGCACACCAAAAATCATGTGGCTTCCCCCACAAACCACCAATGAGATAGCCAATATCAATGCTACAAATGTCTTCAAGTACATCATTATACAATATGCAAGGAGAAATCCTCCTTGGTACAATATGATGCTCATATAAAGAAAATAAGTACAAAACATGAAGTGAAATTTTACATTCTCCATCATGTACTTAAGGTCTTGAGCTGAAATGACTCAACTGGAAATCCTCCCTCACCTCTAAAGAGTAGGGAAGTGGCTGTGGCATCCTCTCTATCACCATCCAGGCTATGCATTTCTCCATATTCTGAAATATCTCATGTTGAATGCCCTCCCAAATGAACTCCTCTGCCAAGGAAAGATATGCATCAAAGTGCATGGAAAAGAAGTCCTCATGTGCTGCATGTAGCAGCTTCTCCTTGAGCTTAGAAGCTCTAGTCAAGAAGACTCTGCCATTAGAATAGATGACTGTATAATCCACCATATATCTATCATCTCCATCAGGGCCATCAAGAATCATGCAAGCACCAAAATCCCTAGAGTGCTCTACCAAGAGTTGAGACCTCCAATATGGATCAATCCTCCCAAGAGACAATGCTGGTGATCTAGCATGTGAAGCTCTCCTCATGCTGTTTCCTGCTACTTTGACATTTCCCATGCCAAAGTATCCCTCCAAACTCTTCACCTTTCCAAAATCCAAGAGTGGTGAATCAAATGGCAAGATTTCTCTTACCAACTCCAGATCTGGTGGCCTCCCCGGTGGAATGCCTCGATCTAGTGAGACATCAATGGTAAGAGAATATTGTTCATATGGTTGGGCAACCTTGCCCTTTCCCTCACAGTGTAAACCAGTCTTTCTTATCCTTGCACCAGCTATCTGAGATAGATAGGGGTGTGTGCTCCTCATCAAATGATGATGTCCTTCCTCCCTACCTCCTCCTTCCATCAATATCATCTCACAATCATGCTGCTCATTGATTTTCCTTTTCCTTTCATATGTGAGATCCATCCGGTTGGATCATGTGCTCCTCCTTCCTCTGCATGAGGCACTAGATATGCTCTAGATGTGACAGTGCTGTAACCCCCATCCTTCTCTTCATCTTCAATATGAATAGGAGGTAACTGCTCAATAAGAGGATCCTTCTTTGCAAAAGGAACCTTCATGCCCTCTTTCCCAAGGTTATGAAACAAGGATCTTGCCTCTAGCAAGGTATCATGCAAGATGTGATCTCCTCCAATAGGTTTCTGAAGTGGTTTTGAGTTTGTAAGTCCTCCCAAATTATGCAAAAGTTTCAATGGTTTGATTGTCTCATGTTTCTCATCAAACCTTTCTACCAATATCTTAGTGAACTTTGCAAAAGAAGAAGTATTAACATTTTTCAATTAAAATGACTCAAACATCCACCAAGCATAGGCCTTACCTTCAAAGTGCAGCACTACAACTCTGATGGCTTCATCTTCATAAACTTGATGTTGCTGCAAATAAGTACACAACTCCTCCACCCAAGCTTTGGTTGAACAAGTTGGGGATCCATCAAAGTTAGATAGAGAAAATCTATCCATGTCATGTAGCTTGCTCCTCTTCACCTTGATCTTGAAAAAATATTTGAAAGTAATATGACCTCTAAACTTTTCAGTTTGAGATTCATACTCTTGTAGAAAATTACTAAGAGTTCCCCTCCATGGCATTTTCTCTTCTTTCATTTCTCTCATTGTAGATCTGGGAATTTGACTGCGCTATGCATAATAGGGTGTAGCTTCATGCTCACACCTATCATGTGGCAATCTAGATCTGGCTCTAGATATAAACTCCTCAAGAGATTCCATCTCTCCTCTCATCTTCTTAAGATCTTTATTGATGCACTGCATAGATTTTGGAAGAAGATTTGTAAGCATATCTTCCTTTCTTTCTCCACATAATGGAGTCTTCTTTCTGTTCATCTCTCCTCCTATTTATAACATCATGGATGAATTACACAGGCTGAGCCAAGACTATGCTTTGATACCACTTTAATATCCCAAAATAGGGAAATTCTACAACAATAAGAATATCTTAATATATTCTAAAGTTGGAGATCCGGAAATAATTGAACATAATAATGGATGTTCAATGAAAAATATACTCATATGATGTGTTCAAAAACACATAGCCATCAAATTAGTTAAACAACAACAAAAGAAGAACTTCTACACATTTCCAAGTGGAGAAAATGCAGCAAATAGACCCTGAAAACGTTATTTATGAATATCTAAGATTTTACTGGGTGAAATAACACTTATTTCACTTATAATATGATGTTAGGCCCTCACATACAAAAGGGGATTAGAAAGGAATCCCTTTTTCTATGTTAAACAAACCTCCTGGCTTCATATCAACTTAAAAATAGCCAAATCCCATGACTTATGTTATGCAGAAAAAGACTGAAGCATGTACATCATTATTTTATCAGGGTTTCTATATTATAATGATAAAATAACATGGATCTGGAACTTTATGGAATAATATGCCAAGAAAATGAAGATCTGGCCTCCTTATTGCATTATAAAGGTAACTCGACAAGGGTTTCTTGAAAGCATGAGTACAAAAAGAGAAGATTTGAATATTCAGCTCAGAGAATGTATTATTACTAAAAATTTATAGAAATGTAGCTGAATAATACAAAATAGGGATGAGAATCCCTTCCTCTAGCTTTCTGGGAGAAGGGTTGGCCCTTTCCTTAGGAAACTAGCTCAGAAACAAGGTCCTTAACCCTGCTGCAACAACTCTATGAAAAATGATGCAGTTCCTGCAAGGGACTGTGCTATAGGATATGAGGAGTACTTTGGCCTATTGCCAAGAAATGAAATATGCTCAGAAATATTCCTAGCTGATCTCTCAAGAGAAGGAAGGCACCTTCTACTGAGAAACAGACTCAGAAGTGGTGTAACAAACCTCCACTACAACACCCTACAAATCAACAATATTCTACTACAGAAATAATGTTGGGACTGAAGAATGTTGCTTGGCCTCAAGCCTGGATGTGGATAAATACAGTACAAGCTTTCCCAAAAGGCCTCTCAAGGGAAGAGATGGGATTCCCGCTCAGGAACACCCTGTGCTCAATAGCACTACAACCCTGCTAAACAACAAGAGGAAGCCAAGTCTAAACAGACAAGATCAAAAGATAAAATACAAAGCATCCATAAGAAAGGCTTCCATCCTCTCCATATATAGCAAGTGAACCTCTCCACATTGTGTCCCATCCACATGTTCCATCAAGCTCATGCAAGTTTTCCTCCACCAAAACTGCGCTGTCCATCAAGGTGGTTCAATGTATCTAGACAACTTTGTTGACTTGGTCAAATTTAACTGAATCAACATGATCCCATCTCTGTTCACACCCAAGGGTGCTCAAACAAGCTACTTATTCTTACTCCTTTCACATTAGGAGTGTTTTTGATCCTTCTAAAGAGGTTAATGGGCCTCCCTACCCATTTATTCACCTACCTAGTGATAAAACAACTCTAATATTCCATTTAGCTTGGAGGCTAAAATTTTGGAATATTACAGTCTGGAGGTTATTGCAGCACATTTCAGAAGTCATAGAGCCTCTCCATATTTTACAGCACATTTTCTGTAACAACTGTATATTCAGTTGCTTCAACTTGCAGGAGGAAGAAGAGGAGAAAAGCTCTCAAGCTCCTAACTTGTAGATCTGAAGGAGGGATCAGCCTTCAAACCTCGGATCTATTTGTAGAACATATTACAGCCATATTTTGATCATATCTAGCTTCAGTTATGTATAACCCAGCAGTCAAAGGATCAAACTCTAGGAGGGTGATTTTCCAAAGTTGTAGATCTAGAAAATCCTTTCTGGGTTATCTTGGGTTCCCATCACATTGGCCAGATCTTGAATCTTGGCATCATCAAAGCTCCTAAGATCCCTAGATCTACATTTCCTTTTGTAGCAATTTCATGTATATCAGTAGTAGAAGGGACATCGCAGTATTTTTTCCTGTAATCTCACTAGTTACACAGTGCTAGTTGTAGCATGTTTCCAGGGGGATTCTAGGCCATCTCTTGGGTTAGATATACTCATTTTGTGTACATTATGTAAATGAATCATCTCCATATAATAAAATGGATCAGCTTCTCTGTATATTTTAATGTTGTATTTAGATTTATTGTTTACTTAGTTGTAGCTCTTATATTTTGTTTTAGTATTACTGCATTCTCCCTTTTGAGATATTACAACATTACAACAAAAACTATAACATCAAACGTCAACCACCAACCACCAAATGAAAACTCTGACAGTAATTACCAAAGTCTTCGCATGTTATCACATGTGATAGTTACCACCTTCTCTCCACGTAGTTAAGCCTTAACAACGTCAACCGTCCACCATCAACCGTTGCAGTAACCACGAAATGGGGGTTGGCATGTGGCCACCCCTTACCACCCAAATAAATTTTGTGGTCTTTTTCGGCGGGATTCTTGGAGGCACCCTAAATTTGTGCATATTGCACTAAACTAACTCCAATTAAGTGGATTTATCCACATTTAGAGGAGCTTTTCTAGGTGTTATTGGGAAAATGAGTTGGAGACTCAATTTTTTCCCATTCAGGGTGAATGAAGAGTCATTCTAGACTAATTGGAGTATTCTCGAGCCATTAGTGTAGAGAAAAAAACCATTAGAGGCCATTAACTACATGTATTTGCAAAAAATTGAGCATAATGAAAGATGAACATGCCATTGGGAGCTGGACCAGCAGATGTAGCCCAGGAGGGGTGAACTGCTTCATCATCCCTGTTGTGTAAATGTTATGCGATGAATTATTTCTCTATTTTACACTACTATTCATTGTTATTTGTGCTTATTTCATGCCTCTAATTCACTAAAATCATCTACATTTCATGGTTAAAATCCTCAAATCCTCAAGCAAACTAATGAGACAAGAATGCATGTGTTTATAAATTAAAAAGACACTTAACATAGCAAAACTAATACAGTCCTTTCAGATCATATTGTTATCAAAGCTAGAGTTTATTCTCTAGTGTTTTTTTGTGCAAAAATATTGTTTAACAGTTTGCAAATTTTTATATGCTTACTAGGCTCAAGCTCAAAAGAGGAGAAGGAAAATTGGTGGGAGAAAAAGGGTCTCAAGAAGAGCCAAAGCAAAGGAGAGCAATATTTCCAGAATCTTCACCACCTAGTTCACCTCCTAAGGAAGCAGAAGCTACATTAAGCATGTCTCATAGAGAAGGAGAAATCCATGAAGAAGTTGATCCCAAAGAGGAAGAAAGAGTGTTTAGGAAAGCATTGCTTGACATGATTGAGATGGTTAGAATCCTTTATCAAGAAAGGAATGAGAGACTAGAAGGAGAAGGATCCACACTTTACAAGGAAGGGTAGGGATATTCAGGAGGTCACAATGATGAAGATAAGTCAAAGAAGGGCAGTGGAGGAAATGAAGGCAATGGAGAGCCCTCATCCTCACCCTCATCATCATCATCCTCTACTTCATCTTCACTACATCAGCCACACAAGTCAAAGAACACTGGTAAAATTCATTTTTTAAAACTTGATGTTCAGTTTGAATTGCCAAATTTTAATGGTGAATTCAATGCCGAAGATCTTGATAATTGGATTAGGAAATTGGAGGTCTATTTTAGAATCCAGAACCTTCAATATGATGATACCAAAATCCTATTAGCTTCATTGAGAATGGAAGGTGCAACACTTTTTTGGTGGGAAGACAAGACAAAGGAGGAGATCAAGAAGCATGGTAAGATTACTCTATCATGGATTGATTTCATTACTGCAATAAAACAACAGTTTTATCCATTAGATCATATGCAGAAATCCATAATGAACTGGAAAAAATTTAGGCCATTGAAGGGACATAATGTGCAAGAATACACCCAAGAATTTAGGAGAAGAGCTCTCTTATTAGGGGTAAATTTGTAGATCCAAGATACTTTTTCTCAAGTACATAGGAGGCTTACATAGGTACCTAAAACATACTATTCTCATGTTTAACCCCACAAGTCTAGATGAATTATGTGTTCAGGCCACACATCTAGAAGCTAGAGGGAAGAACATTTCTGAAGAGGGTAGAAAGAAACTTTTTAAGGGTAAAAACAAAGAGAAGACCTCAAAAGGTAAAAGAAAAAAAATGCATTTGTTAAGAAAGAGGGAGAAAAATTGGTTTGTAGATATTGTTCAAAGAAGGCCATGATGAAACTCATTATTGGAAATTACATCCTAAAATGAGGCCTAATAAATACAACAACAAATGGAAATAGAAAATTGTAGCTACAACTCAACATGATTTAGGAGAAGATTCAGGTGATGAATCTAAGATTACAACCATGGGATTGAAGAACATGAAGGGAAAAGAAATTGGAACTAAACCCAGTACTAGTACATCAAACATTCACATACATGCTTGAAATGAAGAAGAAATAATTGAACTGTTTCATGTGAGGGTCATATCCAAACATACCAAGATTGACGCATTGTTTGTGGGTCACAAGAAAACTTAATCTCTAAAAAATTCGTCAAGAAACTTAACCTTGAGACCATACCATAGCCACTTGGTTGGATTTGTAAGGATGCAAATTTATAGGTTTCAAAGAAATGCATATTGCAGTTTGCAATCATTGCACATTTTGTTGACACCGTTGAATTAGATGTGGTTCCACTTGACATCACAGGTATTATGTTGGGGAGTCCTTACTTGTATGACAAGAAAGAAATCTTCCATATCCATGAGAACAAATATCATTAATTCAAAATTGGAAAGGAGTACATTGTTAGAGCACATCACAAGAAGACAAACATTTCTATGGGAAATGCTGGACAGGTAAAGAGGCTGGTGAATTCAAGTAAGAATTGTGTTCTTCTAATGATTAAGCCTAAAGCTGACATTAATCATGAATAATTTGAGGGTTGTAATCATAAGTTGAAATCATATTTATATGATGTAGTTGATGCACATCATGAGATGTTTCAGGAGTCAACGAGATTTCCTTAAAAAAGAGAGATTCAACATGAGATTCAGTTGCTGCAAGATTGTCCTCTTCCAAACATCGGTATGTATCACATGTCGATAATGGAGAATGCTGAAATAAAGAGGAAAATCAAGGAGATTTTGGAAAAAGGAATCACAAGTCCAAGCACCTCACCATGTGGTTCACCCATAGTCTTGATACCAAAGAAATATGGGACTTGGCGCGTGTGTGTAGACTTCAGAGCTTTGAACAAGATTACGGTAAAGAATCGATACCCACTCCCAAGGATAGATGATTTTCTTGATCAGTTGAAAGAAGAAATTTTTTTCACTAAGTTAGATTTATGAAGTGGATATCATCAAGTAAGAATTGCAGAAAGTGACATATGGAAAACAACATTCAAAACCAAACAAGGACTCTTTGAGTGGTTAGTTATGCCATTTGGTTTGTGCAATGCACCGGAAAACTTTCATGCATGTTATGGATAGTTTTTTGCGTCCATTCCTTGATGAATTTGTGATTATGTACTTATATGACATATTTATTTTCAGAAAAATAAGAGAAGAACATGTCTTGCATGTGAATAGAGTGCTTGATGTTTTGAAGAAAGAGAAATTGTTTCTTAAGATATCAAAATGTGAGTTTGGAAAGACTTGTTTGGTTTATTTGGGACACGTTGTAGGAGGAGGAGAGTTGAGAATTGATCCTTATAAAGTGGAAGCCATTGTGAATTGGACCACACCAAAAATAGTAACTGAGGTAAGAAGTTTCGTATGTGTAGCTCAGTATTGGAGAAAGTTTATTACTAACTTTTCTTCCATCGTAGCTCCTATGCATGCAGTGAGAAGTGTGAAGAAAGGCTTCCAATGGAGAGGCAAACAACAACAAGCTTTTGAAGATTTAAAAGACAAGATTAGTTTAGCTCCAGTCCTTACATTACCTAATTTGAGACAACCATTCGAGATTCAAACTGATGCCAGTGATTATGCCATGGGCGCAGTTCTTTTGCAGTATGGTAAGCCTATCGCTTTTCATTCTGAAACATTCAATGGTGCTGTAAATAATTATCCTACATATGACAAAGAACTATATGCGTTGGTAAAAAGTGTCAAGAATTGGAAACACTACTTGATGGGTAAAGAGAAAATTGTGCATACCAATCACCAACCATTACAGTACTTGCAGTCGCAAAAAAAATTGCAGCAATCAAAAAATTTTAGGTGGATGGGATTTCTTCAATAGTTTCACTTGGTTATAAGGTACAAGAAAGGAATTTTCAATAAATTTTTTGATATTCTTTCAAGACCAATCATTAATGCATCTAATTTACTCAAAAATTATTCTATTGTACATGAGAGTTACATAGAACAATATGCACATGATGTTTATTTTCAAGATGTGTATGCTAGTTTGAGTGAAGGGAATCAAGTTGAATAAAAATATTATCACATGCATAACAATTGGTTGTTTCATTTGGGCAAGCTATGTATACCACAAGGAGAGAGGCTAAGTGTCATGGGAGAAGCTCATTCATCTCTTATTGTTGGACACTTTGGGTTAAGAAAAACAATGGCACATATACAAAGGTATTTTTATTGGCCTCACATGATAAATAGTGTGTTGCATTTTATAAAAGGTTGTTCTATGTGTGCAACAAATAAGCCTAGTAATAGGAAGCTTGGGTTGTACACGCCACTACCGGTACCATCAAGGCCATGGGAGAGTGTCTTCGTGGAATTTGTTGAAGGTCTACCTATTTCAAGAAAATAACATGATTATATTTATGTAGTTGTGGATAGATTCAGTAAAATGTGTATACTTATGCCATGTAAGAAAACCATTACTGCTGAAAAAAATGTTGAACTTTATTTTCAATAGGTATGGGTTCATTTTGGATTTCCAACTTCTATTGTTAGTGACAGGGATTCCAGGTTCATTGGGAATTTTTGATCCAATCTTTGGAGTATGATGGACACAAAGTTGAAAAAGAGTACTGCTTTTCATCTGCAAACTGATGGAAAAATGGAGGTGGTGAATAGAACCGTTGTGCATATATTGAGAGTATATTGCAGCAAACATCCTAAGTTGTGGGATGAGAGACTTCATTACATTCAACACGCTTACAACTAGGAAAATCACTCTTCAACTTAGACATCACCTTTTGAAGTATGCTTTGGGTATTTTCCAATATCTCCGTTAGAATTCATCTTTGGAAAGGATGTTGAAATTGATGGCCATAGTGATATTGACAAGGCTCAAAATTTCATTGAGAAAATTTAGATTATACATCGACAAGTTCAAGAACAACTTGAGAAGAGTCAAAGAAAATACAAGGAGAGGCATGACAAACATAGAGTTGATCACAAGTTTCAAGTGGGAGATGAGGTGTGGTTGCACATTAGAAAATAAAGGATGCAAGGGGAAGGTGAGAAGCTCAAACCATTTCATTATGGTCCATTCAAGATCGTAAATCAAGTTGGTAATAATGCATTTAAACTTGACTTGCCTTCATATATCCAAATGCATTTAGTTGTTAATGTTGAAAACTTACGTTTGTATGAGCCACCTTTGATCGATGATCAAGGAAGTGATGTTCATCTGCCTTCTATTGAATATTTCTCGCCATAATTTTTATATGAGCTCAAGGACGATACAATTCCTAACAGGGGGACAAGACCATCCAAGAGGGGAAGTGTTGACTACCTTCGAATTGGGCTCAAAGGCACTAAGCCAAGCAAGGAAAAGTGGATGGAGGTTGGAAAGGTGAGGGAGTTGTACCCGCATCTACTGAACATGTAGTCAAGTATTTTAGGGTCCAAAAGCTTCCCGATAGGGAGGAGTGATTAGGAGTTCAAAAATGTTTCTCAAAATTGAAATATTGGGATGAAACTAGGATGGTTGCGTAGATTTTGTCTTATTGATTTTGGCACCGTGAACGGTTCGAAAAACTGATGTTGTATGAGGAAGATATCACATTCTGATCGAAATCCTAAACAACTAAATTTTGTGACAGGGTTGACTGGGACGCCCAGTCAGCATGGAAGATGTACAGTCAGCAAAAAGGAATATTCCAAACAATATTCCTTTTCTCTGCGCCAATCAGTGAATGACATGTGGCGCGATTTGATTTTCTTAATTTGGTTGTACGTTGGTTAGAGGAATAATCATAGGGTGACACGTGGCCAGCCCATAGGCCACCACATGTCCTCAGAGTGGTGTATTAAAATTTTATGGAGGTATGCAGGGCTCGACCCCATGACCTTCGGGAGAGCAACCACCCGCCACACTGCCCGTGCTATGCAATGAGCCTTAAAATACATTGGATGTGAGCTATATTAAAGTTTTAATATAATATGTAATGGGGGTTGGGGACCGCCGATGGACCCAACCTGCCAGCGGTCCCCGTGGGTTATCACATGACATCAAAACAAAAACTGTAACATC
The DNA here is from genome assembly GCA_034641835.2 of Pinus albicaulis. Lineage (NCBI taxonomy): Eukaryota > Viridiplantae > Streptophyta > Pinopsida > Pinales > Pinaceae > Pinus > Pinus albicaulis. The sequence goes on along the minus strand of CM076577.1, from coordinate 609,797,372 downwards.
AAACGTCAACTGCCAACCACAAAATGAAAACTCTGATATTTATTTCCATAGTCTCCGCATGTTATCACATGTGACGTTTACTGCCTTCTCTCAATGCATTTAAGCCTTAGCACCGGTGGTTTTAATTCCAGTTTGAATCTTATCCACCGAGGTTTGTGCTATGGTTGCACCAACCGTTGCGATAACCACGAAATGGGGGTTGGCATGTGGCCACCCCTAATCGCCCAAATAAATGTTGCTTTTTTTTTTCAATGGGATTCTTGGAGGCACCCTAAATTTGTACGGATTGCAATAAACTAACTCAATTTAAGTGGATTTCTCCACATTTAGTGGAGCTTTACTAGGTGTTATTGGGAAAATGTGTTGGAGACTCAATTTTTCCCCATTCAGGGTGAATGGAGAGTCATTCCAGACTAATTGGAGCATTCTGGAGCCATTGGTGTAGAGAAAACAACCATTAGAGGCCTGTAACTACATGTATTTGAAAAATTTTGAGCATAATGAAAGATGGACATGCCATTGGGAGTTGGACCAATAGATGTAGCCTAGGAGGGGTGAGCTAATTCATCATGCATGCTGTGTAAATATTATGTGGTGATTTATTTATCTATTTTACACTTATTTTCAATGTTATTTGTGCTTTTTTCATGCATATAATTCACTAAAATCATCTACATTTCATGGTTAAAATCATCAATCCTTAAGCAAACTAATGAGAGAAGAATGAAAATTATTATAAACTGAAAAGACACTTAGCACAACAAAACTAATACAGTCCTTTCAGATCAATATCTATAGGGGATTAAATGACGGGGTGTTACAGATTGTAATCTATATTTTTAAATATTTTTTTAATATATAATTTATTGCTCCCAACATGATATTTCTTATAAATTTAGGTAAAATTCATAACCATTTGAGACACTTGTACTCATTTTCCCAATATTCCTATATTCATAAACTCATGAAAAATAGAAAACAAGCTAGAAAGAAGTGTATAGAATAATTTTTTTGTTTTTGATGCTATGTGGATCATTATTACCTCCATCCCTTTTTTTTTTTCCCATGTTAGGAGTTTCCAAAACATAATTAATAATTCCCCTGGCCCTTTTATAATGACAAGTGTAGATACATAATTGAATCTACTGAACTCATATCTTTTAAAAAATATGTTGGTTACAAGAATTATTATGTACTTATAACCTATATATTTTACTAAAAATTACGTTGGTTACAAGTATGCTCATTCACTTATACTGTATTTAATTCCTCTCGAATTCCTCTTGTAGATTTAATGCCATGGGTGAAATGCCCATTTCCCATTTTACCCTCCCACCATTTTTACCATCAAATTTATTCCCTCCACAACAAGCCATATTATATATTTATCTATCTCTTACCATTATCTTTACAAATATTTTTTCTCTTATTGTGCATATTATGGATTCACAATGTCATGTTTTCTAGTTTTTTCTATTTATTTTGGAATAAAACTTCTATAATTTTAATTTAATTATGAATAATTTCTAGGTGAACGGTAGGGATGTAACCTTCATCTAATATTATAGAATATTCATAATACTATACACAAATTAAAGGTTGATATTTATCACCAAAGTATTTTCCCCTTTTATCCTTTAATTAAATTGATTAATTACAAAAAAAATCTCATATGAACAAGTTTCATGTGAAGTGAGTTATGGTTTTTGGACATGCGGTTTTGATAAGCCATAGTATTGGCCCACAGTGTTATAAAAAATCCTATTTTCATATTAATAATCTCCATAGTAAAGTGGGAGTAAGTTTGTGATGATTATTATGTATTGATGCCTATCGACATTTACTAGCCATCTAATTTATATGGTTGAGCTAGTACTTATGTTTACTTATTATTAGTAATGTAACTATAATTTTTGAACCAATGATTAACTTAAACTATGTTGTGATAGAATAAAACTAAAAATCAAGTGGGCCAAAGGAATAAAGGTTAGAAGCTTTTCATTGTGATCCCATTACAATCTTAGAGTAGGAATGGTGTTAGTTGTAAAGATAAGCTTGAGGAGAAGGAATAATGAAGAATACACCTTATTATTGCGATGATTAAAATGAGAAGTAAAAGGAAAAGGTAAAAATAGGTGGGAATATCACGTATGGTACTATGTTTTGGGTTGTTGTGGGATTTCTATGGGTTATAGGTGCATAATTACAATTTTTGTAGTTAACAAAGTTGTTATAAAATTCCAATTCATTGTTTTCAACATTGTATTTCCAAATGTCACTAATGAAAGAGAAAGGGAATATTTTAGTTTTATGGGGATGCTTGTGATACGGGAGAAAAGGAGGAAATAATGGAAAGAGATATTTAAAGAAATACCACCATAAAGAGAGCTAGTATAGTTCTCTCTCTCTCTTTCTCTCTCTTTGTGTGTGTGTATACAGATGTACATATAGGAGATGCAAGAATGGCCAAAAATTTATACAATGAAAATTGTTTTCTACACATGGGAAAATGAAATAAGTTTTTAAATAAATATTAATAAAACAAAACAAATAATGATGCTTTAAAACTAAGAGATGCGAAGAAGTGGTGGAAAATAAGTCTATCTACAACATGACCAAGCATGCAACAATGCAAAAACTAGACTATGCAATTGAATTGTAAAAGTAAAATAAGAAAGTGAGAGAAATCAAACCTAGAAATACATATGTACCAATAATGTTATATAGGTTCCCAATATATCACATTGGAATATATAAAAAAAAAATCCAAAGTTATTGAATACATAATAGCATTGATGGCCATTCACAATGTTCTTAGAAGATAAAATGTTCACTTAATGTAGCACCTCCACTTTTCCTTGTATAGTTTTCCATGGGAAAATATAAACCACCCAAATTTTTCCCATGTTTAACTAAAAAATGTGAAGTTAAGATGATACATTTATGGAATGTCATATCCAAGAAGAGAACAAAGAAAATATTTTAATGGATCCCCATACATTTTCCAATAATTTCATCTTGAATTCAATTTGAAATAATTTTCTATAATAATTCTCTATTGTGTCCACTAATGAGGACATAACAAGACAAACATTATCATCACTTATTGATGAAATTGATATCTATATTTTACATAAAGAACACCAATGTCCAACATATTAAATTTGAATATGTTTAAAGGGAGATAAAAAAATGTGTGTTCTATCTTATCTTACTAAGTGGGTATTATGCAACATTATGATGAAAATTTATTTCAATAGTAACATTAATTCATATTGAGATTCATTCATTCCTATGGAAATTCATTCAACGCCCTAATTAAGTTCTTTACGAAAGAATCATGCATAACTCAATTTTTCTTAGTGAAACGCAATTAAAAACATTCAACATATATATTTTGCAAATTTTCAAGGAATAGAAATATCCTTCTCCTCACTCATTCTTAGAATTAACTTGCAAGTCATAAATATTCATTTTTTATGTCAAAATATGTTTTTTGGGGTGGGGTATTGATTTTAAACTCCCATTGAAATTTCTCAAACTTTATTGAAAATGATAAACTTCACATGAAAACTATTAAATCACATGGTGAAAATTCCTTAACCAACAATTTACATGGGAAAATGACCATTTTCAACCACAAAGTCTCATTTAATGGGGGGACCCAATTATACCTTCCTCCATGGAAAGTGAAAAACCCTTCTGTTATGAAACTAGCTCCAAAAATAGAAGAAAAGAGAGATAAACACCTTAGAAATCATCCACTTCTAGGTGGAAACATCCTTTACGTTACATAAATTAACAATTTTTCGATAATTCAAATAATAAAACCTCCTTTCTATATATAGGAGTCCATGGTGTCACAATATAATCCTAGCCGACCTAACAATAATAATGTAAGGGCACAACAATAACAATAGTGGGGTTTTATGGGGCACAATAATATAAATATGGGGACTATAGAGGCACAACAATAACAATAAGGGGGCTACACTAATAATAATAAGGGACTACACTAGTAATATAGAGATCTAACGTGCCCCTCTCCTTCAAAAAAGTGTTGTCCTCGATGCTTGAGTAGCTTTGATGCTTCTGTATAAAATTCTCATCCTCCCACGTGGAATATTTAGTGGGTAAGTTCTTCAACTTGATGAGATACTCTAAAATTGATCGATTTTGTAGCTGTCGAGTTCGTGTTTCCATGACTGCTTCAGGTTCCAATATGATTTTTCCTTCCTCATAAAGTTCTGGAAATATTGTTTGAACTAGAAGTTTGTCACCTATAACGTTATTTAAGCATGAAACATGGAAAATTGGGTGCACTCGAGAAGAAGCATGAAGCTCCAATTTGTATGCCATAGTACCAATATTTTGCAACACCTTGTAAGGACCATAATACTTTGGAGATAATTTTTTATCCTTCTTAGCTTGATTGAGGGACATTGGTTTTTATTTTTGTAGCCGTAAAAATATCTAATCTCCTACATCAAAACTTCTATCGTTGCAAGGTTGATCTACCTGTTCTTTCATTCGATTTTGTGCCAAATTTAGGTTATCCATAAAGAGTTGGAGAACTTGTTGTTGATGCTCGATGTGATCTTCCACTACTTGAACCTTAGAATTTTCTCTTAACGATGATGTGATGGACAGTGGATGATATCCATAAAGTTCCATAAATGGGGTCATTCTTGCTGCAGTATGGAAGGAAGTGTTATACCACCATTCATCCAGAGGTAACCACTTGACCCATTGTGTGTGTTTATCATATATGAAACAACGAAGATATCCTTCCAAAAATTTGTTCACTATCTTAGTTTTCCCATCATATTGAGGATGATAAGATGAGCTATGGGATAGTTGAGTACCCAAAAAAGAAAATAATTTTGTCCAAAAATTTCAGTGAAAATTTGATCTCTATCAGTTACAATAACCTTTGGGTTTCCATGTAGCTTTTGAATTGTTTCCATAAATGTAGTAGCAACTGTACTTGCTTTAAATGGATGAGATAATGCACAAAAGTGTGCATACCTGGTAAGTACGTCAACTACCACCATGATGAAACTCTTTCCTTTAGACTTAGGTAAACCTTTGATAAAATCCATTGAAACCTCATCCCACAGTTGACTTGGACTAGGTAAAGGTTTCAGTCTTAATTGTCTCAAATTTATTTTGCTGACAACCCAAACATTTTGCCACAAAATTTTGAATATCACATCTAAGGCCATCCCAAAAAAAATATTTCTTCACCCTGTGGTAATTTTTAAAAATCTTGAGTGTCCTCCTATGGGAGAGGTGTGTAATTCCAAAAAAATTTTTTGTCTTATTTGGGAATTCTTACAAATATATAAGAGATATTTGTACCACAGGGAATCGTTTTTCCAGCTAAATGTATCATATGTACTGGGATCTTGCTGCAAATTTTGAATGAGTGTCCACACTTATTTTTCATTCTTACACTCCTCCCTTGCTTCAATTATTCAATCTGGTTGGATAATAGAAATGGCACAAAGAAATGCTTCCACCTCCTCATCCTTTCTTGAGAGCGCATATGCAACAACATTTATCTTCCATTTTTTTTATATGATTTCAAATTCATAACCTAACATCTTAGTGACCCATTTTTGTTGCTCTTCTGAAGATATTCTTTGTTCAAAAAAGTATTTAAGACTATCATGATCAGTTTTTACCTTGAAGTGTCTTCCCCTTAGGTAAGGTCGTCATGTATTTAGTGCATGTAATATTGCCAAGATTTCCTTCTCATAAAATAGCTTTCTATAAATACTTTCCTTTGATTGGACGACTTCCAAAAGCAATGGGTCTTCCTTCTTGCATTAAAACAACACCAATTCTATTTCCAGAGACATCACATTCCACAATAAATGTTTTGTGAAGTATAACATAGCTAAGACTGGTGCTAGGCACATTGCCTCTTTAATATGTTCAAAGACCTTAGTTTCTTCAGGAGTCCATGAAAATGCATATTTCTTCAATAATGTTGTTATAAGTGCTGCTATTCTCCCATAATTCTTAACAAACTTACAATAATACCCTGTTAACCCAAGAAATCCTCGCAACTGCTTATGGTTGTGGGGAATTTCCATTCCTTAATGGATTTGATTTTGTCAGGGTCTACCTTAACACCCTCCTGAGATACAATATGACCCAAATATTCCACCTCTTGTACTCCAAAGAAAAATTTGGATGTTTTTTCATATAATTATCTCTCCTCCAATAGTTTGAGCACCCTGTCAACATGTTGAACATGATCCTTCCAAGAACTGTTGTAGATTAGTATATCATCAAAAAATACTAACACACATTTTGTAAGGAAGGGTTTGAAAATGGAATTCATCAACCCTTGAAATGTGGAAGGTGCATTGGTAAGGCCAAAAGGCATGAAAAAAAATTCATAATGAACCTAATGAGTTAAAAATGTTATTTTCAGAATATCTTCAGTCTTCATTCTAATTTGATGATGTCATGAACAAAGATCCAACTTGGTAAAATAAATTTCTCCATGTAATTCATACAATAATTCATCAATCACAGGAATGGGAAATTTATCTTTAATAATGAGCTTATTTAGCTCCCTATAATCCGGACACATGTGCCATGATCCATCCCTGTTATGAACCAACACTACCAGAGCAGAGAAATAACTTTGGCTGGGTTGAATTATACCAGCCTCTAACATTTTTGTAATCATACATTCAATTTCTCTCTTTTGGACAAAGGATATCTGTAAGGCCTGATGTTTGGAGGAACACTTCCTGGAATCAAAGGAATAGCATGATCATGATCATGAATAGGTGGGTGTCCTTTGAGAGTTTCAAATACCTTGGAATGATTGTCTAAGACTTTTTGGATATCTGGGGAAATATATGATTTTGATGTTGGAACTTCTAGTGAGCATAATTTTGCAATTACACCTCATTTTTCTTTCTTCAAAAGATTTTTTATGACCTTAGACCTTATTATCTTTCTCATCTTCCCTGAGATACTACGTAATTCAACTTCCTTTCCTTCTGAAAAAAAATTCAAAAAAAGTTTTTGAAAATTAAAATTTACTGTCCCTAAAGATTGTAACCATTGTACTCCTAGTACAACATCAACACCTCCATTTGGAATGGAAATAATTGTACCATTCAATACATATTCCCCCATGATTATCTTGATATTATGGCATTTTCCATAGAAATTTATATTCCCTCCATTTGCAACCATCAATTGACACTCTAGTGTTGGGTATAGGAAGCAATTCATTTCCTTGGCTACCTTACAATGAATAAAATTATGGGTACTACATGAATCAATAAGAACTATTACATTTTTCTTCTTGATATGTCCTTCTATCTTGAGAGTTTGAGGAGTAGTAATTCTTGCCAATGCATTACAGGATATGGTCAGACTCATTTCTTCTTTCTCTAGGGTTGGTTCTTGGTGTATATCCTCCCCTTTTTTATTTTCTTGTTCATTTTCTTCCTCCTCTTCAAAATCTATGTAAAATAATTTCTTCTTAGCACACTTATGACCTTTAGTGTATTTTCTATCACAGCTGTAGCAAAGCCCTTTTGCTCTTTTTTCTTCCAATTGTTGTAGTGTCAACCTTGTTGGTTGTGGAATTCTAGGAGTAGAAACACTTCCATCTTTATAGATGTGAGTGGTAGGCTTCCTTGTCACCATAGTTTTACTTTCAATTTTTCTTGCCAACCTAAATGCCTTCTCCAATGAATTAGGTTCCCAAAGGCGAGCCTCATGTTGGATGTTATCCTTTAAAGTACCTATGAATACATCAATCTTGTGTTCCTATGGAATATTAGCTACCTTTATATTCAATTTTTGGATGTCCTCAATGTGCTCCACCATTGAACCCTTTTGTTTGAGATTTATCAATTGGCTAAAGAAGGTGTTTCACTTTGTATCCTCATAATGTGCTATCATTTCCTCTATAAAAATTTACCACGTGAAAATTTTTTTACGAGAGCAAAGCCATCGATACCATACAAATGTATTTTGTTCTAAATGTAAATTTTCAATGCGTACCTTTTGTGTGTTTTGCACATTATGGAGATCAGAATATTGATCCATCTGTAGTATCCATGTTACGGGATCCTTGCCATCGAACTTCCTTATATCGATATTTGCAATATGGTGGGTCTTCAATCCAACATTACAGTTTATGAAATCACAAATAGCATTTATTTTTTTCTCATCATGAGTTTCATGTGCTACATTTTCGCCATTAGGAATCATTTATTGTATCAACTTTTTCAAACCTTCCATGTCTTATTTTAGATCATTATTCATGTCTTCCATGTTTTCTTTCATTTTTTCATCTATCTTAGCTTCCATGCCATCCATCTTAGATTCCATGCCATTCTTCAAACTACCCATCTTAGCTTCCACGCCTTTATTCAAACCATCCATATTAACTTCTGTGCCTTTATTCAAACCATCCATCTTATCTTCCATGCCTTTCTTCAAAAATTCCATTTCATTTTTTGTTTCTCTTTGCGAGAGTGAAATTTGGTGCACTTGGTCTCGTAATTTTGATATATCATGTTTCACTTCTTCCTCTTCATGAGTCATACTAGAGCCTTTTGAGGGCTTAATGGGTGTTGAATTCCTTTTAGGGGCCATTTTAGAGCCCAATATTGATATCCATGCCTCAATATGCCATTGGAATCACTACAAAGTAATTTTTCAAACAAGACTTATGCAATTTGAAAAAAAACAATACACACCTTTTCATTTCTTTTGAGGAGCTCGATATTGAAACTGATATATCTTTGGAATTTCTGATCCCCAAGATTTTATCTTCAGTCCTTTAGTAGCCCTATTAATCTTATTTCCAATGTCACAAGTATGACCAGATTTGGATTATTCAAGGAAACGTTATGCCTAATCTCCCGCAATGACCTAATTATGGACTGGCTCAGTAGAGCGAACTTGTATGGCATGCCATGTGTCATTTTTTCCTCCTTCGGCTCTAAACTTGATAAACAATAAACTACATTCCTTGTAATTTTGGCCACATTTTACGAAATTCCAATCTGATGCTCAAAGAGAGAGTTATGACGGTTTTCACAAGGTCACCTCTTTGAGATGAAATTCGGGAGCCTACAAAAATCCTAACTTCCATAGATCATATCTTTGAAAATATTATGAACCAAGATATGAAATTTTTACATGATTTTCATCAGGATTTCTTCGAAAATGGGTTTTTTTTAGCTTCTGAAACTTCGTAGAAAAACATTTACAGCGAAAATTCCATGATGGCCTGTTTGAAGTAGCAAAACCCTAGAATCCAAAGCTCTGATACCTAATGTTATGAAACCAGATCCAAAAATATAATAAAAGAGAGATCAACACTTTAGAAATCATCCACTTTTAGGGGGAAACCTCCTTTACATTACATACTTGAACAATTCTTCAATGATTCAAATTACAAAACTTCCTTTCTATATCTAGGAGTCCATGGGGTCATAATATAATCCTAGCTGACCTAACAATAATAATGTAAGGGCACACGAATAACAATAGTGGGGTTTTATGGGGCACAATCATAAAAATATGGGGACTACAGGGGTATAACAATAACAATCAGGGATCTACACTAACAACATTAAGGGACTACATTAGTAATATAGGGACCTAACACTTTCGACTATGACTTAACAATCATAATACAAATTTATGAATTAAATGAAATGAAACTTATTAAGTGTGCAAATGTAGGATGCAACTTGTTAGGGATCCTCATTTTTCCAAGGTTGAGAAAGGAAACCAAAGAGGCAACCATAGACCAACTTTTGACTTGGTATCTAGCCCTACCAAATCAAAGAGGGCTCTCTCAAAATAAACCTCATAGCTAATGAAAGTGACTACAGAGTATTAGGGTTTTAGGCTAGTTATCAGCTCAATAGGGTTTTTTATTTAGTTTTTTTTGGATAAGAAGCACCAAGTTTAGGAACTAGGCCAAGTGTTCCAAAGGATCAACTACAGTCATAGAATGAGGCAAGATAAATGTAACTAGTGACACAAATTTTATTTTTCATTTTATTGTGGTGAGGAAGAAATCATGTAAAATAAGTAAAATTAGCATACATGTGTGCATTCATACTTAGAAGATAAAATAACTTATATGAAAATTTCTGATAAAACAGAGCATATGAGGCAATGTATCCTATTTAAAACTTATGACATTAACACAAGAAGAACATAGATGTTTTCTTAAAAAACTTGATCATCATATGCATAAGAAAAAAGGAGAAAAACATTTTCACTAACCACATCACAATAATTCCATAAAAATAGCCACAACTTCCTGTAAATTACTCATGAAAATACTCAAGTACAACAGTTCCAAAAGAGTGTGAACTTCAAATATCCAACCTTCTCTTCGAGTTGATTCTGAGTACATATAGAAAAAAAATAGGATTCCACCTCTAGGGGTCGAATTATGATCCATAGAAACTAATTAATTAACCTAATGACTCATTTCCTAATCCTGTGGAAGTTATAAACAACTTTCCCCTTTTTTAGCTAAATAATTGAGCTTATCTCTCAAGGTGTTAATCATAATATTATTTACAAAGATGACCATTAATAATCCTATTAATCATCAGATAACTCATGATACATTTGTTACATCCACCAAATTTTACCTTTGACCTCCATGTGTAATGAAAAACCTTCAAACACAGAAACACAACAAACTTTCCTAGAAGCACAACAATTGTTTTAGCATAAACGCAAAAAATTGGGCTTGTTTTTTAGCTGACTTAGAAAAGGTTATGAATGATGCTGAAGGTTGGTGAAGAAATATGAGGATGTCTACTATTCCCTTTGACCCTTAATTCATCAAAACTCATCATTTTAGCCCCCTTAAAATTTATTTTAAGAGAAAGTGTCCAAAAATGCAGCGAGTTTTTGAAAAGGTGGCAGAAAGGTGTAAAAAGGGAACTTTTTGACCATTTTCTTCAAAATTATGACTTTACAAGCATCCAAAAGTGTTTTTCTGACATCCTTAAGTCACTATCTATCCAACCATACTTGAATTTTTGGATTTGGACCCTCTGAGAAAATGCGCAGCAACTAGTTGTTACGTTTCCATGGGATGCTTTTTCTCCTGTGTGCACAAAAACTTCAAATTTTCAAAATTTTTCCTCTTTTTCTTTGATTTCTAATTTTATTTCATACCACCAGTGATGCATCAGCCAATAGGTCTAATTTTTTCTTCAATTTTAGTTTCCTTTGGGTTCTTTTGAGTTTATTCTTCATGCTTTTCACCCTATCCTTGCAAATCATGTTCCTAGCATAGTAGTGTCTTTCCTTATTTATTTGCATGGTAGTATCCCTTTTTGCTTTTTCCAGTAGCTTCTCCAAGTGTACATTCACTCTTTCAAGCCAATACTCCCCATTTTTCTCAATCTCGGCACTTATGGATTCAAATGTAGTATATTGGGTTTGAAGAGAAGCTATGGTGTCGAGCTTGAGGAGGAGATGGATCTTATAAATTTTGTTCCTTCCTAGCCATTTCTCTTGTATTACATCTCCTAGGGTGTGTTTGAATATTCTTTTCTTCCAGCTTCTCAACATCAATAATAGCCTTAGTTCTATCCTTTGCTATGAAAACACATATTTTACTTGCTCATGCAGGGTCATTTTGTGGCTTACTCTGCTGCATTAGAGATTGTCTCAAATGTCTATTCTCTTGTTGTAGGAAAGCCACCATGAAATTGGATTTGGATAGGTCATCCTTTAGCTCTTTAATATATGCCTCCTTCTCCTTGATAATATCTTCTGGTGCCTTATCTCCATATTTTTCTCCTATGTCAACCTTCTCAACTTTTGGAGGTACGTCTTATTCATTATGCAATGGCGAATCATGTATGCTCAGATGTGGTTCCTCTCTCATGGTTTCTAGATAAGCTGCCTCTTCACTTACAACCTCCTTAGTTATCATTTTTTCTTGAGATCTAGTTTTCGGCCTAGACCTAGGAATATCCTCTACTATTTTAGGAACAAAGACCAGCTTCTTACCTTTCTTATTTTCCCTTGAAATCTATGTTCTAGGCTGATTTCTTGTCACTGATGGCACACTTGATGTTTCATCTCCCTATGCTCCTGATGGTGATGAAGGAGAGATTTGAATCTTTGACTAGTTGGAGACAGGTAAGAGAGTAGCTTCCTCTAAGAAATCTTCCCATGACATGTTGATATGTGTTAGCTAGTGAAGGACTATTAAATTGACTAAAGAATGATGAAAGATGCTTGCTTAAGGATATTTTCTTTTATACTTCACCTTATCTATCATCTTCAACAAAATTCTAAATAGATAGTTAGGTAAGTTTAGGGGCTTTTCAAAAGTGAAATGCAACAAATATTTTGATATGATACTGGTATAGCCTGCTAAACCTACCCTCACAAGTGAAATATTTCATAATAATCTTCATCAAATGGTTGTACTTGTCCAATAATTTCCTGCTGGGAAAAACATGCATAGGAGACTCCTTATATTGTGGTTTCATAAACATCTTGTAGTGCTCTAGGTATATATCCATTCCCTTGAACCGAATTTCACCTTGATTAGGGATAGTATTTTCTAAAGCAATGAAATATTCTAACACTGGAAAAATAATGCCTGCTATAGTTACCTGATCCTTATTGAAATTGATGGCAAAGAGGCTTTCCAGATCATGATGATAAACCACCTCTTACACCTTTTGACAAAGCCATGGATAGTCTTCCCGCTCAAATGATCTTCTGATAACTCTGATGCATTGAACTCTTGCATATGAGTTGGATCATATATATAGATCTCTCCTTCATTATACCTCCTCCTTTCACTAGTCTTCTCCATGTTTCTGGTTTCACTTCTTATAGGAAACCCTAGTTTCAAACAAGAGAAGGAAAGGGAATTTGAGTTGCAAAACAGGGATAAAATTGTAGCAACTTGAGGGAAGGGAATATAGGGGATGTGGGGTAGGAAAAAATATGAAAATTTTATGGGAGGTAGGGATAGGTGTTAGGGACACAATGAAAGTAAAATTTCTCAAAATGAGTGAGAAAAAAGGAGTGAAAAAGGGAAAACAAAAACTTGTGCCAGAAGAGCACCAACAAGCTGGGTTTGATAAGGTAAATGGTGAAATGAAGGAATTTTAGTGAGGGGAAGGGTGGCGAATTTCTAGTGAGGACAGTGAAGGATTTTTTAACCCAAAAACAAGGAGTTTTCCTCTCAAAAGAATCAAAAGACTTTTGGAAGAGAAAACACAGCAATAAAATGCAGCAAAACCCTAGGGATAGATTTTGACCAATTTTTGAAGAAAATTACTGCATAGAGGGTTTGAAAGGTTTTACTTACTTGTTAAAATAACCTTTGAGGCATTGAGATGATAATTGGACCCTTTCTTTTTCCCTTTTTCCTCCAAATCAAAAGTGAAACAAGACCCTCTAGAAACGTAGCAAATTGTTTAAAGAACAATGGTGGACAAAAGTTGAAGTTTTAGTGGGTATGGAAGCTCTTCAAAGTGATGGAGAGGAGATGTTGAAGTTTGTGGAAGTAGGGAATAAAGTTTTAAAACACTTTGGTCTCCTTTATAACTCAAAAACTTGATTTTGGCATTGATAGTGGAGTGGCATGATGTACTTTTGACCAAATAACTTTATGATGTGATTTATTCCTTAAGTGCTAACTCTCATGACACTTTACTAGTTTTGGATGATGACGAAATGAATACAAATGGAAATATGATGACACTCATGACACTCTCATGATCAACCTTATGACACCATGACTCTTCCTTTTCAGACTATAAATAATGACATTTAATGAAGGAAAATTGATCTATGGTGATTGATGACTCATGAAATTGATTATGAATTGACCTTGATGGCCATGAGATGAGAGTATAAATCACACTTACATAATGAATTTACCATTTGACAGCCAAGAGATATGTCAAATTTTATTTGAAAATATAACAATTTGACTATAAGACTCTAACTACAGTGAAAAGTGTAAATTTTGATCATTGTGACTATTGAACACTAACATTGGCTCCAATGGGGATGTCAGCTCCATTAGGAGGTGTCAAGAACCTCGTAGATTATGTCGCCTTGTTCATTGGGAAATGGGGTCACTGCAGCTAAAATCCTGAAATTGACATCAAATCAAACTGAAAACTGAACTATACATCGTCAACTGCAAACTCTACTAGAAGCTGCCACTGAAAAATATGCTCAAAATGTTGAGCTTATTCATCACACCTTACCTACTCTAACAGATCCATAAGCGACCTGATCAAGTGAATTCGAAGATCCAGTGCAGCCATGGAAGAAAATGTCTATCTGATTTCTTGCTCCTCCTACTTTCCACAAAGGAAAAGTGTTGTGGTAATGACAACCCCAACTGATAACTGAACCCAATCTCTATGATGGTGAAGAAAAAAAAACTGATCTCCATTAATGATTTCAATAGACTGGAAAATGGATCTTCTAGAACATAGAGAACATCTTCTTGTTATTAGATATCTCCAGGCTCTTTACTAGAAACTTCAAAAATATTTGTAAATGAAAAATCATCAATCTAGTTGTTCAAATATTCATTCCTCTCATCCAAAAGACAAGGTTTTGGGTGCTCATGGAAAAATTTAAATGCAACAACGACTTCAAGTATATTCGATTCCTCATGCGCTTCGAGTGTTTTTGGTTCCTGGTGTGCTTCAACAAGAAGAATATCAATTTTATTGTCACAAGGATCAAGGAAAACAACTTGTTTTCATTATTTCCTTGCAAAAGTAGATGATCATTGCCATAAGATGGTTCATTGCTTAAGTTTTCCATACATGCAATTTCAGAATTCTGACTTGGACCAATTTCTTCCTCATACAAAATATCAGAAAATGAATAAGATAAAAAATAACTTGAATGATTATCCTCATACTTTTGATTGCATAAAGACTGATAAGGATGCAAATCTTTGTTACCTTCATGGGATATAATCTGACTGTTAGGATGAAAATCTATTTCATCTTCAAGCAAATAAGGAGTTGATGTGTGTTGTGAATGATGCTTTGTATGAAGACAACTAATCTCTGTTATTTTCTGTTGGGAAGAAAATTCATAATGGGCCTCTATGATCTCATAATCCAGACACTCTTCATCACCAAAAGCTTCTTTAAGGTATTGAATGAAATCTTCACAAGATTCACAACATTCTTCGAACAAAAAGAATAAATGATGAGAGTTTCAATAAAAATAAATAATTTTGTGTGGAAATATTTAAGAGAGAATAAGCTACCTGGCTTCAACCCTTCATACCATGATCTTGCTTTATCTTACAGGGTAACCATAAACATTTTCATCAAACAATCCTCAGGAACCTAATCTCAAGCTTATGTATATGCCGATGAAATTATATTAGATGTAGAATGGCCTCATCCTCATTTCCATCTATGAATTTTGGCAGATAAGTTTTCCAATCTATGGCAAGGCATTCAATTTGGAAAAATAGGTATGTGAGCATGATTTATAGGAGCATACCTTCTAGAAATTGAATCCTTATTGAGAACAGTATATGAACTAAGGCATCCTTTAGGCTATTGATTCTTCTGCCAGTGGAATTAAAAATAAAGCCAATTTTTTTGGATCTTGCTTCCAGTGTAGTCTTTGAATTAGGTTGGAATTTCCAGGTGAATTATGTCACCCTTCTTGTGTCTAATCATTGTCCACCATCAACAATCATATATGATTCTTTTCATTCACACCTAGGGAAAATGTGACCTTTCGCTCCCCGACAACAGCCCCAAAACATTAGGGCTCCTAGGTTTCCCAAGGCTAAGAAAGGAAGCCAAAGAGGTAACCACAAACCAACTTTTTCTTGGTATCTAGCCCTACCAAATCAAAGAGGGCTCTCTCAAAATCAACCTCACAACCAATGAAATTGATTTGAGAGTATTATGGTTTTCGGCTATTTATTAGCTCATTATGGTTTTTTATTTGTATTTTATTGGATAAGAAGCACCAAGTTTAGGAACTATGCCAAGTGTTCCAAAGGATCAATTGCAGTCATAGAATGAGGCGAGATAAATGTAACTAGTGACACAATTTGAATTTGTCATTGTAGTGTGGTGAGGAAGAAATGATGTAGAAGAAGTAAAAATAGCATACATGTATGAATTCATTTACTTAGAAGATAAAAACATTTATATGAAAATCTCAGATAAAACAGAGCATATGAGGCAATGTATCATGTTTAAAACTTATGAGATTAACACAAGAAGAACATAGATCGTTGCTTGAATAACTTGATCATCGTATGCATAAGAAAAATTGAGAAAAACACTATCACTAACCACATCACAAGAATCCCATAAAAATAGCTGCAACTACCTATAAATTACTTCTGCAAATATTCAAGTACACCAGTTCCAAAAGAGTGTGAAATTCAAATATCCAACCTTCTCTTTGACTTGATTATGAGTACATATAGAAAAAAAACAAGATTCCACCTCTAGGGGTCGAATCTTGATCCATAGAAACTAATTAATTAACCTAATGACTCATTGCCTAATTCTACGGAAGTTAGAAACAACTTTTCCCATTTTTTAGCTATATAATTGAGCTTATATTTGAAGGAATTAATCATAATATTATTTACAAATATGACCATTAATAACCTATTAATCATAATATAACTCATGATCCAACTGTCACATCGACCAAATTTTACCTTTGACCTCCACGTGTAATGAAAAACCTTCTGTTGAGATTCAATAAGAAGATCCTAGTGAAAATTAAGCACCTACAATAGGATGGAGCTTGAGGCTATTTTTAAGTGGATGTCTATTTATAGATGCATGAGAAAATTCTATATATAGATGCATGTATATTTATATATTTATGTGCAAGTTCTATTTCTAGATTTCATGTCTATTTATAGATGCATGTTGACTATTATTATCCCTTAATATTAGTTGGACAATAAAGAATAATATATTCTCAATGAACACTTGGTAATAGTTAACTGAAGTGGAAAATCAGTTAGCTAAAGGAATTTCGTGTTAAGAGGTTGGTTGATGGGACATGCAAGTGGACTTAGTTGTAACTGAGTGATTCGAAGTTGTAAGAGTTGGAAGTGCAATTATGAAAGTTGTAAAGTAGTTTAACTCAGTTAAGTGAGTTAAACTCAGTTGTGCTAGTTGTAACTGAAGATTCACTATTGGGAGATCAAGTGAAATAATTATTAATTAATTCAGAATTAGTGGTCTTGTAGCTCCTAGAGACAGCCCTGAGTTGCCAAAGACCAGTGCCTAGGACATCTTAAACAGTAGGGAGTATAAAGTATATTTCAGGCTTATTATCAACTTTGGACTCTCTACCTTTTCAACTTATGTAAAACGTCATCATATGGATGGGACCAAACTACCTTCGGATTTTAGCAAGTTATAAAGGCTCTGTAAAGACAAGAAGGGAATCTTCAATACATATATACTTCAAACAACTTAGAGACAGCTTTCATCAGAGAGGGCCAGTTTCTCAACGACATACAGGTATTTTAAACAGAAAGATATTTGAGGCATAGAAAGTGAAAGGGGAATACTAACTACCAATGAAATGGTGCTCGGAAAACATATTTCAACATGATATGGGCTTAGGAACTAAGAATCCATACATATCAATCAGTTCAGTAAGAGTAACATTTCACGATGTTTAATACATAGGAAATATGAATGATGTGTTAAGCAGAATGACATATCGTGTATGAGCCATATTTAAAGCAACATGTACCAGTAAAGCATGAGTATCATACAGCGACAAATTCATACCCGAGCTGGCAAGTTACTCGCATTCCAAGACACGATAAAAGGAAATTGAAAACAATGGAGAGAACAATGATACAATATCACAAAGAAAGAGTCACAAACTATACAACATTAAGACTGGAATCCTCGTATATAACTAGAACTTCTCTTCGCTGAAACCCCACGGGCTCTATGTATTTGCATTGATCATTCCATGACAAGCGTACAAAAATTTTTTACACTGCAAGTTTCTTCAGGAAATCTGGAACCCTTCTTTCTCATTCGATATTACTTATATAGGCTTCTTCCTATTTCAGCGAGAAGATATTTTTGGGAAAAATATCTTCTTCGCATAACCAAAATTTGTTAAATGTCATTCTCAAAACAACAAAATTCATGATGAGGAATCAGGCCTCCCATCATGGATAGTCAGGCTCTTGGCCGTTTTCAAAAACAGAAAATTAAACAGCAGTTCGATGAAAAGTAAAATGCTGGAGTGGGGAAAACAACCCACTCAAAACTTAAAAGAAACTAATTCAGCAAAAAGTAAATAGGCTGTTGAGGCCAAATCATGAGTTGAAAAAGTATCATAGGTGCGGAAGAGTTGAGGCAGTTGCTGATTCTGGTGGCGGCACGTTCGCAGATGAACTGGCATACTGGCTCGTAAACTGAGTGCACCTCTGCTGACTGTCTGCAGCTGGTTCGGGCATTGCCGAGAACCCCTCCACCTCGACAAAGGCCTTTGTGAGGGCGTGGAAACCCGCCCCAGTAGGAAGCTTGTGTTTTATCAAATGGAGGAGGTTGAACTCTTTTCGAAGGAATGAAACAATCATGTCAGCCTTGAGTTGAGTTGCTTTACCTGTCTGGAGGTCGGTTCGGTCTCTTTCTTCTTGCAAGAGCATTGTATATTGTGTCAAAGGCAAGAGCACGGAAGGAGTGGTCGGGTCCCAACAGGAAGGGAGTCCAGCCGTCATGATCTCACCCCATACTGCATCGAATCGTCCCACGTTGGTGACCACCTGTTGGAGAGCTCTCGAAGCTGTGACTCGGGCCATCTCTTTTTTGATGATTTCGCGGCACTCAATAGCCTCTGTGAATTGGCTTGGAATACCGTGCTTCTCCATGTCATCTGATCCCAGCTCATTAAGGAATGAAATATAATCTTTGGCATGTTGGGCCCTGTTGGACAGATCGAGGTCTGCCTCCTGCAGTTTCCTACTGAGATAGGGTATAGTAGACTTATGCTCTCCCATCGTCCTTAAGAAGCCCCATTGCTCGGTCACAGCTGAGATTATATCATACCAAATTTTACTCCTAGCCTCAAGGAGGGTGATATTTCCCTTTTCACAGCTTTTCATGTCGGCAATAGTTTTTTGCTGATCGGTCGTCGTCTTCTTTTCCTGTTTTATTTCTCTCTGCAACTCTTCTACTATTCTGGTGTTCTCGGCCAGAGAGTTTTCTAAGTTTGTGATCTTTTGCCTTGTTGTGGATGCCTGCTTTTCCAATACCTCATTTTCAGCTCTTGCTGCGGCCAATTTCTCAGACAGTGAGCTAGTTCCACTTGAAGCCACGATCGGCTGGTAGCTGTGTGAGTCCCATATAGCTTGCAGCTCTGTTGCCTTAGTCTGTAGTATGGTGATTGTTTCAGATATCTTTTCTTTCTCTTCTCTTTCCTTTGATAGCTTACCAGACAATTCTGCCTTCTCTTGCTCTACTTGCACCAGTTCAGTCGTCTAGACATGGCAGGAGGCTGGTATGCGGGCCTGACCCTTTGCTGACGTGACTTCCTTCTGCAGCTGTTCAATCAAAGCCGCCTGTGGGTTTGTTTCCCCCGTATCCTTTCCCTTGATCTGGTCTTGGAGGAAACGTACCTGATTTGCTCGGGTGCGGCAGCTGGCCTGTTCGCTCGTCAGGGTAGCCATCAACTGTTCATGTTTCTGCTCTAACTTCTTCAGCGCGAGGGTGACCCGCATCAGTTCATCTTTCATCATATCACATACAGTCTGGAATAGGTCGCACATGTCGTTGGCTGGCACTTTCTTCATGTCGATCGCATACTCGAGCACCCGATAGCTAGTGACACCTGAATTAGGGTCCAAGATAGCTTCTTCCATAGATAATACCAGGTTTTCGGTGTCCGAGTTCATGGAGGAAAAGAGCTTGGTATGATATTTCTCAACGTACCCTCCTAGCTCAGCTTTATATTTGTCTCGGATTGCTCTATTTGCCTGAACCCTTTCCATTTCCCTTAGCGAGGTATGCTCTATGATGGCCTGTGTGACCTCTGTGAAGTCGGAAGAAGTGGTACTATCTCTTAGCACCTTTATCCCGGCCTTGCCTTTATCCAATTGACCGTATACTGTGAAGGGTTCCAGCAGTTGTTCCTCTCCTATGACTTCTGCCTCACTGGAGGCTGTTTTTTGCTTCTTGTGAGGGGGGACTGCTCCTGATGTACATGTTTCTTCTCCGCCTGTGTATTTATTGACGTTATGCTCCTCCCCTGTAGCAGATGAATCTATTTCCATCTGCGAAACCAAAGGCCAAATTTCTAGATTAGCCCTCCATTCCATGAATGGCCTTGGCTCATCCATATAAGGTGCAGACTTGTTCCTTTTTCTTTTGTTCGAGATAATTTATCGGGGGTCGTAAGCCCAAATTTTTCCCAGCCTTAGGTCCAGACCTTGCAGCATTCTCTCAATGATTGGGAGGGCATGTCTCGAGTTCACCACAAAGGGGCCGATTTCAATGGGAAGCCTTAGGATGTAACCCTTTTTTGCAGGAACAAAATGGAGCTGATCAGCCTTGAGGGCCTGTCGGATGTATTCGAGCGCATAAAATCGACGAACAGGAAACACTAGCAGCTGGTAAGGGGAAACTTCGGCTCCATAGACCCGAATTTCTGTGTAGTCATCGAATAGAAACCAATCTCCAGTGCTCTGGGATTTTCCGGCTTGCAGCCAGCTTTTCATTTCTGGAAAGACCCTAGGGGAAGGTGAGTCATGAATAATGGTATAGGCAATAGACATGAAACTATTCACAATACTGGAATAACCCTCTCCCTTAGGTAATTGACGCACAGAGAAATTCCAGTCGAAAACTGGTCGGGGTTGGGAATTCTCACGATATACTTTATCTAACCCCAAACCCTCAAATTTATCGGCGTTCTGGTACAAGAAGAGATAGAAAACCATTGAACAGAAACGGAACTGATGGGTTTCTGGAAGCTCCTGGAATTGGGTTCGAATGGCAGTGGCGAGGAAACCAGGAATATCTAATACTACCCCCTTCTGGGACATGAGCCATAAGAGATGGACGCACACCGTGGAAATTTCTTCCGGACTTCCTACCCCTAAAAGGACAGCAATCAGAGAGAGAATGGGCCGAACTTCCTCTTCGAACAAGCTTAATGGAAAAGGCTCTATGGCGGGAAGAGAAGTAACCTGGTTGTTGGTTATAGAGGAGATGAAGGCTTGCCGAGCCTCCCGTGGCTGTTTAATGAACTGGGCGGCCAAAGCTGCTTCTCTGAAACTGATATATGTGTCGCTGGTAGGAAAGCAGAGGGCCTGTTTGATAATATCAGGGGAAAGGGAAAAAACTTTGTTCCCCTGAGGAGAGGTGAAGGTGCCTCGATGTTCGTCGAAAACATCTCTGAGCCAAGATATAAAATCAACTACAGAGTGAACTTGAGGGGCAATTTGGTGGTACAGGCCAGACACGACTACCCGGTAACGGTCTGTGTTCTTAACATGATGACTGAAAAGCACGGGCTTAATGTTGCGGATGTCAAATGGGTATTTAGGGTCACAGATACCAGCTTGCAGGTCGATGAGAGGGTCGAACCGGGGTGGATTCCTGGATTCACAGACCTGGGGGGTCTCTGGTTCATTTTCTTGGGTGTTCCCCTTCCCATGGCCGACATTCAAGAATTTGAAAAAGTGAAAGGAAAACAGAGGGAGTATGAATGACGGAGTACCTGAACGGAAGGTAAATCTGCTCAGGGAAGCGACGCAGGGAACTCTGACAATGATTGGGTAGACCAGGCGCTCTTTCCTACTTGGTATATGTCGTAGACGGAAACCTGCGACTTTTTACTGGAGTGAAATACGGGGGAAATGTTATCTCTGGACTGGGTAATTTGAGGTAAAAAGACGGATGGGTAAAACGAATGAAGGAAAGTGTCTTAAGGACACTGACGGTGGGGCACGCGGCGCATAAGGATTGGGTGTGTCAGAGTGCAGGTGGGCGCCTCATGCCGGGTTTAATACTGGTACAGGCCTCAGTACCAGTTAACCTAAAGGACTTTACCTTACCTTTTTACCATATAAAACCGACGATTCTTGAATATATTTCCCATAAGGCAGATTCTAAACATAGCATATCAATCCTCGGGTCCCGTGCGTTAGCTCTGCCACGTCATCCCCTTTACTTTGGGTCCCCACCACGCCACGTTGTCACAATTCCGCGGGGGTATGGGTCTCTTCCCTCCCTCGCTGCTTGACCCCCTCGGAATTTCCCTCGTGTGCGTCTTCACGCGGTGGAAATTTCTTTTAATACATAGGTTTTGCGCTTAGTGTAGCATTCCATTGCCTTTTATATTCCATTAGCTTTTTGGCTTTATACTCCATTCTTTTCGTGTTAATTCCGCCTTTGGCTTTAACGCACGTGGCCTTCGTTGCTTTGTCTCCTTTTGACCCACTTTTGAAGTATTTCGTCCTTTGATACAAAGCTTAATGCATGACTTGTCAACCTTTTAATACACCAATGACTAATGTTAAAGATTAAACAACATTGGCTCCACCTGGGGACGACACGTTCATCCTCGAACGTGTCAAGAACTACGTAGACCGCCTGTTTATCTTCTGTGAATGCCACTTCCCTTGCACTTCCGACTTCTCCCTTCATAAATCATCATGACTCATGCATTATTCAATTCAAAAACGAAAACAACAGCTAATGTACAATATAATACAATTAGGCTTTTTCAGCCTGCTTCAGAACTGAAAGTACGGTTTGAGGAACTGTCCATTTACAGGGGCGTCGAGCAGATCTCCCTGCAAATTCTCTAGCTTAAAGGTATTATTTCCTCCTTGTTCTATAATCTTGAAGGGACCGAACCAAAGGGGATTGAATTTACCATGCTTACCTTTATCGGCCCTTCGCACATCCCACCTGAGAACTAGATCTCCCACCTGTAGCTTTCTGTCCTTGGCGTGCTGGTCAAACAGCTCCTTCATTTTCTCCTGGCATTCCACAAGTCGCTGATTCACCTGACCACGCGTTTCTTCGAGTTCCACCAGCTGGTTAATTCTTCTGGTCATGCCATCAGGTTCCTCCTGAGCCTCTTGCATGAAACGAGCGACGGGTAAAGCTAATTGTATAGGGAACACAGCTGCTCGTCCGTATACTAACTCATAGGGTGATTTCCCAGTTGCCCTTTTACTAGTTATCCTGTTTGCCCACAGAGTGAACTTCAGTTGGGAATCCTAGTTCCTTTGGTTTTCATTTATTGTCTTCTTTAGAGCTCTCACCAGCGTTTTATTTGATGATTCCGCCAAACCATTCCCCTGTGGGTAGTAAGCTGTAGAGTGGCCTAGAGTGATATTATATTGCTAACAGAAACTCACAAATTTTGTAGATTTGAAGGCTTGGGCATTGTCAGTCACTATTCTAGTAGGGCATCCAAACCTGGATATAATGTTCTCTTCCATGAATTTAATTATCACTGTGTCTGTAGCATTTCGTGCAGGTATGGTTTCCACCCATTTCGTGAAGTAATCCGTGGCAGTCAGGATCCATTTATGCTGTCCACTTGAGGGCGGGTGAATCTCGCCTATGAATTCAATTCCCCACTGTTTGAAAGGTTCATCGACGTGTACAGGAATTAGGGGCAGAGCTGCAAACTTTTGTTTTTCAGCAAATTTCTGACATTTGTCACATGCTCTAACCCAAGCAAAAACGTCTCCAAATAATTTGGGCCAGTAGAAACCAGCCTTCAAAATTTTCTGGGCTGTGCTCCTCCAGCTGTAATGTGCTCCACATATTCCCTCATGAAATTCGGTCATTATGTTCTTCACTTCGTCTTCTGTGAGGCATAATAACAGTATGCCTGAAAGATCTTTCCAATATAGCTGACCATTAGCAACCATGTACTTTTGTGATTTCAGCTGCAATGCTCTGTATTTTGATTTATCGCAACTGGGTGGACAGCTGAGTGTTAGGAGATACTCAACTATTTCTTTGTACCAAGGGCTAGTAAGATACTTCATTAGTATTTTCTGAGTGGCCATTTCCACTTCTTGCTGCCCTGTCTGTTCCTCAGAATCTTCATTTGCAATCATAGATAAATTGATGCCCAAAGCTTGATGATTTGACTCTGATAAAATTCTTGCTAGCCTCTATCCTTTAATCAGCTTAGTGGATCTGATGTCCAGATCATATTCCTGTATCTTTGAAATCCACCTACCCCTTTTTCCTTCACTGTCACCTTGAACGAGGATATCTTTAACCGCTGCGGTGGATACGAATGCAGTAATGTGAGACTGCAGAATATACATGCGAAATGCTTTGAGGGACTTTATCAGGGCATAGGCCTGCTTCTCCAATATGTTGTATTTCAATTCTGCGTCATGAAGCACCTGACTAAAGAAAGCAATGGGTTGCTCATACCCATCCTCGTTTTTCTGTAGGAGAACTACAACTACCGTGTGAGGTGATGCAAAAGAGAAAATCATAAATGGTTCAGTGAAATCTGGCCTTGCCAGTACAGGAGCCTCAACAAATGCATTCTTTATCCTGGCAAAGGCCTGCCTCGATTCTGGTGACCATTTCACCTCATTATTATTTTTTAACATATCTGTTATATGCCTAACTATCTCAGCATAGTTAGGGATAAACCTCTCAGGAAATTGATACGCCCTAAGAACACCTGGACTTCTTTCTTATTCCTGGGGAGGGAGATGCCATTTATAACCTCCACCCTTTTAGGATCAATCTTGACCCCATCCTTAGTTACAATGTGCCCTAGGAGCTTACCTTCTTCTAATGCAAACAAAGATTTTTGAGGATTTAGAGAAAGGCCATACCTCTTGCACTTTTCAAAATTTCTCTGTAAATGTTGAATATGCTCGGCATCATCCTTCGAAAACACTGTAATATCATCCAGGTACACCACCATAAATTTATCTTGTTCCCCAACAAAAGCTATGTCCATAGCCCTCTGAAATGTGGCTCCTGCGTTGATCAGCCCAAAAGGCATCCTAGCGTACATAAATGTACCCCAAGGCGTGGTGAAAGCAGTCTTTTTCTGGTCCTCTGGGAGTACAGCCACCTAGTTATAACCCGAAAAACCATCCATCATAGACATCCTAGAGGCCCCCACCACTTTCTGTAGAATGTGGTCCATCTTTGGTAATGGCTAATTGTCTTTCAGGGAGGCTCTATTCAAATTTCTGAAATCCACGCACAACCTTATTTCTCCATTTTTCTTTCGGACAGGGACTAGATTTGCCACCCATTCAGAGTACTTCAATGGCACAATAATTTTGGCCTTTAACAGCTTCTTGATTTCTTTCTCAATGGAGGGGAGTATAGAGGATTTATTTGTCTGAGTTTCTGCTTGTGAGGCCTTGCATCTGCCTTCAGGGGAATTTCATGCTGTAAAATGCTGATATCAAACGTCTTCAGGTCTTGATAAGACCACGCAAATACATCCCTATAAGACTGAAACAATTGCAGGT
The DNA here is from genome assembly GCA_034641835.2 of Pinus albicaulis. Taxonomy (NCBI): domain Eukaryota; kingdom Viridiplantae; phylum Streptophyta; class Pinopsida; order Pinales; family Pinaceae; genus Pinus; species Pinus albicaulis. Next base: position 609,771,829 of record CM076577.1, on the reverse strand, counting down.
ACTTCTCCTTATAACCATCCGGGACCCTCCTAGATAATTTCACAATCTTGGGTTCGGCCTCAGTACCCAGATTTAGGTCCTCTACCTGGTTTTCGTCTGTCATTTTGCTGGGCTACCTGGGGACATCATTTTTGTCAAACAATTTTTCTAGGGGCACCAGGCCTCTAGGGATGACATTTCCCTTCAGCTGTAACACTTTACTCCCGACCATTTTTTCTTCCCACTTATTTTCTAGTTGGTTCTCAGCATCATCTTCCTCACAACAGTCAATCTCCATATTAGAGAACTCCCCCACTATTTGTAGAAATATTTTCACTTGTTCATCGTCCTCAAACACTTTCCAGTGTTTGACATTGTTTGGAATCGAAGGTCGGTACCTTACTTCTATCTCATACCTCAGGAGGGGATTTTGGGGTGGACGGAAGGTGCTGGCAGCTACTGCAAGTGAATCTGCCATCCTGTTCTGCTCCTGGGACATGAAATGAATATTAAAAGCTGAGAAAAATTTCTCCACCATGTCCCATACTTCATTCCTGTAGGCTCTTAAACGAGGATTTTTTGCTTGACATTGATTTCTGATCTGTCGGACCACTAATTCTGAATCACCCAAGACCTTCAGGGTTTGTATATTCATATTCCTGGCTTCCTGTAGCCCTAGCAAAAGTGCTTCATACTCAGCCACGTTATTGGTGGCTTCATACTCTAATTTTAAGGACAGTGGGACCCATTTTCCTGTAGGGGAAATCAATAAAACTCCAGCGCCATTACCTTCCTTTGAATTTTCCCCATCGCAATGTAGAGTCCATACCCCTGTTTCAAGACCTTCTGAGGATTGTTGAGTCCTTATCTGACATAAGGTAGGTTCCTGAGCATAACTGTAATCTTCTTCTAACATCAAGCCTGAAAAATCTCTATCTTTACCGTAAATCGGTGAATTTTCTGAACTGTCAGCTTTGGTAACCGTTTTTAGAAATATGGTCTCCCTGTATAATCTCCTCTCCTGCCCGCCAAAGATTGGGATGGTGGCATATGTGAGCTCTAGTTTGATTGACCCACCAATTTTCGTTCCCCGGGACCTTGATAGTAGCATACCAAAACGGGCTGGAATGTTAGCCACCACAATGTCCATTACTACACTTTTAGCTGGGATTTGGGCCAGGTTTACCACGAGGTCCTTAATCATGCCCAAGCACTTAACTCTTTTGGAGTCAAATGATTACAGGTCCTGATATGGGCGAGTGATCTGGAGACCTAATTGTTCCATGACAGATAGAGGCATAATATTGTGGGAGGCACCAGAGTCTAACATACAATTATGGAGCAATAGGTCATGGATCACCAAAGACACGTAGAAGGGAGGTGTAGTGGGGTCTAATTCTTCGACATGTGGACCAAACACTACCATAGGTCTTTCTTCTTGTAAGTTGAGACTGTCAGGGATGTATATTACTTCTGGGGGAAGCATGAAGGACGTGACCTGGGACTGATATGCAGGTTTATTTAACAATTCGGTCAGGGGGACTGGGATTTTTACTTTCTCTAGCTCTTTTTGTAGACTGAAAGCGGAGGAGGACTTATCTATCGACACCTCTTTGGATTCTTTCTCCTTAGAGTATGTGTTCTGTGGAAGAGGCTTGACTTCTTTTATGACTGGTTTGACATTAGGAGGAGTAGTTTCTTGTGAAGATGAAGGAGTTTGAGTGTCAAAATGTAAAGGTTGGCCAAGAGGTTTCTTACCTCTCTCAGGGAATTTCCGAGCTGTCTCCTCCTGAGCAGGTGCTAACTTTTGGGGTGTGTCCTCCTCTTCATCTTGAGTGCAGGTTCTCTTTCTGGAGGACCTAAGGTCATATTTTCTATTGAACTGGGCTTGCATGAAGTCAACGAATTGTTTACAGTAATCATCAATCTCGGGCTCTTCAGTATCTTCATTGGCCTTCATCTCTGAGTGGGCTTGTACTTCCCCCTCATCACTTTCATGTACGGGACAGTCTATGTCATCACTGTCTGAGAAGACAAGGCATGCCTCCTCTTCTTCATAGGAAGAATCTTCAGGAGAAGCCTCTACTTGCCCCTCCAAGTATAGAGGATGCGGTACCTGATCTTGTTGCTCTTTCTGTCCCCTCTGCAATATCTGCAAGGGTGGTTTTTTGTGTTGAGGTTTGAATCCCCTGTTTGGAGCATTCTGGAAATTCTTTGGGGGTGAGTTCTTGGCCTCCATCTCAAGCTTGACCAGCTTACTTGAGAGATTCTTGATCATCCTATTCATCTCCTCGATCTTGTCGTTGGCCGAATATCTGTCTTGGCCTGAGGTGGATACTTCCTCTTTTCCCCTCCTTCTAACATCCTGTTCTTGTTTCCCTTTGGATTTGCCAGTCGAGACAAAATTTGCTTCTATCTCCAGTGCATCTGTCTGTGCATCATCCAGAGTGGATGGCTTTCTCTCTCTCAATGAGAAACCAAATTCAGAATCAAATGCTGCCACAAAAACGACCTTGGCAGCGGTCTGGTGAGGCTTCATCTCGGCGGGGAGACTCAGGTACAATTTGTTAAATCTTCTGATAAACTCTGACACCCCTTCATTGTGTTTCTTTTTCAGAGTGTTGAATTCGGTAAGGACATTACCATGATCTTTCTTTTCTCCCCATTTTTTGATGAAAGCATCCTCCATTCCCTCCCATCTGTTGATAGAACGAGCTCCAAGTGTCTTGAACCACTTTCTAGCTTCTACGTCTAAGGATTGCACAAACATCCTTAGAACCACATCCAGATGTTCCACATTGAAATTTTCTGCGAAAGAGAAAAAGACTTCGACATGTTTATGGGCTTCAATCTCATTCTCACCATTGAATCTGGGCAGAATCTTCAAATAGTCTTGTGGCAAGTCATTTAGTACCGTAGGTAGCTCCAAAGGAGCATATCTATTTTGCAGGAAACCAGGGACATTGGCCATTGGAGGAGGAGGCGGAGGTAATAAGAGGGCTTGATGAGTAAGTGGAGGATTGGGTGGAAGTGCAGTGTGAATGATGATAGGGATATAATGGACGACAGCTTGGGATGATGGAGACAAGGGTGGGGTGGTAACAGCAGATACTTCCGTGACCTCTTTAACTTCTTCTGTTTCTGGAGTAGGATGGAAAATGTAACGGGTGGTATCTACTGACTCAGCCTCATCTTTAACTCGAATATTACCCATAGGTAGGTAGTCAGAGTAATAGCCGGCTTCACCCAGAGTAGAGTTAGAATCTTGCCACTGGGCGACCTGAGAAGAGGAAGAAGGGAGGTCTTCTAGAGAGAGCGGTGGAATTTTAGTATGAACAAATGGTCTTCCCCTCCAGTTTCTTCTATGTAGGATTCTTTCTGGTTCAGACACAGAGGGTGTCCTTGGCTGAGATGTATCTGACCTTAGGTGTGGCTTATGGGGAGCCAGGACTACAAACAGGTTTAACTTTAAAATTACTGTGGAGTCGCCAAGGTGAGGGGTGCACAACTCTCCACTCTTCGTGCTCACCTGACTGAAGAGTGAATAGGTTTTGTCGAGGCCCAGGGATTTAAATTTCTTCAACTTCGTCCCCGGCAACAGCGCCAAAAAGATTTTGTAGTCCTAGAGACAGCGCAGAGTTTCCAAAGACCAGTGCCTAGGACATCTTAAACAGTAGGGAGTATAAAGTATATTTCAGGCTTATTATTAGCTTCAGACTCTCTACCTTTTCAACTTATGTAAAACATCATCATATGGATGGGACCAAACTACCTTCAGATTTTAGCAAGTTATAAAGACTCTGTAAAGACAAGAAGGGAATCTTCAATACATATATACTTCAGACAACTTAGAGACAGCTTTCATCAGAGAGGGCCAATTTCTCAACGACATATAGGTATTTTAAACAGAAAGATATTTGAGGCGTAGAAAGTGAAAGGGGAATAATAACTACCAATGAAATGGTGCTCGGAAAACATATTTCAACATGATATGGGCTTAGGAACTAAGAATCCATACATATCAATCAGTTCAGTAAGAGTAACATTTCACGATGTTTAATACAGAGGAAATATGAATGATGTGTTAAGCGGAACGACATATCGTGTATGAGCCATATTTAAAGCAACATGTACCAGTAAAGCATGAGTATCAAACAACAATAAATTCATACCCGAGCTGGCAAGTTACTCGCATTCCAAGACATGATAAAAGGTATCTGAAAACAGTGGAGAGAACAATGATACAATATCACAAAGAAAGAGTCACAAACTATACAGCATTAAGACTGGAATCCTCATATATAACTAGAACTTCTCTTCGCTGAAACCCCACGGGCTCTGTGTATTTGCATTGATAATTCCACGACAAGCATACAAAATTTTTTTACACTGCAAGTTTCTTCAGGAAATCTGGAACCCTTTTTTCTCATTGGATCTTACTTATATAGGCTTCTTCCTATTTCAGCGAGAAGATATTTTTGGGAAAAATATCTTCCTCGCATAACCAAAATTTGTTAAATTTCATTCTCAAAACAGAAAAATTCATGATGAGGAATCAGGCCTCCCATCATGGATAGTCAGGCTCTTGGCCGTTTTCAAAAACAGAAAATTAAACAGTAGTTCGATGAAAAGTAAAATGCTGGAGTGGGGAAAAAAACCCACTCAAAACTTAAAAGAAACTAATTCAGTAAAAAGTAAATAGGCCGTTGAGGCCAAATCATGAGTTGACAAAGTATCATAGGTGTGGAAGAGTTGAGGCAGTTGCTGATTCTAGTGGCGGCATGTTCGCAGATGAACTGGCATACTGGCTCGTAAACTGAGTGCACCTCTGCTGACTGTCCGGAGCTGGCTCGGGCATTGCTGAGAACCCCTCCACCTCGACAAAGGCCTCTGTGAGGGCGTGGAAACCCGCCCCAGTAGGAAGCTTGTGTTTTATCAAATGGAGGAGGTTGAACTCTTTTCGAAGGAATGAAACAATCATGTCGGCCTTGAGTTGAGCTGCTTTACCCGTCTGGAGGTCGGTTCGGTCTCTTTCTTCTTGCAAGCGCACTATATATTGTGTCAAAGGAAAGAGCACGGAAGGAGTGGTCGGGTCCCAACAGGAAGGGAGTCCAGCTGTCATGATCTCACCCCATACTGCGTCGAATCGTCCCACGTTGGCGACCACCTATTGGAGAGCTCTCGAAGCTGTGACTCGGGCCATCTCTTTGTTGATGATTTTGCGACACTCAATAGCCTCCGTGAATCGGCTTGGAATACCATGCTTCTCCATGTCATCTGATCCCAGCTCATTAAGGAATGAAATATACTCTTTGGCATGTTGGGCCCTGTTGGACAGATCGAGGTCTGCCTCCTGCAGTTTCCTACTGAGATAGGGTATAGCAGACTTATGCTCCCCCATCGTCCTTAAGAAGCCCCATTTCTCGGTCACAGCTGAGATTATATCAGACTAGATTATACTCCTAGCCTCAAGGAGGGTGAGATTTCCCTTTGCACGGCTTCTCATGTCGGCGATAGATTTTTGCTGATCTGCCGTCGTCTTCTTTTCCTGCTCTATTTCCTCTACAACTCTTATACTATTCTGGTGTTCTCGGCCAGAGAGTTTTCCAGGTTTGTGATATTTTGCCTTGCTGTGGACGCCTGCTTTTCCAATACCTCATTTTTAGCTCCTGCTGTGGCCAATTGCTCAGACAACGAGCTAGTTCCACTTGACACCACGGCCGGCTGGCAGCTGTGTGAGTCCCATCTAGCTTGCAGCTTTGTTGCCTTATTCTGTAGCATGGTGATTGTTTCAGCCATCTTTTCTTTCTCCTCTCTTTCTTTTGATAGCCTACCGGACAGTTCTGCTTTCTCTCGCTCTACCTGCACCAGTTCAGCCATCTGGACATGGTGGGAGGCTGGTATGCGGGCCTGACTCTTTGCTGATGCGGCTTCCTTTTGCAGCTGTTCAATCAAAGCCGCCTGTGGGTTTGTTTCCCCCGTATCCTTCCCCTTGATCTGTTCTTGGAGGAAACGCACCTGACTTGCTCTGGCGCGGCAGCTAGCTTGTTCGCTTGCCAGGGTAGCCCTCAGTTGTTCGTGTTTCTGCTCTAATTTCTTCAGCACGAGGGTGACCCGCATCAGTTCATCTTTCATCATATCGCATACAGTCTGGAATAGGTCACACATGTCGTTGGCTGACACCTTCTTCATGTCGATCGCATACTTGAGCACCCGATAGCTAGTGACACCTGAATTAGGGTCCAGGATAGCTTCTGCCATAGATAATACCAGGCTTTCATTGTCCGCATTCATGGAGGAAGAGAGCCTGGTATGATATTTCTCAACGTATCCTCCCAGCTCATCTTTATATTTGTCTCGGATTGCTCTGTTTGCCTGATCCCTTTCGATCGCCCTTGGCGAGGTATGCTCTATGATGGCCTGTGTGACCTCTGTGAAATTGGAAGAAGTGGTACTGTCTCTTAGCATCGTTATCCCGGCCTTGCCTTTATCCAATTTACCGTATATTGTGAAGGGTTCCAGCAGCTGTTCCTCTCCTATGACTTTTGCCTCACTGGAGGCTGTTCTTTGTTTTTTGTGAGGGGGCGCTGCTCTTGAGGTACCTGCTTCTTCTCCGCCTGTGCCTCTATTGACGTTCTCTTCCTCCCCTGTAGTAGATGAATCTGTCTCCATCTGCGAAAAAAAGGGCCAAGTTTCGAGATTAGCCCTCCATTCCATGAATGGCCTCGGCTCATGCAGATAGGGTGCAGACTTGTTCCTTTTTCTTTTGTTCGAGATAATTTCTCGAGGGTCATAAGCCCAGCTTTTTCCCAGCCTTAGGTCCAGACCTTGCAGCATTTTTTCAACGATCGGGAGGGCATGCCTCGAGTTCACCACAAAGGGGCTGATTTCAATGGGAAGCCTTAGGATGTAACCCTTCTTGGCAGGAACAAAATGGAGCTGATCGGCCTTGAGGGCCTGCCAGATGTATTCGAGTGCATAAACTCGACGAACAGGAAACAATGGCAGCCGATAGGGAGAAACTTCGGCTCCATAGACCCAAATTTCGGTGTAGTCCTCGAATAGAAACCAATCTCCAGTGCTCTGGGATTTTCCGACTTGCAGCCAGCTTTTCATTTCTGGAAAGACCCTAGGGGAAGGCGAGTCATGAATAATGGTATAGGCAATAGACATGAAACTATTCACAAAACTGGAATAACCCTCTCCCTTAGGTAATTGACGCACAGAGAAATTCCAGTCGAAAACTGGTCGGGGTTGGGAATTCTCACGATATACTTTGTCTAACCACAAACCCTCAAATTTATCGGCGTGCTGGTACAAGAAGAGATAGAAAACCATTGAACAGAAACGGAACTGACGGGTTTCTGGAAGCTCCTGGAATTGGGTTCGAATGGCAGTGGCGAGGAAACCAGGAATATCTAATACTACCCCCTTCTGGGACATGAGCCATAAGAGATGGACGCACACCGTGGAAATTTCTTTCGGACTTCCTACCCCTAAAAGGCCAGCAATCAGAGAGAGAATGGGCCGAACTTCCTCTTCGAACAAGCTTAATGGAAAAGGCTCTATGGCGGGAAGAGAAGTAACCTGGTTGTTGGTTATAGAGGAGATGAAGGCTTGCCGGGCCTCTCGTCGCTGTTTGATGAACTGGGCGGCCAAAGTTGCTTCTCTGAAACTGATATATGTGTCGCTGGTAGGAAAGTGGAGGGCATGTTTGATAATATCGGGGGAAAGGGAAAAAACTTTGTTCCCCTGAGGAGAGGTGAAGGTGCCTCAATGTTCATCAAAAACATCTCTCAGCCAAGAGATAAAATCAACTACAGAGTGAACTTGAGGGGCAATTTGGTGGTACAGGCTAGACACGACTACCCGGTAACGATCTGTGTTCTTAACATGACGACTGAAAAGCACGGGCTTAATGCTGCGGATGTCAAATGGGTATTTAGGGTCACAGATACCAGCTTGCAGGTCGATGAGAGGGTCGAACCCAGGTGGGTTCCTGGATTCACGGACCTGGGGGTTCTCTGGTTCATTTTTCTTGGGCGTTCCCCTTCCCATGGCCGACATTCAAGAATTTGAAAAAGCGAAAGGAAAACAGAGGGAGTATGAATGAATAAGTACCTGAATGGAAGGTAAATCTGCTCGGGAAAGCGACGCAGGGAACTCTGACAATGATTGGGTAGACCAGGCGCTCTTTCCTACTTGGTATATGCCGTAGACGGAAACCTACGACTTTTTACTGGAGTGAAATATGGGGGAAATGTTATCTCTGGACTGGGTAATTTGAGGTAAAAAGACGGATGGGTAAAACGAATGAAGGCAAGGGTCTTAAGGATACTGACAGTGGGGCACGCGGCGCATAAGGATTGGGTGTGTCAGAGTGCAGGTGGGCACCTCGTGCCGGGTTTAATACTGGTACGGGCCTCAGTACCAGTTAACCTAAAGGAATTTACCTTACCTTTTTACCATTTAAAACCGACGATTCTTGAATATATTTCCCATAAGGCAGATTCTAAACATAGCATATCGATCCTCAGGTCCCGCGCGTTAGCTCTGCCACATCATCCCCTTTACTTCGGGTCCCCACCACGCCACGCTGTCACAATTCCATGGGGGTATGGGTCTCTTCCCTCCCTCGCTGCTCGACCCCCTCGGAATTTCCCTCGTGTGCGTCTTCACGCGGCGGCAATTTATTTTAATACATAGGTTTTGCGCTTAGTGTAGCGTTCCATTGCCTTTTACATTTCTATTAGCTTTTTGGCTTTATACTCCATTCTTTTCGTGTTAATTCCGCCTTTGGCTTTAACGCACGTGGCATTCGTTGCTTTGTCTCCTTTCGACCCACTTTTGAAGTATTTCTTCCTTTGATACAAAGCTTAATGCATGACTTGTCAACCTTTTAATACACCAATGACTAATGTTAAAGATTAAACAACAAGTGGCCTCACATGAAACTGAATATTTACTACTATTAACTGCATGCATGTGAGATCAAGTGGAGACCCAGTTGAGTTCTAGGTGAAATGGAAGATAACTATCAGTTGTGACATTATTCGGTTGCACAGTTGCAACCACACACACATTGGATGTGCCCATGAGGATTGCGCAGTCAACGCAAGCAAGATTCCATTCATCCAAGGATTGATATCAACTGGGATTGTGTAGTGGAGGTAGACTGTCTGGAGACATTAATTTGGCTAAGGAACTTGCCAATTTTTGCATGATAGTGTGAGAGAGTTAGCTCATGTACTGAGAGCTCTTGGATTAGAGATTTATATGTAATTGTTTCATGATCCATGATATAATACATAATATAAGATGGTGTGGTTTTTAGCTATATGCTTTACCCAGGTAAATTATCTGTGTTGTGCGTGATTGATCTTTCTTCATGATATTGTGATTGGCGATTGTGTTTCAAATTCCACAAAGTTTTTGTGGAATAGATTATGTATTTAATAGTAGCATATTATTGTTAGATCAAGAGAATCCAAGAAATACATATTTTGTATTAAATTTCTACATGGTATCATAGCACAGGAAATTGGAATTTTGAAGTGGGAGATGAGTTTGTTGGTGGAAATAATTTGAATTTGTAGAAAGACTTTCTTGGTGCTACAGCTGATTCAAGATCGAAATGGCTTTCAATGGCTTGAGGTTAGAGTATGCACTCGAGGGTAGCTCGAACTACATTTCTTGGAAGGACATTATGGAGGCAACACTCAAAGACAATGGCTTGAAGGAAGTCGTTGAAAAATATGTTCCTAAGCTAGATGTTGCAGATGCTACAAATCTTGATGCATGGCGAAAGAAAGTGGCTAAGCCAAGGAGGATTATGTTGGAGGGAGTACGAGACCACATTTTCTCAAGCCTCCATGGGAAAGCCACACCATATGCTATGTGGAAGGATTTGACGAATCTATTCCAAGGCAGCAACGACCAATAGAGGAAATTGGCGCTCAAAGATAAACTGAGAAAGATCAAGATGGAAAAGGGCGACAACATTCCAAAGTATCTCACGAAGTTTGTCCAATGTCAGGATGAACTGGGGAGTGTGGGAATAACTGTTTCTGATGATGATTTGGTGAGCTGGGCTCTCTTGGGACTTCCTAAGAGTTGGCACAGTTATGAAGACTCTATCAACGGATGGGAAAAATTGTCGGATTGGGAACGACTGTGGTCAGATCTGGTGTAGGAGGAGTTCAGGTGGAACACCAGAGATGGCTCTTCATCAAAGCACGATGATGAAGAGGATTTTGCTTTGACTACCAAGGCAAAGAAGGGGAAGGGGAAGAAATTCCATTCTATATCTGAGTCTAAAGGCAAGAAGCTGGATGTGTCCAAGGTAAAGTGTTTTCACTATCATGAACATGGGCATCTTGCTACTAATTGTCTGCAAAAGAAGAAGAAAAAGAAGGTTGCTGGAGCTACAACTAGTGAGGCCCTTTCCTCACAATTTGAACATGACTTCTCATTTATTGCATGCATGGTGTCAAGTGCATTGGGATCGGTGTGGTATTTGGATAGTGGTGCTTCCTTTCAAATGACGGGGGATAAGGAACTTTTCAGTGACTTGGAGGAGAAAGATCTCGAGATGCATATAGAGATGGGCGACGACGGATGGTATAGTACGATCGACATTGGTAGCATTACCTTTCAGAGGGATTTAGGTAAACCATTTCAATTGAAATATGTTATGCATGTTCCAAGTCTGAAGAAAAATTTGGTCTCAGTCACAATATTGGAGACCAGAGGCTATGACGTTGTTTTTAGCAATAGAAAAGCTTTCCTGTGACATAAAACAATGGGTCAAGCCAAGAGGATAGGGATTTGAGTTAAGAATATCTACAAGCTGGAGGTAGATGGTTGCGCTGCCATGATGGGCAAGGAAGAAAAAATGGTGAGCCGGGATGAGGGCAAATTATGGCACATGCAATTGGGCCATCTTCATCATGGAGCCTTGAAAGTCATACAACAAATATCTACTGGAATTCCAATGGGAACACTTGCTCAGTTAGATCAGTTAAAGGGTTGCACCATGGGGAAGTATGTAAAGTCCACCTTTTCCCTTCTAATATATTGTATATGGCTATAGAACACTAAGTGAGAAATGTGAAAGGAAAAAATGTAGACTTATGATGAGGAAGATTTGCCACAATTTTACCATTACATGTAGACATTTAAACCCTTCTAATATACTATAAAAATGTTTCCCCTTTCGAAATTAATTATAAGTATATGATGGTTAAATTGAAATAAAAAATGTCACACATTAAGATCAATTTATAAAAAATGGAAAATTTTCTTTAAAATAATTAAAAAAAGTCACACACTAATTTAATATTTTTTTATAACTTTAGTGGTTTGGTGAACAAATTGTTTTTTGAAATATGTGGGTTTAAGCATTTGGAGACATGTTGTAAGTGGCCTATTTGTGACATCTATGAAATAATTGTATTTAGTGTAATAGAGGCAACAAATATTTCAAAGTTACCAAATTCTAGGTCCACCTAGAAAAAACAAAATTAATAAAAAATATGCAATTATTTATAAATTCCTCTCCCTCACACACACACTTATATATATATATATATATATATATATAGAGTGAGAGAGAGAGAGAGAGAGAGAGAGAGAGAGAGAGAGAGAGAGAGATTATATTTGTCAATTGGTTTTTTCATGGTTGGAGAATAATTGGGATCCTCTATAGATTCAATTCCCACAAGTAACATGATGAACTTTGGTATAACCATTTTGAATCATGTTATTGAGAGTAAATAGTTATTCAAAAAATAATATATATATATATATATATATATATATATATATATATATATATATATATATATATATATATATATATATATATATATATAACTAACTTTTAAAATAAAATGCATATTAAAACCTATAAAAATACACACGCATATATACATGGGGCGTCGGTAATTAAATAATTATTAAAATCAAAATACATATTAAAAGTTCTAAAAAAACATGCATAAATATATATATATATAATTAGAGCTTTTTCTCTTTCTTTCTTTTTATATGTGATTCTGTCACGAGAGATTAGTGATGACTTGCGATATATACAAAACAATGAGATTTTTTCCCTCAAACATGAATTCTAACCCTCAAGATGTCAAGAAAATTAAACCCATAACCTCTTCATAACAAAACTATTTAACAATAAAAATTAAACCAAATACAAACCTATGATTACAACTCTTTTAAAATCATTAAACTCACATATTTTATATTATTACAAAAATAACAACCAACATTATTTTATATTACCATTTCTTTCCAACATTGATTCCTAGCTATATCAATTATGGTCCACTCTTATAAGATTTGTTCACATGCTATCTATTAGTTTTTCCAAAGTATCATTGAGATATTTCATATTCATGGTTATAACTCACTCATGTCAAGCGGTACAACTGACAACTCACTGCTCCACTATACACAGTTTCACTGTTTTGGCCCAAATGCATATATTAAAACAATAGTTACGTCAAGAAATCATATCAGAGAGAGATATAAAAGTTTTGGGTGCATATCTCATCATATCTTATAATATAATATAATGATGTGTCTATCTGTTTTTTTTCTGATGTTTCTATATATTATAAAATATATATAAGGGGCATTTCAACCCACGCATTGATTTTAGGCGAATGACTTTGACCTGGAATCTGCATTGGCTTGTTCAATCCTTATCATATAACTTTTATATATATTTTATATTTATATTGATAAGTATAAAAATTGAAAAGATAAATAAACTTTGAAATTTCTTTCTGAATATGAAGATTTTTAAAATAAAAGAGTTAGGGTAGGAAGCAAGGATTTTAAGAGAGTTTATGAGTATATCTATATTTGTGAGTATTTAATAGCAATGCTAAAAATATATAAATCTATCAAGTAATATGTCAATATGTCAATTTTGTTCAGTAAAAAGTTTAAAATATATATTTTTTTGTTTTTTAACTATTTTGGTAAATAGGTTTTTAATAACTCATGTAAATTTTTTGGTTTTCTATAATAATAGAAGAAATATTAAAAAATAATAATCGCCTAATAATATAGAAGGAAATTCATCCTCCAAAGGTTAATTGTAACCTCATATAGAATGTTACTATAGTTTTTCCATTTGATAAATAACTTCGAGGTTTTTGTTCTTTTCTTTTTATCTTTAAATGGTTAATATTTGTATTAAAAATTGTCACTCTCATATCATACTATATTAGAAACTTTGCGTGTTTTTTATTTGTTTATTTATATATTTTCTAGTTTTGAATGGTTAATATTTGTATTAAAAAAATGTCATGTACATATTAATATTAGAAGCTTTATGGATGTCAGATTTTCAAAAATTGCTTAAAATTTAAAAAGACAATCTAAAAATTTAATTATTTTATTTTTTTAATAACATTACAAAGTGATGTATAACTATAGATCCTATAGAATTGGCCTAGAATGGAAAGTTATTTACAATTTTATAATTATATTTTTATCTTTTTTCAAATAATTATCTCCCTCATTAAACAATAAATTATTTGAGTCAACTTCATTTTTAATTTGATCTTTTAATGGTTTTCTTCCCCTTGTGAGATAAGAGGGATGAGGATATTTCTTCAAGATATTAAAGAAAGTAAGAGAGTTTGATGTGTCAAACGAATGCTCTTACTACACTCAGGGCTTAACAAGATGGTCTTATTTTCATACTTTATTTTCTTGAAGAAATATGGTGATAGAATTGTAACTACTCAGAAAGTTTAATCTAAATCCAAAAGACACAATTTTACTCTACTGATCTGTGGAATTTAATTCACAATTTAGGACAACATTCGCAAACATGCAATAATAAAAAAACACACGTACATAATTTTTTTTCTAGGGGAACCCAATTGGGAAAAGCCCCTCAAGCCTCTTTGCATTAATGAAATGAATAGAGAATGTATTACAATTTCTTTCCCACTCTGAGCGCAACCTACAAGTGAATAACCTATCTCCCTGCTCAATGAGAAGTTCTGGCCCATACTTAGTAAATTTCTGCCTCAGCTTGAGCCCCTATTTCCTTGTGAAAATCCTGAAGAATTAGGCCCATGAATTTTAAGAATTTTCCTCCAATTTACTGTGCAATTCCCAAGGTTGATCCTCTGATTGCATGCAACACAAGTATACACTCAAGACTAGTCTACAACTAATGTTACACTGCCTTGGAATCTCCACCACAGTTGGGGAACTTGAATTATCTGCTTGCACTAGCTATTTTTGGTTGATTGATCAATTAACTTGATTATCACTGGGTTAGAATGTTGTCCCACACCACAACTAACCTCCAACTAGTTCTATCAACAGTTAGAACTAGTGTAACTATTTAAAACTAGAAATAACTAAACTATTTTATTGCAAAATAGAAATCACACATGCTTAGCTGAAATCCAAGCCCTTAACCAGAATTTACTGAGCTAATTGAGTGACAAGATCCATGTCACCTTAGCTAACTTCCTCTAAGTTGTCCGTTGATGTGGAAATTTCAAATTTTCTCAATTTGGTTGAGGCAAAGTCAAATTGATACTTTCTTGTTACAATTCTCAACACTCCCTCTTAGCAAGAAAGGGGATCTCAACCACCTCTATCTTGCACCCATGGAATTCGAACTTCCCTCTTGAAAAATCCTTTGTCAAGATGTTAGCATCTTATTCCTTTGTCATAATGTATTGTTGCAACATTATCTTCCTCTGCACAAAATCCCATAAATGATGCTACAAGATATCTATATGCTTGGATCGACCATGAAATATCGAATTCTCAAAGAGCTTAATGCAACTTTGATTATCACAATAGATCATAGTTGGATCCATCTCTTAACCAAACAATCCCACAAGTATCTTTCTCATCCATATATCCTCACATGTTGCTTGACTGGAAGCCATGTATTCAAATTCTGTCAAGTTGAGCACCACAAATATTTACTTCCTATTGTACAAGGAAACTGCTACAGATCCAAGACTAAAAATTCCACCTGATTAACTCTCTCAGTCAGATGGACTCCCTGCCCATTCTGCATTTTTGAAGCCACATAGCTTCACTCACTATGTCTGTATATACCATAATCCATATTGGGTAGTGCCTCTTAGGTACCATAAAACATTCTTAGCTATCTTCCAATACAATTTGGTTGGCCTAACCAAAGCTTGGCTCAACTGGTTGATTTCATAGCACATCTCTGGTCATGTGTTCAAAAGATACATCAGTGAACCCACTAGTTGCCAGTAAATTGTAGTATCAACCTCTTAACCTGAAGTGGCATTCTCCCTCCTCTAGTTGCTCAGTATAGGTGTCTCCATGGGTTTACAATTCTCCATGTGAAATCTCTGTAGCATCTCAGTGGCATACTTTCCTTGAGACACAAACAATTCCCTGTCACCTTGCCATACTTCCAAATCGAGGAAGTTGTGCATGAGACCCATGTCCTTCATCTCAGATTCCCTTGCAAGGTCCTCCATACAAGATTTGATCAGTTTCTCATCACCTATTAATATTAAATCATCAACAGATAAAACAATGATAATTAATTTACCTTCTACCAAAATATGATAGATGTTCATCCGCTTCACTTTTGGTGAAGCCAAAACCAGTGAGAAAACTATTGATCTTAGCGTACCAGGCTCAGGGTGCCTGTTTGAGACTGTACAATGCTCGTCTGATTTTGCACATATGAGACTCCTAATAAAATGTCTCAAAACCTTATGGTTGCTCAATGTACACTTCCTCCTCAATAACACCATTGAGAAATGTTGTTTTTACATCCATATAGTGGATCTTCCACCCCATTTGTGTATTCAGTGAAAGAATTAATCTAATGGATGGATACCTTACTACGGGAGAAAAGGTTTCCTCATAGTAAATTCCAGGGAAAATTTTAGGGGCTAATATTTGTAGGTGGGCTAATATTCCATGTTTTTTTCGAAAAAAAATATTCTCCAATTTCCATTTTTCTAAAAACTGAATTCGCACAAATTTTATAATAAAATTATTTTAGCTTATAAATCATAAATTTTTTATATTGTCTTAATATAAAATAATTATAAATCTAAATTTTTTTACAAAATCATCATCAAACATTTTAAAATTCGGATATTAGGGACTAGTAAGATTCACCAAGGTTGCTAAACTTTGAGATAAAATTTCATCCTTAAAATTTTCCCTGGTCAATTCCCTCAACTTGAGAGAATCCTTTGGCCACAAATCTGGCCTTATACTTCTCTATGCTTCCATCGATTGCGTTCTTAACCTTGAATATCCATCTTGGAGCCACAACTGATTTATCTTTTGGTTTTGTGACCACTTCCTAAACACCGTTCTTCATGATGGATTTGTATTCTTCCACCATTGCATCGACCCAAATAGGTTTCTTAACTTCTTCCTCGAAAGTGGATGGCTCAGTATTCACAAGCTTAGTCATTATAGCCATGTATCTAGTGTACCTATCAGGTGACCTCCTTTGTTTGCGCAAATTTGAAGGAGCTCCCACATTCTCCATCACATCCTGCACCAAACTATCAGCTTCAATGGTTCTTTTTCTACCTTATCTTGATGGTTTTGCTTGAATGGATATCTCCACTATTCCTCCTCTTTGCTCCTGAATTTGTGGTTTCTCCACAACATCCCGAGGCACCTAATTTAAGGCTAAAATCTCCTTTTCTAGTGGGATCTGAAGCTCCCTCTCAAGAGAGCACCACATTGCTCTCTCCTCATCAAACTTTACATCCATTTTCACAACTTTCATTTTGAGGGAAGGTAATTACACATGGTAATTGTGTGGAGTTTCGGTGTAACCCACAAAAAATACCAACTTTATTTTCGAATCAAGATTCTTCCTCGAATATTTGGAGACATGGTAGTAAACAAAGGCTCCAAAAATCCTGAAGTCAGACACATTTGGCTTTCTCCACGAGAAATAATGCTCCATTGTAACCATACCAAGAATATGATGAGGACTCTAGTTCTATAAGTAGACGGTTGTGTTACATGCCTCTGCCTACAAATGCAATGGCAGGCCTTGATCATGTGGCATAAATCTCACATCTCCCACAATGCTCTTCTTCTTCCTCTCAGCTACCGCATTTTGTTGTGGGTTGTGGGGAGCGGTAAATTCTCTTTGAATGCCTTTTTTCACACATAAATCCTTGAATTCATTTGAAACATACTCACCTCCATTTTCACTCTTGATAGCATTCACCTTCTTGACGATTTCTTTCTCAACTAGTGCCTTGAATTCTACAAACTTTGAGAATGTCTCATCCTTCTTACACATGAAGAAGATCCAACACTTCATTGAGAAATCATCAATAAAAATAACATAGTACTTATGTCTGGTAGTGGAGGATATCAAGAAATTTCCATAAAAAGGAGAGTGGTCTCTTTCCAGGATTGCATGTGCTTTGCTATCTCGGTCATGGAATGTGGATTTCACGTACTTTCCTAAGGTACAACCTTGTAGACATATTATTGCTCAAGTGCTCCTTTAGGGAGGCCAATGGTTATTTGCTCCATAATTTTTGAGGTGCCATGATGAAAATGTTCCAATATCATGTGCCAAAGTTCATCGAAATCACGACTCTACATTTTCTCTGCCTTACTGCTTAATGCAACATAATCTTCCACATAAATTTTATACAATTTTTTCACATGAACCTCGATTTGCTTCACCTGTCCAGTGGCTATGTGCCTCAGAAAGTATTTACCTTTACTGAAGATCACATTATAACCACAGTCTTCCAAAAGTGCTACAGAGATGAGGTTATTCTTTAGGCCTAGCACAAACATCACATATTTAATCAAAAAGGGGATCCTGACTCCCTCTTAAAGGTTACTATACCAATCCAGTAGCATTGTACCTTTTGTTGTCCACAATCTCAATATGCATGAAGGGACGTTTCTCCTCAAAGTAACTGAAAAAATCTCTACATCCTGTCATGTGGAATGAGGCACCAAACTGAAAGTACCACACACTCCCCATAATCGTGTTGGTCATGCATGCGATCAAGGTGAAGTGTAGCTCAAAATATGAATCCAATGCTTCACCTGTTGCTCCTCTTGATTTCTTCTTACTAGAATTTTGTGTGGACACTTTGTAGCATAGTTCCCGAATTATTGAAAATTGAAGCGTTTAATTTTGGACGAGTCTTTCTTATTTCCCCCTTGGATATATTATGGTTTGGTTTGAGATTTATTCCCTTTTAACTTATTTATCTTTCCAAATAATGAAAATTTTATTCATCCTCTCGCTTGGTTGAACTTCCATCTCTGGTATTCCGCTTTATCTCTTCTTGTACCAAATTTGACCACAAGTGTTCCTAATTCAGTAATTTCTCCCTCCCATTGACAAAGTCCTGATAGTTATGCTAGATTTTGGGAAGGCCTAGAAGATCTAGGCTCACTAGGTCCTCTTCTGCAACATTCACACCAAACCTTCCAAGCTCATCCTAAACTTGTGTAAACTTGGTGAGATATTGCAGACTAATATCATTTTTTTCATCTTGATATTTAGAAGTTTTTCTTTGAGGGCCAATTTTCTATGGTCATTGTTATTCTCAAATAGCTTTGTCAGATCCTTCCACATTTAGAAATGATTTTCTTTCCCATGGATCATTTTGAGACAATGTGGTCATGCACTCCATCCAAGATAATTATCCTCACCTTGGTTACATATTTCTTCCACCGGGCTAGGTTCTGGGCATCAACTGATCCTGGTTTTTAAATGTTTGCCTTAACAAATTCCAGAAATTCATTGTCATCAAGCACCACCTTCATGTGATCCTTCCATGCAATGAAATTTGAGTTTCCTTCAAAGGAATACTCTAATCTCAGCTTGTTGAAGGTCATTCTCTAAACTCTAAAGAGATCCTGCTACACTGAAGCTGCAAATTCTAACCTCCCAAGGAACAAATTTGAAATTATTGTTCTAATGTGAATCCAGCTCTGATACCATGAAGAAATATGGTGATAAATTAAAATTTCTTAAGAAGTTTCAAATAAAATCAATATATACAATTCTACTCTACTAATATGTGAAATTTAATTCACAATTTAGAACAACATTTGCAAACATGCAATAAGAAAAACCGCACATGCACAACATTTTTTCTGGGGGAGCCCAACTGGGAAAAAACACCCAAGCCTCTTTGCATTAATGAGATGAATAGAGGATGTATTACAATTTCTTTCTTGCTCTGAGCACAACCTGCAAGTGAATAAAATATCTCCCTACTCAATGAGAAGCTTTGATCCAAACTTAATCAATTTATTCCTCAGCTTGAGCCCCTATTTCCTTCTGAAAATCTTGAGGAATTATGCCCTTATTTCTTAGGAATTTTCCTCCAAATTATTGCACATTTCCCAAGGTTGATCCTCTGACTACATGGAACAAATGTACACTCAAGACTAGTTTACAATTGATGTTACACTTCCTTGGAGTCTGCACCATAGCTAGGGAACTCTAATTATCTGCATGCACTAGCTATTTTTGGTTAATTGATCAATTAACTAGATGATCATTGAGTTAGATTGTTGTTCCACTGCACAACTCACCTCCAATTAGATCTATTAATAGTTAAAACTAGTTTAACTAAATACAACTAGAAATAATTGAACTGGATTTCTACAAATTAGCAATCACGCATGCTTAACTGAACTCCAAGCCCTTAACTCTAATTTACTAAGCCAACTAACTAAAAAGAGCCATGTCACCTCAGGTAATTGCCTTCAAGTTGTCTGTTGATATGGAAATTTCAAATTTTCTCAATTTAACCAATGAAAAGTCAAATTGAGACTTTCTTGCTACACTTCTCAACACTTCTTCTATCTACAACCTCCACTACTTTCTTTGATTCCTCCATTGTTTCAGCTTCTTCTTTCTCTTACTCCACTACTTCCTCATCTTATCATCCTAATGGATTCAAAGGACTTGCTTTAATTTCATTATTTGGATTATTTTCATGTTTCTTTCTCATTTCTTGATTTAAATCCTTTTATGTAGATTTTGATTCAAATTTCACTTATTCCACTTGGTTCTTAGGTGTTATTACTATATATTTACCCTTTGAAGAGGTCTTAGATGGTTTTTCCTCGACATTATCCTTATTCACTGCCTCTAACACTTTGAGGACCATAAATTTGTTATTATTCATATTGGGTGGGATTTTCTGAGTTTATTTTAATTATTATACCAATTAGAGGAAAATTGGCATATCACAACTATGTATATCACATCACATTGCCATCTAAATAAATTAATCTAGAATTTCAAGATAATAATTAAAAATAATAAAGGAAAGTTTAAATTACTATGCATTATGTTAATAATCACATATGGTTAGGTGCATAATCCCTATGGATTGGGTGAAATTGTAAATATTTTGTAATTATAAATATTAAAATACAAAAATGTTAGAATAAGAAGAGACATCAGACCTTCGAAGTTGAAACTAAAAGTGACGACATCATTGTATATATGTGTGATTATTTAATGGAAATTCATTCATGTTTTCGGAGTTACCTCAGCTATCTTGGCATAGTATTAGAGCCAAATTTAGGAACTTATTCCCTGATGAATAACTCCTATAGCATAACTATCATATGCTTAGGCTTGCCATATGCTTAGTCCTCCCATCTCTTAGGTTTTTCATTACTTCATAATGATCCATATGAAGTTTTTTTTCCTTGTCCCTATGTCAAAATATAGTTTTTCATGGTGCTTAGAGCATAGTCTAGTGCTCAATTGATTGAGGGGATAAAAAATATGCTAAAAAATGAAAGTGCTCAAAATCTCTCTAAATTAACGCCAAATAATAGATCTCATGATTTTGATTCCAATGCCATTTGAATCACCTTAGTTTGACACTATATGAGGAAGTAATCACATTCTGAAGTTTTGAGAAAATAACCAAAAAAGTCAAAATGCATGGTTGGTTGTGTAGGTACATATGCCATGTCGCATTCCATACTCTGACGTGGTGCTGACATAAATAGGGTGACTAGGTTATATAGATTGGCAGGTGGGTCAATCCCACGAGGACAAGTTGTTAATGGTTATTGGTGGTTGAATTTGAATTTGGGCCAGTCACAAGCCACCACATGGGCCAATCAGAGGGTTTCACATGACCCTATGAGAGACAGCCACGTGGCCCTGGGAATTTGAACAAAATTTGGTTTATATGTCAAATGAGCCTCCTTTGGGCTCGAACACACAACCTCCACTACACAAACTACCCGCCCGACCGATCGGGCTACAATGTGACTTGTAAATACATATTCGGCAGGATATATTAATGGAGTTATGGTTTGATGGTTGGGGGAGATATTCAGGCTAGCAGGAGCACCCAATCAACCTAGCCTTGGTTATATGGGATACCACATGACCAACCGCAGAGGAAACATAGTTGGGTGTGTACACACTAGCCCATGGTCTTTGGTGTAGTCAATGGAACCGTCGGTGGAGTGAGTCAGGGAAGGGTGTGTGACACCCTACCCATGCCCAAGGCCCAAGGAACATGCTTTATATAGAACTAGGAGTGGGGCCAGGGGAGTGTGCATCGCCTATGGCTCGCGACGCTTGGTCTCATGCATCCATATGATCAACATGACACAGGCCTGAATTTTATTTTTTTTAATATATATAATGCAACTGCCAATGACAGGTGTGGTTCGAACCCATGAAGTCCGCCCAACTAAAATTTGACACCACCAATATACTACAGACCATTTTGTTAAATTGTTAGCATAGCCAAGACACTTTTGTAGAGTAGTTTGTAGACTAGTTTGGTAAAAGGGTCATATTTTACTCACTTTTCATCCTTTTTGAACTCAAGAAGAGCACATATAGGGGTTTTTTTAGCATTATGGACACAATGGAAGTGTTTTTTTTCATATTTAAGCTTTTATGTTGATGTATTGATAGTATTAGCATATAATAAAAAGGTCACATTGGAATATGGACTAGGAGACATAACCCAAGATGGGTGAACTTACCAATTTTCTTGTGTTTGATGTTGCATTTTTGTCCATTTTTAACTACTAAAATTGTGCAAAATGTACTTAAGTTTATGTACTTTTGCATCCATGATCCATTTTGTAAAAGACGTTAACTAGATGGAAAATAATTTCATGAAATGTTCACTTTTAATTTTGGATCAGTTCGGTATCATAGCATGGTTTTTGTGAATGTTTGATAGAATTTGCAAGGTTTTTGAATGCTTAGAAGGTATAAATTAAGAAGAAGAAAAGGATCACCTGAAGAACCTATTAGATTTAGATAGACATGGAATGTTCTATGCTTAATGAAAATTTAAATCAATCTTTCTTAGACCCAATTCAATTTAGCAATCACATAAACATGAAAGTAAAATGATGATAGAACACAATAATAGATCAACAGAAGAAAAGCCAATATTATAGATCAGATTTTACAATCCTTCTTATCTAGCAAAGATATAGGATAGTGTGCATTACGACAGTCAATAGGATCCATCAACCAGTAAATCCTTTCTCAACATCAGATCAACCAACCCTCCAAGTGTCACACACACAACCCTCAAAGATAGCTCATCAAAATTCAACATTGGTCAACAGATAGTCAATGCTGCAGATTTAGGGCTTTAGTCAAAGTCAACGTTTAGCCTCAATTTTTGTGCCCAACAATACGAACTTCAAAAATCATAATTTCTACAAAGTTTGGTGGTCAAAACATCAAGGGTTGACCATGGTCAATGTTGGTCAACACACAAAAAACAACCCTAAAACCAGTCTACAAACTTTACCCAGCTTCAGCTCTGCATGTGTGAAGGAAAGAGGCCCCAAAGGCTGATTGATCAAATCAAATCACAAGAGAGAATTGTTGAGTCTCAAATCTGCATCTTTTCCATACACTTTTCTATACCTTTTTCACTCACCTGAACCTCCCAAATTGTCAATATCATTGTATATTAATTACAAAAGAGCATCTAACATGGTTTTTAATTATATTTTTGTGTCTGCTATTTGATTTAGATTTTGTTCATTTAGCTGCGGAATCTTGCCACTTTCCGCAGCTGCTGCAACTTTCCGCAGCCATTTTGTGAAACTCTATGTTACAGGTGTCTACAGGAAAAACGAGCCACATGGGCAAGTCAGAAATGATGTGGACATGGTTCGTGTCCTATTGGCTCGAGCAAACTCATCTAAAGAAGTTGCGGTCAAAGGCGTCCAAATGGAAGTCAACCGTAGAGTCTCACGGTGACAGGACTCTGTTTCGTGTCACGTGAAGGTTCATATGGCCGTTTCTGAATTACGGAGGATAAATCAACATCTGTACATGGCTCCTTAACCGAATTCAAACATCCACTCCTCATAGATTTACTTTTCAATACGGCCATGATCCTAGATCCGTGGACGTAATGGTCTACATGTTCTCCACCAGCATAAACTTTAGGAATTAGTTATGTTTCTTTTGTTATAAATAATGCGTTTGCATATGCATATGAGATTAGTCGATGTTAGTCTCTGTTATCTTTTATTAGTCTGCTCTGTAATGTAATTACGTTGCACTTGTGCTGTAATATCACCTTGCTGTTATGACTGCATATTAATATAAGAAGACTGTTTCCAAACGTAATTCGTACTTGAAGATTGTTGCCAAGGCTGGTGTAGAGGGCCCCTGCACTTGCCAAGGTTCTGTGCATTATTGTATAGTTCTTATTTTATTTCTTTAAAGCTCATTGTGCCATAATCCATTCACATGTTTATACATTGCATCTTTCATGGTATGTATGCTTCATTTCTGTTTATAAACTTTCATGCTTTCCATTTCACTTCTGTCTTTCATGTTTTATGTTATTAATCACTGATCAGTGTTCTTGTTTCAGGTTATAGATAGGCAGCCCGGGCATTTGCATAACTTTTTGACTAATGACATGGAATTAACATTGTTCTGTTGCTAATTTTTTTTTCTTAGTTTCTGTTTAATTTTAGTACTGCTTTGTTTAATTCAGTTTTGCTTATTTGCTTCAGTAGTTAAATTTAGATATATTAAACTGCTCATAACATCTTCAGTTGCCTCCGAAAGCCACAGCTGGACTGATGGTGAGGGATTGTATTATGAAATGTGTAGTTTAGTATTAGTTTCCTTTCTGTAAATTTAGATATATTAAACTGCTCATAACATCTTCAGTTGCCTCCGAAAGCCACAGCTGGACTGATGGTGAGGGATTGTATTATGAAATGTGTAGTTTGGTATTAGTTTCCTTTCTACAAATTTAGATATATTAAATTGTGCATGACATCTTCAGTTGCCTCCGAAATCCACAGCTGGACTGATGGTGAGGGATTGAATTATGAATGTATGGTTTGATATTAGTTTACTTTCTGCAAGTTAGATATCAGTTACTCAAAGTTGTTTATGGTTACTTCCGAAAATCATAGCTGGACTAATGATGAGGGATCAAAAGACAAGTTGATGTAATCTGATTTAGATTTACTTTGTTGCAATTTTGGATTTCTTTAAGCATAGTTTCTTTTGTGTTTAGACAGCAGCAAGAATAGTCTGGTTTCATGCTCACTATTTCACTGTTTTGATTTATTAGACTAGCAGCACCTTTTCATTTCAGCAGCACATTTTCATTTCCTTTCAAGTTTTGTCATTGTAAGTTTCAAATTCCTTTTTAAGTTTCAAGTTGGTAAATCATTATAGAGGATATCATTTCCTTGAACAAACATAACCATACTTGCTTCCATTTTAGAATTTCCATTTCACCTTAGAAAACCAAAAATGACAAAAAGTTAAGAAATAGGTTATCTTGCACATATAGTGCGCCACACTTCATCAGCTTACGAATCCCGGATTGAAAAATTAAATGTAGCAATTTAGGACACACTAAATTGACCAAACATTTTGGCGCCGTTGCCGGGGAAGTGTAAATAGGTAGCCAATTTCTTAAAAAAAAAAAAAAAAAATCATAAAAGAAGGGAAAACTTGATAACTTCTTGAAGTATGCTCTCCTCTTGCACCTAGTGTGATCTGGAGGATCAGAAAAGAGAGTTATTGGTTCAGTAATTTCTTAAGTATGCTCTCTTCTTGCACTTAGTGTGACCTGGAAGATCAGAAAGAGAATTATTAGCCCAAATTAAAAATAAAAATAAAAAAAAATAAAAAAATAAAATGACATGCATAAAGCAAGAGATTCTAGGGGAAGGTTTATAGCTAAAGCCAAGAGTTCGATTTTCACAACTCCATCTTCTTCAAGGCATGGACTAGATTCACCACCATCTACCCCTAGCCTTAAGATTTTTGGAATTCAAGGAGCAGCTGAATTAGAGGATTCTCCTATACCACCTACTAAATCCCATTTAGAAAACAAAGAGACTCTCTCTCATCCTCCCTTGATAGAAGAACTAGAGGAATTTAAGGACTCTAAAGAAACTATCATGGCAGAGGAAGTAATAGATGGAGGTAGAGGTAGAGGTAGAAGAGGAGGAAACAATGGAGACAACAATGGTGAAGGAAATAATGGAAGAAATAGGGAAGGAGACAATTTGTTTGGATTCCCTATAGTTGATGAGGAAAATCATACAACGATGAAAAATATCTCACCATCTGTTCTCCCTAAATTTTATGGATTGCGAAGTGAGGATCCTAAAACATTTCTATTTGAGTTTGAAGTCGTGTGCCGAACCTATGACTATATGGAAGACTCTCAAAAACTCAAACTGTTTCCTTCAACATTGAAGGGAGCTGCTTTGAAATGGTTCATGGGATTAGCCACTCAATCTGTTAGGACTTGGAATGATATGAAACAAACATTTTTGGATAGATACTTGGATTATTGTATGCCCACCAATCACAAGGATGAGGTATTCAAAATGATGCAAAAAGAAGATGAAAATTTAGAAGATTTACTTGAAATATTTCAATACAACTTAAAAAGAGCAAAGATGAGCATCTTAGATGATGAAAATTTGAAAGCCCTCATATTAAAAGCCATTAGAGATGAATGGATAGATATTTTAAACATGATGGGGAAAGGAGACATTTCTCAACTTCCACTTCGTGACATAACAGAACTATGTGTCCATCTCTCAAGAGGAAAATCTAAAACAGGAAAAGGGCCTAGGGATCCTTCTTTTATTAGGGCTAACAAATCTGCAACTGGATCAGTAAGTAGGGCAGAGATTGGTAATATGCTTGATGAGTTCAAAACTGATATCTTAGGGAGCCTTAGTGAACAACTAGACACCCTTAAAATCCAAAACAAGCAGAAAGCAGAAACAGATGCTTTAGCCATCTTTTGTACGAAATGTAGGAAGAAACATGCTTTAAGGGAATGTCCCTTGGATGAAAAAGTTGTAGAAACATGTATGATTTTCTCAGAGAATCATGAGATCAAGGATTGTCCTTCAATTCCTGGACTCAAAGTTGTTTTTCAAGAAGACCCAAATTCAGTAGAATCTCTCTGTTTTGTTGCAAGAAGACCTTGGCAGGGACAACAAACTCAAGGTTTTAACAACCCTATGAATTTTCAAACCCCACCAAATTGGAATCCTTGGCAACAACCTTGGCCCCAACATCAAAATTCATATCAGCCATGGGTACAAGGGATGCAAAATCCTTATGGGAGATTTGCTCAATTTTATCAATATCCTCCATCTTTTAAAAATCAACAAGCTCCACAACTTCCAAACCCAAATCCACAACTTTCATTGCCATTTCTACAACAACAACCTTCTCAACAAAATTCAAATCCCAACTCATGCTTCCATACCAACAAAAGACAAATCAACTTCCAGCTCAGCCATTGCCAAATCCTAATAATAAAAATCCTCAGAATACTTACATGGTAGAAGGACAACAATTTCCTACCTATATGATTGTTCCTCTCAACGATGTACAACTCAGATCTGGTAGAGTTTTAGAAAAACCTTCTGTAGATATTCAAGAGCAAGATACCTCTGAGGAGGACTCTCTTCAAGTCAATAAGGGTTCTGAGGAAGAATCTCTTCAAAATTCAAGCATTCAAAAAGAAAAAGAAAAGTCAACACCCACAACTCCTATAGTTGAGCAACCTGCATCTTCATCTACACCTCCTTTTCCTGAAAGACTACAAATTGACAAGGGGGTGGAAAAACAAATCTTGTTGCCTAACTATGAATTTCTAGATGAATTGAAGAATGTTTGTATCAAGATTCCCTTGCTACAAGCCATTCGAGAGATTCCTATTCTAGCAAAAACAATAAAGGAGTTGAGTTTCAAAAGACCAGGAAGGAAACTAAAAGACACGAGAAGAATCCACCTGGTAGGAAAAATTGCAGATATCATGATGGGAAAAATTACCATGCAGAAGTATGTAGATCCAGGAAGTCCAATTGTCAAGACACATATAAATGGGATAGAAATTCCAAACACATTGATTGACTTAGGGGCTGCTGTCAACATTATGAGTAGACAGACTATGGACCAGCTAAAACTTCCTAACCTTCTTTTTACACCTACTTTACTGCAACTTGCAGATCGATCAATTATTAAACCAGATGGTGTATTAGAAGATATTTCGGTCTCCTTAGATTCTTGGGAATATCCAGTAGATTTTATGATTTTGACTCCCAAGAGTAATCTAGGAGGGCACCCACTTATTTTAGGAAGACCTTGGCTAGCCACAGCTGATGCTTTTATTAGTTGTAGATCTGGGGACATGTACATTTCTAATGGTAATTCGACAAAAAAATTCAATTTGTATCCTCCAGCAAAAGCAATCACAGAAGTAGGAGACAATGAATGGGTTGATGATGAGGACACTATACAACCTGTCTTTACCATTTCTGAAATCAGTGAGGATAGTCAAATTATGAACACATTAGAGAATTTTGAGACATCTTCAGAATATGACCCCACACAATTTCAGTTGGAATCTGACATAGAATATTTATCATCAAGACAAATGTCTCTTTACTCTATGGAAGAGTTTGGTAGTTCTACCATTGAGATTTTTCCAGGAAAAACACTGAATATCAACAAACATTTGGAAGAGTCACAACAAGAAGAACTAACCAAAATCTTGCAAAAAGATTCTACTGCATTTGCATGGGAGTATACTGACATGAAAGGTATTGATCCTAAGACTTGCATCCATCATATCTATATTGAGGAAAACAGTAGACCAATCAGACAACCTCAAAGAATGATGAATCCAAATCTTAGGGAGATAGTGAAAGAAGAACTCCAAAAACTACTCAATGTAAACTTCATTTATCCAATTTCAGATAGCCGATGGGTTTCTCCTTTGGTTATAGTACCTAAAAAGAATGGTAAATGGAGGGTATGCATTGATTACAGGGAATTGAACAAAGCAACTTTGAAGGATCACTTTCCTTTGCCTTTTATCGATCGGGTATTAGACACATTAGCAGGTAAAAAGTACTTTTCATTTTTGGATGGTTTTAGTGGCTATAATCAAATTCAGGTAGCACCTGAAGATCAAGATAAGACCACATTTACTTGTCCATGAGGAACTTTTGCCTACCGAGTGCTTCCTTTTGGGTTATGTAATGCACCAGCAACATTCCAAAGAGCAGTACTAGGAATTTTTTCTGATCTAATCCATGATTGTGTAGAGGTTTATATGGATGATTTTACAGTTTATGGTAATTCATTTGAAGAGGCATTAGAAAATTTGGAAAAAGTTCTTGTAAGATGTAAAGAAACAAACCTTTCATTAAGCCATGAAAAATGCTTTATGATGTTTACTGAAGGGATTGTTTTAGGACATCATATTTCAGGAGATGGGATTAAGGTTGATAGATCAAAAGTTGAAGTCATTTCCAAGTTGCCTATTCCAAATTGTCGAAGAGATGTTAGAAGTTTTCTAGGATTTACTGGTTACTATAGAAGATTTATAGAAAACTTCACTAAAATAGCATCTCCACTCTTCAAATTGCTTACAAAAGACTGTGAATTTAAATGGGATCCTGATTGTCAATCAGCCTTTGAAACTTTGAAAACAAGAATACCTGAAGCACCTATCTTGAGAGGACCAAATTGGAAACTCCCTTTCCATATTTCTACGGATGCTTCAGATACAGCTCTAGGAGCTGTGTTGGGTCAAAAAGATTTAGTTCCTTATGCCATTTATTATACCGGTAAAAATTTGACTCCCACAGAGTTGAACTATACTGTGACTGAAAAAGAGTTTTTAGCTGTTGTTCATGCAATTAATAAGTTTAGACATTACATAACAGGATATGAAACTTTTATTCATACTGACCATTCTGCAATTAGATATTTAATGAACAAACCTGTTACTAATGGCAGAGTGACAAGATGGATTTTACTTTTGCAAGAATTCAATATTACTGTGTTGGATAGACCAGGAAAACATAATACAGTAGCTGATTTCTTGTCTAGGATTCAGAATACTAAAGAAGATTCTCATGTAGAGGATAAGTTTCCTGATGAATACTTGTTTGCGGTAACTATTAAAACTCCTTGGTATGCAGATATTGCTAACTATTTGGTTACAGGGAAACTACCTTCACATTTATTTCCAAGTGAAAAACGAAAAATTATTCGGGAGAGTTCAAAATATTCATGGATTTCTAACGAATTGTTTAAAACAGGGCCAGATCTTGTGATCAGAAGATGTGTCAGGGAAGATGAAATGCCTGATATTCTTAAGGCATGTCATGATGAACCATGTGGTGGACACTTTGCAGACAAAAGGACGACCTATAAAATCCTCTCTTTAGGATATTATTGGCCTTCCCTCTTCAAAGATGCAAAACAATATGTCAAAAGGTGTGACAGCTGCCAAAGAGTAGGGAAACCTACCCTTTCAAATGAAATGCCATTGCAAACACAGGTACCCATTGAACCCTTTGAAAAATGGGCTTTAGACTTCATTGGACCTATTAATCCACCATCTAAGCAAAAGAAGTATATATTGGTTTGTACTAATTATGTTACTAAATGGGTAGAAGCCAAAGCATTAGTATCTGCTACTGAAAATTCAGTTGTTCATTTTCTTTATGAGGATATTTTTACTCGCTTTCGTGTTCCAAGAGAAATTGTGACAGATCAGGGGAGCCAATTCACATCCAAATTGGTGGAGAAGTTGATGGAAGAATACAAAATAAAGCACAGAAGTTCTACTCCTTACCATCCGCAAGCAAATGGTCTAGTGGAGTCCACAAATAAAGTTCTTGAAAGTATCATCACCAAAACTGTTCATCTACATAGAAGAGATTGGGTAGAAAGGCTTCCTGAAGCCTTGTGGGCCTACAGAACTACATGGAGAAATACAACAGGACATTCTCCCTATGAACTTGTTTATGGGAAATAAGGCTTGCTCCCCATTGAGTTCCAAGTCAAGACCTTCAAGATAGCAGTTCAGTTGGGAATGAACTTCTCAGAAGCCCAAAAGCATAGAATGGAGCAATTGAATGAGCTAGATGAGATCAGACAAGAGGCAATTTTAAGAACTGATATAGTTCAATATCAAAGAGCTAAATGGCATGACAAGTACATCAAAGAGAAGAAGTTTCAAGAAGGAGATTAGGCATTGTTATTTGATTCCAAGTTTAAAAATTTCCAAGGAAAATTTCAGACTCATTGGCTTGGGCCATATGAGATTGACAAGATCTTTAGCAATGGAGCGGTAAGAATCAAGACCATTGATGAGTTTCAAACTCCTCTTATTGTGAATGACCATAGATTTAAAATTTATCATAAGCCACTCTCAAAAGAGGATTTTTTCAAAATGTTTCAAGAAAGTTCTGCAATCAGGCTGGTACAGAAGAATTCCTCTTCTCCACCAGCCTAGCTTTTGTTCTTTTCAGTTTAAAAAAAAAAAAAAAAAAAAAAATTGTATAAGCCTGAAAACCAATCACTGATTGGCAGTCTTATACAGAAAATATAGGGTGAAAATCAGGAACACCTGACACTATATTTTCCAAAAAAAAATCTCTCTTTCATTTCACAAGTTTTGTGACCACCCACTCCATTCCATTCCACTTCATTCCATTTCATTTCACTTCATTTCACTCCATTCCACTTCATTTTGTCTATTTCATTCCATTTTCACCAATAAAATTCTTTTTCATGACCATTTCCATCTAGTCATTTTTCATCCGTTCATGTTCATTCATCCAAATAATAGCTGTGTCAGTTTCCGCAGCTGACATCTGTTTCCGCAGCTGACACCAGTTTCAGCAGCCAGAAGCAGATTCCGCAGCTACTACTCTGTTTTCAAAAGAATGTACAGTCAGATGTTATTTCCATAATCATGAAATAAAATGCAGGTGAGAGGATCAAAAATGAAGACATGGAGCATTCAAGACACCAATAAAGAGTAACTAGTTGAAGACCAAGGGAAAAGGCAAAGATTCCAAAGGTATGAGTAAAATTTATTTCAAATAGCATTGAAAACACATTTTTATATAGTTATGAACCATGAGCTCCATCCATTATGTGCAATGATTATATTGATAATTCCATAACCATTTCATGATCTCCATATTATCCTCTCGCATTCATTCTCAAACGATTTCATAATTAAACCCCCGATCTTCACTCATATTCCTATATTCCACCGGTGACAATGAGACGTAATTGATTTGACCACGGACTCTTACAGCCACATAAATCCATAGCCGTTGTTTAAACGTGCTCATATTTATTGTGCAGCCACCAAAATTCAAAACACTGCTGGATGTGTTATATTCTGTTAATCTCACAGTCGTGTCTCTGCCGTGCTCACGAAAACCCCACTCTGTTCTGTTCACTCCATTTCATTCTCTATCACGCTATAGTCTGTATACCCACTCTATGATATCTACCCACAGTCATTGTGCTCATCTCTATGCATTCAGCCGTTCTATTTCCATTGAACCCTCACGCAAGCAAATTTGTGAAGAACAGAAAGAAAAATTGGTAAATTGCTAAGAGCAGAACCGGAAGGACCTAAGTTCATGGAGGGATATCCGCAAGTAACGGATATATTGAAGAAAGCAAAGTGGCTGTGGTTCATCCAGAAATTCAGAGGTTATCATAAGGAAGTGACAAAAGCATTCGCAAGGTCGTTTAATGGCTTGGAATTAGAGATTGGAGACCTTAAGTTTGCGGTCAATGAAGCATCTATAGCATCTGCCACGGAACTTCTTCAGGAGGGTGAGCGTTGGTTTAAGAATAAAAGCATCAGTGATGAAGCCTGGAGAACAATCTTACGAAACCAAGGTATGGACATAACTATTTTTAAAAGAGGAATTCCTGTTCATGCATTGAAAGAGGAATGGGCTACTTTTGCTGCTAGTTGTTCATAAATTCATTACCTGTGAAGGCCGTTTTGGGTCCATGTATATGTACCATACCAGGTTGCTGATGAATTTTCTAGATAATCAAGCTCTTAATCTCCCATATTTTCTATTAAATAGCTTGAAGAAAATTTATGTGACTGTTCAGAAGCATTTAGGAGATGTAGAACCACATCTATATCACCACGGTGTTGTAAAAATTTTGATTGAAAAGAAGTTAAAGGAAAATAAAGACACATGGGAACAATTTCTGGTTAGAAATTTCTTTGAGGAACCTCAGGAAATTCCTGAAGGTAGTACAACAAGAAGGAGTAGAAGAAAAAAAATAAATGATGAAACTCAAATTACTCCTACTCAAGAAATTCCTGAAGGTAGCACAACAAGAAGAAGTAGGAGAAAAAGAACAATTGATGAAATTCAAAATACTCCTACTACTATAATTGAAAGAACTGATAGGGAAGAGAGACTGTCAAAGAAGAAGAAGAAAGAAATCAAGGGTAAGAAGCCAATAACACCAAAAGAGAGAAAAACTATTGAGGCTATACATCAAACCCCTTCTTCCGAAGAAGAAGATCACCAAGTGTTATCTGAAAGATTAATTTATCTTCAAAAACAGTCCTCTATGGCCAAGAAGACAGAGAAAGGAAAACAAAAACAAAAGGATAGTGTACCACAACGTGTGAGAAGAAGCAGCAGACTTAAGGGGAAATTGAGGAAAATGCAAATGAAGGGTCCTCATTTCATTGATTTGGGAGAGGAAACATCTGAACAGTCCCCAGCTGACCATAGTCCATCTCAGTCAGTTAGTGAACCTGGTTCATTTCATTCTCAATCAGACATTGAACATAGTCCATCCCATTCTCAGCAAGATGTTGATGTGAGCCCTTCTCAGCCAGATTTTGAAGATAACTCTCCTTCACGACATTTTGGGGACAGCCCAATAAAAATGACACCTGATATAGACCCCAAGCAGCAGGAAGTATATGATTATATAGAATCTTTGGAAAGAGCAGCTACGGGCCCCAGTACTTCATCCATCTAGCCTCACACAGTACAAGATGATCTAGTCCAATCACTAAAACAGGAATTCTTTGAGCTAGAGCTTTTAAATAGACACATCAAAAATGAAAATGAGACATTGAAGGAACAAGGTAAATTGGACAAAATCATTCATGATAATACCATGCTACATCTGGGAATATGGCAGAAGAAGAACAAGAAATTGAAAAGGAAATGCCAGAAGTTAAGCAGAGCATTGGTTAATATCAAATTTAGGTGCTTAATGAAGAAACCCAGAATGTTGGCAGCACCAAGGAAGAGGAGGAGAGGATTGGATGTGCTGGCTGAAGTATCAAGGCATATGAACTAAGGAAGGAATATCAAAATTTTGGTTGCATGAGGACATGCAACACCTTTACAGTGGGGGTATGTTGAGTCTCAAATCTGCATCTTTTCCATACACTTTTCTATACCTTTTTCACTCACCTGAACCTCCCAAATTGTCAATATCATTGTATATTAATTGCAAAAGAGCATCTAACATGGTTTTTAATTATATTTTTTTGTCTGCTGTTTGATTTAGATTTTGTTCATTTAGCTGCGGAATCTTGCCACTTTCCGCAGCTGCTGCAACTTTCCGCAGCCATTTTGTGAAACTCTATGTTACAGGTGTCTACAGGAAAAACGAGCCACATGGGCAAGTCAGAAATGATGTGGACATGGTTCGTGTCCTATTGGCTCGAGCAAACTCATCTAAAAAAGCTACGGTCAAAGGCGTCCAAATGGAAGTCAACCGTAGAGTCTCACGGTGACAGGACTCTGTTTCGTGTCACGTGAAGGTTCATATGGCTGTTTCTCAATTGCGGAGGATAAATCAACATCTGTACATGGCTCCTTAACCAAATTCAAACATCCACTCCTCATAGATTTACTTTTCAATACGGCCATGATCCTAGATCCGTGGACGTAATGGTCTACGTGTTCTCCACCAGCATAAACTTTAGGAATTAGTTATGTTTCTTTTGTTATAAATAACGCGTTTGCATACACATATAGGGTTAGTCTCGATTAGTCTCTGTTATCTTTTATTAGTCTGCTCTATAATGTAATTACGCTGCACTTGTGCCGTAATATCACCTTTCTGTTATGACTGCATTTTAATATAAGAAGATTGTTTCCAAACGTAATTCGTACTTGAAGATTGTTGCCAAGGCTGGTGTAGAGGGCCCCTGCACTTGCCAAGGTTCTGTGCATTATTGTATAGTTCTTGTTTTATTTCTTTAAAGCTCATTGTGCCATAATCCATTCACATGTTTATACATTGCATCTTTCATGGTATATATATGCTTCATTTCTGTTGATAAACTTTCATGCTTTCCATTTCACTTCTGTCTTTCATGTTTTATGTTATTAATCACTGATCAGTGTTCTTGTTTCAGGTTATAGATAGGCAGCCCGGGCATTTGCATAACTTTTTGACTAATGACATGGAATTAACATTATTCTGCTGCTAATTTGTTTTTCTTATTTTCTATTTAATTTCAGTACTGCTTTGTTTAATTCAGTTTTGCTTATTTGCTTCGGTAGTTAAATTTAGATATATTAAACTGCTCATAACATCTTCAGTTGCCTCCGAAAGCCACAGCTGGACTGATGGTGAGGGATTGTATTATGAAATTTGTAGTTTGGTATTAGTTTCCTTTCTGCAAATTTAGATATATTAAACTGCTCATAACATCTTCAGTTGCCTCCGAAAGCCACAGCTGGACTGATGGTGAGGGATTGTATTATGAAATGTGTAGTTTGGTATTAGTTTCCTTTCTGCAAGTTAGAAATATTAAATTGTGCATGACATCTTCAGTTACCTCCGAAAGCCACAGCTGGACCGATGGTGAGGGATTGAATTATGAATGTGTGGTTTGATATTAGTTTACTTTCTGCAAGTTAGATATCAGTTACTCAAGTTGTTTATGGTTACTTCCGAAAATCATAGCTGGACTAATGATGAGGGATCAGAAGACAAGTTGATGTAATCTGATTTAGATTTACTTTATTGCAATTTTGGATTTATTTAAGCATAGTTTCTTTTGTGTTTAGACAGCAGCAAGAATAGTTTGGTTTTCATGCTCAATATTTTACTGTTTTGATTTATTAGACTAGCAGCACCTTTTCATTTCAGCAGCACATTTTCATTTCCTTTCAAGTTTTGTCATTGTAAGTTTCAAATTCCTTTTTAAGTTTCAAGTTGGTAAATCATTATAGAGGATATCATTTCATTGAACAAACATAACCATACTTGCTTCCATTTTAGAATTTCCATTTCACCTTAGAAAACCAAAAACGACAAAAAGTTAAGAAATAGGTTATCTTGCACATATAGTGCGCCACACTTCATCAGCTTATGAATCCTGGATTGACAAATTAAATGCAGCAATTTAGGACACACTAAATTGACCAAACAAGAATGTGTGATGAGTTAATGAGAAAATGATCTCCAAGTCTCTCCAATTTATATCCATCAGTGAGGGTGTGTGACACATCTATTAGGCTTGTCAGCCTACATTAAAAATCTGGTCGACCTTGCACATGTGTGGAAAAAAAAATCAAAATATATGTTATTCTCATCCAAACAAGATGATATTTAGATCAATATTGCACCTATCTGAAAGAGGAATCCAACAAAAATATAATAATCATCATATGAGCAGTGCAACATGGAGTTTAAGCCTCGTTTCCCAAAATTAATTCTCCCTCTCAACTAGGGAGAACCCCATCTGTCCACCTGTACCATCCAGAGATTAGTACCATTGTGTACTATCATATAGCATCATGAATTATCCTATCGTAACTTTCTTTCCTGGCTCTTCTTCGCAAATGGAACAAAATGTGAGTCACAAAGGCTCACACATAGCTGACCTGAAGTTAGCTTAGAGGTTAAAACCTCTCTCAAACTCAAAAAGAGTCTCATACTAACTCGGAGTTAGTTTACTGACCCTAAGTTAGTTTAGAGGTAACAACCTCATCATACTTGATCCCAAATCAAGGTGTTAGACACGTGTCATCCTAGACATAGAGAATAAGTAAATATTTGATGCATCCATCGGTCTTGCTATTAGTATCTATCCACATTTCACACCTCATTGGCCAAATGAAAGGCACTTCCCATGAGTCTGAAACTCCATGAGTAGGATGCATGCAGGGCATAGATCAAAGAGAGGTGAACCAACTCAATATCATAACGGTGGGGCAGAAGCACAACAAGGTTCGGCAAGCCTAGCCTTGTGTGTGATTATAGCTCTAAGAAGTTATCCCCAAGCCCCCCGGAGCTCCTAGAGCTCATAGTCCAACTCAAGCAGGACCTTCACAATAGGGTCTTTCCATGATTGCAATCTTCTCATGGAAGGTTAGGAACTTGACCTTCCCCAGCGGCTTTATGAGAATATCTGTGACCTGATCATCATTTCCTATATGATTGAGCCTTACGAAGCCTCGCTATACCATATCCCGAATAAAATGGTACCTGATATCAATATGCTTGGATCGATCATGGAACACAAGATTCTTAGAAAGATGAATCCCACTCTGGTTATCACAAGGGATAATGGTGGTATCTAGCACATGCCCAAATAACTCACTAAAGAGCTTTCACAAGAAAACAAATTCACAACAGGTCATACTCACTTCAATGTATTTGGCCTCAACAATGCTAAAAGCCATCGACTTCTGCTTCCTACTCATCCAATATATCAAAATAGAACCCAAGGTGAAGCAACATCTAGATGTGCTCTTTTGATCCACCACACTGCTAGCCAAATCAACATCAGTATATCCATGGAGTCTCAAACTCCCAGTAGTGTATCTCACCCCATGGTTGATTGTACCTCGAAGATATTTCAATAGATTCTTGGAATCAATCTAGTGAATGTGATGAGGATCAACCATATGTTGACTCAAAGTGTTCGCTACAAGGCATACGTCCGGACGAGAGTTCAATAGGAACGTCAGGGCCCCCACAAGTTGTCGATACTCGGTGGGATTTCCCATATCGGGCCCAACATTGTTTCCACACAAATTCTTAAAGTTTAGTTCCATCAGTGTTGACATAGACTTACAGTCCACAATACCAAATATCTCCAGCAGCTTCACGACATATTTTCCTTGAGAAAGGAAAATCTTGCCTGGCCTTTGCCAGACCTCCAAACCTAGTAGATCTTTCATCTCGAACTCGGAAGCTAGCTCCATCTTACACTAAGAGGGTCAACACTTTTCAGGAAGAGATCGTCCACATAGAGAACTAGAATGAAAGGCCTTTCTATATCAACCTTAAAATAAATTTTTGGATCAGCATTACTTCGAGTGAAGCCCAACTTCATCAAGTAGTTATCTATCCTCTCATACCAAGCCCTGGGGGCTTAGTTCAACCCATAGAGGGATTTATTCAACCTGCATAAATAGGTGTCTCTATCTTGGACTTTGAACCCTAGAGGTTGCTCCACATACACCTCTTCCTTTATAAAACCATGCAGAAAAGTGATATTCACATGCATTTGATGGAGACTCCATCCTCGTGTTGTAACAAGGGAAATGCTAGATCATATGGTGGTATAGCGGGCCACAGGTGAAAATATGTCATCATAATCTATGCCTTATTTTTGAGAGAGGCCTCAGGCAACAAATATTGCCTTGTACTTTTCAGTACTACCATCAGATCCATGCTTGATATTATAGAGCCATTTTGAGGTGAAAACATATTTTTCCTCTGGTCTGAGGACCACTTTCGAGACATCATTTTTCATAATGGACTCATATTATTCATGCATAGCATCCTTCCAAACTTTATGCTTTACATCTTCTTGAAATGATTCAGGCTTGGATTGTACAATTGTACTCATGCCTACTAGATACCCTTGGTATCTATTCAACTTCTTACTTTCATAGAATGTCCCCCTTGGGGAAATATTTCTCTCAGCATCTTTGAGAGTATCCCTAAGCCATGAGTGTCTTCTCTTATTTGAAGGAGCTGGATCAATAGGATCCATAGATCCTTCAAAATCAGGCATCGGTTCATCCTTTTGTTCTTCCTGCTTCTCTGCTTCTTCATCTTCTTTGTCTTCCTTAAAGCTAGGAAGATTTCTCAATTTATTCAGGGCAACATCTTCATCTAAGGTGGCATCGTGGCATGTCTCCCCTTATCTTTGACTAGGCACATAGATTCTATATGCCTTCAAATTTTCATTGTTGCCCACAAACATTCCCTTATTTCTAGAAGCATCGAGCTTGCCTCTCTTTTATATCAACACATGAAAGTAAACAGAACAACCAAAATATCTAAAATGAGAAACATCAGGTTTCTTACCAGAGAAGACTTCTTCGGGATTCTTGGATTCCAGAGCAGAATGTCAGAATTTATTTTGAATGTACACAACAATGTTCATAGCTTCTCCCCATAGAAACTTCAGAAGACCTTGGTCACATTGCATGGCGTGGGCAGCTTCCGCAATGGTCTTGTTCTTTCTTTCAGCAACACCATTTTGCTTAGCAGTATACACAGTTGTGGTCTCCCTCTTAATTCCAGCTTCTCTGCAAAAGTCATTGAACTCATTTGACTCATACTCGGTCCCATTGTTGGTCCTCAAAACTTTGATTCTCTTCTTAGTTTGCTTTTCCACCAAGGCCTTGAAGTCATGAAACCATTTGAATGCTTCTTCCTTCTTCTTAAATAAATATATCCATGTATTTCGGGAGAATTAATCTGTAAAATTCATGTAATAGGAACATCCTCCCAAGGATGTCACGGGCAGCACACCAGATAAATTAGAGTGAATTAACTCCAAGATATCAGTTCTATTTGTGACACTAGAGGGCAATTGTTCCCTTGTATGCTTCCCTTCAGAACAACCCTGACATATACCTTCATGATCATCTTTAAATTCAGGCATCCCTATCACCACCTTCCTTGCTTCAGGAAGGGCTTTGTAATGAAGGTGTGAAAACCTATGGTGCCATAACTTTGTTTGAAGAGTTGTATCACATGACATAGCCCCAAATGGACTTCATCAAACCTGGTAGAGTGTATCAACTCTAAAACCAATAGTAAGAGATTCCTTGAATTTTTTCTTCTATATGCATACCTTTCCATCAACTAATTCCACGTTGAATCCTTTGTATTCCATTGTCGAAATAGACACAAGGTTCTTCTTGAAATCAGGTACATACAACACATCTTATAAATGGAGGACTTGACCTTGAGATAAATGAAGGGTCACAGTCCATGTCCCTTTGATGGGATAGGTGGCATTATTTCCAAGGATAATTTCTAGATTAGTATCCTTCTTAATCAAATCAGTGAGGGCTTCTTTATAACCAGTGAGGTCCCTTGAAGCACCACTATCAATCAAACAAAAATCCAGGGTGTCAGGAGGAGATGCAGTAGAGAGGGAAGATACAATAATATATTCATTTTTCTTATTATCAACAACATTAGACTCATCGTACCTGGAATTTCTTGACCTCTTTAAAGGTTTCCCATTTACACTACGATCAGAGGGAGCCTTCCTTTTTTCTTTGAACCTGTTGTTCCTTTGATTTCCATTCCCCCTGAATTTGTTGTTGTCATCATCCCTGGGAGAGTCCCTTCTATTAGGGAACTTTCTTGGATAGTGACCAAACTTGTTACAAGTGTAACATCATCCTTTCCTTCCTTTGGGCCTCACTCTTCCATGGTTTTTATTTCTTGGACAACCATTGTTCCTCTTCTTTGCATGAGCGGTGAAGGAATTAGGGTCACCTCCATTTGCATTAGAGGGATGATCTTTCTCCATCATTCTTGTCTCCTCTTGAGTGCATCTCATCAATATTTCATCAAAATCAGGAATCAAATTATTATGAAGAATAGTGGTATTGAATACTTTCAATCACGGGGGAGACCTCCAAGCGCAATGAGAACCATCTCTTGATCAACTATTTCTTCTCCAATAGCTAGAATATTGTTCCTAATTTTAGTGAGCCTCATAGAATATATTTGGATGGATTCATTCTTTCCTTTCTTGATATTATTTAGTTGGTTCCTAAAGAAAAGAGCTTGATTAGAATTTCTAGCCCTGAACATGCTAACGAGGTTATCATACATCTCTTTATATGTGCTCAGCTCAGAAATGTAAGAAACCAAGTGCTTATGAATAGAATCCCAGATAATCATATTTACTTTCATTTCCCCTTTCCTATACTTCGTCTTTGTGTCAGTAGGTGCATTTGATGGAGGGCCATGAATCTTCCCCTGCACATAGTCCATGACATATTGATCTTCTAATGTTAAATCCAAGGACATCTTCCATGCATGATAATCATACTTATCAGTAAATTTATCATCAGACTTGAAACCTTTATAGGTTGAGGAGGCCATTGGTCCTTGATAGGATTTATTCTTCGGTGATTTCTTTTCACACTGTCTTGGCCTTTGTCTTCACCTTAACTCTGATACCATGTTAAATTTAGATAGACATGGAATGTTCGATGCTTAATGCAAATTTACTTCAATATTTCTTAGGCTCGATTCAATTTAGAAATCACATAAAAATGAAAGTAAAATGTTGATAGAACACAATAATAAATCAACATAAGACAAGACAATAATATGAATAAGATTTTTCAATTATTCTTCTCCAACAAAGATATAGGATAGTGTCCGTTACGACAGTAAACAGGATGCGTCATCCAACCCTCTAAATGTCACACACACAACCCTCAAAGGCAGTTCATAAAAATTCAATGTTGGTCAATAGAAAGTCAGTACATAAAAGTCAATGCTACAGATTTAGGGCTTCGATCAAAGTCAACGTTCAACCTCGTTTCTTGTGCCAAAAAATATGGCCTTCAAAAATCAAAATTTCTACAAATATTGGAGGTCAAAACATCAAGGGTTAACCATGGTCAGGCTAGTTAACTCACAACAAACAACCCCGAAAACCATTCTGCAAACTTTACCCAGCTTCAACTTTGCACATGTGAAGGAAAGAGGCCCCCAAAGGATGATCTAGCCAATCAGGTCACAAGAGAGAATGTGTGATGAGTTGATGACAAAATTAACTCCAATTCTCTCCAATTTATATCCATCAGTGAGGTTATGAAACACATCTATTAGGCTTGTGAGCCCACATTAAAAATCTAGCTGACCTTGCACATGTGTCGAAAATAGAATCAAAATATATGTTCTTCTCATCCAAACAAGATGATATTTAGATCAATCTTGTGTCGAGTCATAAAAAGGTATCTTTTGAACACCTAATTAGCCTACATTAATCATCAATCCGGGAGAGTCTTTTTATTCCAAGAGTGTACTCTGTCTGAGGCTGCAAGTGTCTAAGAGTAATGTTGTGAAGATGTAGTATAAAATAACAAAAACAAAAGTAACCAATGCTTGAAAAGAAACCTAATTATAGTGACATGAATGGAAAGATTAAACTTCTTCAATCTTTGCAGAACATCGATCAGGGATGCAGTAGCAGTAACTCTTTCCCTTAGAAATCGATGCAAGATGACCAATCTGGGGACTGCGAAGCTAAAGCCTCTATCCTCTACAGTTGGAGATCTTAAAGTAATCAAAACGAAAGCAGATTCGATGAAAGCAACTTAAACGAAACGCAATCTGAAAAGGAATAGCAACATGTGACTACAACTCTTTTGTCTACTAGTCAAATATTATAAATAAGTAATGAACAGAAATGGAACAACAATGCGAATTGAACAACAACTACAATTCTAACATATTCAAGGCACTAGATTTCTATACTTCAATTTTGTCGACAATTTCTCACCATGCAACCACAAATTATAACAGATTATAAACTAAAGGAAAAACAACTCAAATCAGATACAAGTCAATGAAGCCTTATGATAACAGCAAAATAATCGAACAACGAATTGTGATTATTGTAAAGAAGTGAAACAACAATGACTCTGTATTTGATCCAGTCAGCAATAAACCAATTCCAACATTAAACGCACTCCAC
Organism: Pinus albicaulis; assembly: GCA_034641835.2. NCBI lineage: Eukaryota > Viridiplantae > Streptophyta > Pinopsida > Pinales > Pinaceae > Pinus > Pinus albicaulis. The sequence continues at coordinate 609,729,497 of CM076577.1, read as the reverse complement.
ATGACAGTAAACAAAGATTAAAGTACAGAGAGCGAAGTGATTCCACCAGAGTCGGGCCCTTAGCACCAGTGAAATACTGCTGGGCTAATTTATAACTAAAAAAGGTAAATAAAACACGTGCTTTGTATTAAACCAACATAAAGTTTTACAGAAATGTTTCTCTCAAACATAGAGTTAATATAACAGAGAAAATGTAAGGTCTTTCGACCGATTCCCAATAACAATAACGATCCGTCCCCTGTCACTAAAGGACATGGCTTTATATATCAACTCTTCGACAGACCAATCAAAGAACAAGATAAGTTTGAACATCAATCCCTCAGGATCAAAATATCCTGAGGGATTCGCTCCTCTATGTTTAGTTATCATTCTGTTTGTGTTGAATGAGGCCGAGTTGTTCCCTGTCTTTTCTGGGCTATTCATTCAGATCTCCTTGCCCTTGGCTAGATATGATTCAACTCTGATGGAGCAGCAGTTAAATTGTTCTCAACCCCGCCTTTCGTACAGCTGTTCACCTCTCTGAATTCCTGTTTGTCAATCAAAAAGTAACCTTTAGTCACCTTTTCGTATTAAACATAAACCTTTCCAATTCTATTGTAATTCCTATGATAGATTACCTTTTCAAGGCAAACAGGAGTATATTTATGGTAAAGAATGAGTAAATATACAATAATTTCATACCTCTTTCACTGCCCAACATACCCCATTGCTTAATCATTTTCATGCCCTCATGAAAACTATAGTTCACATGGAGAGCAGTCAAAGAATAAGCTGAATAAGGTTTTTCATCCATAGGCCTAAAACCATGGAGTGCAGCTAATTCCTCAAAAGTATGTTCTGTCTGTCCTTCAGGAAGTTCATAAATAGCTTTGTAATCCGAAGCAGGGTACCATACAATAGGGCTGCGAAATCTACATCCTAACCAATATGGTCCTTCTTTTAAAACAAGATGGCTATAGGAAATGAGACGGTCTGCAGCTAGCCCAAAGTTTCTATAATTAAATGGTTCCCTATTTTTCACATTCTGATTCGAGGTTCTCCACCGGACTTTGGCTGCTATGTAGGCTTGGTTCCTAATGGATGAAAAATAATCTGTTCCATTCAAAATGACCGATTTATGGACAGGCCCCAGAGTTTGGGTAACGCCTTCCCTTGTCATCAAGCGTTTCTGTCTAGCCCAAAATTGAAGTGGGTTCTGAGGTTCACTTCTGACCCATAGATCTAATCCATTTTCCTGTCTTTGAAAGGCGTTATAAGATTTAAGCCATTTTAATTGCTTTACAGCAAAGGAAATGAATGCCTGAAACTGAACATCTCCAATAAAAGGGCTAGGGTTTGATTCACAGTCATTTTCAAGTATTAGATTATGCAAATAAAATTCACATAATAAGCGTTGTACTTTGATCCCATAAAGTTTGCAGCATTATATCAAGTCATCTATTGTTTTTAGCTCTATGGATTTCCCTGCCCTAACTGCCTTGATCTTTAATTGTAAATATATTTCTAGTAAAAACAAAGCATAGTTTTTGGTGGGGCATCTACAGGCTAAGACATCAGTATACAAGGAGCAGAGAGTGTCCATTTGAGTGTAGGCTAATTTTAGTTGCTTCATTACCTTATCAGCCTTTACCTATGCTTTCCGTCGTTTTTCATGAGCTTTAGCTTCTGCTTCATGAATAATTCTCATTTGTTGCTGCAATTCATGATATCTTGTTCTTGGGACAGTATCTTCCTCCAGTCTTTGCCTTTATATTCCGGCCTGTGTCAATTCTTCCTGAAGTCTGAGTAGTGTTGGCTCACTAAAAGTGTGCTGACTGCTAGATTGCATATTTTCACTCAAAACCGGTTCCTCTAGAATAGCTTGTGTTGGAACAGCTATTTGTTGCTCTGCATCCTCATAATTATCCTCAAGTATGGTTTCTTCTATAATTTGGGGGTTCCTATCAGTGTTCACTCTTCTCTTTTTCGAGCTTCTTTTGATAGCAATGCTTCTTTTCTTAGGGGCTCGCTTGGGCATGTATTTCATTCTTAGAACCCTAATGGTCTGCCTGAGCTGTTCAACTAATTTATGAAGTTTTATCTACTCCCTTCGAAGCTTCTCACTCTCAGTTGTTTTCTTCTTCGTTCTTAATGGAACAGCCGTTCCTTTGTCCGACCCTATTTGCTCAACAGAATTTTGGCCCATATCAGCCATGTCTTCAGTAAAATTCTCTTCTTGTTCTTCTCCTCTGGGCTCCTCTTCTACATTCTTGTGCCCTTGGCTCAATTCTCCTGGAATCATATTCTCAGTTAACTCTGTGGTCCCCTGGGGGCTTCCAACTTCAGCTTTTTCGTTCTCCTACTCACATCCCTCAGGAGAAGCAACCCTAGCTTCGCTAGGGTTTGTTGTTTCATTCAGTTTTTCTCCAGCTGTTTCTTTGTCAATAGCAGAGTATTCTGGTAGTTGATTAATATCTATATTGAGGTCCAAGGGACTATGCAGCCATGCATAATCACTCATATTGGCCAAAATCTGGGCCAATTGATCTTCCTGTAAAGGGCTTACGATAACATTCTCGGGCAACTCTGTTTCATCCTTATTGCTGCTATGATTGTCCTCATCCTCCGCACCGGTGTGATAACTTCCTTCCTCTTCATTTGAATACTGAATTTCTCCCTCAACTTCTTCTTCTCTAGAATTTCCTTCGATTCCTTCTTCCTCATAATCTCCTTCCTCTGCACTGGGTTGTTTTTCACTACTGGATTGGCAGCTTATTTCTTCTTCGTCTGAGTAGTGAATTTATCCTTCCAATTTTTCTTCCTCATCAGTCTGAGGGCTTACTTCCTCTAATTTCTCTTCTTCGTCAGTGCGAGGGCTTACTCCCTCCAATTGTGGAGGTTGTTCCTACTCTGAGTTGTGCAATTCCAGGGGCTAGCTGATGCCTAGAAGTCCTTCCACCATCCTTATAATTTGTTTCAACCGGCGGGACTGTCTATGAGTAGAAGGCTCAGCAATTGAGCCGACCATCCTCTTTCGTTTTGGAGCGGGTAGAGCCAACCCTCCATCAATGGAAAATATTAATTCTTCCCAACTGGTATGTTGCTGGGCGAGGCTATGAATTACTATTAAATGAATTAAACAATGGTGGCTGACCACCATATCTGCATGCTGGGCTTTTCTTATACCACGAGCAGTATCATGCAACAAAGAATTAAAAAATGCAGGAAAATTAATAGTGCATTTCTGTTTTAATACGGCTAGCAGCTTAAGGTGGCGAGGTCTTACCACATCCTTTCTTCCGTCGTACGTTATGTAAGCCTGCAAAATTTTGGCTAGCTCTGTCCATGGCTCTCCTAATGACGTTGGCTGGACTCCTTTACCTTTGATGACTAATGTTTGTCCGTCATCTTGAAAAAAATTTATGGCTTCATGAATCCTAATCTTGTTTTGAGTCTAGAAAGTCCCTTGCGTAGGAATGCCAGACACTTCTGCAATTATCTCATCGGATACATCGATCTACCTCTCTCTGACCATGGAGGATCCTTCCTGTAGGTTCAATACAAATTCGGTGGCCACAGCTTCATGGGGTTGCTGCATTCTCAAGAAATATGTAATCCACCCCAGTCTTTCTAAGATTGTCTATGCATCATCAAAGACAATCAATACTTGCGGTTCACTGTGAATTGGTCGTCCTCCCATTTCTGCATTCTGTTAATTTTTTCAACACATAGTAATCAAAATGGAATAGCATAGCACAATTTGTTGAAAATTTGTTATTTCCTAAAATGTAGGGATTTGGTTCGAGTATAGATAAGGAAATCTTGGAGTTTTATTTGCATGCAGACATCTGCACCCCCCGAATGAATGAAAGTTTGTCCTCGACCGTCAATTGAGAATAGCATGTGTGGCACAACAACAGTACAGCAGTAAAAAGTGGCCGTAATTATGATACGTTCAATCAAATTGTGGCAATTACTGAAATCAATGCATGTAATGAATCGTTAATAAATATAAAATTGTTTTGTAATGATTTAAATACAAGGAGAAGGGACAACATATGATAACCATAAGTATAATTGTGTTATTTACCACTTTGGATTAATATGATCAACTTATAATGATTTTCATGTGTAATAGGTTTAGAGATAAAGTTAAGGGATTCATATTTTCATTTTAAATTTAAATAAAGATATAGGAAAAGGGTCAAATATAACTATTGATGTGTATAAGAGTGACTCCAATACCATCAACAGAGCTCTGCTACCCATAGGTGTCCATAACCTTGACAAAGTTGCTTTCTTACCCACGGAACCATTGTCCTTATGTATGCTGAGTAAGTGCCTTTTTCTTTATTGAATATCATGACGGAGGCCATTGTGCTGGCTTGGTGACCAGATAAACCATAATTCCGTTCACTGGGAAGAAGTGAAAGGTGGGCAGTTCGGCTCATGATGAGACCTCCTGTTCCAAGGACTTCTTGATTTTTTCAATTGTCTGTTGGATCATTTCCCTGGTTTGGTGGCCATAATGGGAATGCCACTTCACTGCCTTCCCTATGATCACGGTAGGATGGCTCTTGGTGAGACCCCCTATCCTCCATCTGCAAAATCATTATTAATGAAATATATATTTTTTCTTCTTTTCTTTTACTCACAGCACTTTTCCTCAGTTAATCATAAGGGATGGCTCAACACTCCTTAAGAGTAGGGATGGTGGAAGAAGTCTGAACATTTCAATAGAAAAGAATATGCCCTTATTCTTATTCCATAGATAAACATCAAAGAAAATTATAGCATGTGGGAAAGAACCAATCATGATAAAAATAATCGATCAGATTAATTCAATGGTAATAAAATAGCAAAGTTATGTTATTGATCATGCCCCTTTTTCCTTCTTTTTTTCTTATCATTACTTAGACAATTTTCTTTGAAAAATGACGATTTCTTTTGACTTTTTGATTAAAGTAAGCTCTAATTTGTATGATTGTATATAAATGACATATTTGCCTTCAGAAAAGTAATAAAAAATTTAAAATGCTGGCTTAAAACAAAAAAACAATCCACACAAAAAAGTGTTGTTCCTTTTTAAAAGAATAGCAAAAACAATCTGCGAAACTGTTGTTCCTTTCGAAAGGAACAGCAAGAAAATACTCTCCGAAAGTGTTGTTCCTTTGGAAAGGAACATCAAGAAAATACTCTGCCGAAGTGCTGTTCCTTTGGAAAGGAATAGCAAGAGCGTTTCTGCGAAATTGTTGTTCCTTTAAAAAGGAACAACAGAGTGCTGTTCCTTTAGAAAGGAACAGTAAAACAAACGAAATAAACATAATTTTTTCTTCTTCTTTTTTTCAAAGAAATCAGATTTCACGAAACAAACAATGAAGAAGTAAGGAAGTAATATTAACCGAATGTCTAGAAACAAATTCCGCAAAACAACAATAAAAAAACTGAAAAATACTTTATGTACGAAAATTCAAAAGAGAAGTGATTTATCAAACTTGTGCCAAGGAGGAATTCTTCCCTTCAGCAAGAATTTCCATTGTAGAATCTCCCCGAAACTGTTGGTAAAAGGATTCCCGGGTGAGCGGTTTATGATACAATCGTACTCGATGACCGTTTACCTTAAAGGAATGTCCATATCTGTCAATGGTAACTAATGTAACAATGCCATTATTGTGCACCTTCTGTATTTCATAGGGTCCAAGCCATCGTGTCTGGAGTTTTCCTGGGAAATCCTGGAACCTGGAATCATATAGGAGTGCCCAATCTCCTTCGTGGAAGATCTTTCCTTTGATATGGGTGTCATGCCATTTGGCTCTCTGTTGCTGGATTAATGCTTTGTGCTGAAGAGTAGAGAGCCTAATTTCATCCAGCTCATTAATTTGTTGCAGTATTTTAGCCTGGGCTTCATTCAAATCTAGACCCACCTTTTGAGTTGTTCTTAATGTTTGGATCTCGAATTCTATAGGAAAGATGGGTTCCTTTCCGAATACCAATTGGTATGGTGAATATCCTGTGGTAGGTCTCCACGTTGTTTGATATGCCCACAATGTTTCTAGCAATCTGTAGGCCCAATCTCGTCTATGAGAGGCAACTGTTTTTGTTAATATATATTCGATTACTTTGTTCATGCTCTCTACTTGGCCATTGACCTGTGGGTGATATGGAGTTGTAATCTTGTGCTAAACGTGGTAGTTTTGCAATGTTTCAGCTAATTTATTTCCTACAAATTGTGGTCCTCCATCTGTGATTATGTCCCTTGGGAGGCCATAGTGCACAAATATTTGGAAAAGAAATTTTATTACAGAGTCTTTTGTAGCTTTTGAAAAATCTTCTGCCTCAACCCATTTGGTGACATACTTAGTTGCAACTAGGATGTATGTTTTTTGGTCTGATGGGGGGTTAATAGGACCAACAAAGTCGAGGGCCCAACGCTTAAACAGTTCAATCACTAGCTGGGGTTTCAGAGGAATTTCATCAGAATTCCCAGGTCGGCCTGCCCTTTGGCAGCTATCACAGGCCTGCACGAATTTTTTAGCATCTTTAAAGATAGTAGGCCAATAGTAGCCTATTCGTAAAACTTTGTGGGCAGTTCTACGATCTGCAAAATTTCCGCAACATTGTCCATCATGGCATGCTTTGAAGATGTCAAATACATCATCCTCCCTAACGCATCTCCTTATTTGCATATCTACACCTGTATGAAATAGGTAGCCTCCAATCCAGGAGAAGCGGGTACTGCGATGTATTATTTGCTTACGTTCATTGAGAGACAGATGTTTAGGTAATTTACCTATTGCCAAATAGTTCGCTATATCAGCATACCACGATGTTCTGATAGTAACAGCGAAGAGATGTTCATCTGGAAAGTGGTCTTCAACTGCTTCTATATCTATTGGTGTTGGCATTCTTGACAGCAAGTCAACTACAGGGTTCTCTTTCCCAGGTCGATCTCTGATTGTGATGTCGAATTCCTGCAGTAAAATTAACCATCTTGTCACTCTTCCGTTTGTAACAGGTTTATTTGCTAAAAATTTAATGGCAGAGTGATCAGTATATAGTACTACAGGATACCCAGTTATGTAATGTCTAAATTTGTTTATAGCATGAACTACAACTAAAAATTCTTTCTCAGTCACATTATAATTTAATTCAACAGGGGATAGAATTTTGATAATATAGTAAATTTCATATGGCTTCTTGTCTTCCTCCTGCCCAAGTACTGCTCCAATTGTTGTGTCTGAGGCATCAGATGAGATTTGGAACGACAAATTCCAATTTGGGCCCCTTAGTACTGGGGCTGTTGAAACGAGCTTCTTCGGATCATTAAAGGCATTGTCACATTTATCTGTCCAAGTGAAATCAACATTTCCATTTAGTGCATATAAAGGTGCAGCTATTCGAGAATAATGTTCTATAAATATTCTACAGTAACCAAAAAATCCAAGAAAGTTGCGTACCTCTGTTTGTGTAGTAGGTGTAGGAATTAACAAGAGTATTTGAATTTTAGTTGGGTCTACTTGAATTCCAGCTGCTGAAATATAATGTCCTAAGATAACTCCTTCGGTCATAATCATAAGACACTTTTCGTTGCTTAAGCAAAGCCTAGTGTCAATACATCTTTGCAGTACTTTTTCTACGTTTTCTAATGCAGGCTCAAAGTCATCCCCATAGGATGTGAAATCATCCATATATACTTCGAGGCCTTCATTTATTAAGTCTGCAAAAATGATGAGAATTTCCCTTTGGAATGTAGCAGGGGAATTGCATAGGCCAAAAGGTAGGAATCGGTAGGAAAATGTCCCCCATGGATAGGTAAAAGTAGTTTTGTCCTGATCTTCAGGGGAAATATGGATTTGATTGTACCCACTGAAGCTATCAAGGAAAGAAAATAATTTCTTTCCTGCCAATGTGTCTAATACCTGGTCAATGAAAGGAACGGAAAAGTGGTCTTTCTGTTTTGCTTTATTAAGTTCACGGTAATCTACACATATCCTCCACTTCCCATTATTTTTTGGTACTACCACTAGTGGGGAGACCCACTTGCTATCAGTTATTGGGTAGATGAAATTAACATCCAATAGTTTTTGTAATTCATCTTTGACAATGTCCTTAAGGTGAGGGTTTAGTCTCCTTTGAGGTTGGCGAATGGGTCTTGCATCTTTTTCAATGTAAATGTGGTGAGTACACAATTGAGGATCAATTCCTTTCATGTCGGGGTAATCCCATGCAAAGGCTGCTTTGTATTTTCATAATAATTGGACCAATTTCTCTTCTTGTTCAGCAGTGAGATTTTTATTAATATTTAAAGTTTTTCTCGGCTCAATTTCTACAACCTTGCTATTGCTCATAGAAGTAGTAGGTATTGTTTGATCAGGAATATCTTTGAAAGGATCTTCTTCTTCTTTATTATCGAATGCTACTTTGATCATGTGACGTTGCAAATGAGATCTGGTTTGTGACTTATTAATAAAATTATTAATGATATCATCCTCTATTTGATCTTTAAAATCAAGAGCATTTTCTATAGTTAGAGGTGATCTCATATTCTCCATAAGATATGATGCAAGTGGTTTTCTTGTTTTGATTATTGATAGACTTGGCTGGGCTGGGGGATATAGGGCTAAATTCTTAACATAATTTCCCCTTGTAATTGTCATGTTGCCTTGTCGGCATCCAATATAAGCATCGACAGTTGCCAACCAAGGTCTACCTAGAATTAACGGATGTCCATCTAGTCGATTATTTGGATTGATAACCAGGAAGTCAGCATGGTATTCCCAGGAATCTACAGATACCATTACATCTTGCATTATACCTTCTGGTTTGACTACTGATCGGTCAGCCAATTCCAACAAGGTTGTTGTTGGTTCCAATGATGTAATGCCAAGTTTTTGACAGGTGGTGGTTGTTAAAATGTTGATTGCTGCCCCCAAGTCAACTAAGGCATTTGGAAATGATTGACCATTGATCTGCACTGTCACTATAGGATTTCTTGGGTCTTCATACTTGATGGGTGTTTCTATTCCTAATAATAAGTCAGATAAGGTACTGACTATTTGGACAGTAGGATTGGTTGTTGTTCTCCTCTTTGGCTTCTTTATGCATAATTCCTTAATAGTTTTTGCATATATAGGAATATCTTGAATAGCTTGGAGGAGAGGGATTTTTATACACAAATTTTTTAATTCTCCCAGAAGATCGAAATTAGGTTGTTCTAATGGACGAGGTATACTTAATCGCTCTGGGAATGGTGGAGAGGAATTTGTTACCTGTTGTTGATTTTGTTGTTGGTTCTATTGTTGGACTTCCTTCTCACTTTGTTATGTTTGTTCTGTAGGTAACAGATCTTCAATGTGGACATCATTGTTTCTCTCTGTTTCGACTATACGCCCAGACCTTAATTGAAGATCATTACACTCCCTTAGTTCAGTTTCTACTTCTGGGGGTTCCATGATTTGAACAGACTGAACTGGCCTATTGTTTGGGTTTGGGTTGGGTTGGGCTGGGATTTTTGGTCTTAAATTGGTCTGGGGGTTTGTATAAGGAGCTGGCAGTGTAGGTTGAGAGAGAGAGGAATTGATCCAGCTAGCTGATTTGTAGGTTTTTTCCAGTTTGACTGCCAGGCCTGACTCTGAGAAGTAGAAGGGGACCATTGCGTAGGCCAAAAAGGTGGATAGAAAGGAAATCTAGACCAATTATTTTGATTTGTTTGATTTGGCCAAGATGTGGGAGGAAATGGATGTTGTGACCAATTAGAAAAAGATGGTTGATTCTACCACATCCCACTATATTGTTGAGTATTATATTGAGGAGGTTGAAAAGAAAATGGGTCATTTGACATACCTGATGGTCATGGCTACCATTGTCGGTGCTGATTAAGCAGACATACCACTTCTGATTCTTCTTCTGCCTCCTTATAAACTGATTTTAGGCTAGGAAGCAAGGAACATCCTTCTGTAGGGTGATCTTTCGTGCAAATGGCGCAGAATTTAATCAAATCCAACGGGAATTCTTTGTGGGTGTGCTTCTTTCTACATCTGGGACAGAATATTGCCAAGTTCTGCTCTGCTTCTACCTGTTTCTGTTTGGCTTGCATAATATCGAACTGTGTTGTTAGAGTCCCAGGTATGTCTGTCTTAAAGTCTTCTAGCAGATTTCCAATCTCTGCACGAGTCACACCTTCATTACAGGTCTTATTTTCCCTTGTGATCGTATCACGTTCTGCTGATTTCAGCCTTGTATTGCCCCTCGAACACCTGATACACAAATCAATGATGTTAGGATAATTTTCCTGATATATATCACCTTTTCCCATAATATTCAATGTTTCAACCCATTGATCTTTCATTCCCCTAATTAATGTGGTTTTCAAAAAATTATCAGGTAAGGGTAAATATGCATAAGGGGATCTCTAAATATTATATTGAAACCGTTCCACATACTCTTCCAAGGTCTCATTTGGTTTTGCTGTCATTTGGAATATCTCATCTTTTAATTCCCGAGACCTGCAGTAATCTTGATATTTCTTCAAAAATGCAGCTTTCATATGATCCCAATTAGTTATGACACCCCCACCTAATCCCATAAACCATCGTAGGGCTGCCCCTTTTAATGTAGAAGGGAATAGTTTTAGTTTTTGGGCATCGGTGGTTTAATCGTATCCTCTGCACAACACATCAAACTCAAATAAAAACGCATCTGGGTCTTCTGATGTTAGGCCGTGAAATGTGGGAATATGTTGAAGAGGAATAACTTTCATGGGTGCATTGACTGCAGTGTCTACTATAGGATATTGCAGCGTAGAGTTCTGCTGCTGATTCTGATTTTGGTTCTGGGACATTTGATCGAAGATATGCCAATATCCCTCTGGTATTTCCAAGGAATTTCTAGGTTGACGAGTAGGGGTAGGAATAGCTTTGACAACACTCCCTTTTTCTGGGATAATAAGTATTTCCTGTCGACTTACTGTTTGAGGTGATTCAGAACCTTGGTTCTGGATAAGTTGAAAAACACTTCCCTTATCCAGGCTACTTATTATTTTGGCAGTTTCAATAGGAGATTTCAAGTTTGTGATTTCTCCCGTTTCCCCTTCTCCTTCTTGGATATTGCTAGCATTCCCTTCGTGAAGGAAACTTGTGCAAGGATTCTCAATTTCTTGGGAATCTTGCTCAATTCCCTCTGTTTGACTGTGTATCTCAGCAAAGGCTTCAGATGGTGATTCTATAGCCTGAAGGGAACTAGTAGGTTGTCTAGAAGTAGTTCTTTTAAATCCTACTGATGGTTGAGATTCAGTTATTTTAAGGATTTCGTCAATAAAGGTCGTGCACCCAAGGGTCACCGATCCCTTAGGTTTTTCAGTTTTAGGAGGAATTTTGTTTCGCTTAGTTGATTTATTCATTCAAAGAAACAAACCTTCATTCCTACCTAAAGAAAGAAGCTTACCTACTTCTGCTATAAAGCAGGCTACGAGCAAGTGTGTTTCTTGCCCAGTGCGTAGGTTCATACCTTCCGTCTTTAATACCCAATTCTTCGCAAGAAGAATAAAATCAGTTGTGCATTACTCCTTTAAAATGGCATACACTCTCCCCAGAAACATCGCCAAAATGTCGAGTCATAAAAAGGTATCTTTTGAACACCTAATTAGCCTACATTAATCATCAATCCGGGAGCATATTTTTATTCCAAGACTGTACTCTGTCTGAGGCTGCAATTGTCTAAGAGAAATGCTGTGAAGATGTAGTATAAAATAACAAAAACAAAAGTAACCAATGCTTGAAAAGAAACCTAATTATAGTGACATGAATGGAAAGATTAAATTACTTCAATATTTGCAGAACATCGATCAGGGATGCAGTAGAAGTAACTCTTTCCCATAGAAATCGATGTAGGATGACCAATCTGGGGACTGGGAAGCTAAAGCTTCTATCCTCTACAGTTGGAGATCTTAAAGTAATCAAACCAAAAGAAGATTCGATGAAAGAAACTTAAACGAAACACAATCTGAAAAGGAACAGCAACATGTGACTACAAATCTTCTGTATGCTAGTCAAAGATTATAAATAAGTAATGAACAGAAATGGAACAGAAAAGTGAATTGAACAGCAACTACAATTCTAACATATTCAAGGCACTATATTTCTATACTTCAATTCTGTCGACAGGTTCTCACCACGCAACCACAAATTATAATATATTATAAACTAAAGGAACAACAACTCAAATCAGATACAAGTCAATGAAGCCTTATGATAACAGCAAAATAATCGAACAACGAATTGTGCTTATTGTAAAGAAGTGAAACAACAATGACTCTGTATTTGATCCAATCAGCAATAAACCAATTCCAACATTAAACGCACTCCACATGAAAGTAAACAAATATTAAAATACAAAGAGTGAAGTGATTCCACCAGAGTCAGGCCCTTAGCGCCAGTGAAATACTGTTGGGCTAATTCAGAACTACATAAGGTAAATAAAACACGTGCTTTGTATTAAACCAACATAAAGTTTTACAGAAAGGTTTCTCTCAAACAAAGAGTTAATATAACAGAGAAAATGTAAAGTCTTTCGACCGATTCCCAGTAACAATAACGATCCGTCCCCTGTCACTAAAGGATGTGGCTTTATATATCAACTCTTCGATGGACCAATCAAAGAACAAGATAAGTTTGAACAGCGATCCCTCAGGATCGAAAGATCCTGAGGGATTCACTCCTCTGTGTTTAGTTATCATTCTGTTTGTGCTGACTAAGGCCGAGTTGTTCCCTGTCTTTTCTGGGCTATTCGTTCAGATCTCCTTGCCCTTGGTTGGATATCATTCAACGCTGATGGAGCAGCAGTTAAATTGTTCTCAACCCCACCTTTGGTACAGCTGTTCACCTCTTCGAATTCTTGTTTGTCAATAAAAAAGTAACCTTTAGTCACCTTTTCGTATTAAACATAAACCTTTCCAATTCTATTGTAATTCCTATGATATATTACCTTTTGAAGGCAAACAGGAGTATATTTATGGTAAAGAATGAGTAAATATACAATAATTTCATACCTCTTTCACTGCCCAACATCTTTCACCTCTTCGAAAGAGGAATCCTACAAAAATATAATCATCATCATATGAGCAGTGCAACATGGATTTTTGACCTATTTTCCCAAAACTAACAGAACCTAACCCTTAAATTTTCTCAAGGAGGCTAAAAAATCGACAAGTCATGTCTCATGAAGAAGGAAAAGGACAAGCACTAATGTCTAAGGATGGGAGAGCTTTTAGAAAATCTTTCTTTGATATGACCAAGATGGTGAAAGTGTTGTACAATTAGAGAATGACATGGTTTCAAGGATAAAGTTCTAATCAACCAAAAGGTGATGGTGGTAATTGGTGTAATCCTCCTCCTCCTTCACCTCCATCTTTGCCTCCATCCTCAACTCCTTCTTCACGTTGTTCTTCACATTGAACTAATCCTCCTACATCTCCAAGAGGACATGCTAAGTCTCCTTTGCTAAATCTTGATGTGAATTTTGAATTGCAAATGTATAATGGAGAAGTAAATGTTGAAAATTTGGATAATCAGGTTCATCAAATTAAATTTAATTGCAGGATTCAAAAGATTGATGATGATTTCACAAAGATCAAACTTTCTCCTCTTTGCTTGGGAGGTGAAGCCCTCATATGGCGGGAGGCCATAACTCAAGAATATTTGAATAAAAGTGGTAAAATTATCTCTTATTGGAATTATTTTATAGCTACATTAAGAAGTTAATTTTATCCATTAGCTTATATGCAAAAATAAATAATCGATTAGAAAAAATTTAGACAAGCTAAAGGTCAGAGTGTCCAAATTTACATGCAAGAATTTCAAAAAAGAGAATTAATATTTGGTGTTATTTTACATCTCAAGATACTCTCCTTAAATATATAGGTTGATTACATAGTTATTTGAGACATATCATACTTATGTTGAATCCCACCAATCTGGATGAAGTGTGTGTTCAGGAAGCTCATTTAGGATCAAGAGACAAGAATTTTCCTTGGGAGTCTAGTAAGAAACATTTTAAATATAGAGACAAAGGAAAGGGGAAATTTAAAGGAAAGGGTGAGAAGAATGATAATGTCAATAAAGAGGGAGAGAAACTTAATTGTAAACATTGTTCAAGAAATGGCGATGTTGAAGACCATTGTTGGAAATTACATCCAAAATTGAGAGAAAATAAGTTCAATAACAGGGGGAAACAAAAGACTACTGCTACAACTCAACAAGATGTAGGTTTTGATTCAGGTGATGAAAAAAAAATCACTACAATGGGTGCATGTGTGTGGATTTTTGAGCTTTGAACAAGATCACGGTAAATAATTGCTATCCCCTTCCTCACATTTATTTTTTTCTAGATCAGTTAAAGGATGTTGTTTTTTTCACTAAGTTAGACTTGATAAATGGTTATAATCATATCAGGATTGTTGAAGATGATATTTGGAAAACTACTTTCAAGAAAAAACAAGGATTGTTTGAATGTTTAGTTATGTCATTTGGGCTTTGTAATGGACCTTCCACATTCATGAGAGTTATGAATGATGTATTGCATTCATTGATGATGTTGGCGTAGTCTACTTAGATGGTATTCTAATTTCTATTAATACTCGCGAAGAGCCTGTCAGGCATGTAAAACAAGTGATAGATGTTTTGAAAAATGAAAATTTTTATTTGAAGATGTATAAATGTAAGTTTGGGAAAAACAGTTTGGTTTACTTAGGTCATAGTGTGGGAGGTGGTGAATTGAAGATTTATCCCTCCAAAATTGATATTATTCTGAATTGGCCTAAACCCAACAATGTAACAGAAGTTAGGAGATTTTTTGGAGCAACACAATATTGGAGAAAATTTATCGCTAACTTCTCATTCATTGAAGCACCATTAAATGCTTTGACAAGTGTGAAGTGGGTATTTTAGTGGGGAGGTAAGCAACATAAATCCTTTGACACTTTGAAAGAGAAAATCAGTACAACACTAGTTCGTACACTTTCAGACCTCAAGCAACCATTTGAAATTCAAGCCCATGCAAGTGAATATGATATGGGAGAAGTATTGATGTAGCATGGTAAGCCAATATTTATCACTCTAAAACCTCTTCCAATGCAGTAATTAACTATCCAACTTATGATAAATATTTGTATGCATTAGTTCAAAGTTTGAAGAAGTGGAAGCATTATTTGATGGTTCAAGAAACAATTATTCATACTGACCGTCAACCTTTGCATATTTACAATCACAAACCAATATACAACAAGCTAGACATTTCAAATGGATGGGATTTTTGCAGCAATTTCATTTGGTTATCAAGTATAAGAAAAGTATTTACAATAAAATTTTAGATATGTTATCAAAGCCTATTGTTAATGCATATGTCATTATTTAGCATAACTCAATCATGCATGAAATTTATATTGAAAAATATGCTCAAGATGAATATTTTAAAGATGTTTATGCAACTTTGAGTCAGAGAAATCATGTTGAAGAGTTGGATTATCATGTTCATAACAAATTTTTGTATCAATTGGTAAGTTGTTTATTCATATGGTGAAATATTTAATATAATAAGGGAATTCCATACTTCTCTTGTTGGTCACTTTGGTGTAGGAAAAATAGTTGCTCGTCTATAAAGGTATTGTTATTTTCCTCGTATGAATGAACTTCTGTATCAACATATGTAAAAGGATGTTCTATGTGTGCTGCTAGTAAGAAAAGTAATAGGAAATTGGGTTTGTACACTCCACTTCCTATCCATTATTTTCCTTGGGAAAGTATTTCTATGGATTTTGTTGGGGGACTACCAATTTCTAGGAAAGGTCATGATTTTTTATATGTTTCAGTTGATCGTTTCAGAAAAATGTGTGTGTTGATGCCCTGTAAGAAACATGCTACATATGAATAAGCTGCAAATATGTTCTTCCAAAATGTATGGGTTCATTTTGGGTTACCTACTTCGATTATTTATGATCGAGATCTCGATTTATCGGGAAGTTTTGGTCAAGTTTATGGCAACTCATAGACATGAAGTTGAAGAAGAGCACAACATTTCATCCACAAACCGACAGCTAGAAATAAGTAGTGAACAGAACCATAGTGCATCTCCTTCGAGGATATTGTGGTAAGCATCCTAAAGTTTTGGATGAGAAATTTCATTAAATCCATAATTTCTACAATCGTTCCAAGCATTCATCTACACAAGTAACTCCATTTGAAGCTTGTTTAGGTTATTTTCCAAAGCATCCTTTTGATATAATCTTTGGTAAATATATTTTAGTAGATGGACATAGTGATGTGGAAAAAGACAAGCATTTCATTGAAAAAATCCAATTAGTGCATCAAAGGGTACATGAATAGCTAGAGAAAAGTTAAGCCAAGTGCAAAGAAACACATGATAAGCATAATTTTGATCATTATTTCCTAATGGGAGACCAATTTTGGTTGTACATCAGCAAGGAAATATTACAAGGTGAAGGTAAAAAACTCAAGCCAATCAGATATGGTCCTTTCAAAATCTTAGAGAAGATTGGTAGCAACATTTTTCGATTAGATTTGTCACCTTACATGTAAATTTTTTTTTTTTATGAAGGTCGAAAATTTGAGATTCTATGAGCCTCCTATGATCTTTGATCAAGAATTGAATGTACAGATTCTATATATAGAATAATTTTCTCCTGAATATTTAAATGAGTTGCAGGAAGAATCTATTCTTGATAGGAGCATAAGAAATTCAGGCAAAGCCAATGTAGATTATATTCATGTCGGGTCAAAGGTACCAATCCAAGCAAAGAAAGATGGATAGAGATAAGGAAAGTGAGGGAGCTATACCCTCACTTACTTTCTCAATAAAACAGACTTTTGTTGGTCCAAAAGATTCTAGTGGGGAGGAGTGACCAAGGGGATCAAAAATATACTCAAAAAATAAAGTACTCAAAATCTCTTAAATCCATCACCAAATCCTAGATCTCTTCATCCTAATTCCAGTAACACTTAAATCGCCTCAATCCAACACCATAAGAGGAAGTTATTGCATTCTAAATTTTTAGACAAAAAAAAGAAGCCAAAGTTTAGAGTTGATTTTGTAGGTACAAATTCCACATGGCAGTCCATACGCTGATGTGGGGATGACATCAGCAAGATGATTGGGCTATATATATTGGTAGGTGGGATAATCCCATGAGGACAAGTGGCAAGTGGTTATTTTCCATTGAATTTGAATTTAGGCAAATCACGGGCCACCATGTGGCCCAATCATACGGTGTCATGTGGCCCCATGAGAGGTCCCCATGTGGCCCTAGGAAGTTGAACAAAATTTGGTTTATATGTTGGATGAGCCTCCACAGGGCTCGAACACATGACCTCCACTACGTAAATTGTTTTCTCGACCGATCATGCTACAATGTGACTTGTAAATACATAGTCAATGGGATATATTAATAGATTTATGGTTTGAAATTTGGGGGAGAGGGTCGGGTTGGTAGGTATGCCCAACTAGCCTAGCCTTGGTTGTATTGGATACCACGTGACTGACGATAGAGGAAACATAATTGGGTGGGTAGACACTATCCCATGGTCTTCGGCGTAGTCAATTGAACCATCATTGGAGTGAGTGGGGGTGGGACGTGTGGCACCCTGTCCGCGCCCAAGGCCCGGGGAAAATGCTTTATTCAGAATCGGGAGTAGTGCCAACGAGGGGAGCATGGATTATGGACTGCGACACTTGTTCCCATGTGGCCATAGGGCCGATAGGGAAGAGGCCTGAATTAAAATATTTTTAATAAATATAATGCAACCACTAGTGGGAGGTGTGGGTTGAACCTGTGACGTCCACCCCACTAAAATTTGGCGCCACCAATAGACCACAAACCATTTTTCTGGACAGTTAGTAGATCCAAGACATTTTTGTAGACTAGTTTGGTAAAAGGGTCATAATTTGCTCAGTTTTTAGCCTTTTCTAGCTCAAGAAGAGCTTAGATAGGGGTTTTTGAGCATTTTGGACATAATGGAAGTGTTATTTTTGTAGATTGAATATTTTATGTTGTTATATTTATAGTTCGAGCATATAATAAAAATATCTCACTGGAATTTGGACTCGAAGACATAGCCCAATATGGATGGACGCCATTATCAATTTACTTGTGTTTGATGTTGCATGTTTTTCCATTTTTAACTGTTAAAATTCTACAAAATTTACTTAAGTTTATGTACTTTTGCAACCATGATCAATTTCATAAAAGACATGAACTAGATTGAAAATCATTTCATGAAACCTTCAATTTTTATTTTGGATCATCAATCGTAACGTTGAAAATCTCCTTATTGTGCACCTTCGTGTCTACATTTTGGTATCATAACGACTGAGAAATCCTAGTTTTCTCAACACCTTACTTCACAATTCTCAGTTTTCCCTTCTAAATATCACTATCATCTCTTGTTTTGGAAAACCTAATGGATTTAGTTTTTAGAAATCATGTGCTACCATATTATTTTCTATGTAATTGTATGTAAGAAAGTCTTTGCTTCCACATTATTGTGTTCCTTTCTAAGTAATTTGTTGAAGATTGCAACAAGAAACAGTGAAGGAGGCATCCTTAAACATCATTCCTAATCCTAGTTGGAAAGTGATCACCTAAACTAGGTGGGGCCCACACAGGTGATTTTTGTCGCAAAATCTATTTTTAGACTATGTCTATTTTTAGACATGTCGATCATATTCTATGAGTTGCGGGATGCTATTTGTGGATGGTTGGTCAAGTTGGAAAAATAGATGGACTTCTATTTTTAGACATATTGGGCGGAATCTATTTTTAGATTGCCAGTCTAAAAATAGATATGTCTAATATTATTAGCTCTTAATAATATTTGGACTATAAACATTATCTTATTCTCTTGGAGCACTTCAGTTAAGTGCACAGATGTGGCACAGGAGCTGACAGAAGGAATTACGCTATTCCTGAGGGTTAAGTGGAGCTATTGCATGGATACTTCAGTTAGAACTCATGTGAGAGATTTTGGTGGAGTTGATTGAGGAAGTTAATGGAGTTGTGTTCAGTTTAACTAATCTAAACATAGTTGAGCTAGTTGTATCTAGTCTCACTGATTGATACAATAGTGAGAGTGGTGTGAATTAATTAATAATTAATTCACTAATTATAAACTCATTAATCAACTAAGGAATACATCAGTTAAATTTAGTGCATGGACAGTTTCAGTGGAAACTAGTGGAGAGATAGGTGAAAGAGCAGTGTGACTATCAGTTGTGACTATAGTGATGCATGGTTTACATACAACACTCAGTAGAGATTCCTTTAAAGACTACATGAGCAAGGCTAGGGTAATTCAAACTCATCAAGAGCTATTCTTCAGTAGTGATTGCGCAGAAGAGGCAGGCTATCAGGTGGCAGAGATTGGAGCATGTGTTTTGCTAGATCTAGCTTGATTAGTGTGTAGCAATTGGAAATTGTACTGAGAGCTTGTGAGGAGCTTTGTATGATGATTGTTACATGATCTCTACGACATATATAATATACAGATATTTGGCGGTTTTCAGATTTAAGCTTTCCCATGAAATACTGTGTTCATATGTGTGAATTTTTATGGTTTTAATGTGTGCATGCAATTGATTTTATTTCCGTATATAATGATCAATGGTAGAAGAGATTATGTATTGTGCATGAAGATAAAATAGTGTGTGATCAGGAGAATCTTGGTGGATAACATATCAGTTATTCAAATTTCTACATGGTATCAGAGTGATATTGATCATTGGAGCAATTGCAAAGCATTGAAGCAGTTGAGTTTTGTGCTGGTGGAATTCGAAATTGCTATAGTGATTTCTTGGTGTCAAAGTTGAGATATATTTCAACGGATTGCGATTGGAGTATGCCCTTGAGGGCAGCTCGAATTATATTGCGTGGAAGGACAGGATGGAGGCGGTGATGGATGACAATGGGTTGAAGGAGTTCATAGATGCAGAAATTCCTAAACCGGGTTCTAGTAATGCTGCCACACTTGACGCATGGAAAAAGAAGGTAGCAAGGTGTCGAAGGATTCTGTTGGAATGTGTGAAGGATCACATAGTATCCAGCCTTCATGGTAAAGCTTCTCCATTCTTGATGTGGAAAGCTTTGACAGATTTTTTCCAAAGCAAGAGCGATCGGAGGAAGTTGGCGCTCAAGGATAAACTCAGGAAAAAAAAATGGAGAATAATGACACTATTCCGGTATACTTGAAAAAGTTTGTCCACTGTAGGGATGAGCTTGGGAGTGTAGGAGTTAGTGTGGATGATGAGGAATTGGTGAGCTTGGCTCTCCTTGGGCTTCCGAAGAGTTGGCATTCCTATCAGGACTCTGTCAATGGTCGGGAGAAATTTCCAAGATGGGAGCGACTTTGGTCGGATCTTGTGCAGGAGGAGATAAGGCGGGATACCAGGGATGGCTCTTCATCAAAGAATGATGATGAAGAGGATTTCGCTTTGGCTTCCAAAGCAAGGAAGGGGAAGGGTAAGAAGAATGCTTCTCAATCCGGTGCGGATGGTAAAGAGCGTGACATGTCCAAAGTGAAGTGTTTTCACTGTCACGAGCATGGACTTTACGCCACAAATTGTCCACAGAAGAAGAAGAACAAGTAGGCTACTGGAGCTGTAGCTGGTGAGGCTCTTGCCTCACAATTTGAGATGGACTTCTCATTCATTGCATGCATGGTGTCTAGTGCATTGGGATCGGGGTGGTATTTTGATAGTGGCACTTCCTTTCACATGACGGGAGATGTGAATCTTTTCAGTGACTTGGTGGAGAAATATCTCTAGTTGCATGTTGAGTTGGGCGACAATGGATGATACAATGCGACCAGCATTGGTACCATAACCTTTTAGAGGGAGTCAGGTAAAATCATTCTTTTACAAGATTTAGTGCATGTTCCAGGTTTAAAGAAGAATTTAATCTCAGTCGCAATGTTATAGGATAAAGGGTATGATGTTGTCTTTAGTGAAGGAAAAGTTTTCCTTCAGCACAAAGAAACAGGAAAATTCAAGAAGTTTTGGATTCGAGCAAAGAATCTCTACAGACTTGAAGTAGATGGGATTTATACGGAGCTTCCTACTGTTGGGAGGTGTGAGAAAGCCATGCAATTGATGCTTGAGAGGGAGCAAGTTTTGCATGCAGGTAAGAGTGAACCTTGGGATGTGGAGCAGCCACAAGATGAGGATCATGGAGTGGGAGAAACCACTCATGCAGAGAAATTTCATGCCAAATGGGCAGAGGGAGTGCATGCAGCTATACCACCAGGGGAAAGGTGGGGTGACATGCATGAGTAATCCCAAGAGGATATTTCTGGGCAGGATTCATTAAGATGGTGTGGATCTCATGAATTGAACCTAGCTATGAGGTGCCCACAGAGCAGCAGTAGCATGATCAGTTGGATTGATGCAGGCAGATCAAAGTGACAATGTCGGATATTGGAGCATGGATCAGAGTTGACAGCAACTGCAGAGTGCATGGGTGTAAGAGTTCAACGGCGCAATGGTTCCTAATGACATGTGCAGTTGGTACCAGCAGAAGTCAAAGAATTTGATGATAGATGCATCAGACTGATTGAGTTGTTTGGAGCCTATTCAGTTTCAGAGGATTTGCAGAGTAGATGCATGGAGTTGCATGGCGCTTGTGAAGGTTGTAGGGCGAATGCATGGAGTTGCATGTCGCATGCAAAGACAATCCTTTCTTGTTGAGAGGGAGTGCTGAAGATTGCAACAAGAAACAGTGAAGGAGGCATCCTAAAACATCATTCCTGATCCTAGTTGGAAAGTGATCACCTAAACTAGGTGGGGCCCACACAGGTGATTTTTGTCGCAAAGTCTATTTTTAGACTATGTCTTTTTTTAGGCATGTCGATCATATTCTATGAGTTGCAGGATGCTATTTGTGGATGGTTGGTCAATTTGGAAAAAAATATGGATTTCTATTTTTAGACATATTAGGAAGAATCTATTTTTAGATTGCCAGTCTAAAAATAGATATGTCGAATATTATTAGCTCTTAATAATATTTGGACTATAAACATTATCTTATTCTCTTGGAGCACTTCAGTTAAGTGCACAGATGTGGCACAGGAGCTGACAGAAGGAATTACGCTATTCCCGAGGGTTAAGTGGAGCTATTGCATGGATACTTCAGTTAGAACTCATGTGAGAGAGTTTGGTGGAGTTGATTGAGGAAGTTAATGGAGTTGTGTTCAGTTTAACTAATCTAAACATAGTTGAGCTAGTTGTATCTAGTCTAACTGATTGATACACTAGTGAGAGTGGTGTGAATTAATTAATAATTATTTCACTAATTATAAACTCATTAATCAACTAAGGAATACATCAGTTAACTTCAGTGCATGGACAGTTTCAGTGGAGACCAGTGGAGAGATAGGTGAAAGAGCAGTGTGACTATCAGTTGTGACTATAGTGATGCATGGTTTGCATCCAACACTCAGTAGAGATGCCTTTAAATACTGCGTGAGCAAGGCCGGGGTAATTCAAACTCATCAAGAGCTATTCTTCAACAGTGATTGCACAGAAGAGGCAGGCTATCAGGTGGCAGAGATTGGAGCATGTGTTTTGCTAGATCAAGCTTGATTAGTGTGTAGCAATTGGAGATTGTACTGAGAGATTGTGAGAAGCTTTGTATGATGATTGTTACATGATCTCTATGACATATATAATATACAGATAGTTGGGGGTTTTCAGCTTTAAGCTTTCCCATGAAATACTGTGTTCATATGTGTGAATTTTTATGGTTTTAATGTGTGCATGCAATTGATTTTATTTCCGCATATAATGATCAATGGTAGAAGAGATTATGTATTGTGCATGAAGATAAAATAGTGTGTGATCAGGAGAATATCGGTGGATAACATATCAGTTATTCAAATTTCGACATAATTCCCTACTTACACACTCTAATACAAAAAATAACTGGACAATGGAAACAATGTATAAACCTCCTCCAACATGATCAATAAGATGCATGATAACTGGGCATGATAATGCTAGGTAGGCTTAAGGATATCCCTGTAAGAAACAAGGTATTACTATGCATCATAATGAGGTATTATTTTGAAAAATTGATGGAATATTGATGGACTATTAATGGATGAATGTACCTCGCAATATATCTTTCCTTCTTATGGGACAACTCAAATAATATTGGTATGTTTATCCATGGTTTTATTGGTGGGTCATATGATGTTTCAATTCCATGTTTTTGGAGCCCATAGTTATTTGATCAAAACACCTATAAAATGTGTTTTGTGTCATTATCATGATAGATTGATTATCTATCCTATAAATCCATTAATTATTGTTAGAGAACACAATGTTTATATATTCAGAGAGATTCATGGTTATGAAGTTCTTAGGATTGTTATAAAGAGGTTCTCCCTTGCTCATAACTTATTATAAAATCTTTATGTCCATTACTCTTTATAAAATGGTTCTCTTTGTTTCAGGTGAGATGGATATTTTAGCATAGGCTTTAAGATGTATATTTTCTATATAAGAAACGAAAGAAATATTTACTTATAAACATTTGAAGAAAAAAATATTATTTATGGAACTTTTTTTTTTTGTCTCAACTCAAATGTTTGTTGAAGATGCATTTTCTCATCTCCATTATTGGAGTAGTACTAACTAGAAAATAGAACTACAAAGAATGCTTACGAAAATTCAGACATGTCCTAGCATATCATGATTTATGGAAATGAATTTGTGAAGGAGAGGATGAAAATGCACCCACTAAGTCCACATCAGATAAGGCTATCCATTTGGGACAATAAAGACACAAAGCCTATAAAAAAGTTACCGATCAAATGAGAAATTACCTAGTACCCGTTTTTTTGAGGTAGCAAAAAAAACACCTAATTTTGAAAAGTGATGATGCAGAATCACCCTTTTTTTTTAGCATATTTTTGGCACTTTAAATTTTCTTATGATTTTTGTTTTTTTAAATGTCATGATTTTCATGTTGATTTTGAAAAGTGGTGAAGCAAATCACTTTTTTTTTTGGAGCATATTTTTGGCACTTTAAATTTTCTTATGATTTTTTTTAAATGTCATGATTTTCATGTCGATTTTGAAAAGTGGTGATGAATAATCAACCCATTTTTTTTAGAGGGTTGATTTTTGACACTTTAAATATTTTTATTTATCAAGTGTGGATGTTTGTTTTAAAATGTTAGTGATTTTCATGCTAATTTTGAAAAGTGTCGACCCTTTTTGTTTAGAGGGCTTATTTTTTACACTTTAAATTTTCTAACATTGATTATTTTTAGTTTGGTAATAAAAAACAAAAAAAACATGACAAAAAAAAGAATCAAATATAAAAACGTATATAAAAAAGAACGAAAAAAAAAACTCGTAAAAAAAAAAAAAACAAAACAAAAAAACAAAATGAACTTGTAAAAAATAAAAAATTGAAACAAAAAATAAAAAGGAAAAACAAAAAAATATTTACAAAATATTAAAAAAATGGAAATTAAAAAAGAAAAACACATAATTTAAAGAAAAAAAACTAAGCAAATTTACAATAACAAAACATATAATAAAAAAAGTCAAAATTGAAAAAAAAAAATTAAATTAAATTTAAAAAATAATAAATATCAAAATTAAAAAAAAAAAATTATAATTAAATTATTATTAAAAAAAATAATTAAGAAAAAAAAGGATTCATGCCTCCCTAAGGATGCCTAGCGAGGGAGGTTGATTCTGAGAATTGACCTCCCTTGCCCTCACGGCCTTAGGGCCTCGCCGCTTGGGCGAGGGAGGTTGATTCTCATAATCAACCTGCCTTGCCCTAATGACCTTAGAGAGGGCGAAATATTTTTTAATTTAATATTATTTTTTATTTTTTATTTTTGTTTTAAATTATATTTTTTTATTTTTGTAAATTTTTATATGATTTAAAAAAAAAATCAATTCTTTCTAAATTTTTGTTTTTAATTTTTCATTTCTTTTTTTTTAAATACTTTTAAGATGGTTTTTTTGGTTTTTTTTTTGAAATTTTTTTAATTATGATTTTTTTATTATTGTATTTTTTAATTATTATTTTAATTTTTTTCAAATATTATTATTATTATTATTTTTAAATAGATTTTAATTTGTTTTTTTAATATAATTTTTCTTTTTATTTTAATTTTAATTTTTAATTTTTTTAATTATTATTTTCAATATTTTTAATCATTTTAATGGTTTTTTTTTTTTTTTTTAATGTTTTTTTGGTTTGTTTGTTTTTTTCAATTTATCTCATCAATATTTTTTATTTGTTTTTTATGTTTTTATTTGTTTGTCAAAATTTTAAATTCTTTTCTTAAATTATGTTTTTTTTTTTAAATGTTTTCTTTTATTTTAAATTTACTTTTTTATGTTTAATTTTTTTTTTTCTCTTTTTTATATATTTTTTATATTGTATTTTTTTTTCTTTCTTTTTTTAATTTTTTATGTTAAAATATATATTTTTATTTACTTGTTATTATCTTTTTTATTTTTTTTATTTTTTATTTTTAGTTTTTAGCTTTTATTTTTTCAATGTTTTCATATTCTCAATATATTTGTTTGGATATATATGTTAGAATAAAAAATATTTAGAAGTAATAAGTTTATGAAAACAATTTTTTGTTAATGGTGTACTTCCTTAGTGGTCGATAGGATTCTAGAAACAACAATTGTTTTTTGCAAAATATGTTATATGTTTATTCGTTTCAATTTATTATATTCAAAAGAAATGTAAAAATTATTATTATTATTATTATTATTATACATGAAAATAAAATTGAAATATATATATTTCTCAATAATGAAATATAGGTTTTAAAAAACAATTTGCAATACAAATTTCCAAAAAAACAATTGTTTTAATGCAGAGAGTATAAAAATCTCCAAAATCACATATAAATTCATTTGTTTTGTAAATTTTTTCATTCATCATAACTGAAGTGTTTCGTATCAAGTGATTTCAATACATTATATAAAAAAACATTATATTCAATAAATTGTTATTACTATGATAAACTTAACATAAAAATAAATTAATATAAATAAGTTGTCTTAGGCTAAGATTTTAAAAGAGATATACTTTTAGCATTTAAAAATAAATTACTCTTGGAATAATTAATCTTTCATTTACTTGTTCATTTTTAAAAATTGTTTGAGTCATGGAAATTGTCCATAATTTCATGGTTCAAATATGTTAAAAACTAAAGATTTCTAAAACTATGGTTGAAAACTTGTCAAAATATTAAGGTTTTTCTGAGCTATGATATTTTAACTTTAATGCTATCATTGAAAACAATTACAATTTTAGGGTTTTTTAGAGTCAAGATATTTTATCTTTAACAAGATGGACGAAAATTGTGAAATTATAAGGCTTTGAGACATGATATTTTTATTTTTGACATCATGTATCAAAATTGTTAGAATTTTACGATTTTTCAAAGTCCTAATATTTAATTCCATTGATAGATTGGAGGTTTCTCTGGTGTAGATTTTCAGATGCAGAACTTGGAATATCCACAGTCTTCATTTTTATTCTACATTTTGAGTCGAAATCAAGATTCATCATCAAGACTGTTTTTTCGAGATTACGAATCTCAATCCATGTATCCCTTCTGTACAGGGTAAGAATGATAGATGGGAGGTTTATGTAGTGTAGATTTTCAGATGCAGAACTCAGAATAACCACAGTCTTCATTTTTAGTCTACGTTTTGAGTCTAAATCAAGACTATTTAATTCCGTTGTTAAAAAATGTCAAAATTGTGACCCAATTTTTTTTTTGTTATTCCAACATCAACACTTTTTTGTTTCGAGTGTTTTTTCAATCATTTTTTCAAGAAAAAAAATGGTTTTTAGCATAATTTAAAAAAATGTTGGAATTTGACCCTAAAAAAAAAGAGTGTGTTCCATAATACAAAATTTTCATTTTTGGGGTGTTTTTTCATGTTTTTTAAGTTTTTTGGGCTAGAGTTCTCTTTTTGAGGTAATATTTCATGTTTCATTAGTAAATTTGTTCTATGCTCTGTTTGTTGCTTCTATAGGTGAAGAGGTGAGCCATCATGTAGTTTCAATTACAAGTTCTCATGGTGCATTGAAGAAGTTGAAATATCTATATCATTGACACTCATAATTGTAGGTTGTTCAATTGATGGTGAGACTCTTCAATCTTGAGTTGAAACATGATGACCCCTTGGCACTAGCCTCTCAAATTATAGCCATCATGCATGATGTAGATGAAACTAGATTTTAAATGGAAATTCCTATAATATACTTTAATAAAGGCCTCTGTCCTACATACTCTAATGATATTGAATCTTTGCAAGCTAGTGAACAACTCAAATACATTTCTTTTGACACCTTAGAGAAAAATTTCATAAAACCAAGAGAGCTTTCGAGAAGAGGAAAATAACAAGTTATTCTCCTAATGAAGTGTCATTCCTTGATTAGAAACAGAATAATGAGTGACATGATTTTCCTAAAATAAGTGGCAACAAAAGATGATGTGGAAGAAATAATTTTAGAGGCAAGGTGGGTAAAAACCATCAAGGAAAAATATCTAATCTTCATTGAATTCATTGTCCCAAATATGGACATGATGTGACATGTAAAATCCCATGGGAGAGAACCAAATATGTTAAAAAATAGAAAGAAGATAAAGGTAAAACATGAGATTCACCTAAAGGTAAATCACATGAATCCTCTCATTATATTGTTTCCCATTTCAATATTGGAGCAGTTGAAGATTTATTTCACACTTGATTTTCTTCTGAAAGATATGTAAGGTCCCTTAATATAAGTGAAACTTGCCATATGACCTTTCTAAAATACTTATTTTAAGACCTAAGTGAAATTGTAGATGGATTAGTGTATTTTTCATACAAGTTAAGTCTCAAGCCCTCAATACTTGGCACCATGAGGCTTAAGACTCCTAAACTTCTTGTTTTTCTTCTACATGGTGTACTCTACATTCCAAAGTTGTGGAGAAATGTATTGTCCCTTATTCACATTCACTAGCAAGGGAACTATGTTCATATGCTTGATGGAAAATTAGAGATAAGGAAATCATATAACAACGTTGTTGTCATGCTTGGAGTTGAGGAAGAAATATTGTCGAACCTTAAAGGAACATTTTCTCATGCATGGAACTTTGAGTACCTCTCTCAACAAGATGAAGGTACATTCCCATTCAGTATTATATGGCATGAAATATTTGGACATCTTAATTATGACAACCTTCATTTGCTGAAAAATAATGGAATTTCTAGTTTGTGAACTATTCCTAGGGAAATGAAGCAATATGGTGCTTATATCCTAGAAAAGTATAGCAAAAATCCATTTCATAATTCTACTTCCAAAACTTATAGAAAACTTGAACTAATTCATTCTATTTTGTGTGTAAAATAGATATGATTACTTTTATTGATGATTACACCCAGATGTGTTGGGTATATTTGTCAAAAAGAAAATCACAAGCTTTTCAAAGTTTCAAAAAATTTCATTTATGGATTGAAAATTATGCACAATCACATATTTCCTACCTTCGTATTGATAATGGAAAATAATATACTTCTAATGAATTTTAAAATTGTCTTCACCAGCATGAGATTCAACATCAAACTATTGTTCCATACAATCCTAAAAAAAATGGTGTAGTTGAAAGAAGGACTATCTTAAATATGGTCCACTGAATGGTTTTTTTTCAAAAATGTAAAGTTAATGTTTTGGGTTAATATGGTTTTATGTGAAATATATGTGAAAAATAAATGTACATGCCATTCTCTAAAAAAAATGTGGTATGGCCCCATTTCTTCGATAAGACATCTGAATGCCTTTGGTTCCACCTGTTATGCCTTGAATCCTAAGGAACAGAGAAGCAAGATTGACTAAAGGAGTTAGAAATGCATACTCTTGTGGTATTCAGATACCACCAAGGAATATTGTTTTTACAATGAGGTAAATGAGAATTTTATTCTTTCTAGAGATGTATATTTTCTTAAATATTCCAAGAATGAAAACATTGTTGAGCGACATTTTGATCATTTGGATACATTCAACCATGAAAAAACTTATCATGAATTTGATAACGATATTCCACATCCTGAAGGGGGTTCCCTATATTTGATCAATATATGACATCTCCATTTGAAGCATTTATCCCCCTTTTTATCACTAAAAAAAAAGTGAAACATCATATGACATAGTCGTAGGAGTTCATTTGTCAAAAGTATGGTCATAGAGTTCATTTGTCATTACTTGGTAAAGGAAAAATTTAAATTTTTCCTATTAGCCTACCCTAAGGTCCAAACCTGCCCCCATTCAAGTATTTTCATGTCACATCAGTCATTATTTCCTGAAATATTCCATTTCCAAAGCTTACAACTCCGAAAAGGTCACTTTAGCCAATATTTCCTACTTTCGTAGCGAATTACACATAAAAAATGCACTTTTTGCTACAAAACTGCTAATACTTTCGGAGCGAAACTGCCTAGAAATACACTAAGTACGCTAAGAAAGGAGGTATTCCTGTATGTATTTTCAAATCATGTGCTAGGTGTCAGTTAATGATTAGAAGTGATAGAGTGGGTGTCATTCGAGTCAGTTAGGGTTAAGCCAAAGTACAATGGTCTGTCTGAGGTCATCAATTCTATTTTTAGCATGTATGAGTCATGATGAAAGCATGAGTTATCATCAAAACTTTAAAATCTTTCCCAATTGTGTCTTTTTCATTCCCCATTTCATATTTTGCATGCTATTAAGCTTTGGAGAGCTACTTCACCAAGCCAAGCTGGTTGCTGGCATTTTCAAGCAATTGGAGGTGTCATTGATCAAGCGAGGCAGAAAAGATATAAAAGCACCATGCCTGCAAAGAGGAAGGCTAGAAAAGGAGGCCATTGTCTCAGATATGAGCCATCATACATGAATTTGTTGAATGAAGACCCAACTGACTTATAAGTTTTTAGAAGAATAGGTTGTTTGAAGTTTTGCTAAAGATTGCAAGGATGCTATGTGCAGGTTTCTAAGGAGTTTTCCATCAATTTCAAAGGGATAGCTGCAAAGGTGGGAATTTTGAACCTCACTATAACACCAGAGACTATTGCAACAACAATAGGAATTCCAAGAGGAGGAGAATAATGGTTCAAAGGTTTCAAATTCACCATGCAGGACTGTAAGGAATTTATCAAGTCAGAACATAGTAGATTGACTTTACAAATGCCATTTCAAGGAGCTACATGAAAGACAACTTCTCAAAGCCATTGCTTATCATTCAGAAGTACTTCACCTGTGAAGGGAGGTATCACATGGTTTACTCTTACCACTTCAAGCTTCTGCTACATTTTGTTGGTAAGAAATATCTTGATATACCTTTTTACTTATATAGAAGCTTAGAAAAAATGGCAGATAAAGTTCAAGCTAAATCTGAAGGAAATGAAACCTCAGTCTTTCATCATGGTTTAATCAAGTTGTTGGTTTTAGAGGAATTAAAAATATTAGGCAGAGACTGGTCTTCCTTTCTATTTGCCAGTGGCTTTGAAGTAGATTCCATCACTCCTAAAATAACTCCTAAACCTAGAGGTATACCATCACTTCAATGGCAATGCAAAATGAGGATTTAGTAGTAGAGAAAAGTGAACCAGTAATCATGGAAATATAGCCATTGTAGAAAGTTGATACTCTTTCTATTTCACCTACAAAATAAGATCGAACTGTGCGTAAACATGCCAGCAAAAAGATTACAAGAAGCCAAACCATGGCTAAGGGAAATTTATAAGACATTTTGCATGCTATTGATATTTAGGAAACCCCCATATTACAAGCTGAACATATAGACAAGGGAGGTAAGAAACTCAAGAATCCAAATCAGCTAAGAAGTTAGAATTTGAAGGTGAGGATGTAGGTTTCATGTTTCAGGCTAGGAAACCAATCACAAGGCATGCTAGAAAGGTCTTGGAAAGTATTAAAGAAGCTCATAAGGCCACTGAAACTATCCAGCCACCACCAAGTACCATTGACCTCTCATCACCTACAAAAGAAGATCCAGTCATCAAGCAAAAGAAAGGAAAGGAGAAAATCATTGAAAAAATAGAGATTGAGGTCCTTAAGGAGCAGTTGAAGTTAGAAAATCATGAAATAGTAGTATTGAACAAAGAGGAAAGAAAACATAATGTTCAGAAGGTGTAGTTTGAGAAAATGAAAGAAGTTTGGGAAGAGCAGGTTAATAGCATGTCAAAGACCTTAGATAACACACAACGATTAATCAAATGGAATCAGCCATTGAGAGGAGAGGTGAAGCATATCAGAATAATGAACTACACTTGAAATCTAGGAACAAAAAACTGAAGGACCAAGTCAAAGACCTCCAAGAGCAGTTAGAATTGATCCATGGGGAGCTGGAGAAGAAGGGTTTTAAAGATGACTGTAGTTGAGAAGCCCATTGCTCAACTTATCATTAATGAAGAGGAAACACCTCAAGGCTCTTAAGTTGAGTTTGATTATGTTTTAAGAGGTTAATGGCACGTTGAAGACCAAGTTTCTACAACTGGAGGTTACTTTTTTGAGACAGGGTCAAAATCTTGAAATTTCACAGTTTAACACAGTTTCGTAGTGTTTCCTAGGCTTAAAGCCAGGAAAATGCTACAAAAATTTTTGTAGCTATATTTTTGCTTCTAAAACCACTTTTTGAAGCTTTCAAGGAGGGAAAATGGTAATGATGATGTGTCATGTCATGATGGACACTATGGAATAGAAAAAAAGCATAAATTTTGAGTGTGAAAGCTATTTTTTGGATGCTACGAAAGCACGCTACGAAACTACTTTGTTTTCATAGCGAGTTGTTTTTGAAGGTTTTTATGAGTAGTTTAAAAGTATTTTTGGACAGGTGGACACATCCAACAGGTCAAGGGACCTTGCCACCAAACATCTATGATTTAAAGACCATGCAATGGAGATAGCTCATCAACTGAAGCTTTCGTTGAAGATAGGGTCCTGTTTTCCTGAAAAATAGGGTTTGGTTCCATATGTTTAGGAAGATATTTAATATGTCAAGTAGTGATGATCTATGTCATAGCCTATTCAAACATGTGAGGCTTATTTGTCACTGATATGTAACTATTTTAAAGATAAGGTAGACTGATGCAATAAATAGGAGTTTGAGTCCTATTAGGAAAAGGTCTTCTTTAAAGTATAGTTTTCATTTTCTGATTAAAAGGCGTGTTTTTATGTTATGTAAGGTGTCATAGGAAGAGTTCAATGAATCTAGCCAAGAGGCAGATCATCCCTATTGTAACAAGGTCTATTTAAAGTCAAATTATCGAATTTGTAAGGGGTTAGAGATTTGTTGCACCATACTGCTGCTTTATGTAATTTGACTTATATCAGTAATACATATGACTTCTTATTGACAGACATGAGATTCTCATGGAGTTTTTAATGCATTTTTTATCTATATATTTATGTGTACTACTTGCAGTAGATTTCATCTTTATTACTCAAAATTCATATATGTATTCTTTGACTTCCTTTATTGATGAAATGACTGTGTTTCCCTATGTTCTATCTGTGAGTTGCCTTTGTTAAAGACTCTTGTCTGCCCCAGCTTCCATGTCAAGAAACCTTGCCACTGAATCTATTGATTGATTGACTCCATAAGCCCAATGGTTGCAAGCCTGCATTATTTTCAACCTACATACACAAAAATCAATTTATTTTTCAAATAGAGTTAGCCATCTAGTCCCATCATTATCTAATATCATAAACCCCTTTGAGAGAGCCCTCTCAGACTGAAGAGGCTAAGCTTCAATTAAAATTTGGTTTGAAATAGTTACATCGAGTTGTCTTATTAGCAGCATATCAAGTGCAATTTCGTGATAACATTTTGGTGCGTCTGCCAGGAGCCTGAAGATATAATTTTCCTGAAATTTTGAAGCTGAACTCTTGAAGGTAGAAGGAGCTCAGAAGATGTTCGAGGCTACATCTACCTTGGTGAATCCATTCAAAATTCTCATGTTGAAAGGTGGCTTCGAAAAGTAGATACACGAGGATTAATCCTGACCCAGATCCACCTACAATTGTGGGTAATCCAAACAAAATTTCCAGAGGAATTCAAGGAATTTGTGTACAATCAACTACTCCATTACATACAAAATCCTTGTCCTCTACAATTTTAAGAAGTCTTGAAGATAAAAATTTAGGAATTCTTGTTTAGTTCTGAAAATGAAAAAGAATTGACTAAAATTTCCTTAGACATACATAGAAGAGGTATTGATGCCTCAACCTTAGTGACTCAAAAAGATAAAGAATAGTTTTGGGAAGAAGTCACATCTGAGTTATTGTTAGAAAGGGAATCTTTGGATAGGTTGAAGGAACTAGACCCATTTGAAATTTTGTTAAGAAGTAAATCTGGCGTCCCTCTTCCTAATTGGAGTTTAATTGTGACTGGACAACAAAGACCAACTAGCCCTCCTCCTAATAGTTCATCTTCCTCTACTGTTATTTTCCCTAAAACTACCACAGTTCCAGTCATCATGGCAGGAAATGTGCCACCTCCACCTGCTGCTACACCAGCTAGGTATGCTCCTCTTTTTCTTCCAGTTGTCCTGAATGCCCTTCCTAGCAAATATTCTGCTAGAATCAAAACTTATGAAAGTTGAAGAGATTACCAATGAAGAGCATGTAGACCAGTTTAATGAATTATAGATAGGGAGGAGGTTGACCATGAGGATGTCAAGATGAGATTTTTTTCTCAGAGTCCGCTCAGAGTTTTGGGAAGCAGTCGCATCTGAGTTATTGATGGAAAGCATTAGGGGAATTTTGAGGTCTAAAATGGGCCTCCTAAGAAAAATGTACAACAAAAATAAACTTTATAAGAACCAATAGGATTCAAGATGATGATGTCAACCATGGGGGACAATTCACCATTTTCGGAGTAAAAAAGTAAAATTATTAAAAAATAATAAAATAATAAAGTAATAAAACTACTTTTTCAACTCATATTTTCAACTTATCTCTCTATTTGTTTACTCAAATTTCAAGCGGGAATACTCATTGGATGCAAAATTTAATTCCTCATCCAAGGAGTACCCATGTTCCATACTTTCGATGGACCCTGCTACACGAAAAATGAAAAATACATGAAAAAACGTGTTTACAATAACGTTTTTCATTTATTTCTCACTTTTCATGTAACATCTTCCATCGAAAGTATGCAATATGGGTACTCCTTGGATGGGAAATCAAATTCTGTATCTAATGAGTGTTTCCGCTTGAAAATTGAGTAAGCCCATAGGAAGATAAGTTTAAAATACGAGTTGAAAAAATAGTTTTTCCTTTTTTCCATCTAAAATTTGATAATGTAATCAAATATTATTTTATTATTTCCACTATTATTTTATAATTTCCTTAGGAGGCCTATTTTAGACCTCAAAATTCCCCTAATGGGGAATCTTTAGATAGGTTGAAGGAACTTGACCCATTTGAAATTTTATTAAGAATTAAATATGGCGTCCCTCTTCCAGATTGGAGTTCAATTGTGACTGGACAATAAAGACCAACCAACCCTCCTCCTAAAAGTTCCTCTTCCTCTAGTACTGTTTTCCCTAAAACTACCACGGTTCTAGTCATCATGGTAGGAAATGTGCCACCTCCACTTGCCACTGCACCTGCTAGGTATGCTCCTCTTGTTCTTCCAGTTGTCCTAAATGCCATTCCTAGAAAATATTCTGTTAGAATCAAAATTTGGGGAATTGATGAAGAGATTGCAGCTGAAGAGCATGTAGATCAGTTTAATGACTTCATAGATAGGGAGGAAGTTGACCATGAGGATGTCAAGATGAGATTTTTTGCTGAAACAAATGGAAATTCTGAAGTGTTACGGCTGAAGAAAAACTCTATACCCAAAGGTATCATACCCCTTGAAAAGATTTTTGACCAGAATGATGTGTTCAAATCCCCTAGGATACAAGCTGGTGATGAATAGGTAGACAGTTGTAACCTTGGTACAGTAGAAATGAAAAAAATTATTAATATTTCAAAGTTTCTTTCAGTTTACATGAAACATAAATATGTTGAGATGATGAAAAGATTCATAGATGTTTTTTCATGGAGTTATGCTGATTTGAAGAAGTATGATCTTACTATCATTCAACATACCATTCCTATTAAGGAAAAAGAAAAGCCTTTCAAGAAGAAACTGAGGAGGATTAATCCACTTCTCATGCCTCTGATTGAGAAGGAAATCAAGAAGCTCTTTGATGCCAAAATTATTGTTCCAATTAGATTCTCATATTGGCTTGAAAACTTGGTTCCAGTTAAAAAAATGAGTGGAGAAATCAGAATCTGCATTGACTTCAGAAACTTGAACAAAGCCTCTCTGAATGACAATTACCCTCTCCCAAATATGGACCAAATTTTACAAAAAATTGTTGGTTCCCAAAGGATGTCTATGCTTGATGGTTTTTCAGGGTACAATTAGATAGTTATGCATCCAGAAGATCAGGAGAAAACAACCTTTACCACATCATGGGGCACATTCATGTATGCCAAGATGCCCTTTGGTCTGATGAATGCAAGAGAAATGTTTCAAAGAGAAATGGACATTTCCTTTCTGAGTAAAGGGATAAGTTGGTGGTTGTCTATCTGGATGATACAACAGTTTTCTCAAGGAGAGAAGAAGATCACTTGAAGCACCTAGAAAAGATTCTGCTGAAGTGTACAAGGCTTGGAATTTATCTCAATCCCACTAAAAGAATTTTTTCTCTGACTTCGGGAAAGTTACTTAGGAATATTATTTCTAAAGATTGGATTAATATTGATCCAAGCAGGGTCAATGCCATTCAGAAAGTGGATCTACCTACAAGCAGAAAGGAAATTCAGTCTTTCCTTGGAAGGGTAAATTTTGTGAGGAGGTTTATTCCTAATTTTGCTGAGATTGTAAAAGACATAAATAAGATGCTGAAGAAAGGAGCTGACATCAAGTGGATAGTAGAAATAAAGCACTCATTTGAGGAGATCAAGAAGGCACCTACTCAAGCACCAATGTTGATCAGCCCAGATTTTTCAAAAGAATTTATGGTTTTTACATTTGCATCAGAAAATACAATTGGTGGAATTTTGCTACAAAAAGGACAACAAGGTACTGAGCAACCCATTTTATTTTTTAGCAGGACATTAGCTAATTCATATCTGAAGTACAACATTTTAGATAAGGAAGTGTATGCCTTGGTTAAAGCCATCAAAGATTTCAGAATTTACATTCTACATTCTCATGTCATAGCTTTTGTTCCTAATTTTGTTGTGAAGGACATCTTAACTCAAGTTGATAATGATGGTAAGAGAGGTAATTGGATAGCTAACTTGCTGGAATATGATATAGAGATCAGACCCATAAAATTGGTCAAAGGTCAAGGGCTAGCAAAGATGATGGCACAGTCAAATTTTGACTGTCTTGATATGAATTTAATTGCAGAAATTTTAGAATTATCAGATGAAGATGAAGAGCTAATTCCCATTGAAGAGAAGTACATCATTTCTGACTGGTACAAAGACATTATTTTTATCTTACATCGTCATAGAGTGCCTGCTGAATTGACAAAGTCTGAGGCAAGGTTTGTGAAGTTAAAATCCTTGAGGTACTGCATCATTGATAAAAATATGTATTGGAAATATACCGGTGGTATTCTTTTGAATTGTTTGTTGGAAGAGGAGGCTGAAAAAATGATTGAGGAATTTCACAAAGGAGATTGTGGAGGTCATCATTATTGGAAGGCCACAAAAAATAAGATTCTTAGAGCAGGGTATGATTGGCCTACTATATTCAAATATGTCTAAAATAAAATTGTTGCCTGCCATGAATGCCAGATTTTGGATGGTAGGAAGAAGCTTTTTCCTTTACCTTTGATGCCTATCTATGTTGAGGCACCATTTTAGTAGTGGAGGCTAGATTTTATTGGTGAGATTTATCCATCATCTTCAAGTCAGCATCACTGGATTTTGACAGCAGTTGATTATTTCACCAACTGGATTGAATAAATCCCAACTAGGCAAGCAAAGGATTCAGTCATCATTTCATTTTTGGAAAATAATATATTGTCTAGGTTTGGCTGCCCTATGAAGATCATCACTGACAATGCACAGGCATTCAAATCCAAGAAGCTGATCAGTTTTTGTCATCAATATCAC
Source organism: Pinus albicaulis (assembly GCA_034641835.2). Lineage (NCBI taxonomy): Eukaryota > Viridiplantae > Streptophyta > Pinopsida > Pinales > Pinaceae > Pinus > Pinus albicaulis. Next base: position 609,692,296 of record CM076577.1, on the reverse strand, counting down.
ATTACACTTGGGCATTATATTGCATATTATCCATAAGGTAATGGTCGTGCTGAATCTCCTAACAATAGCATTATGAGGATTATTTAGAAGGTGTTGCAGGAAAATAAGAATTCATGGCATTTGAAGCTGAAGTATGCTCTGTGGGCTGATAGAGTGTGCACAAAGAGATCAATTGGAACTTCACCTTATGAGTTTCTATATGGAGCTGAATCCATCTTTCCTACATCCGTGGGTGTGCCTATCATGAAGCTGCTGCAAGGATTGGAGGAGGAGCCAAATGCAATTTAGAGGAGAATAAATCAATTGATAGCCTTGCAAGAGAAAAGGGAGGAATTATATAACAATAATCAACAATCTCAAAACAGAATCAAGAATACATTTGACAAGAAGGTCAATGAGGAAAAATTTCAAATCCAAGGTGTGGATCTGAAGTGGGAGGCCAGGATTGAAGAAAAGGGGAAATATGGTAATTTTGAGAATATTTGGAAAGGTCCATTCAAAGTAGCTGCATTTCATGGGAGCAACACTTACATTCTGTAGGAGATGGATGGACAACCTTGTGCTAGAGTGTCTGTCAATGGTAGGTTTTCAAAGCACTATTCTTCTTAAGTTCTACTCATTTCACATTCCATTGTATATATTCCATTTTTATATGTTTTTCTACTAATAAAGACAAGCCAATCATCAAGCTTGAGCCCGAGGTGAAGGCCATTAGAGTTTGAAGGAAAGATTGGTAAATTTTAGAGTTTTTGTTTTCAAAGAAGATGTATAGCACTGGAACTACAGGTTCTTTGGTGTACCACAGGGGCACACCATCCCAAGTGGATCCACTATTATCACTCATAAAAAAAGTGAAACATCATTTGACATAGTCTTAGGAGTTCATTTGTCAAAGGTATGGTCATAGAGTTCATTTGTCATTACTTGGTAAAGGAACAAATTTAAATTTTTCTTATTAGCCTACCCTAAGGTCCAAACACACCCTCATTCAAGTCTTTTCATGTCACATCAGTCATTATTTCTTAAAATATTCCATTTCCCAAGCTTACAACTTCAAAATGGTCATTTTATCCAAGATTTCGTAGCGAATTACACAGAAAAAAACACACTTTTCGCTACAAAACTACAATACTTTCATAGTGAAACTGGCCAGAAATACACTAAGAATGCTACGAAAGGAGGTATTCCTATCTGTCTTTTCAAATCAGGTGCTAAGTGTCAATTAATGATTAGAAGTGATAGAGTGGGTGCCATTTGAGTCAGCATGTCTGAGGTCACCACTTCTATTTTTAGCATGTATGAGTCATGATGAGAGAATTATTTATCATCGAGACTTTAAAATATTTCCAAATTGAGTCTTTGTCATTCCTCGCTTCATCTTTTGCATGCTATTAAGCTCTGGAGAGATGTTTCACCAAGCCAAGCTGGTTGCAGGCATTTTCAAGCAATTTCAGGTTTTATTGATCAAGTGAGGTAGAAAATATATAAAATCACCATGGCTACAAAGAGAAAGACCAAAAAAGGAGGCCATTGTCTCAGATATGAGCCATCAAACATGAATTTCCTAAATGAAGACCCAACTGCCTTAGAAGTTTTCAGAAGAACAGGATGTTTGCAGTTTTTCCAAAGATTGTAAGGATGCCATGTGCAGGTTTATAAGGAGTTTTCCATCAATTTCAATGGGAGAGATGCAAAGGTGGGAATTATGTACCTCACTATAACACCATAGACTATTGTAGCAACAACAAGAATTCCAAGAGGAGGAGAAAAATGGTTCAAAGATTTCAAATTCACCGTGCATGACATTACGGAATTTATCAAGTTAGAACATAGTGAGATTGAACTTACAAATGGCATTCCAAGGAGCTACATGAATGAAAACTTCTCAAAGCTATTGCTTATCATTCAGAAGTACTTCACCTGTGAAGGGACGTATCATATGGTTTACTCTTACCACTTCAGGTTTCTGCTACATTTTGTTGGTAAGAAATATCTTGATCTACCTTTTTACTTATACAGAAGCTTAGAAAAAATGGCAGATAAATTTCAAGCTAAATCTGAAGGAAATGAAACCTTACTCTTTCATCATGGTTTAATCAAGATGTTGGTTTTAGAGGAATTAAAAAGATTAGGCAGAGACTGGTCTTCCTTTCTGTTTGTCAATGGTTTTGAAGTAGATTCCATCACTCCTAAAAGAACTCCTAAACCTAGAGGTATATCATCACCTTCAGTGGCAGAGAAAAATAAGCCTTTTGTAGCTGAGCAAAGTGAACCAGTAATCATGGAAACAGAGCCATTGCAGAAAGTTGATACACCTATTGTTTCACCTTCAAAACAAGAGCCAATTGTGAGTAAAAATGGAAGAAAATGGATTACAAGAAGCCAAACAGTGGCTAAGGGAAATTTAAAAGACATTATGCATGCTATTGATATTGAGGAAACCCCGATAGTCCAAGTTGAAGATATAGATGAGGGAGGTAAGAAACTCAAGAAAGCCAAATTGGCTAAGAAGTTAGAATTTGAAGGTGAGGATGTAGGTTTCATGTTTCAGGCTAGGAAACCAATGACAAGGCATGCCAGAAAGGTATTGGAAATTAGTAACGAAGCTCAGAAGGTCACCGAAACTATCTAGCCACCACCAAGTATCATTGACCTCTCATCACCTGCAAAAGAAGATCCAGTCATCAAGCAAAAGAAAGGAAAGGAGAAAATCATTGAAAAATGAATATTGAGGTCCTTAAGGAGTAGTTGAAGTTAGGAAATCATGAAATAGTAGTCTTGAAGAAAGAGTTAAGGAAAAAATAATGTTCATAAGGTGTAGTTTGAGAAAATGAAAGAAGTTTGGGAAGAGCAAGTTAATAGTGTGTCAAAGACCTTACATAACCCACAACAATTAATCAAATGGACTCAACCATTGAGAGGAGAGGTGAAGCATATTAGAAGAATGAGCCTGCACTTGAATCTAGGAACAGAAAACTGAAGTACCAAGTCAAAGACCTCCAAGAGCAGTTAGAATTGATCCATGAGGAGCTGGAGAAGAAGGGTTTTAAAGATGACTGTAGTTGAGGAGCCCATTGCTAAACTTATCATTACTGAAGAGGAAAAACCTCACGGCTCTTAATTTGAGTTTGATTATGTTTAAAGAGATTAATGGCATGTTGAAGACCAAGTTTCTACAGCTGGAGATTACTTTTTTGAGACATGGTCAAAATCTGGAAATTTCATAGTTTTTCACAGTTTTGTAGCGTTTCCTAGGCTTATAGCCGGGAACACGCTACAAAAATTTCTGTAGTTGTCTTTTTGCTTCTAAAACTACTTTTTACAGCTTTCAAGGAGGTAAAATTGTAGTGATGATGTGTCATGTCATGATGGACACTATGGAATAGAAAAGAAGCAGAAATTTTGAGTGCAAAAGCCATTTTTTGGACGCTACGAAAGCAAGCTACGAAACTACCCTGTTTTCATAGCGAGATGTTTTTGAAGGTTTATAATAAGTTTAAAAGAAGTTTTGGATGGGTGGACACATCCAATAGGTCAAGGGACCTTGCCACCAAATATCTATGACTTCAAGACCATGCAATGGAGACAACTCATCAGCTGAAGCTTTCATGGAAGATAAGGTCATGTTTTCCTGAAAATTAGGGTTTGGTTCCATATGTTTAGGAGGATATTTAATATGTCAAGTAGTGATGAGCTATGTCATAGCCTATTCGAACATGTCAGTCTTATTTTTCACTAATATGTAATTGTTTTAAAGATAAGGTAGACTGATGTAATAAATAGGAGTTTGAGTCCTATTAGGAAAACGTCTTCTTTAGAGTATAACTGTCATTTTTAATTAAAAGACATGTTTTTATGTTATGTAAGGTGTCATAAGAAGAGTTCGATGAATCTAGCCAAGAGGCAAATCATCCCTATTGTAATAAGGTCTATTTAATGGCAAATTATCGAAGTTGTAAGGGGTTCGAGATTTTTCGCACCATACTATTGCTTTATGTAATTTGACTTATATCAGTAATACAGAGGACTTCTTCTTGACAGACCTGAGATTCTCCTGGATTTTTTAATGCCTTTCTAATCTATATCTTTATGTGTACTACTTGCAGTAGATTTCATCATTAGTACTCAGAATTCATATGTGTATGCTTTGACTTCCTTTATTGATGAAATGACTATGTTGCCCTATGTTCTATCTATGATTTTCCTTTGTTAAAAAATCTTATCTGCCTCAACTTCCATGTCAAGAAACATTGCCATTGAATCTACTGATTTGTTGACTCCATAAGTCCAATGGTTGCAAGCCTGCATTATTTTCAACCTATATACACAAAAATCAAGTTATTTTCAAATAGAGTTAGACATCTAGTCCCATCATTGTCTAATATCATAAACCCCTTTGAGAGAGCCCTCTCAGACTGAAGAGGCTAAGCTTCAGATAAAATTTGGTTTGAAACAGTTACATAGAGTTGTCTGATCAACAACCAATGAAGTGAAATTTTGTGATAATATTTTGGTGCATCTACCGGGAGCCCGAAGATATACTTTTCCCGAAATTTCGAAGTTGAACTCTTGAAGGTACCAGTAGCTCAGATACTCTTCGAAGCTGCATCTACCTTGGTGACTCCATTCAAAATTCTCATGTTCAAAGGTGGCTTTGAAAAGGAGATACACGAGGATTAATCCTGATCCAAATCCACCTACAATTGTGGATAATACAAACACAATTTTCAGAGGCATTCAAGGCAATTTTGTATAATCACGTACTCCATTACATACAAAATCCTTGTCCTGTGCAATTTTAAGAAGTCCCAAAGATAAAAAGTTTGATGATAAAATTTAGGAAGTCTTGTTTAGGTCTAAAAATGAAAAATAATTGACTAAAATTGTCTTAGACCTACATAGAGGAGGTATTGATACCTCAGCCTTAGTGACTCAAGAAGATAAAGAACATTTTTGGGAAGTAGTCACATTTGAGTTATTGTTAGAAAGGGAAAATTTGGATAGGTTGAAGGAACTAGATCCATTTTAAATTTTTTTAAGAAGTAAATCTGGTGTCTCTCTTCCTGATTGGAGTTCAATTGTGACTGGACAACAAAGACCAACCAACCCTCCTCCTAACAGTTCCTCTTCCTCTACTACTATTGTCCCTAAAACTATCACAGTTCCAATCATCGTGACAGGAAATGTGCCACCTCCACTTGCTGTTGCACCTCATTAGGGGAATTTTGAGGTCTAAAATGGGCCTCCTAAGGAAATTATAAAATAATAGTGGAAATAATAAAATAAGATTTGATTACATCATCAAATTTTAGAGGGAAAAAAGAAAAAACTACTTTTTCAACTCATATTTTCAACTTATCTCCCAAATTTTTTACTCAAAATTTGAGTGGGAGTACTCATTGGATGCAAAATTTAATTCCTCATCCAAGGAGTACCCATTTTTTATACTTTCGATGGATCCTGCTACATGAAAAATGAGAAATACATGAAAAACGTGATTGCAATCACATTTTTTCATGTATTTCTTATTTTTCGTGTAGCAAAGTCCATCAAAAGTATGCAACATGGGTACTCCTTGGATGAGAAATTGAATTTTTCATCCAACGAGTACTCTCACTCAAAATTTGAGTAAAAGAATTGGGAGATACGTTGAAAATACAAGTTGAAAAAGTAGTTTTATTATTTTATTATTTTTTAATATTTTTACCCTTTTACTTAAAAAATGGTGAATCATCCCCCATGGTTGACATCGTCATCTTGAATCCTATTGGTTCTTATAAACTTTATTTTGGTTTTACATTTTTCTTAGGAGGCCTATTTTAGACCTCAAAATTCCCCTAATGGCTCGCTGTGCTGCTCTTGTTCTTCCAGCTATCCTGAATGCCTTTCCTAGCAAATATTCTGCTAGAATCAAAACTTGGGGAAGTGATGAAGAGATTACAGCTGAAGAGCATGTAGACCAATTTAATGACTTCATATATAGGGAGGAGGTTGACCATGAGGATGTCAAGATGAGATTGTTTGTTCAAAGTTTTACTGGTGAGGTCAGAAAGTCGTTCAAAGCCCTTGCTGCAGGAAGTCTACATAATTGGAATGAATTTGAAGATAGCTTCTTGAGAAAGTGGGGAAATAGGAAAAACCCTGTACAAGCCCTCACTAAGTATAATAGTTTGAAAAGAGTTGTTGATGAAACTTTTCAAAACTTTTCAAAGAGATTTAACAAAGTTTATGACTCTATCCCTAACCATCTAAAGCCTCCTCCAGGAGTAGCTCAACTAAGATATGCTGAGGCCTTTGATTATGAATTTTCTATCCTGTTGAGAGAAAGAGAATCCCCTTCATTAGCTTAAATTAAAAATGATGCAATGAATGTGGAGGTCAATATGATGGCAGCAAAAAATTCCAAGATGTGAAAGACTAAATTGAAAGAAGAAGATAAGCCTTCCACCTCAGAGGATAAATTTTACTCCATGATGAATAAAATGGAAAAACTTATGGATAGACTTTCCCTTGGGAATGACTCTTCTCCTCCTGCATAGCATGAACCTCAGTTTAGAAATCCTTAGTTCAGAAGACCTCAAAACCAACTGAGACCAAGGGAAAAAAGAAATCAGCCTGACCCTCAAGTAAGGCCTCATTTTCAGCAAAATTTAGTTGACAAATAAGATCAACCTAAAATACAAGAAGACTCAATTCATTGCTTAGATGAAAACATGTCAGGAAATATTTTTACTAGGGAGGACCATGATGAGTCAGATCATGATGTAAACAAGGGTGAGGAACCATCTGATTATGTTAAAGGATAGAAACATGTAATCTTTCAGATTCAGAAACAATACAACCTCAGAAATAGAAATGGTCCAATTACTGCAAACAAAACATAGCCCAAGAAAGATGCCCCTAAAGCTGTTGAGAATAAGAAAGATACACCACCTCCTCCTCCTGTCAAAGAGACTGAAAAATATTTTTTTTTTTTTAGTTTGGAGAGTGATATCACTAAGATAAAAATCCCAGTACCTTTTGGAGAAATTCTTAAGGTGAATGAATACATAAGTAAGATTGTAAAAATGTTGAATTCCCAACCAAGAGTTATTGATATCCTTAATCTTCAAGAAGATCATACAACCATATACTTGGGACCAATATTAGAGGATGAAAAAAATGAAGAGGGGCCTCATTTTTATGTCAGCCTTAGCATTCATAACATGACATTGAATAATGCCATGTTGGATAAAGGGGCCTCTCACAATCTTGTGCCCAAAGTGACTCATGGAAAGGATGGGATTAGAAATTACTAGGCCATATAAGGACTTTTTTTCTTTTGATTCAAAAAGAGTTGAGTGGATAGGTTTAATAAAAGATGTTGTTGTTGGTCTTACACAAGTCCTTGCCAAGACAGTGGTAATGGACATTGTGGTAGAAAACATTCCACCTAAGTTGGGCATGTTGTTATCAAGGTCATGGGCAGCAAAGATCAAAGGCACCATGCAGATGGACCTAACTTATGCCACCATTCCTATGTTTGGTGATCAAAGAAGACTATACAGAGAAACAAGAATGGCTTATATGGTAAGTAGTAAGGAAAAACCTCAAAATTTTCCAATATATGTTGTTGATACTGAATTAGGATCTGCTATTATTTTCAATGCATTGACTGATGAAGAAAAAAATGAAAAGAAATCAGAAAATCGGCAAACTGAAATTCAAGAAACATAAAATCAGCAGACAAAAAATCAACAAATCAGTGAAGAGAAGGTAAAAGGTTGGTGGTTGTTACACTTTGATGCATCAGTAGGAAGACAGGGGGCTGGAGCAGGAATTTGGATCACAACTCCAGATGATGAAAGTAAGTTCTTTTCTTACAAACTGAACTTTGATTGCACAAATAACATGGCTGAGTATGAATCTCTATTTTTGGGTTTAGAAATTTTGAAAAGAATAGGTGCCCAAAATATTTATGTTTGTGGAGATTCTGAATTAGTTATTAAGAAATTTTAGGGTGTATATCAAACTAAGGATGTGAGAATGAGGGAATACAAAAATTTGATCATGGAGATGTTAGAAAATTTTCAAGAATATTCATTTATTGTGAAGACTAGGGACCAAAACTCAATAGCTGACTCCCTAGCTATCTCTGCAAGTCTATTTATCATTCATATACATTCCAATGAAAGATATGAGGTTGAAGTTCGACATAGACCTGCTATCCTTGACAACATTATCCATTGGAAAGTTTTTTTAGGATGACCATCAAGTCAAAAAATTTATAGAAATGAAAGAGGAGTTTGAAAGCACATAAGTAGATCAGCAAAACATGCTTGCTGAAACAAAGGGAAATTCTGAAGCATTACAGCTGAAGGATAATTCTATACCCAAAGGTCTCATACCCCTTGAAAAGCTTTTTGACCAGAATGATGTGTTCAAATCCCCTAGGATACAAGCTGATGATGAAGAGGTAGAGAGTTGTAACCTTGGTACAGTAGAAATGCCAAAAATGATTAACCTTTCAAATTTTCTTTCAGTTGACATGAAATAGAAATATATTGAGATGATGAAAATATTCATAGATTTTTTTGCATGGAGTTATGTAGATTTGAAGAAGTATGATCCTACTATCATTCAACATACCATTCCTATTAAGGAAAATGAAAAGCCTTTCAAGCAGAAAATGAGGAGGATTATTCCACTTCTCATGCTTCTAATTTAGAAGGAAATCAATAATCTCTTTGATGCCAAAATTATTGTTCCAATCAGATTCTCATAGTGGCTTGCAAACTTGGTTCCAGTAAGAAAAAAGAGTGGAGAAATCAGAATCTGCATTGACTTCAGAAACTTGAACAAAACCTCTCTGAAGGACAATTAATCTCTCCCAAAAATGAACCAAATTTTTCAAAACATTTTTTGGTTCCCAAATGATGTCTATGCTTGATGGTTTTTCAGGGTACAATCATATACTTTTGCATCCAGAATATCGGGAGAAAACAACCTTTACCACACCACGGGGCACATTCATGTCTGCCAAGATGCCCTTTGGTCTGATGAATGTGGGAGAAACCTTTCAAAGAGCAATGGACATTGCCTTAGCCGAGGAAAAGGATAAGTTGGGGGTTGTCTATCTGGATGACATAATAGTTTTCTCAAGGAGAGAAGAAGATCACTTGAAGCACCCAGAAAATATTCTGTTGAAGTGTAGAAGGTTTGTAATTTCTCTCAATCCCACTAAAATCATTTTTTCTCTGACTTTAGGAAAGTTACTTGGGCATATTTTTTATAAATATGGGATTAATATTGATCCAAGAAGGTTAAATTCCATTCAGAAAGTGGATCTGCCTAGAAGCAGAAAGGAAATTCAGTCTTTCCTTGGAAGGGTTATTCCTAATGTTGCTAAGATTTTAAAAGACATAACTAAGATGCTGAAGAAAGGAGCTGACATCAAGTTGACAGTAGAATCAAAGCACTAATTTGAGGAGATCAAGAAGGAAATTACTCAAGCACCAGTGTTGATCAACCTCGATTTTTCAAAAGAATTTCTGGTTTTTACATTTGCATCAGAAAATATAATTGTTGGAGTTTTGTTGTAAAATGGATAGCAAGGTACTGAGCAGACCATTTTATTTTTTAGTAGGACATTAGCTAATTCAGAGCTGAAGTAAAACATCTTAGAGAAGCAAGCCTATGCTTTGGTTAAAGCCATCAAATATTTCAGAATTTACATTCTGCATTATCATGTCATAGCTTTTGTTCCTAATGTTGTTGCAAAGGACATCTTAACTCAAGGTGATCTTGATGGTAAGAGAGGAAAGTGGATAGCTAACTTGTTGGAATATGACATAGAGATCAGACCCACAAAATTGGTCAAAGGTCAAAGGCTAGCAAAGATGATGGCATAATCAAATTTTGACTGTCTTGATATGAATTTAATTGCAGAAATTTTAGAATTATCAGATGAAGATGAAGAGATGATTCCCATTGAAGAGAAGTACATCCTTTCTAACTAGTACAAATACATTATTTTTTTCTTACATAATTATAGAGCGCCCACTAAATTGACAAAATCTAAGGCAAGGTTTGTGAAGTTAAAATCCTTGAGGTACTGCATCACTGATAAAAATTTGTATTGGAATGATACCGGTGGTATTCTTTTGAATTGTTTGCTCGAAGAGGAGGCTGAAAAAATGATTGAGGAGTTTCACAAAGGAGATTGTGGAGGTCATCATTATTGGAAGGCCATAGAAAATAAGATTCTCAGAGCAGGGTACTATTGGCCTACTATATTCAAAGATTTCTACAAAAATATTGTTTCCTGCCATGAATGCCAGATTTTTTATGGTAAGAAGAAGCTTGTTCCTTTACCTTTGATGCCTATCTATGTTGAGGAGCCATTTCAGTAGTGGGGGCCAGATTTTATTTGTGAGATTCATCCATCATCTTCAGGTCAGCATCACTCGACTCTGAAAACAACTGATTTTTTCACCAAGTGGATTGAAGCAATCCCAACTTGGCAAGAAAATGATTCAGTTATCATTTCATTTTTGGAAAATAATATGTTGTCTAGGTTTGGCTGCCCTATGAAGATCATCACTGACAATGGACAGGCATTCAAATCCAAGAAGCTAATCAACTTTTGTCATCAATATCACATTACACTTGGGAATTCTACTGCATATTATCCACAAGATAATGGTCTTGCTGAATCTTCTAACAAGACCATTGTGAGGATTATTAACAAGGTTTTGCAGGAAAATAAGAAGTCATGGCATTTGAAGCTAAAGTATGCTCTGTGGGCTGATAGAGTGTCCACAAAGAGATCAATTGGAACTTCACCTTATGAGTTGGTATATGGAGCTAAAGCCATCTTTCCTATATCCTTGGGAGTACATGTCATGAAGCTGTTGCAAGGATTGGAGGAGGAGCCAAATGCAATTCAGAGGAGAATAAATCAGTTGATAGCCATTAGGGGAATTTTGAGGTCTAAAATGGGCCTCCTAAGAAAAATGTACAACCAAAATAGATTTTATAAGAACTAATAGGATTCAAGATGATGATGTCAACCATGGGGGATGATTCACCATTTTTTAAGTAAAATGATAAAAATATTAAAAAATAATATAATAATAAAGCTACTTTTTCAACTCGTATTTTCAACTTATCTCCCAAATTTTTTACTCAAATTTCGAGTGAGATTACTCGTTGGATGCAAAATCTAATTCCTCACCCAAGGAGTACCCATGTTGCATACTTTCGATGGACCCTGATACATGAAAAATGAGAAATACATTAAAAAATGTGATTGCAATCACATTTTTCATGTATTTATCATTTTTCGTGTAGTAGGGTCCATTGAAAGTATGCAACATGGGTACTCCTTTGAAGCAGAATTAAATTTTGCATCCAACAAGTACTTCCGCTTGAAATTTTGATTAAAAACTTTAGGAGATAAGTTTAAAATACGAGTTCAAAAAGTAGTTTTTCCCTTTTTTCCCTCTAAAATTTGATGATGTAATCAAATCTTATTTTATTATTTCCACTATTATTTTATAATTTCCTTAGGAGGCCCATTTTAGACCTCAAAATTTCCCTAATGCTTATAGGAGAAAAGGGAGGAATTCTATAACAATAATCAGCAATCTCAAAACATAATCAAGAAGACATTTGAGAGGAAGGTCAATGGGGAAAAATTTCAAATCCAAGATGTGGTTTTGAAGCGGAGGCCAGGATTGAAGAAAAGGGGAAACATGGTAGTTGATAATATTTGGAAAGTTCCATTCAAAGTAGCTGCATTTCATGGGAGAAACACATACATTCTATAGGAGATGGATGGACAACCTTGTGCTGGAGGGCCTGTCAACAGTAGGTTTTTGAAGCACTATTCTTCTTAAGTTCTACTGATTTTTCATTCCATTGTATATATTCCATTTTTATATGTTTTTCTGCTAGTAAAGAAAAGTTGATCACCAAGCTTAAGCCCGAGGTGAAGGCCATTAGAGTTTGAAGGAAAGATTGGTAAATTTCAGAGTTTTTGTTTTCAAAGAAGATGGATAGCACTAGAACTACAGGTTATTTGGTGTACCACAGGGGCACACCATCCTAAGTGGAGCCATTGTTATCACTCAAAAAATAGTGAAACATCATTTGACATATTCTTAGAAGTTCATTTGTCAAAGATATGGTCATAGAGTTCATTTGTCATTACTTAGTAAAGGAAAAAATTTAAATTTTTCTTATTAGCCTACCCTAAGGTCCAAACCTACCCCCATTCAAGTTTGTTCATGTCACATCAGTCATTATTTCTTGATATATTCCATTTCCCAAGCTCACAATTCTAAAAGGTCATTTTAGCCAAGCTTTCCTACTTTCGTAGCAAATTATACAGAAAAAACGCACTTTTCGCTACGAAACTGCTAATACTTTCGTAGCGAAACTACCGATAAATACACTAAGTATGCTATGAAAGGAGGTATTCTTGTCTGTCTTTTCAAATCAGGTGCTAGGTGTCAGTTAATGATTAGAAGTGATAAAGTGGGTGTTATTCGAGTCAGTTAGGGTTAAGACAAAGTACTTTGGTCATGTCTGAGGTCATCACTTCTGTTTTTAGCATGTATGAGTCATGATGAAAGCATGAGTTATCATAGAAACTTTAAAATATTTCCCAATTGAACCTTTTTCATTCCCCGCTTCATATTTTGCATGATATTAAGCTTTGGAGAGCTATTTCACCAAGCTAATATGGTTGTTGGCATCATTAGGGGAATTTTGAGGTCTAAAATGGGCCTCCTAAGAAAAATGTACAACCAAAATAAACTTTATGAGAACCAATAGGATTCAAGATGATGATGTCAACCATGGGGGATGATTCACCATTTTTGGAGTTAAAAATTAAAAATATTAAAAATTAATAAAATAATAAAACTACTTTTTCAGCTCGCATTTTCAACTTATCTCTCTAATGGTTTACTCAAATTTCAAGCAGGAGTACTCGTTGGATGAAAAATTTAATTCCTCATCCAAGGAGTACCCATGTTGCATACTTTTGATAGACCCCTCTACACGAAAAATGAGAAATACATGAAAACATGTGATTGCAATCACGTTTTTCATGTATTTCTCATTTTTTGTTTAGAAAAGTCCATAAAAAGTATGCAACATGGGTACTCCTTGGATGGATAATTGAATTTTTCATCCAATGAGTATTCGTGCTCGAAATTTGAGTAAAAAATTAGGGAGATAAGTTCAAAATACGAGTAAAAAAAGTAGTTTTTTTAATTTTCCCTCTAAAATTTCATGATGTAATCAAATCTTATTTTATTATTTCCACTATTATTTTATAATTTCCTTAGGAGGCCCATTTTAGACGTCAAAATTCCCCTAATGTTTCAAGCAATTGTAGGTGTCATTGATCAAGCGAGGAAAAAAATATATAAAAGAACCATGGCTACAAAGAACACGACCAACAAAGGAGGCCATTGTCTCAGATGTGAGCCATCTGACATGAATTTGCTAAATGAAGACCCAAATGCCCTAGAATTTTTTAGAAGAACAGGGTGTTTTCAGTTTTTCCAAATATTGCAAGGATGCATGTGTAGGTTTCTAAGGAGTTTTCCATCAATTTCAATGGGACAGTTGCAAAGGTGGGAATGTTGAACCTCACTATGGAACCCGAGACTATTGTAGCAACAACAGGAATTCCAGGAGGAGGATAACAATGGTTCAAAGGTTTCAAATTCACCATGCAATATTGTAAGGAATTTATCAAGTTAGAACATGGTGAGATTGACCTTACAAATTCCATTCGAAGGAGCTACATGAAAGATAACTTCTCAAAGCTACAACTTATCATTCAGAAGTACTTCACCTGTGAAGGGAGGTATCATATGGTTTACTCTTACCACTTCAGGCTTCTGCTATATTTTGTTGGTAATAAATCTCTTGATCTCCCATTTTACTTATACAAAATCTTAGAAAAAATGGCAGATAAATTTCAACCTAAATCTGAAGGAAATGAAACCTCACTCTTTCATCATGGTTTAATCAAGTTGTTGGTTTTAGAGGAATTAAAAAGATTAGGAAAAGACTCGTCTTCCTTTCTGTTTGTGAGTGGTTTTGAAGTAGATGCCATCACTCCTAAAATAAATCCTAAACCTAGAGGTATACCATCACCTTCAGTGTCAAAGAAAAATGAGCCTTTAGTAGCAGAGGAAAGTGAACCAGTAATCATGGAAATAGAGCCATTGCAGAAAGTTGATACACTTGCTGTTTCACCTCTAAAACAAGATCCAAATTTGAGTAAACATGGAAGAAAAAGTATTAGTAGAAGCCAAACAGTAGCTAAGGGGAATTTAGAATACATTATGCATGCTATTGATATTGAGGAAACCCCCATAGTCCAAGCTGAAGGTATAGATGAGGGAGGTAAGAAACTCAAGAAAGCCAAATTAACTAAGACGTTAGAATTTGAAGGTGAGGATGAAAGTTTCATGTTTCAGGCTAGGAAACCAATGACAAGGCATGCCAGCAAGGTCTTGGAAATTAGTAAAGAAGCTCAGAAGGTCACTAAAACTATCCATCCACTGCCAATTATCATTGACCTCTCATCACCTGCAAAGCAGATCCAGTCATCAAGTAGAAGAAAGGAAAGGAGAAAATCATTGAAAAAACAAAGATTGAGGTCCTTAAGGAGAAGTTGAAGTTAGAAAATCATGAAATAGCAGTATTGGAGAAAGAGGCAAGGAAACATAATGTTCAGAAGGTGAAGTTTGAGAAAATGAAAGAAGTTTTGGAAGAGTAGGGTAATAGTGTGTCAAAGACCTTAGATATCACACATAAATTAATCAAATGGACTCAACCATTGAGAGGAGAGGTGAAGCATATCAAAAGAATGAACTTGCACTTGAAATCTAGGAACAGAAAACTAAAGGACCCAGTCAAAAACCTCCAAGACCAGTTAGAATTGATCCATGAGGAGCTGGAGAAGAAGGGTTTTAAAGATGACTGTAATTGAGGAGCCCATTGCTCAATTTATCATTAATGAAGAGGAAACACCTCAAGGCTATTAAGTTGAGTTTAATTATGTTTTAAGAGGTTAATGGCATGTTGAATACCAAGTTTCTACAACTGGAGGTTACTTTTTTGAGACAGGGTCAAAATATGGAAATTTCACAGTTTTTCACAGTTTTGTAGCATTTCCTAGGCTTAATAAAGCCAAGAAAATGCTCCGAAAATTTCTGTAGCTATATTTTTGCTTCAAAAACCACTTTTTTGCAGCTTTCAAGGAGGGAAAATGGTAGTGATTATGTGTCATGTCATGATGGACACTATGGAATAGCAAAGAAGCAGAAATTTTGAGTGCAAAAGCCATTTTTGGACACTATGAAAGCACGCTACGAAACTGCCCTGTTTTCGTAGCGAGCTATTTTTGAAGGTTTATGAGAAATTTAAAAGCAGTTTTGGATAGGTGGACACATCCAATAGGTCAACGGACCTTGCCACCAAACATCTATGACTTGAAGACCATGCAATGGAGACAACTCATCAGCTGAAGCTTTTGTTGAAGATAGGGTCCTGTTTTCATGAAAAATAGGGTTTGGTTCCATATGTTTAGGAGGATATTTAATATGTCAAGTAGTGATGAGCTATGTCATAGCCTATTCGAACATGTGAGGCTTAGTTGTCACTGATATGTAACTTTTTTAAAGGTAAGGTAGACTGATGTAATAAATAGGAGTTTGAGTCAAATTAGGAAAATGTCTTCTTTAGAGTATAACAATCATTTTATAATTAAAAGACATATTTTTCTGTTATGTAAGGTGTCATAGGAAGAGTTCGATGAATCTATCTGAGAGGCAGATCATCCATGTTGTAAGAAGGTCTATTTAAAGGCAAATTATCGAAGTTGTAAGTGGTTCGAGATTTTTTTCACCATATTGCTGCTTTATGTAATTTGATTTATATCAGTAATACATAGGACTTCTTGATAGACCTGCGATTCTCATGGAGTTTTTAATGCCTTTTTTATCTATATCTTTATGTGAACTACTTGCAGTATATTTCATCTTAATTACTCAAAATTCATGCGTGTATGCTCTAACTTCGTTTTTTGAAGAAATGACTGTGTTGCCCTATGTTCTATCTATGATTTTCCTTTGTTAAAGACTCTTATCTACCTCAGCTTCCATGTCAAGAAACCTTGCCACTGAATCTATTTATTTGTTGACTCCATAAGCCAAATGTTTACAATCATGCATTCTTTTCAACCTACATACACAAAAATCAAGTTATTTTTCAAATAGACTTAGCCATCTAGTCCCATCATTATCTAATATCATAAACCCCTTTGAGAGAGCCCTCTCAGACTGAAGAGGCTAAGCTTCAGTTAAAAGCTAGTTTGAAACAGCTACATAGAGTTTTCTGATCAACAACCAATCAAGTGCAATTTTATGATAACACCCCTCATGAAATTCCAAACATTTATTTAGACTGGGAAGACCCTTTGCATGATGTGATTGAAAGGATTTGAAGGATAAATCTTGGTGCATACTTATATTAATTAATGGAGAAACCTAGACCATATCAGAAAGGTCCCCCAAAATAGTTCACCAAAACACTTGAAAGTGTTCATCCTTATGATTTCAAAAATATAGGAACCACAGGTTCCACCAAAAAAGATGCTTAGTTAGATTTTCATACGAGGCCCATGTTGCTTGTAGTCCAAAAAAAAATGATGTAACAACATCCTTATATGATTCCTATATTTTTGCCAAAAAAGTGTTCATCCTTATGCCTGTGGTTCATATAAGGAGGTTGTTACATCATTTTTTTTGCAAGCTAAAAATGAAAGGAAACTCCAACTCCCATAGGATACTCCTACCTCAACAGGCTCCAACTAGTTATTTATCAAGCTACAACTTGAAATGACACTACAATACCCTAATACATACAAACACTCTTTTATTATCTAACCATATAACCTTCCAACCTCACACATTTTTATAAGAAATATTTGATGGTTGTTGGTATTCCAAACATGAATATGAAGTGAAGGGACTTGTCTTTTTGCATTCCACTCATTACTTTCACACCTTTTGAGATTTTGAATATAAAAATAAATAAATGCTTCACTAAATATTATTTTTCAACCAGATGTAATAATTAGATAAAAAATATAGTAGCCATAGCCTTTGCAACATATATTATCAATAGATAAGCAACCATAACACGTCACAACATCACAAGCACAAAAGCATTCTTCATGCCTTTTCCTTTTTCTTTTCATTATACCTTTTCCTTTTCCTTGATTCATGTATTTTCCTTGCATCAAAAACAATCTTTGCAACATCTTGGTCTTTGTTTTTGCCTTGCTCTCAACTCAATCCTCATATGCATATATGAACATAACCAAGCCAACATTTGACATCAACTCATTGACATATCCTAGCATCACAAGCATAGAAAGAATCACGAGCATACTTCAAAATCACAAGCTCAACATTTTAATTAACATTTTTTGCATCAACACAAGCATGCCATCTACAATACATGTTCAACTATGCATACATAAATTGTGTAATCTTACCTTCTTTAAACCAACCCTCAAAACATATCTCCAATTCCATATGAAAAGACACATATAACATATGCAATCCTAAAACCTTCACTCTCCAATGCCTTGATGCAAACAAGGATAGACCACATTTATTTCTCCTACTTATTTTCCCAAGCCATTAAACACAACAATTAATAATATGTCAATGAATATCCACCTCAACAACACAATACCGTGTACACACAATGTATTATTCATCCTTTATTTTTCCTGCTCCTTTGTTTTTCCTTTGCCCAAGTTTATCTTGCATACCTTGTTTCTCTTGTTGTTTCTTTGTCATCAATGACAACAATGCCAACAATCTTTTCCTTTGGCATTGATGGAAATTGCTTCTCCCCCCTTTGTTCTGAGAAAACAGTTTTCCTCTACTGTGCTTACCTCCCCCTTTGACATCAATGGAAAGAGGATCTAAAACATATCAACAAGTGAGTTCCTCCCTGAATTCCAACATCTGGATTTAGGTTTTATTCATTGGTAGTCTTCTCAACTCTTTGAGCATAGATTTGAGATTTGTTTGTCCTTCATTCTTAGCTTATAATTTGGACATTGTTCCTTTTATGCTAAGTTTTAATATGAATAAAAAAATATTAATCACATCAGATTCACACCTATTGCAACACTATTCCAAGCACATCCTTCTATAGGCCTACCAATAAGCTAAAACAAATGTTCTAGGATTAATTTTAAATACACAACTGAAACTTTGCACTCTTGTTGCACATAAGTATATTCAAAAACACAATTGATGAACCATTTCATTCAAACATGGAAGCTACAGTGGTACACTATGATTTTATTAGAAATTGAAAGATACAACCAATAAGTAGCAATTTCATTCCAGCTCTCTTCGAAAGATCAGCTGGATACCAATGATCTAGACACAAACAAGGTACCTCAAAATTGTGTTCTATACCACATTTTTGATCAATTAGGAGATAAAACCCTAATTTCAATGTATTAATGGTCAACCTATAATGTACTTAACACTTCCACCATTACCATAAAGCATTAATGATATAGCACGGCACGTGCCATTACCATAAAGCATTAATGATATAGCACAACACGTAATAACGTGGGCTGCTCCAAACTATAAATGTTCACAAGAATTAACGTTGTTAAGGCTGCTCCAAGAAGAAGGCTGCAGTTATATATAATAAAAGGCCCTATAATTATATATGAATACTGCAACTATATATGAGCCATTGTATGCAATGCATTGTATGAACCATGCAGCTATATATTAACCATTGTATCCAATGCCATGCCAATACAAACGTTACCCAATAAATGATCTGCAATCAATAAAGTCAATGTACACAATATGCTGCCCAATGTATAGAACGCTAGCAATGAGAACGTTGCAAACCGCAGGCCGATACATGAATGTAGGTAAAAGTATTAACGTTGTTAAATTTTTGGTTGATTCAAAATGTATTAACGGTCTCCATAATAATGGATAAAGTAACGCACTTCATAATGTAAATGCACTCCATAATAAGCTTGGAAAGGTTGCTTCAAAAAGCATTAATGCTGCTCTCCATATAAACGTCGGGCTCTCCATATAAACCCTCTCCAAACAATAAGTGCTTCCCTCATATTTTGCAAACAATGCATTAACGCCTTGCTCGCAAACTATATCCAATGCACTACTCAGATATTATGGTTAACGTTCGCAAATTAACATTCTCAATGTTGTCAATCTATTATAATCTCAACGCTCTCCATAATCTCAACGTATTAATATCAACGTTTCCCAATGTATTATATTAATGCTCTCCATGTATGCTAACCATTAATAAACAATGAACTTTGTAATGAAGAACGTTGGAATATAAGATCGTCGGCAATGAACGCTGGAATCAGAGCAATGAAATATAATGAACGTTGGTACGATACAACGTTGTTGGCAAATGTAATAGTATTAAGAAGGCAATGTAGTGTGAGCCAAATACCAACACAATATTCAACCATATCAACGAATAGGCAACAAATATTAAACCAACGAATTGAGATTAGCATTATATTAACACTTGGCATGATATATTTTAACTTGGGAAACGTTAATACTGATCCAAATGTTGGCATAATACGTTAATCCAAATGTATTATTATTAATGCTACTGCTCCAAATTATATTGTTAATTTTCCTGCTCCAAACTTTATTAGTGTCCATTTTCTTTTTCTAAGGAAAAAAAGTTGTTCATTTGTATTAATTAAATAAACCATACATATTAATAAGAGTGCTTCTTAAGGACATAGATCTAGATATACATAATATGAGTATGATTCTCAATGATTCAAGAAATTTCCCTTAATCTTAAAACATAGTCTATTTTGGGACATTTGCAAAGAGTGGATACCAATACCAAAAAAATATGAGAAAGCCAGCCACCTAGAAAAGATATGCAGGGCAAGTCCAAAAAAGGAACTTAGCCAGGTAGACTAAAAATCTTGAGTTGTTTGAAACTTGCATGTCTCAAGAAACCAACACATCAAGAGGAGAAAATTCAAGAAAGAACCTTGGTTGATAATAGAGAAATGATAGAAAAGCCAGGGCCAAAAAATATGCAGATGAGGTTGGCTTGATGAAGACAACTTCACTTGATAAAGTGAGAGCAAGAACCCTAAAATGGAGAAAAAGAAAAGTGTCGAATCAAAAAAGTGGAGCATGCTCGCTTGATAAGGACAGTCTCGCTTGATGAACTGCAGGAACACCTTCGCCAAAAACATGCCATTAGGGAATGGGAATTGAAAAATACTAAGTTACCTCATTATTTTGAAAGCATCTTATTTGGACGGAGACCCTTCTTAGGCAAGCCATAAGAATGCGTATTTGCTTCCCAGAATATGTGCTGGAGAGATGAAACTAGAATCCGGAGATGTTGTTTATCCAATTTTGTAGCCCTGGAGGATGAAAATCACATAAGACATTTATCTCATGCATAACCACCTTGGAGTCCCATTAGATGTGAAGATTAGGCAATTGTAGATTATAGGAAACCCAAAGAACACTCCATAGAGAAAGGAGCTCCGCTTTTGTGTTGGAACCCATACCGCCATTTCAGAAGATATAAAAACGATCACCATTGACAGGTACCTATTGCTCAGGACCATAAAAAAACCCAGCAAAGAGGAGAGGGTGAGGTTGAAGACGTTGAGAGAGGTCAATGATGCTTGGGTTGGAAGAATATTGAAGATCCATCCATCCCATGATGGATCCGAAGATCTTATGTGGAACGAAAAGGGCACCCTCAAAAATGATCTTGTTCCTAGCACGACATACCTCCCACAGAAGGAAAAAAGGAAGAGATATAATTTTCTGATTCAAAGGGACCGGGGAGAGGATAGAATGAAGCAAACCAAGGGGGCTCCAACTGAAGTCCCGAAAAAGATCAAAAATCCATAGCCATACATCAAGGATCAAAGTACACTGAAAGAAAATGAAAGAAAATGTGAGAAACAGTCTCAGCTTCCGATCTGCAGAAGGAGCAAACCCCAGGCCTGAAAGTCCCTCCTGTTAAGATTATCCCAAGTAAGGATTTTTTTAGGCCAAAGAAATGAGACAAATAGAAGAATATTAATTGGGACTTTGCGCTTCCATAAGGAGAGAAATAAGGGTTGTTCCAGCGCCCATGGGGAGGAGGAGATGTTTGTATTATAAAGATAAAAAACATCAACATAATTTGGTTTCATGTGACCAAACCATGTAATATAATTCCCAGTGTGATTCAAACACAATCCTAAACACATTCCTGCATGTTTTAACACTGATACACCTCTAGCCACATGGTATGTTGTCTGCCCCTCAGGTCCAGCTGGGCATCATTTTTCTAAATTTGAGAGCCCAGCTTACAACTGATAAGCTGTGACAGATGAAAAATTCCCCTGCATGCAAAGATGGTCCAGAGTTGATATGGTAGATTGAAATTTTGAGGAGCCCCCTGATACTATCTGCACCCAATATTATGCTTTGGCCATTCCAAAAAATCCATTCAAGCCTTCCAAGAAAATATGCTTCAATGCATCTAAAACTGATCCAAATTTGAGATCCCCCGTTAGAGTGAGGGAGCCCATTTTTTAGAAAAGCCACAAGGCCATGTTGTACCCTGTACTTTTTCGGGAAGATGGTAGGCCGAAGGCCCACCCCTGAGAGAGCCCACCAGAAGGACTTTGCCAGAAGGGCTTGAGAGAAAACATGTAAATCCAGAAGGCCCTAGCCTCCCAGTAGCTTCCGAAGGGTAAGTCTGTCAAGTCTGCACAAATGAATTTTTTTTGGCCCCTTCACCCCAGACCAAAGGAAACATGAGCTGACATGGTTGATTCTAGCAATAATGGTAGAAGGAATGATAATTAAATAAACCCAGTAAACAATAATTTGCTGAAGGACTGTCTGTTTGAGAATAAAACTTCCCCTAAGGGACGTTTTATATTATTATTCCAAATGTATTATTATTATTTTTTTGTTTTGTATTATTATTCCAAATTAAGTTAATGTTTCTCAACATTGCTCCAACCATTAAGTTAATGTTTCTCAACGCTGCTCCAATGTAGATACATTTCTCTATGAATGGAATATTAATACGCTATCCATATTAATATGCAAATGTGAAGCTCCATATTAATATGCCATCCTTTCCAATGTTAATTATATCAATAAAGAACACTGCAATAAACAATGTTGTTGGAAATATATTAATATGCTCCCATAAAGACCATTTTTGGAAAAATTAATACATATTAAGCAAGCTTTTGGCAATGAAAAAAACCATTTTTCCTAGAATTAAGGAAAGGCATTTCTCTAAGGATTAACATTGTTGGAAATTAAAAAAAACGGTGTTCCAATATATAATATACATTGAACTCTTTTGAAGTCCTACTATCAAAATACATTTTCATAACCTATACAGGATAGAAGGTGGCAAGTAATCTCTTTTCCCTGGTGGCACATCAGGAGAGAGGAACCAAGGAGCATTGGCGACTATGGGGGACCTAAACCCTAGTTTCACCCTTCTCACAGTGATTGGTGCCTTGGATGGCGCTTTGACTATATGATTGGTGGCTCTTGGCATGGGGGACAACTATGGTTGGAATAGCAGGCTACGATGTTGGGGGGGACACCTCTAAGCCGAAGTTGTTTAATCTTGGCTTTCCTTTTGGGCCACCACAAATGTTTATTAACTCCCTCGCTCATGTGACAAGGGTTTAATCATTTGTTTCTCGCGGCTGTGGTATTTTTTTGTGGGGTACTGGCTGGAGCTTCCCTCTGTGCCTCTTTTGTCCGCTATTATTATTATTCTCCTTATCACCCTAGAAAGGTGGAACTTCTATTGCCTAGGAAGTTGGGGTTCTTGTGGTGCACAATGTGGTTTTTTCGCGACTCTCTCCTTTTTGCTCCTAGTGAAGGTAAGCATAACACATAGTTTGCTTCGCTTTCATTTTGTTCTGTTTGTTGTCAGAGCTGTGTTGGGGATTTTAGTCTGTCTAATAGGTCTGTCTCGGGACCATTTTTTTCACTCTAGGATATTTTTGACTTCCATCCATCGTCCCTGCTATTTTAACAATTTTGGCTTTAGTATGCTTTTGGTATTTTTCTGTGACTCGTTTTATCCTCCAGGTCTTTTGCGAGTTATTTGGGGTCAGCTATTTTTGGATGGGTCTTTCGATCTGGGGTTGGGGTTTTCAGTTTACTACTGTTTTTTGTCTCAATGGGCAATGACAAGGAATTTGTGGATGTGGAGCTAGAAGTGGAAGACATCCTGTCTGTCTGGGGTTTAGACCCTACCAGCCCTATTCTGGCTAAAGTATCCCTTCCCTCTTGGTCATATGAAGAGAAGAAGGGGGAGGAAATAGCCAAGTGGAACCATGTGGTTGGTTTTGCTTCCATAAAAAATGTTGATATGTCATTTTCTCGCCCACGGGCAGTGAATAAAGTTGGCTTTGTCTCTTTAAAGAAACCTTTGGGTCTGGGCATACCCTCTGTCACTACAAGTACTCTTTTGGTTGCTCCCCCCTCGTCGTCTGGGTCCAAATTTGCCTCATGAAGATCTCTTTTCAGGGGGTTTGGAGGATATTATTATTGGGGCTGGGGTCGAAGGAAAAATGACCTGTGGTACCACATGTAGTATCATTCACATACCTCTTATTGTTAAAAGGGCGACAGATCCTTCAATGGTCGCTCCTGTTGTTGTTTCTAATACCCCTGTGGTGTTTGGAGTTTCGGTTATTCATGGGCTGGCAACTCACATTAGACCGGATTGGGGTTCTAGTGATGGGTTTGGTAGTTTCTCTCTGGGGGGTTTGAGTGGGGGATTCCAAGGCCTTCTGGGTGAACACAGTGTACGAGAGGCAGAATTTCAAAGGCATAAAACCCTTGGTATCTGGACGAGGGTTTGTGAGGGCCCATATTGGACAGGCTCAAAACCTAGCCATGACAAAGAAGGATTGGGGGTCGGTTTGTAATGTTCGGGGAATGATGGTTCTTGGACTAAGGGAGGTTCTTCAAGCAGGGGCACTCGGTCTTCAAAATTCTCAGTGAAAATCAATGAAAGTAAGGGGAACAAAAGAAATAAAGGGGAGACGATCAACGAAAGTGTTGAATGTATGAACTTGATCTTTGGAGTCGACCTACAGTTAAATAGTGTGATGGCAGCCTCTGAACTAATCTTGGTGGGTAGCGCCAGAGGGAAATTCTTTTCCGCGGACTATATTTTGAATTGGATTCAAAAGAGTTGGACAGAAGCGCCTAATTGGGATTCAGAGGTCATTACTTTTTTAAAGGCTGGTTTATGGTGACTTTCAAAAAAGTTGCAACATTGGAATGGGTTTTGGAATTGCCCCTATCCTTTTCAAATGATGGATGACTCTATTTGATACAAACAGGGAGCAGGTGGAAGAGATCCTGGTTTGGGTTCGTCTCCCAGCACTACCTCCCCACTTTTGGATTATGGAGGCCTTCAAGGAAATTGGGAATAGTTTAGGTAATTTCCTGGAGGCATATACGTCTTTCGTGGAGTCTAAAGCTAGGAACACTGCTAGAATTATGGCTAAGCTAGCTCCTACAGAAGGCTTGATTGGGTAAATTATACTGAACATAGGAGGGTACACACTTGAGCAGATGATTGATTCTGAACCCCTTCCGTTCTGATGTCATAGATGTCACACAGTGGGCCACTTAGCTAGAGATTTTCCTCTAGGCTTTAAAAAAATTCGTAAACATAAGAGGGGATCCTCACATATGATAGATTTAGACAGGGGCACCATGATCCAGATCTTGGGGGGAGACCTCGAACATCTAAAAAGTTGAAATGGATATGACAAGATCTGCAAAATTAGAATGCCAGAAAAAAGAGAGAACACAAAGAAAATAAAACCACAAAGAAACTTGTTTTATTAAAACAGAGAATAACTGTAGAAGCTACATTGTGGCAGACAATCTGTCCTTTTACAAACTGAGGCTTGTTATTTATAGCCTTTTTTGAGTTACAATACCATGTGTAGATATCATAGGCCAATACCATGGGTAGATACCACTTACAATACCATGGGTAAATCCCATGTGTGGATGAATACCATGGGTGGATACATACCATGGGTCACTTACAATACCATGGGTAAATAAATATCATGGGTGGATGAATACCATGGGTTGATGTCATTTACAATACCATGGGTAAATTCCATGGGTGAATAGATAACATGGGTAGAGGAATACCATGGGTTGATGCCATTTTCCATTTGGATCATTCCTCCCTCCTTAAGAAGCAATGGTCCCCATTGCGTGAAGTTCCCTCCTAAGAAGCCTTTGTTGAATATGAAGAGCCACTGAAAAGAAGGGTTTTTTGTAGTTAACCCATAATTGTGATGAACAAAGATCCGAGAATAGAGATACCCTGCAATGCTTGTGACCAACTGTGATATTGACAGTGTGCGGCCTAGCAAATGGACTTTGATGAAGTGTGGGTTTTTGGATGAACCAAAACCATGACAAATGAAGATCCGATGATAGAGATACCCTGTAATGCTTGTGACCAACTGTGTGACTAACAGTGTGTGGCCTAGCAAATGGACTTCGATGAAAATGATTTTGTGTGGTTGACATATAACCGTGATGCTGATTGTTGATGAAGTAGCAGGTGCCTACATAGCTTGGGGTGAGAGGGCATGTCTCCAAATAACCCAAGCCGAATGTTGCTATGTTGAAACTGATGAATGTGAAGCAGGTGCCTACTAAAGCGGGGTGGGAGGGCATGTCTCCAAAGGGAACCCGCTCCGAATGCTGCTCTAGATTTGGAATGAGCATAACTCGGTCAATATAACTCAGAATATTTATTATAACCTATTTTTTGAAATGGAATGATCATTTTGCATCTTCTCATGTGTTTGAAACCACTATCTGGAGACTCTAGACACTTAGATTCGCGCTAGAACTGTCTCACCGTCACAAAATTTCTGAAAAAAATAGTTGATTTTAAATCAACGATAACTCCCACATCCGGACTCCGATTCGACCGATTTTTTTTTTGAACTTAGGTGATTTTTCAAGAGGAGCTCAGATCTATATCCATTCTTTTGAAAATTTTCACTGGAAATTGCAAAAAATGATAGGAGAGCCATTGTCCATGAATTTTCGTCAGAAATGCTTCAACATTGCTGATTTTGAATCAGCGATATCTCCCTCATCCGAACTCCAATTTGGCCATTTTTTTTTTTTTGAATTTGAGTATTTTTTCGCAAGGAATCCAGATATGGTCTTTGTTTTTGTAAATTTTTCACGAAAAGTTTAAGATCTGATCTGAAAATTTTCTGCCCAAAAAAATTCATGGATGTTGCTGAAGATTGTTGCAAATCATTGAAACTAAAATATGTTTCAAACCCTCATTCCCATGGAGGCATAAACTGAATCTGATACCAATGATCCAGATCTTGGGGGGAGACCCCGAACATCTAAAACTTTGAAATGGATCTGACAAGATCTGCAAAATTAGAATTCCATAAAAGAACACACTGCAAATAAAACCACAAAGAAACTTGTTTTATTAAAACAGAGAATGACTGTAGAAGCTACATTGTGGCAGACAATCTGTCCTTTTACAAACTGAGGCTCGTTATTTATAGCCTTTTTTGAGTTACAATACCATGTGTAGATACCATAGGCCAATACCATGGGTAGATACCACTTACAATACCATGGGTAAATCCCATGTGTGGATGAATACCATGGGTGGATACATACCATGGGTCACTTAAAATACCATGGGTGAATAAATATCATGGGTGGATGAATACCATGGTTTGATGCCATTTACAACACCATGGGTAAATTCCATGGGTGAATGGATAACATGGGTAGATGAATACCATGGGTTGATGTCATTTTCCATTTGGATCATTCCTCCCTCCTTAAGAAGCAATGGTCCCCATTGCGTGAATTTCCCTCCTAAGAAGCCTTTGTTGAATATGAAGAGCCACTGAAGAGAAGGGTTTTGTGTAGTTAACCCATAACTGTGATGAACGAAGATCCGAGGATAGAGATACCCTGTAATGCTTGTGACCAACTGTGATATTGACAGTGTGCGGCCTAGCAAATGGACTTCGATGAAGTGTGATTTTGTGGATGAACCAAAACCATGAAAAACGAAGATCCGATGATAGAGATACCCTGTAATGCTTGTGACCAACTGTGTGACTAACAATGTGTGACCTAGCAAATGGACTTCGATGGAAATGATTTTGTGCGGTTGACCCATAACCGTGATGTTGATTATTGATGAAGTAGCAGGTGCCTACATAGCTTGGGGTGGGAGGGCACGTCTCCAAATAAATCAAGATGAATGCTGCTATGCTGAAACTGATGAATTTGAAGCAGGTGCCTACTAAAGCGGGGTGGGAGGGCATGTCTCCAAAGGGAACTCACTCTGAATGCTGCTCCAGATTTAAAATGAGCATAACTCGGTCAATATAACTCAGAATATTTATTATAACCTATTTTTTGAAATGGAATGATCATTCTGCATCTTCTCATGTATTTTAAACCACTATCCAGAGACTCTAGACTCTCATATTTGCGCTAGAATTGTCTCGCCGTCACAAAATTTCTGAAAAAATAGTTGATTTTAAATTAACGATAACTCCCGCATCCGGACTCCGATTCGACCGATTTGTTTTTTGAACTTAGGTGATTTTTTAAGAGGAGCTCAAATCTATATCCATTCTTCTAAAATTTTGCACTAAAAATTGTGAAAAATGGCAGGAGAGCCGCCGTCCATGAATTGTCATTAGAAATGCTTCAACATTGCTGATTTTGAATCAACGATATCTCCCTCATCTGAACTCCAATTTGGCCAATTTTTTTTTTTTGAATTTGAGTATTTTTTCGCAAGGAATCCATATCTGGTCTTTGTTTTTGTAAATTTTTCACCAAATGTTTCAAATCTGATCTGAAAACTTTCCGCCCAAAAAAATTCATGGATTTTGCTGAAGATTGTTGCAAAACATTGAAACTGAAATATGTTTCAAACCCTCATTCCCATGGAGGCGTAACCTGAATCTGATACCAATGATCCAGATCTTGGGGGGAGACCCCGAACATCTAAAAATTTGAAATGGATCTGACAAGATCTGCAAAATTAGAATGCCATAAAAGAACACACTGCAAATAAACCCACAAAGAAACTTGTTCTATTAAAACAGAGAATAACTGTAGAAGCTACATTGTGGTAGAAAATCTGTCCTTTTACAAATTGAGGCTTTTTATTTATAGCCTTTTTTGAGTTACAATACCATGTGTAGATACCATAGGCCAATACCATGGGTAGATACCACTTACAATACCATGGGTAAATCCCATGTGTGGATGAATACCATGGGTGGATACATACCATGGGCCACTTACAATTCCATGGGTGAATAAATATCATGGGTGGATGAATACCATGGGTTGATTCCATTTACAATACCATGGATAAATTCCATGGGTGAATGGATAACATGGGTAGATGAATACCATGGGTTGACGCCATTTTCCATTTGGATCACACCAATTCTAGGGAAAATCAAAGAGGTAGAAATCGGGGCTCATGAGCTGCCTTTTGTGCCGTTAGAGCAACAATTGACCGGGGGTCGGGCTCCTTTGAACAATGGGGAAAAATAGAAACCGGTGGGTGGAGAACATATGCACGAAAAAAGTATAGATTTAGAGGTGGTGGCACAAATGGAGGAGGTGGACATGGTGGCGGAGCAGCTGCTGCCCCCCCCCCCACCCCCCCCCCAATTGATACAGCTTTTGATTTAGCCGGTACTTACCCTTGCCCTTCCTCTCCTATTTTAAACTCTTTTTATCTTTTGTTCAATTTTTCAGCTAAGCCTGGTCCCTCCAGGTTGTACTCCTCCCCCTCTCTGTGTGTTAGTAATTTATCTATGGCTATCTATTAACATTATTACAACTCTCCCCAACCTCTCCATTGGAACTATCCCTTATAATCTGAGACCTAAAGACAAGAAGCTATTAGATAAGGAACTGTCTGGGAGATTGGGAGATATTCCAATTACTAAGAAAGTCAAAAAACTCAGGGGTGGGAAATCTGATCTTTCTAAAGCTCAACTTAAAGCCTTTAATGACATTGTGGATGGAAAACAATTATCCCTTAAAGGGGTGCTTAGAGCGGCGAAATACCCGGTCATAGTTACAAAATGATTTTTCTTTCTTTCAATTGTACGGGGTTGGCTAGTGAGTCAAAAAAACTATCTTTTAAAAACCTTGTACATTTGCACCATCCGGACATGATCTTGCTTCAGGAAACTCTGTGTACTGGGGTACATATTTATCTTCTTCTATCTTCTTTCCTTCATAATTGGAAATTTGTTTCCTCCAATGTGAGGGGTCACTTCGGCGGAATCATGAATGGTTTAAAAAATAATTCAGTTAATTTGGTCAATTGCTGGACCTCAGAATCATTGATCGGGGTGGAGGCTTTTTCTATGGAATTGGGTAAAACTTTTTTGGTGATTGAAATTTATGGCCCCTCTGTGGAGTGGGTCTCCTACTGGAATAAATTGAAAGGAAAATATTTTATGAACGACTCAAACCTGATTGTGGGCAGTGATTTAAATTTTTCTCTCGGTTGCTCTGAAGCTTGGGGCCCATGTACGCAGATTGATCCTTTGGCTGATTATTTTATGAATATGATGAGAGAAGGGTCCCTTTTTTACCCCTCTCTTAAAAAACTAATTCCCACCTGGAGGAACAATCGGGTGGGAGATGCCTGCATCACCAAAAGATTGGTCAGGTTCCTATTAAGTGATGATTTCTCCACAGTCCTATTGGGTTTAGGCAATGAGTTGGTTCTGGTGGGATTTATGATCACTCCCCTATTAGTTTTGAATTGATGGGGTCTTTCAAGAAACCCCCTGCTCCCTTTAATTTTAATGCTAGCTAGCTCAAGGAGAAGGATTACCACCAATTGGTGGTTGATCTTTGGAAATACCCCCCCGTCGAAGAGGGTTTCACACATGCCTAGGCCTTCATCGACAACATGAAAACTATCAAGAAAGCCACTTTTTGGCTTAAGGGGTCCTGACCTAGGTTCAAAGGTTAAGGTTTTCCAACAAACCCCTATACTACTTGCCCTTTTAGCAATGACCTACTTTCGCAAGCCAAGGTCTCACCCGAAGTAGTATGGGAGGGTGTTGGAACCAGACTTTCGCACCCTGGTAGAGAGTAGGTAATTTGAGGCAGGTTTTTAGTGTAACTTATCAGGTTCACACAGAATGAATCTATTTTCAAGCCCTTAATAGTATATTCAACAAATAGCCATAAAAAAACTATTATATCTAACATATCCAACTAATACATTTGCATCCAGGTGCGCATCAACAAATACCATCATAGAACATTATAATCGCAACTAATTCCAGATCACAGATAAATTCACAGCTTAAATAAATATCACAGATGCGCTTCAACAGTAAACACAATCAATCTAGATAGCAGAAAGATACTTCAAATATATTATGCATTCATTAGCATCAAAGATCCACTTACAACCCAAACACATCCCGTGCACACAGCCTAGCAAGGTCCACACACAATAGGACTGAGGATCTCCATGCTCACAGCCAGCAGAAGTCCTTACCGAAAACAACCCAAACAGATCTTAACAATTCGCACGTAGCATCAACCTTATGCCTTACTTTTCTACTAGATCCAACTATTTATCTATTTATAACATCATTGCCTTTGCTATCTGATGTTCCAAAAACCATGTTTTGCGGACCCTAGAGCTACCATTTAACCCATTACAAAACATTAGGGGCTTTGACCCACCCCAAAGCCCCTACCCAAGATCGACTATTACAAAATTATATCAAAAACACAGGTTAGGGAACCTCGTTCCAACAGGCCCCCAGCACAATCTTGTGACTCGTCCCGAGTCACTGTGGCCATGGGGTTTGCATCTTCACCTGAAGCTCCTTGATCACATCAACCAGTGGGGGTAACACTCCTTCGCTCTGCGCATCAACGTTCTGAGAAATATCCACCAACTTCTGCGAAGTTGGACCTTCTGTAGTAGCAGTGACGCTTTCCAAGGTCTGGTTCAGTTGCTTAACTACGATGCCTACTTCCTAAGAGAGCTTGAGGGCTTCATTGGCCCAAGGCTTGAGGTGATCGCTGAGAACCTTATTTTTTTGGAGGAGCTCTTCAATTTTATCTCTAAGTGTGTGGCTGGTACGCAGTCATGGTATGCACTAAGCTGGAATCAAAGTGGACATAGTAGCTTTGAGTTGTTCAAAATCTTCCTCCTTCTGGCGCAGCTCTTGAGTAAAATCACAGAGGAGAGGGTCATGCTACACCTTAGACCATAGCTGCATATATGTCTCCAAAAAATCTATGCCCTAAGCAATCTGAGTGGTAATAGTATTGGTAGCCTCTGTGACCAACATGGCTCACTGGGCTCTTACCTCAAGTGGAGTTTCAGGCTGCAATTTGGCCTGTAAGGTAGCAATCTGTTGTTTCATCTCTGTCTTGACAGGCTGAATTTCAGTCCTCGAAGACCTTAGTGCTACAACAAGCCCCTCAATCTTCGACTGGGGGGTAGCAGAAGCCAGGATATCCTCAATTACATTTGTGTAGAGCCTACTGATTAGGCGTTCCAACTTAGTTTGTTGTGTGGCGGTGAGGGTACATGCAGCCTGCACCTGGGACACCTTGACGGTTTTCTCCACAATTGTCTTCTTAGTTGTACTGAGATGCTGGTACACCCAGCGGTCTCTATGTTGAATCTCCTCAAAAAGGGATACGTGGATGACCTGCAGTGGTTCATGCGGAAATCAAGCTAAATCCAATTGTACCTCTACGTAGGCCTAGACTTGCGCTCCTAAGGCAGGTGGGCTCAAGATGAATGTTGCACCTAGCGGGGGGCAGAGGCAGCTTTCCATTGTGATGATCAATTCACTACTAGTTGTTGGGGGTGGCTTTGTCTAAATTATACTTGTCTGCAAGGTGTCGGTTTTGAGCTGCAAAGCTCGGAGCTCAGACTAGAGTGTAGTGACTATGGCCTTCTGCTGCTCTTCCAAAGCTAGCCATTTATCTTCTGAGGAGAGGGTAACTGCATCTGCAATCTGCTCCAGGTCTTCCTCTATCAGAGTAAATCCAGTTTCCCGACTTGGCCTTGTAGCTCATTGTTTCTTTCGTTGGCCTTTAATAAAGTCACCAGTATGTTTCGTACCACCCAGGGAGTCGGTACCCTGTGCATCCAAACCCTCCATACCCAGATCCTACTACTACTCCTGCTCCACACCCTTTTTAGCATCCATGCCATGTCCTTCTGTCTCCTTGGTGGTATCAGATGGGGTGGTCGTCTTGGTGCTCGTACCTGCAGTGTCCTCCGTACTTGATTTTAAACCTAGTTTCCAGTTTGGAGGTCAAGTAGCAATAAAACGGTCAATCTCTTCATCAACAACCATATATGGCAGTGATACCCATGTTGGATCCTTACGGCCCCAGATCTGCACATTGTGCATTGTAACCTGGAACGCTGCAATGATTTTATACTTGTCATAGATTGCTGGTGACAAATGCAGTCCGGAGTGGATTGCTGTTATGAGCCCGCTCTAAAATAGGACCTAGAAGACCTTATTATATTGAATGCGCTACTCATCCTTTGAATCCCATAGATTCACATACCGCGCCCCTTTGCACATATCTGGCTCGAGCTCAGGGAGGACCGAGTCTTCTGGGGCTTCCCATGCGAACAACGCAATGAGGAGAAACAACCAGGAGTAGCAGAATGTCCTTCCATGATCCTGGGCTTTGCACAAATTCTCCATAAATTCATTACACAGGAACTGGGACCAATTGAATTAGACCCCTTTTTCGCAGTGGCCAGCCAAATGAATTACATATGTGGGGACTGTGGCAACTGGCATTTGCGCATCATTTTTCATGCTAACAACAATGTGCCCATGTGCGCACCGATGTCGCTAATACTGCTGATCATTAACTCCCTAATGTTTCGTTCAACGTGGTAATCATCGCGCACCTTATCAGCGATCTATTTCTCATATTTCTTACCGACGTACTCCATGGGATTCAACCCCTTCATGGGAAGACCAATAATATGGTGAATGAGCATTGAATCAATGGGAATACAATCCTGGATCCACAAACAGTTGTCATGGCCCAGAGCTAGCAGCTGTTGCACAATTCGGTTGGTGATATTGTAGTGGCCAAAGTGAGGCATCCACAATAGATTTAATAACCCTGAACTAGCCAACTCACTTGCCCATGGCATGGGGACTACCTTTAGCACATTATCCTCCAATACCATTTTGAGATATAATTATGGTGCCAATTCAGGGAAGGCCTCTAAGTTGGCTAGGTCATGATCGTCAAATTTGACCATGTGGAGCTTGCCAAAGGATTCACCAATGATGGGGACCTCACTCGAAATCAGAGGAACCTATAGATAGGCATGCATCCCATCAAGATTCTTGGGCATGTGCACCGAGGGCCTGTGAGGCCGAACATAGGGTGGTAGCCAGTTTATTGGTTCAGCGATCCGGGCCTCCTCCTCAGTAGATAGAGGTCTCTTTTATGGGTTAGGTGAACATGCTTGGGGCACTTTTCACGGGGATTTCATGTTTTGAGGGGAGGTACGTGGCTTCACCCCAGCCCATTTCGCAGTCCTCCCTGGACCTTGCTCCTAGACTTTTCTCTTCCCCTTATTTTTCTTCACTTGCTTTCCTTTGCTTAATGTGGATACAACCTCCTCAACTTCAAGGGTGACTTCTAGTATTTCATCAGATTATTTCTCCATCAAGGCCATAGTCTGCAAAGATTCAGCGAGATTGGATGCAGTCATTCTTTCACAGAAGATGAACTCAGGGTTGCTACTATTAGAGGGGGTAGCATGCCCAGACATGAAAAGAGTACAATAGTTACCAGAAATTGCAAGGCACAAGTTGTTCAGAATGTTGAAAAACCTCTTCTGAGCTCCCCTCCTGATTTTATAGCCTTGGGTTGTGAACAACAGTTGGGTGAAGTTTATCTGAAACTTACCATCAAGTAAACGGTAAAAAAACTTTGGAAATTGCCTCATTAACTGTCGGCCATCCACTCCTTTCAACGGTAAAATTTTCTTTTTACCAAGTTTTATTGTTCCAACGGCTAGTTTTTGTAGCTGTATATTACCCCTGCACTGCCAGCGCACCTCTCCAGGCCTCTAGACCTGTGATCAATCCCTGCGTGTACCACGATCCTACCTGTGTTTGTCCCCCTGCCTGTGCGCATTCCACTCCATACAGCTACTCCGGCCATATAGTCATTTGATTCAGTATGGTTTGATTCGGTTGCCATTGACATATCATGGTACCATATCACCGTGCATTGTGGCTAACCGGAGAGATCCCCCATTAGTAATTTCATTTACCATATAAGGACCTAGCTAGTGCTGACAAAACTTCCCTGGGTGCTTCACAAACTAGCTATCGTATAGCAGGACCAATTCTCATTCCGCAAAGATCTTTTGCTGAATATGTCGATCATGCCATGCTTTTTCCCAAGCCTTCTGAACTTGTTGATGGAAGTTAGCAATGAAACGATCTTCCTCCAAGGCCATGAGCTGCGCTAACCACTCCTCTATGACATCAGGCTCTGCCATGTTCGTAAAGGCTACGATGCACAGGCTAGGAACAATATACTCCATGGGCATAATGACCTCCTTTCCATAAACCATCCAAAACAATGTTTTACCAGTTATTTTCTTGCAGGTGGTTTGATAGGCCCAAAGGAATAACGGGATGTGCACATCCCAGTCACTGTGATCGACATTATAGACCTCGGTCAGTGCATGTCCGAAGATTTTATTAAAACCTTCTATAACTCCATTTTCATGTGGATGATACAGGGTGCTTTTCGTGTGGTGGATCCAAAACTCTTCAGTCAAGGCCTATATTTTTTCATTTAAAAAATGCATACCTCTATCACTCATCAAGATCTTTGGACAACCAAACCTAGTTAGAATATGTTTAAAAATGAAGTGCACAGTGGTATCTACAGTGCAATCCTTCACAGCTTGTTCTTCAACCCATCTAGTTAGATAATCAGTCGCAGTGATGATGTAGCGTGCACCTGTCTTCTTCCTAGCGAGTTGATGGGCCCAATGAAGTCTATGGCCCATTTTTCAAACACTTCCAGGGCCATCTGCGGTTGCAGGGGAATTTCATCTTTGCACGACTGTCTTCCTGTCCTTTGGCATGTGTCACAGGCTTTGCAATAATCGTGAGAGTCACTATGCCGTGTGGGCCACCATAGCCTAGCTCTCAAGATCTTCTACGCCATCACCTTCCTTGCATAATGACCTCCTGCTATGCCCCTGTGGGCTTCTGCTAAGATGGAATGTATTTCATGCTCCAAAACATATCTTCACAGCACCTCATCGGCTCCCAACTTATACAGGTGGCCCACTATAATGGTAAAATCCGTTGTGCGGGTTACCAGTTCTTTCTTCTGTTATACCAAATACTCTACAGGCACCATCCCCGTAGTTAAGAAGTGAATGATGTCGGTGAAGTGCGCATCAACTACCTTAATAGAAAATAGCTACGCATCGGGTAGTCCTTCTTCTAGGTTTTTCAACTCTTCACCACTTTCGATTCGGGATAAGTGGTTTGGCTTGACATTTAGTTTACCCGCCTTCACAACGATCTCAAAGTCATATTCTTGAAATAGTAGTAGCCATTGACAAATCTCCCCCCCCCCCCCCCCAAACATAGCCTTATTCACTAGGTACTTCAAAGATGAGTGATCTGTAAACATCTTGAAGTGCCCTCCTAACAGATAATGCCAGTATTTCTACAGGGAATATACCATGGAAAACCCCTCGTGCTCAATAGTGGAGTAGTTGTGCTCTGCACTAGAGATTTTTCTACTAGCAAATGAAACTGGATGGTCGATGTATCCTTCCCCAGGCTTCGTAAGGATAGCTCCTAGGGTGATCCCTGACGCATTTACATGTACATGGAAAACTTTCTCCCAGTCAGGAAATATGAGGATAGGTGCAGAGACCATATTCTCCTTGAGTAACTCAAAGCTCGTCTGACACTCCGCATCCCAAAAAAACTTTCACCTAGTCAAGAAATATGAGGATAGGTTTAGAGACCATCTTCTCCTTGAGTAACTCAAAGCTCTTCTAACACTCCGCATCTTCTGAAAAATCCTTCTTTAGTAACTTCTCCAT
Source organism: Pinus albicaulis (assembly GCA_034641835.2). NCBI lineage: Eukaryota > Viridiplantae > Streptophyta > Pinopsida > Pinales > Pinaceae > Pinus > Pinus albicaulis. Next base: position 609,655,960 of record CM076577.1, on the reverse strand, counting down.
GGGTTCTGTGATTAGTGGGTACCCTTGAATGAACTTCCTGTAGTACCCTGTATGTCTGAGGATAGAGCGGAGTTGTTTCTTAGTTGCAGGGACTGTTAGGTTGATGATAACTGTGACCTTGGCAGGGTCCACTATCAGTCCTTGTCGGCAGACTATGTGGTGTAGCAAGATCCCGAAAGGTACGCAAAAGATGCACTTCTTAATATTTAGGGAAATCTGGTGCTTCCTACAAGCCTCTAACATCATGCGCAGGTTAGAGACGTGACTATTTACCAAACCAAATACTATCCAATCATCAAAATACACCTCCAAGAACTTGTGGATGAATTCCTTGAATACTGCAACCACCACCCGCAAAAATATGTCAGGGGCATTCTTGAGCCCAAATGGCATTAAAGTGTACTGGAAGGATCCCCATTTAGTGGTGAACGTAGTTTTGTTGTGATCTTCAGGTGCAATCTTGATCTAATGGTAGCCTGAGAACTCGTCAGTGAATGAGTACAATTCCTTCCCTCCCATGCTATTAATAATTTCATCAGAAAATGGCGTAGGGAAGGGATCGTGAATGCAGGCATCGTTTAGTTTGCGCAAGTAAACACAAATTCTTATTTCTCCTTTGGTATTTTTCTTCTAGACCACCATAGGACTTACCTAATCAGACTATTCTACCAGTTCAATGATACCTGCGGCTATCATTTTGTCAAGTTCTTCCCCGACTTTCTACTTATACTTGGGGTTCAATCGATAAGGGCGCTGCTTAACAGGGCACACATCTGGTTTTAAAGTTATGTGCATGACCGATAGGTCCGCTGTAATCCCTTTGAGTTCCAATAATTTCATCAGAAACAAGTCTTGGTATTCTATGAGGAGTTCTGTGACTCTCCCCACAGTATCATCATCCCAGTAGTCCCCAATTTTAGCTAGCTTAGGTTGCTCCTGTGTTCCAACGTTGACTTCCCTTAGCTTAAGAGGCTTGGTCACATCAACAGTCTGCAACAGGGGTCTAGCAAGTGTGTGGTTTCCCTCTGATTCTAGAATAGTTACACTTCATGGGTCTTCATCACATTCCTCCATCAATAGATTGCGGTAGTTGAAAATATCTTGCATCTGCATATCCCAAGTTGGTGCCTCGTATTCCACACAAGGGCGTGATTCATCAAATACTAAGGCATATATATCCTACAGGGCTTCGTTGAGTGCCTCTGTTCCACCTATCAACCCGAATGTCCCTACAAAGTTGTCCTTCAGGGTTTCCCAGTGGCAGGTGCGCTTATGTAGTTCTGCATCTAAATACCATGCGGTGGGGATTGGCCCCAAGGCATGAATGAATAGGTGGACCCATTCGTATGTAGTTCTTTCACACCATTCCTCCATCCATGCCGACAAGTGCTTGCACGGGTCTCCTGGACCAAGGAAAGTCTTCACACGCAAGTGGACTAGGGGTTCAAACCGTACGACCATCATCTCGTGACATTCCTCCCAATCCTAGAATGTCCTCTTATGTGTTTCCCACCATTGCGCCAGGTTTGCATGCATTGCTTTGTTAAGCTCCCACATTCTTCTCTCCCTTGGGACTTTGGCTTCAAATTTTTGCAAAACATCTCTAATACTACTAGAACCATCAAAGTAGGTCAGTTATCTTACCTTTGAGGAGAAACATCGGAAGCTTTTCATGATCCTGAGACATCGTAGCGCAGATACATCATGTAACCGATTTTGCCAATTTTCTATCTCCCCCTCGGAGCCAGAGAGGCATTCACTATCTTTCTCCTAGAAAAGCACACCATCAGATGTAGGATTAATCCAATCCTCATCCTAGGCACTGAGTTTATAAATATGATCTATGTTGTCTCCTTTGCACATTGGTTCTATATACTTCTCTCCTTCTACATGGTCTAGAGGGACTATCACTCTCGTACCCTCATTTTAAAAAACCATGCTCCTTTTCGTTAAGTTGATAATACCTCCCATTTCTATTGCCCAATCCAGTCCTAGGAGTACAGGATAAGGATCTGCATCTTCCACAATCTGAATTACCTCAAAGTCTATGCGTACCTGAACTCCTGCGATATCTACCATAATCTTTGACAACCTCCCCAATGGTATGATCTTATGTTGGTTAGCCAGAACATTCTAGCTTAGGTTCTCCTATCCGCTACCATGTTTTCCTGGGAAGGACATTCGCATCTGATCCCAGATCCAAGGTGACTTGATCCATTTCATTGTCGTTGATCTGTGCTGTTAGCCGCATCTACTGCCTACTGCACTTCTTGTGCTTGTACAACTTGTGAACATCTCTAACCACTGTAGGAGGGTCAATTCTCTCCGCGAAGCTATCTATCAGTGTTTGAAGATTTTCTACTTCCTTCTGGTTGCGTAGCAGCTTCATACATGCTTGTAAGAATGGTTTAACTTCATCATCTGCTCTTAGGTTTGTTGGAGCCTTGGAGGTAGATGCCTCATCCTTAGCAAAGTCCTTACGGGCTGCGACAAAGGTTTCTTTATCCTTTTGTAGGTCTAGGCTTTCTTGTTTGATAGCAGCCTTCTGGATAAGGGGTTCAGCTACAACTTTCTCCTCATCTCCCCTAGTAGCCATGCCACTGTGCATTATGACATTAGTACTTGTTCCTTCATCGTGCGGTTCCACCTTATCCCTTTTCACATTCTGCGTTGGTATCTATTGTTTTTCCTGCATTTCTTCTATCAGTACTGGGAAATCTTCAATCACATGATCTAATTATCTACAATATCGGCAAGATTGTCATGCACGGTTCAGACAGTCCCTTGAGAAGTTCCCTATTTCTCCACAGTTGTAACAGATCAACTGCCCTCTTCCTCGACCTGCGTCTCCACCCCTTCCCCCTCGCCTACCTCTTGCTGGGGAGCCTCCTCTACCTAAGGGAGATAGTGGTGATGAAGGGTAAGCCTATACCCTGTATAGGTTCCCTTGGTCTATCATCAAGTCATAGGTCTGACAGTTATGCTCGTCATGTCCCATAGAGGAGCAAAATCGACACCATTGTTGCTTCAGTTCTGGAACATAAGCACCAATACGGGGACAGTGGTTGGTATCGTGTAGTCCAACAACGCGACAATCAGTGCACCATAACATCGGACCACTTGGCCCTATAGCCTCTTTAGGGTGCAATGGGCTGGGTCCCCTAGTCCGCATGTAGTTTTCCAACAGAGGACACTGATCCTTGGTGTGGCCAGACACCCTACATCTTACGCACCATATGTTTGGGCTAGTTTCCTTTCCTCTCTCTTTCCACAGATTCTGGATTTCAAGGCGCATTTCCTCGATCTATCCCTGGATCTGTTACACCTCAAACTAAGCATCGTCTCTTGGAGCAGCTTCTAGCTTCATAGCAATCTCTAAGGCTTTCTCTTGGGTCTCAATCACCTGCTGACTCATAGGTCCATGTAGGTGAAGTAGCAGCATAGCGATAAACCATTATTTGTGCTGCCTATCATTATACTAAAATTCCCCATCCCTGATGACCTTCTTTAACCATTGATCAACCTCCCATATAGACTCAGTGGGTCCTTGTCTAAAGTATTTCAGGTCAGTTACTAGCTGCGAGCAGGACTTAGGCTTCCGAAATTGTTGTTTTAAATATTTTTTAATCTCTTGAATAGATGGATCCGCATGATGGCCTACGTATCCCATATACCATTCCAAGGCCTCTCCTTCAAATGCGAGGGATATTTGCGCTCTCTTTACAAAATAGGTAGCCATGTTCTGCGCAGTCCATACTGATTCTACTACAAACCAAAATTGGTCTATATCTTCATCTTCTATACCCTTGAAGTTGGGTAGCTTTATGTGTGTGGCCATATCTTCTTTTGGTGGTGGCGGAGGTGTGGGGGAGTTCTTACCCTTATGCTGACTTGAAGGCGGTGTGGCTGGAGGACTATTTCCTACATGCACATCCAATTCTCTTAGTGGACTATAGATGGATCTATCCCCTTCTCGATTGGTTTGGTAGTACTTCCAACTTCGTGTTGTACTCTCACTCTGATTCAGAGGTCATTCATTCGTTGTGGCTGTATAGAATTCCCTTTTCGCACAGTAATATTTTGATTAACAATGGCAATGTTCTCAACAAATTACCCCATAAACCTTTGAAGAACCTCTGCTCTACCTCAGAATAGGATACAAACTGATATACTGTGAATTCTGTCACGAACCCTCCTAGTACGATATCCACCCACTGATCTACCATGCGGGTGATCATATTGTTTGTCCTCTCAAACTGTTGAATCAATTATGGTGTCCAATGTGTAACTTGATTGTCCTTCCAACACGTCTGGAATTCTACGAGCCTTGCTAACCACTCTTGAAGCTCATGCACAAAGGTTACAAATAAAATTTCATAGACTTCGGTGAATATGTACTTGTTCTTCCACTTCTCAGCTATCAGCTTCGTGTTGCGATTCTCCTTTATGGAAAATTCCTAAATTTGTCTTTCAAATCAGTCTTCAAGTTCCAAATTCTCCGGTCTCCAAAGACCTCGTGGCATTACCTGATCTCTCTCTCAAAATGCTCCTGGTCTCGGAAACAGAACCATTTGGTGGATTAAGGGGTCCTAACCCAGGTTCAGAGGTTAAGGTTTGCCGACAAACCCCTATACTACTGGCCCTTTCGGCAATGACCTATTTTCGCAGGCCAAGGTCTCACCCAAAGTAGTATGGGAGGGTGTTGGAACCAGGCTTCTGCACTTTGGGAGAGAGTAGGTAATTTAAGGCAGGTCTATGTTGTAACTGATCAAGTTCACACATAATGAGTCTATTTTCAAGCCCTTAACAGTATAATCAGCACATAACCATAACAAAGCTACTATCTCTAACATATCCAACTAATACATTTTCATCCACGTGCGCATCAGCAAATAACATCACATAACATTATAATCGCAGCTAATTCTAGATCACAGATACATTCACAACTTAAATAAATATCACAGATGTGCTTCAACAGTAAACACAATCAATCCAGATAGCACAATGATACTTTAAATATATTACACATTCATTAGCATCAAAGATCCACTTACAACCCAAACACAGCCCACACAAACAGCAGGACTGAGGATCTCTGCGCACACAGCCAGTAGGAGTCCTTACCCAAAACAACCCAAATAGATATTAACAATTTGCACGTAGCATCAATATTATGTCTTGCTTTTCTACTAGATCCAACTATCTATTTATTTATAACATCGTAGCCTCTGCTATCCGATGGTCTGCAAACCATGGTTTGTAGACCCTAGAGCTACCTTTTAACCCATTACAAAACATTAGGGGCTTTGATGCACCCCAAAGCCCGTATGCAAGACTGGCTAATATAAAATTATATCAAAAATGCAGGTTAGGAACCCCGTTCCAACACCACTATACTTTGGGTAAAATAAAATGCCCAAAAAGATTCGAAATCCATAAAAATCATCAATGAACCTTTGGGAACTTTGTACATTTATGGGGACAAGGGTTTTGTTGATGAGGAGGCCCGAAACAAAATTAAGGAGCTAGAAACTAGAAGGAAGAAAACCCTAAATGATAGAGAAGATCTCTGTCATTTAATAATTCGGGCCATTTGGTTGGTGGTGGGAGATGATAATACAAAATTCTTCCACAATTATTCTAAGGGGAGGAAAAATACAAACACTATATGGGAAATGGAAAAATCAGCTGGGATAAAGGTGAAAACTTTCAAATAAATCTCATCTATGGGGAGAAATCATTTTAAGAGTCTTTATTCAACTCAAGAAGGAGTTAATTTTAGGGAATTCATTTAGATTGCTCAGCTATTTCCCTGATATAATGATGATGAAAGTAATCAGCTGCCCATGGAACCAATGGAAGAAAAGGAGTTTGAACACATTCTAATAGCTATGAAAGTAGACAAAAGCCCTGGGCCTGATGGCTGGACGGTGGAATTATTCCAATATTTCTTCGAATTGATGGGGGATGCTATCACTAATGTGGTGGAGGAATTCCATTCTCTTGGCCACATCCATGATGTCCTCAAGTCTACTTTCCTAGCCCTCATTACTAAATGTGATGCTCCATCATATTTTGATGATTTCTGTCCTATCTCCCTTTGTAATTGTATCTATAAAGTAATTTATAAAAAAATTGCCAATCATTTGAGGCCTATCCTCTCTAGTTCCATTTCAAAAGAGAAATTTTCCTTCCTAGATGGAAGGAAAATTCATGAAGCCATTGGGGTGGCACATGAGACTCTCCACAGTATTAAATTATCTCACAAAAGATGCATGGTTTTCAAGATTGACCTTTCTAAGGCTTATGACAAAATCAAATGGCTCTATCTCAGACTTTTGTTGACCCATCTGGGGTTCCATATTGATTTTAATAATTGGGTTATGAGATGTATCACTAATATTTCTTTTTCTTTTCTTATTAATGGAGCAGCCTCACAATTGTTTTCTAATCAAAGAGGCTTGAGACAGGGATGTCCTTTATCTCCACTACTATTCTTGTTGGCAGCCGGAGGTCTTAGTCAACTCATTCACCTGGCCGAAAGACTGGGGTCCCTGAGGGGAATTGAAGTGGCTTCAAATATTATTATCACCCATATAATTTTTGTGGATGGAATTATGCTCTTCAACAACGGTAATATTCGCAAATTCAGAGCTCTTAAAGATATTCTGGATCATTTCATGAAGGTGATGAGCCTATATATCAACAATAAAAAGTCCTCACTTGCCCACGTTGGCATCTCCGAAGCCAACCTTAATTGGAATTCTGGTCTTCTTCCTTTCATTTAAGCATCGTTGGGTACATGCATTAAGTACCTTGTTTTTTTTCTCAAGATGAATGGGTACTGCAAATAGGATTGGTACTGGTTGGTCTCAAAAATTGGAAAGAGAATTAATTCTTGGAGTCACAAATGGCTTTCGAGAATGGGGATATTATTAGCCATCCCAGTGTATTAGATTAGTTTGCCTTGTGTCCCTATTGGTATTCTTAATAAAATTAGAAGCATTTGCAGTAAGTTGCTTTGGTCGGGTAAGGAGGAAAAAAAAACCCTTCCATGGGTGGAATGGGAGAAGATTGCTAAAACAAAGGAATGGGGTGGTTGGGGTATCAAAAAGATTAAATTTTTTGCCTCTACCTTGGCTGAAAAATCGATCTGGAGGCTTATATCTAAAAATAATTTTTGGACCTTTGTGGTCAGTAGGAAATATATTGATTCGGTCCCATTAGATGATTGGATTCGTACCCCGGTTAAAGATTATAAGCAAGTATCCAACATCTGGAAATCTTCCATTCTTGTTTTTTATTTGGTGGCTAATGTCATTGTTTGTAATATTGAAAATGGGGAATGATGTAGTATTAGACTAGATCCCTCGGTTGGTTTCACTGAAAATTACTCTCTCTCTATGGGCCTTAGGGACTCTCTCCTTCAGAAATTCTATTGCACTCTTGCACAGATCGACGATCTTGGTCAGTCTACTATCTGGGCAAAGGCCTGGAAAAAGTTCGAGGCAATTGATATGGAAATTTAGTGGGTCAAAGAATGGCGGGCATATATTCAGGAGTTGGAAAATACTCGTGTTCGTTTAAAAGATTCTCTTGATAACATAGTTTGGGTACATTATAAATCTGGGATATACTCACCCAAGGCTAGTTATGCACACATCATGGCAGCTAAGAAGGGAGGGCATAAATAATTTTGGTATAAAACTCTTTGGGAAATCGGATGTCCTACAAAATCCAAAATTTTCTTCTCGAACATACTCTGCCGAAAAGTACCAACTTGGGACAGCCTACAAAAATTTTTTTTCATTGGTACAGGGTGGTACTATCTTTGTAATAAGGCATAGGAAACTATTGAACACTTATTCATTACCTTCTTTTTCTCTATGAAGGTCTACAAATATACACTCACACTCTATAACGTGGATTCAATCTGGAGGGGTGATAATTGTAATGATGTGTGGCAATCCTGGTGGGAGAGCAATAAAGAACCAGAACATAGATGTCTTCCTTTGATTATCTCTTAGGGAATCTGGATCTCCAAGAACAATTTTGTGTTAAAATATTCTCTCTCTTTCCGAACTTTGGTGGCTGGTGAAAGTGTTTCCATTTTTTTAGCCTCCTACTCCCCCTCCTCAACGGTGCATTGTAGGTGGGTGCTAAACGAAGTCATTATACCGGATATTCCTTGGGCCTATTTTGATGGTGTTGCTACTCAGGGGCTTTTTGGGGCTGGCTTGGTCATTCATATTATTTCTAATCCTTCATACATGGCCTTTGTGGGTCTTGGCATGAGGACAAACAATTTTGCAGAGCTACAAAATTTAAAACTCCTACTGTGTTGGCTTCTCTACAAGGACATCACCTTGATTCAAATATTTGGGGACTCATTGAATGTCATAAATTGGTTTTACAACACTCAGAGATGTCAAAATTATTTATTGTGTCCTATTCTTGATGAGATTCTTTCCCTAAAATCTCTTTTTACGTGGATTTTTGTTTTCCATATTTATAGAAACAGAACAAGCAGGCTGACAACTTGTCTAAAATCAGTCTTAGACAGGCTCCGGGCTCATGGGTGATTGAAGAAAAGGATGGTTTGGTGGTCAATGTGCTAGAAACTAGACCATATTGATGAAGGGCCACCCCTCATTTACTTCTCTAAAATTTTTGTTTTTTCTCCATTACTCCAACACTACTATATTATTTTGGAGCAGATGTATATATTTCTTTTGTCATGTTCTCACATAAAAGTTAGACTTTTAAAATAATTTATATGTTTCATGGACTCATGTTTTAAGATTATTATATATATTTTTGTGAGACCGGTCTCTCTTCTATAGAGACTGGATCTCAGATGGTTTATTGCCATTGAATTATCTGTCAAGTGTTTCTCCTGGTTTGGAGGCACATAGGGATGGACATGATTATGGTTTCCCTGATCATTTACCATTTATGCAGCCCCTCTGCATTTTTTTGGTCTTTGAGTGAACATGAGATCACAGCTTCTCTACCCACACCCTCGGGTGTGGTTAGGCTAGTTTCTTTCTTGCTCCTCTTCTAGGAACAAGACTTATGGAATGCTAAGGCATATGTGATGTACCTTTTTTTTTCTAATAGAAATTTTTATTTTTTCTCGGAAAAAAATATACATTGAATGCTACTCCATGGTAATAGTGCATGGTAATAATGTTGATAATAAGTCTATGCTAATAATGCATGCCAATATAAACACAATGCCAATGTATTAGAAATGCAATGCCAATGCCAATACGCTCCCTAATATAATCATTTAACAATTAATTGTTGATATGATATGGAAGACAAATCACATAGAGGCATCAATATTACACATATACTCTATAGATAAATTTGTATTTACATCTAATTCAACAATATTTCAGGAAAAATTTAATCTATATATTCAATATAAGAATATGAATTTATTATGATAAATTTCATGAGAGATTTTCTCTCACCTTCCCTAGGGAATCTCATCTCATTTCAGAAATCCAAATGTTTTAATCCTTCATGTTTAAACCCATATAACAATGGATTTGGGCATTTCTCACATTCTATGCCTAAGAATAAAAATACCCAAGCAATTAGGAAATACTCGAACACGCCAAAAAGGGGAATTCAACTAAAACTCATAAAAATTTAATCTATATATTCAATATAAGAATAACAATTTATTATCATAAATTTTGTTAACTCCTGATCTGGACCCCAGGCTGAAAAAGGGCAAAACAGGGTAACATCTAAACCACGCTCAGCCTTGTAGCTAGCCCTATAAATCCAGGAGAGGGCTCTCTCCATAAAAAGGATATTCAACAAAGTACAATTATGAAACTGATTTTAGGCTAGGTATAATAATGGGAGAATGTTTAATAAATGAATGCATTTTTCAGGGATGTATGGGATAAAATGGGACAGTTTGAAACTGGGGAATTAAATCACGACGCAGGGTATTTCATGGGGCAAGGTAGGCAAGAAATTTCAGCAATTAAGTTTAAATAAGGATGGAATGGAAAAACTGGTGAGGAGCTGAAAAGGGCATGGAAGATGGATCCTTTTCAAATAGAAGAAAAACGCAGAGTATGAATGATTTCCCAAGGTAGAACATATAAAATGGATTCTACCTTTCTATCTTAAAAGCATTCAAGAAGAGATGTTTATGAATGAATGGTACACATACAAATTTACATATGAACACAAAGGAGAGAACAAATGCTAAATTCCATACCACATGAATCCCACAAATCAGAGCTGAACCTCTTTATTAATTCCCTGTCCAAAACTATTACAATGGAGCACAGAGCGTTTTCCTTGATTTCCACACTATTCCCCTACTTCTGAGTTACAGACTGCTTTACAAATGATTTACAATTACATTAAATAGACCAGATTTGTGGGAACATAGATCCAGAGAAAAAGGGAGTTGTTTTAACATCTCAAGAACTGAAATCCAAATATGGGCAAGAAACCAACAGACTGCCCCTGAAAAGAAGGAATAGTAATACATTTTTGGGACATCTAAAAATCTTACTGTTACATTTTCCTTTAAAAAATGGAGAAGACAAAATGAAATGATTTTGTGTTTTATAATTAGCTCTTGGCCCTTTGACTTGTTGCTTTCCATTATTTGTTTGAAGAAAATTGACCTTTTAATAAAATTATTTTAATACGAAACTATGCGTTTAGTGAAGGGAGAAACCTATTTTGAATGGGAAAAAGGGAAGGGAAAGGAAGTGGGGTTCGCATCACAATCGGAATCGGAAGATCGTGGAGGAAGAGCATATGGTGGAAAACTGTGATTTAACCATATCGATGCGATGGTTTAATCACAATCGGGGTCGGAGGAATGGGGAGGATATATGTGAAACAAAACCCAAAAGCTCTGATGCAATGGGAAAATGGAAATAGGGAAAGATAAGCCAAAGGGATATTTTCACATAAAAAACAGTTTGGCACTTTTACAAAGAGGAAAAAAAATTTTGTATGAAGGAAGGGAGGGCCTTTTGGTGGGACTAGAGCAGATCAGGATCAGAATCGAGAGAGGGAGCAGGGTATAACATAATACAATACCTCCGATGTGATGGGGGCAAGGCCTTTATAAAACCAATTAAAATAACATTTTAAGTTTTACAAAGGGAATGCCTCATTTATACAAATGGGCAGAAGATTTAAGTGGTGGGACCCGTAGGTCCATCAGCATTGGAGATCAAAGGAGGGTAGAGGGAAAATATATGGCACAAATGGAAATCGTCGATTGCAATGAGTGCGATGGCATTTAGGCTGTTGGATTGGACGAACAGATCAACGACGGGGGATGTAATCAGAAGGTGTCAATCAGGAGAAGTCCATCGGAGGGGATGAATCGGAGAAGATCATTTTGAAAGCACCGATTGCATACAGGTCGTCAGATCATCGATAAGATCGACGGTCAGAATGACATCGGGCGGGGTCAATCGAGTGAATCACATCAGAGTTTCTAATTATGGGCCAATCGGGGTGCACCATTTAAAAGTTGCAATTGTGATAGAAAGGGAAGGGAATGTATTGGCAGGGTGTTTTATAATATAAAAACTCTAAATTTTATCATAAGGTTTTAAAAGGGATGGAGGGGAAGTGGTTTGGAATGGCGGGGAATTTATATATATAAACTTTATCTTAAAGTTTAGGGGTAATGGAGGGGAAGTGGTTAATACATCGCATATATATTTTAAATATTTTAATAATGGGATTACGTGATCGGAAGGGGAAAAAGGGATTTATAAGAGAAAATATTAAACTTTAATAACATAAAGTTTAAGGGAAAGATGAGAAAAAAGGGGAAGGGTTAGGGTATAGAAGACTTTATTCACTTAGGCATAAATTTCAATCCAGAAGTTAGTTTTGAGAGTGTAATATACCGTTGGAAAACTCTTTCCGGGATATTTTTGTTGGACATACTTAGAACATGATTTGACGCTGAATATGCTATGGAAAACTTCTCTAAAAGGCAAGGTGATGACTTTGGGGAGATAGCAGCTTCTGAAATGTGACTTATTACATATGCTGACATAAAATTGCATAATAAATGATAATAAAGGAAAAGTATCATGTTTTCACCTCAAAACATGGTTTTGAGCTGAAAATTACATCAAATTGAATAAAACATCTCTTTGATCTTCCAGGTGCCGTGAATTTGAATTTATTGACTTCCTCATGACCTTGCTGATATTTATTGACACTTGACTCATTAATTTGACCATGGTGAGATCCTAGGACCTAATGAGACCCATCCTATGACCTAATAATATGATTTTGAGAGTGAAAGTGACTCATGACTAAAGACCATAGAAAGGAGAATCAACAAGTTTCACATGAGGGAAAACTGATGAAAAATCACTACCATCAATGAATCCATGACCTAACGAAATGGTGAAATTTATTGGTATGGGACTCCTAATATGCAAATGAAAAAGAGAAGTTTTGATCACTGATGGCAGTATGAATAGAATGACACTAACATTGGCTCCAATGGGGATGGTAGCTCCTTGGAGGTGCCAACAACACCGTAGACCAAGTAGCCTTACCCATTGGGCATGGAATCAAAAAAATGCTGAAAAATGAGACAATGCAGAATGACTCTGACTCAAAACTAAGATTGAAAATTGAAATAAAACCAAACCATACACATAACATTCAAGTTTTATAGCCTTCACCTCGGGCCCCAAACTTAAATGACTGTGTATTTTAACTCTGACCAAAAATAACATGGTATATACAATGATTGTGACATAGTTTTTGATCCATTATCTTCAACAATGGTAGTGCTTCAAAAGCCTACCATTTGCTGCTCCTCCAGGGAAATCTTGGCCATCCATTTTTAAAAGTAAGAATGCATTCTGTCCCCTATATGCTGAAATCCTGTATGGTCCTTTCCATAGGTTGTCAAACTTACCATGCGTCCCTTTGTCCTCATTTCTTGCACCCCATCTCAACACCACATCATCTAACTAAAACTTTTCTTGTTTGGTCTTTCGGTCATAGATATTTCTGATCTTCTCCTGCAATTGAATAGCGTTCTGTGACACTTCCTCTCTTGTTTGCTGAAGGTGGATCATCTTATTGATCCTTCGCTTATTATCACCGTCTTCACTGCCAACTTCTTGTAATAATATCATAACTGGAACTATAAGAGATTTAGGAAAGACAGCATCAGTACCATAAACCAATTCAAAAAGTGACATACCTATGGATTTCTTACTACTAAATCTATCTTCCCACAGTGCGTTGATGAGCTTTTGATGCCAATTTCTTTTGTTTGCCTCTAGCATTTTCTTGATTATATTTATCAGAGATTTGTTCGATGATTCTGCCAGGTCGTTGCCTTGTGGTTAGTACACCATTGAATGGCCCATCATGATATTATAATTATCACAGAACTCCACCATCTTCTTAGACTTGTACGTTGTTGGCGTTGTCTATTATAATTTTGTGAGGGCAGCCAAAATGGGATAAAATATTTGATTCTGGGAATTGAATGATTACCGTATCGGTTGCCTGCCTTGCTGGGACAGCCTCGATCCATTTAGTGAAGTAATATGTACCTGTTAATATCCATTGATTTTGTGCTGATGATGCGGGATGGATTTCTCCTATGAAATCGAGTCCCCACTGCTGAAAGGGAGCATTTACTGAAACTGGTTTCAAAGGAAGAGGCAGCAATTTCTTCTTCCCTTGGAAAATTTGACATTCATGACAACTCATCCCTGTTTTATATAAATCTAAAAATAAAGTGGGCCAATAATATCCCGCTCTCAACATTTCGTTAGCTGTAGTTTTCCAAAACAAATGACCACCACAATCACCTTTGTGAAAAATCATGCATTATCATTTGAGCTTCTTCTTCAACCAAACAATTGAGAAGAACTCCTCCTGGATCTTTCCAATTAAGAGCACTGTTTAAAATACAATATTTAGCAGACTTAAGTTTCAGTGATCTACCTTTACTTTTAGACATTCCTAGAGGTGGTAAAAGATGCTGAAGAACATAAAAAAAATCTGAATACCATGGGGATTGTAGGAAAATTTCTAAAACTGGAACAAGCAAACCTTCATCTTCATTTTCTGCCATTGCTGTTATGAGGTCTATATCCAGGGCACACAGATTTGATTGGGGCATTAATTTTTCCAAGCCTTGGACTTTGATCAACTTCATGGGTTTGATCTCCAAATCGTACTCCAACATAGCTGCTATCCACTTACCTCTTAGACCTTCTGGATCAGTTTGCATCAACACATCCTTCACTGCTACATTAGGGACATATGCTATAGTATGTGAATGCAGAATATAGACCCTAAAATCCTTCAGTGCCTTTATAAGAGAGAATTTTTGTTTCTCAATAATATTATACCTAAAAGAAGCATCTCTAATAGTCCTACTGAAAAAGGAAATTGGCTTTTCAATCTGGTCTCTCTTTTGCATTAAAACAGCAGCCATAGTATGCTCCGATGAAAATGAAAAAATAATAAAATCTTGAGTATAATCGGGACTAATCAAGACTGGGGCATTGGACAAGGAATAATTTACTAGATCAAATGACTTGATAGCTTCCTCACTCCATTTGACAGTGCTATCCTTCTTCAACATTTTAGTCATTTCTCTCAAATGTTCAGCCAAATTGGATATAAATCTGTGCAAGAAGTTCATCTTACCATTGAATGGTTGGATCTCCTTTTTGTTCTGTGGAAGTTCCATGTGCTAAATTTCCTCTACTCTAGATGGATAGATGTGGATACTATCTTTAGAGATGATATGCCCCAGAAAATTTCCTTCATCCATGGCAAGGAGACTCTTCTTTGGATTGAGACAAATCCCAAAATTTCTGCATTGCTGAAAAACAACTCTCAAATGGTGCAAATGCTCATCATTAGAACCAGAGAACACTGTTAGATCATCCAAATAAACAACAAGAAAAATATCCTTTTCATTAGCAAAAGCAATGTCCATTGCTCGCTGGAAAGTAGCTCCAGCGTTTTTCAGTCCGAATGGCATTTTGGCATACTAGAAAGTTCCCCAGGGTATTGTGAAGGTAGTTTTGTCTTGGTATTTCTCATGCACCAAGATCTGGTTATAGCCTGAGTAGCCATCAAGTAGTGACATCCTAGATGCTCCAACTACTCTCTGCAGAATATGGTCCATCTTCGAAAGTGGATAATTATCCTTTAAGGATGCCTTATTCAAATTCTGAAAATATATGCACAATCTTATCTCTCCTGTCTTCTTACACACTGGGACCAAATTTGAAATCCAGTCAGAAAATATAATAGGAACAATGATACCAGCTTTATACAATCTGTTTACCTCTTTTTCAATGGATGGCAGCAGCTTTGGATTGATTCTTCTTATCTTCTGTCTAAATGGCTTCTGATCTAGCTTGATGGGAATAGTATGCTGGATTATGTTCTTGTCATACACCTTCAAATCTGAATAATCCCATGCAAACACATCAGAAAATTCAAAAATAAATTTAACATACTTTTCCTTTACCTTAGGGGACAATGCCTTTGACAACTTCACAAACTTGGGCTTGTCAGTTGTTCCAAGATTCACATCTTCAACTCCTTTCTCAGTAGGCACCAAGCTTGGTTCCTTTTCAAAATCATCTTGATCAAAAAGCTCCTCTAAAGATATGAGACCTCTAGGAATCACATTGTCCTTCAGCTGCAATATGTCCATCTAATTTTCTTCCATTTCTTGATCATCAACCTCATACTCAACTTCTATTGGAGTGTCTTTAAATTTTCCATCACTCTGCAAAAAAGCATTTGTTTCATTGTCATCCCAAAACACTTGCCAATACCTTAAATTTTTCGGAATAGCAGGCCTATGTTTGACATAGATCTCAAACTTGTTGCTAGAGTTCATTGGGATCTTCAAGTTTCTTTTAATAGTGGCAAGAGAATCAGCAATGATGTTCTGCATCCTGGGTACTACTATCAAAGTGTACTCAGGGAAGTTCTTCAAGATATCCAGGACTACATTTCTATATGCCCTCAATCTCGAATGCTTTTCTTGGTACTCTCCTTTAACCTGTTTGATTATAAGCTCTAAATATCCATAGACAGAAATCCTCTTTGCATTCAACTTCTTCAAAATTTTCAGACCTGCAATCAAATATTCATACTCTGCTTCATTGTTAGAGCAGTCAAAAGCCAACTTATAAGCACATACTCTAACATTACTAGGAACCTTTTTAGGCTAGAAAACAGGGCTCTGAATCCATATTCCAATACCAGCTCCATCCTTACCCACAGCTCCATCAAAATCCATGCTCCAAAGGCCTTCGTCTTCTTCTTCTTCCAAATGCTGAAAATTTACTTCTTTCTCTACTTTATCCTGACTAATTTCTGCATCTTTCTGCTGTTCACTGTCTTTTTGCCGCTGGTAGGCAGGAGGCTCAGAAGTGCTTGCTGCTTTATCTTTTTCCTATTTGAGGACCTCCCTAAAATTCTCTGAAATTTCAGGCATGTCATCTACTTGTACCAACTGAACATTCTCATCATTCAAAACACCATCAGAATATAAGACAAAGGCCTCTAAATCTGTGTGGACAACATTAATGGGATGGTTTACTAGCTTCTCTTTGATAGTGATCATATATTTCATTTTCTTCTCCCTATATAGTTTTCTCAACTGGCCAAACATGGGGATGGTGGCATAAGAGAAGTCAAGATGCATGGTTCCTTTAATTTTTTCATCCCAAGACCTAGATAGATGCATTCCAAATCGTGGTGGAACATCGGCAACAACTACATCCATCAAAACATTCTTGGCTGGGACTTGATCTAAAGACACTACCAAGTCTTTGATAAGACCAACACAATGGACCCTACCTGAGTCAAAAGAGTACAAGTCATGGTATTTTTGGGTGATATCAAGTCCTAACTTCTCCATGATGGCCTTGGGCATCAAATTATGTGAGGCTCTAGAGTCCAACATAGCATTATGCAAGATGAACTCATGTAATATAAGACTCAGGTAAAAGGGAGGGACTTCACTTTCTTCAGATTGATCTTTTGTGGCTGGGCCAAAAATGAGTTCAGGGTAATCATCCTCAACATTAACCATATCAGAAACAAAGTCTATTTGCAAAATTCTAGACACTTGACTTTTATAAGTGTTGTTTTTCACCAACTCAGTCAAGGGCATAGATACTTTCAGTTTAGAAATTTCATTCTCCAAATTAAAAGAAGGAGCTGTTTCTACCTCTTTGATGGGAGGGTATTTCTTCTCTATTTGCTCCTTTGCTGCGCTCTGCTGGTTATTTTCAATTGTAGTGTTAATCGCTGAAGGTGCTTTGCTGGAGGAAGGATCGACCGGTTCTTTCCCTTTCTTCTGAGAATCATTCTTCATTTGGAGCTCTTTTCTTTTTTGAATGGGACTGATCGGAACATCTCTGTTCCTTAAAGAGTATTGCTTTTTTTGGGCAGATAAAGCATTCATGTATCCTCTTTGGTAGTAATCGGACTCATCTTCTAACACTGCATCATTATCCAGAATGAAATTTTCGTCCTTTTGAATGTCTGCAGTCGCTGTGTATTCTTCATCTTCAGTAAGAAATATGGGTGCACCATCAGCTGTGAAAAAGTGATTGGCTTCAATCATAGGATCTTCATCATCATCTATCTCTGTTCCCTGAACATAATTCTGTTGTAATGAAGTTTTGATTTGTTGCTGTGGTGGCACTTGGTCTTGTGCTCTCTATTCTCTCTGCTTAATTCTGAATTGTGGCTGCTGCCCTCTAAAATTCGGATTCCTTATTTGAGGTTCAGGTCTATCCGAAATTGTTAATCGATCAACCATATTTTTCACTGTCTGAATCAAGGTGTCCATCCTGCTGTCTGAAGGAGATGCTTCTTCTTTCACAGTGACTCTTTTTTCAGCTCTGGTTCGTGCTCTCTTGGCTAGCATATTTTCTTCTACACTTACTGCTATATTTTGCATGTCTTCGAGTGAGGAAGGATCTATTTCTCATAGTTGATATCCCATATCAGCATCGAAACCATCTGGAAATTTAAGCAAGGCTAATCCCACAGGAGGTTTGAGGTTAGCTGGAATAGCATTGTATACAACATTGAATCTTAAACAATAATCCTGTACAGTTTCACCCACATTCCTTTTAATATTTTCATACTGAGACAAAATTTGGAGTGGGTTTTTCTTTACCTCCCACCGGTCTAAAAAATATGTGTGCAACTCCTGCAAAGTGCGAGTATAGCCTGCTGGTAAGGCTCTGAACCACTTTCTAAATTCACCTCCAAAGCTTTGGACAAACAACCTTGTAGTTACATTCTCTGCCTCTACCTCATGTAGATCAAAAAAGTCATTCATCTTGTCAACATGCTACTGGGATGTGGTGCTTTGAGTGGCATCAAAGATAGGAATTTTACTTTGATAATCAGCAGGCATATCATTCAGAACATGAGGTAAAACCAGAGGTGCATACTGGGCAACCATGACTCTAGGAGGATTTACAATAGTGTTTGTGTTACTAGGATTCAGGGGAGGTGTTGATGGGGGATATGAAAGCTAAGAATTGACTTATGGGAATGTTGATGAATTAGGAGGAGGAAATGTTGTTCCTGATGACTCTGAAGGCTTGGGGATATTAGTTACAGTGATATATGACTGAGGAGAATTCATAATATAATCATCGATTGAGGAATTTTCTCTTTGAACTTCAATATCTACAAGGAATTCTGGATCTAAAACTGTGTCATCAAGTGCAGTTTCAGACTTATTTCTAAACAAAGAAAGCTAAAAAATATCATCAAAAGAAAAATATTCTACAAAGAACCACTCACTGGGCCAAGTATGGGATCTAAAGATAGTTCTGGGACTTAGTGATCCTCCTTGTCTTCTGACAATTCTTGGAATGATATTAGGATTCTCAAACACAGGGGGGGGATTTGGATCTGGATTAGCCCTTGTATATCTTCTTGAAGCCAGTGTGGTGGAAATTTCTACTGTACAATATTTATTTCAGCCTAGCAGACTCTAAAACTCATCTTCCAAAGTCTAGGAATGTACACGGGAAAATATTTGTTGGGGTGATCTGACTTTATGCTCTGATACCAGAAAGATATTATGACTGTGGAACATCTGGAATAAATGTTTGTAATTATATTCCCTTCCCGAAGCACTGTAATAATATTCGCTTCGTAATAATATTTCAAACTTCTCAGGCAGATATTCCATATGATATATGGGAATACACTTAAAAATACTTGAGTGACTTTATCACTTCGGTCGAAATGTTATAGCAATGGTCCGCTTCTTTTAAAGATCACCAACTTCGAACTTATATCATAAACCACATTTATGCTATAAACGCGACATACATTTTATTCAATGGGGGCCCACACATCCACTATTCGCATTTTTATGAATAAAATAAACATATAATAATATAAAACCGCCAGACCTACCTTGATCTATTGCTCATGCACTTCACTGCGCGATTGCCGTCGGATCCAACACTCTCTAGATCAGATGATCCTCGTCAATTTTGCATTTTTTCAAAGGCCGAATTTTAACACCTAAAAGTTGTGCGATATGGGCTGTATTGGGGAGATGACGTGCCCTTATATTACTGGATCACATTTTTTGGGAGTGGTTTCACTTCGGGCCAAAAGCGGTGCGACATAGGCAGTATGGTTTCTCGAAACCCGCTTATGGTAAATGAACCGTGCTTTAACTGTGGTTTGGTGCTTTAAATGCTGGCGTTAATTCAATGGCTGGGTCCCACTGATATTTACTCCGCTGGTCAACAGAACCAAGATTTTTAATTTCGACAACAAAGATTTCTTTAAAAGCGTCGCATTCAATGTAACCAAGGTTTTTTTAACTCTAAACAGAGGTTTCCAATACTCTTTATTCACACAGGGCCTGAATGTGACCTTCTTCAAACATAATAAACACAGTCAGTGAGTGCCAAGAATGCGAGATCAAAGACACTCAGATCACATTTCTCCCGAGTGTGGTCGCTAGAAATTTTAGCTCCTGATCTGGACCCCAGGCTGAAAAAGGGAAAAACAAGGTAGCATCTAAACCACGCTCAGACCTGTAGCTAGCCCTACAAGGTCAGGAGAGGGCTTTCTCCATAAAAATGATATTCAACAAATCACAATTATGAAATTGATTTTAAGCTAGGTATAATAATGACAGAATGTTTAATAAATGAATGAATTTTTCAGGGATGTATGGGATAAAATGGGATAGTTTGAAACCGGGGAATTAAATCAGGACACAGGGTATTTCATGGGGCAAGGTAGGCAAGAAATTTCAGCAATTAAGTTTAAATAAGGATGGAATGGAAAGACTAGTGAGGAGCTGAAAAGGACATGGAAGATGGATCCTTTTCAAATAGAAGAAAAACACAAAGTATGAATGATTTCCCAAGGAAGAGCATATAGAATGGATTCTACCTTTCTATCTTGAAATCATTCAAAAAGAGATGTTTATGAATGAATGGTACACATAAAAATTTACATATGAACACAAAGGAGAGAAAAAATGCTAAATTCCATACCACATGAATCCCACAAATCAGAGCTACATCTCTTTATTAATTCCCTGTCCAAAACTGTTACAATGGAGCGCAGAGAATTCTCCTTGATTTCCACACTATTCCCCTACTTCTGAGTTAAAGACTGCTTTACAAATGATTTACAATTACATTAAATAGACCAGTTTTTTGGGAACATAGATCTAGAGAAAAAGGGAGAAATTTAACAGCTTAAGAACTGAAATCCAAATATGGGAAAGAAACCAATAAATTGCCCCTAAAAATAAGGAACAGTAATACATTTTTGGGACATCTAAAAATCTTGCTGTTACATTTTCCTTTAAACAGTGGAGAAGACAAACCGAAATGATTTTGTGTTTCATAATTAGCTCTCGGCCCTTTGACTTGTTGCTTTCCATTATTTGTTTGAAGAAATCTGACCTTTTAATAAAATGATTTTGAGACAAAACTATGCCTTTAGTGAAGGGAGAAACCTATTTTGAATGGGAAAAAGGGAAGGGAAAGGAAGTGGGATCCGCATCGCAATCGCAATCGGAAGATCGTGGAGGAAGAGCATATGGTGGAAAAATGTGATTTAACCATATCGATGTGATGGTGTAATCGCAATCAGGTTTGGAGGAATGGGGAGGATATATGTGAAACAAAACCCAAAAGCTCTGATGCGATGGGCAAATGGAAATAGGGAAAGATAATCCAAAGGGATATTTTCACATAAAAAATAGTTTGGCGCTTTTAAAAAGGGGAAAAAATTTTTGTATGAAGGATCGGAGGGCCTTTTGGTGGGATCGGAGCAGATCAGGATCGGAATTGGGAGAGGGAGCGGGGTATAACACAATACAATACCTCCGATGCGATGGGGGCAAGGCCTTTATAAAACCAATTAAAATAACATTTTAAGTTTTACAAAGGGAAGGCCTCGTTTATATGGATGGGCAGAAGATTTAAGTGGTGGGACCTGTAGGTCCATCGGCATCAGAGATCGGACGAGGGCAAAGGGAAAATATATGGCATAAAGGGAAATCACCGATTGTGATGAGGGCGACGGCTTGCAGGCCGTTGGATTTGACGAACAGATCAACAGCGGGGGATGTAATCAAAGGGTGTCAATCGGGAGAATTGTTGAGCCTCAAAATTGTGCTTTCTTTCATTCCATTTTACCTCATTTTCCTTTTTCCATTGCTATCCTAGACCCAATTGATCAATGAATATAGTTAAAATTACTTCTAGAAT
This sequence comes from Pinus albicaulis, assembly GCA_034641835.2. NCBI lineage: Eukaryota > Viridiplantae > Streptophyta > Pinopsida > Pinales > Pinaceae > Pinus > Pinus albicaulis. The sequence goes on along the minus strand of CM076577.1, from coordinate 609,634,145 downwards.
GATTTACATGACTGACTTGCTAAGTTTTGTGATTTTTTGCCATTGTAAAGTATTTATCAAATTTGTTATGTAATGCATATTCCTGTAGTTGGACCAGTTTTTATTCTGGATGTACTTCATGTGTTTGGGGTATGTCTGTGGCCTCTCAAGGTAAATCGTATATAGTACAATCCATGCTTATGTTTCATATGGTCGTTGTTTTCATCATGTGTGAGGGGAAGAAACTAATTCGTGGTATGTTTGGAACGTGGGAACAATATTTAGGAAGAAGGACTTCTATTAGGATCTGTTCTCACCAGATGTCTTTCCTTTTCACAGCCACTTCAAGAGTCCTAATGTGATTCCGGCACCTATGAACATGTAGCACTTTAATTTTTGTAAATCTTGGTATGTACATTTGTTATATAAACACTTGGGAAACCAAGAGCTAGGCTAGATTTTATTCTAGATTTTGCTTAGATTCTGTGCTACATTTCTGAAGATGCAGATTGCTCTGTTCAAGTTATTTCTCTTTTAATGAAGCAAACAGTGTTGTTTTGAAAGCGTTGATTTAATTTGGAGTTTGATTCCGTCAGGTGGTAGAGGGCCCCTGCCTCTTGCACGGATTTATTAGCGTAATTTAGATAAGTATTCTAGCTGCCTTTACGTTTTTGAAGTTGAATTCGTAGTTGTTTTCATTAACTACTATAGTTATACTCATTCTAACTCTTCCAAAATAAGAAGCTCTTCCAAAATATTATAATGATGAATGGGAAATGACTATAGTATTGTAGGATTTGAAGTTTAATTTGTAGTTGTTTTCATTAGCTACTCTAGTTATACTCATTCTAACTCTTCCACAAGAAGAAGCTCTTCCAAAAGATTATAATGATGAATGGGAAATGGCTATAGTATTGTAGGATTTAGTTGTAATTTTTTTTGTTCACTATCACAGTTACACTTGTTCGAATCACTCTTCCACAAGAAGAAACTCTTCCAATAAATTCTTAAGGAGTCCAAGACATGACCGTGATAATGAATGATTTAGTTGTGTGTTTTCACTAAGTATCATCTATGTTCTTGCTCTTAAACGCTTGTCCAAAATATCATAATGATGAGTGGGATATGGATATGATATCTTAGTTTTTGATTGCTTTCAGTCCTTTATGTTTGCATTTGCACTCAATTACACAGTCAGAATTGTTCTAAATCTTCCAAAATATCAACAATGATGGACAAACAGACTGTATAATTTCATAGAATAATGCATGATAGTAAGGATACTCCGGAGTTTCATTGCACTTAATTCATGATTCAGTTATTTTATTTTGGGTTTGATAATGCCTTGTAGTTTAACATTGTTTTAGGCTAGTGACATCTTAGGTTTGGTTGTAGTTCAACTCATTGCATTTGCACTCACATTCAGTTGATAGTCACTGCATACTAAATTATTTCAGTTGTTAGGATTAACAAAATATCCTTCATTATTCACAAACCTCTTCTTGTTCTAAAATCCATAATTGACCTATAACCATATGAACAGAAGACAACATCATTTTAAGGCCTGAAGTACCTTTGTAATTTCCTCATCATTTCATAAACAGATCTCTCCCTCAAAAGACTACTTTGAAAAAGAAATCAATAACTCTTGAGCAAAGGTTTTGTGACATTCAATTAAATTGCAGAATAGAGTTAGAAAACTAGTCCTAGAATAGAAGATCTTATGATGATATCAATGTTTTATTCCCAACATACTTCAACAAATCTCTAACCAAGGATAAAATGCTGCATCATTATAAGTTAGTTGTGTAAACTGTTTAGTTAGGAAGATTTGCATGTTTAGTTGATCATTTCTCAAGTTGAGTTTATGTTTTTAATCATTTCCTTAGAATTCATTATCAAGCTCTGTTTTTGCTTAGTCATAGTTTAGATTTGATTCTACTTCAGTGTTTGCAATTGCATTTGTCACTTGTCATCAATCAATTAGGTCTCACTCTGTTTTTAATCATTAGCTTCCTTCCATCAGTTTTCTAATCATTTTTCTTGTGAACATAAAATCACCAAAAGACCAAAAACATCATAAATCATCACAAAAGACGAAAAAAATCACAAAACACTACACACAACGCATTAAGAAACAAGCACCTAGGTACATACAGTACACTTCACTTCAGCAGTTTACAAATCCTGGTTGACAATTAAATGAGCTCAGTTTATGAGACTAGATTGAGACCAAACATTTTGGCGCCATTGCCGGGGAAGTGAAAACTAGGTAACCTTTGTTTCTTAGCATCCAAAAAGAATTTTATGCGTAGAGAGAGAGATTCAAGGGGAAGATTTATAAGCAGCAGAGGCAGAAGTTTGATTTCTAGAACACCACTTGTTTCATCTAGATCCAGAGCTAGTATACCTTCAACTCATACCCATATTCCATCCTCCCTTGATCCTGGACTTCTAGAAGATCTAAGGTCAACTATTCCATTAGAGAAACCTTCCACTTCATCCACTGAACCTGCCATAGAAGAAGATCTAAAGACTCCTAGTAGGGATACAAACCTTTCCACTTCTACAAGAGAGTCAACTATGGCAGAAGAAGGAGGAGGAGGAGTTTTTAATGGAGAAAACACACTATTTGGAGGTAGAGGTAGAGGTAGAGGAGAAGGAGGTAGAGGTGCAAATGGAGGAAGAGGTAGAATAGGAAACTCTTTTGGGTTCCCTATACTTGATGAAGAAACCAATACAACCATGAAAAACATTTCACCCTCTGTCCTTCCAAACTTCTATGGACTTAAAACTGAAGATCCTGAAACTTTCTTATTCGAATTTGAAGTGCTGTGTATGACTTATGACTACTTACAAGATGCTCAAAAACTGAAATTATTTCCTTCAACTTTGAAGGGAGCAGCATTGAAGTGGTTTATGAGTCTAATCAGTAGTTCTATTAGAACATGGGAAGATATGAAACAAGCATTTCTAGAGAGATAATTGGATTATTGTATGCCGGTTAATCATAAGGAAGAAGTGTTCAAGATGTTACAAAAATAAGATGAAAACTTAGAAGATTTGTTGGAAAGATTTAAATACAACATAAAAAGGGCACAAATGGAAAACCTAGATCAAGACACTTTAAAAGCTCTTTTGTTGAAAACCATTAGGGATGAATGGTTGGATATCCTTAACATGATGGGAAAAGGGGATATATCACAAATCACATTACCTGAAATATCTGAGTTATGTATCAACCTTTCCAGAGGGAAATCCAAAACTGTCAAAGGTCCAAGAGATCCTGCTCTTGCAAGAGCAAGTGAATCTGCTTCTGGGACAGTAAGTAGATCAGAAATAGGACACATGCTTGATGATTTTAAATCTGACATCTTAGGGAGTCTTAGTGAACAAATAGACACCCTCAAGATACAAAACAAGCAAAAGGCTGAATATGATGCCTTGGCAATCTTTTGTCCCAAATGTAGGAAGAAACATGCCTTGAGAGAGTGTCCTCTAGATGTAAAAGTTGTAGAAACCTGTGTTATTTGTTCTGAGAAACATGAGACCAAGAATTGTCCTTCTCTTCCTGGTCTCAAGGCTATTTTTCAGGAAGAAACTCCTACAGATTCCACAGAATCCCTTAACTTTGTATCTAGAAGACCTTGGCAGGGATCTCATACACAAGGATTCCATGATCAAATGTATAATCAACCTCCACCTTAGAATTCTTGGCAGCAACCTTGGCCCCAATTTCAAAATCAATCTCAAGCTTGGGCACAAGGATCACAAGGTCCCTATGGAAGATACTCTCCATATTATCAGTATCCACCATCCTATCCACCATATCCACATTTTTATCCTCAAAATTCTCAACAAAATTTTCCTCAAAATCTTCAACAAAATCCTCAACAACATCATCAGAACCAACCACATCAAAATCAACCACTTCCATTACCATTCCCTCAAAAATCCAATCAATTTCCAGCTCAACCCATACCAAACCCCAATAATAAAAACCCTCAGAATACATACATGATAGAAGGCCAACAGTTTCCAACTTATTTAATTACTCCTCTAGACCTTAGTGATGTTCAACTTAGGTCTAGAAGGATACTTGAGAAGAGGAAACCTTCTGTGATCATACAAGAACAAGATAATTCTGAGGAAGACTCTCTACGGGTGAATAAAAGTATTGAAAAAGACACATCCTTTCAAGACCCAAACACTGAAAAACTGAAACAAAAAGATCCAATAAATCCAACTCCTGTATTAGAGCAACCATCCACATCTACTTCTATACCTCCCTTTCCGGAAAGATTACAAATTGATAGAGGTGTAGAAAAACAAATCATGGTGCCTAATTATGATTTCTTAGATGAATTAAGAAATGTTTGCATTAAAATTCCATTATTGCAAGCCATCAAGGAAATCCCAATTTTAGCCAAAACAATAAAGGAGTTGAGTATGAAAACAACAAGAAAAAGAATAAGAGAAACCAAGAAAATTCAACTGGTAGGACAAATAGCAGACATTATGATGGGCAAGATTGCTATTCAAAGTATCTTGACCCAGGAAATCCAGTTGTCAAAATTCACATCAACGGAATTGAAATTCAAAACACACTCATTGATTTAGGAGCAGCAATAAATATCATGAGTAGACAAATCATGGACAAACTGAAACTTCCTAATCTTCTCTTTACACCCAAACTATTACAATTAGCAGATAGATATGTGATCAGACCAGATGGGGTAATAGAAGACATTCCAGTGTCCCTAGATTCTTGGGAGTACCCTGTGGATTTCATGATCCTAACTCCTAAGAATAATCTAGGAGGCCATCTTGTTATATTAGGAAGACCTTGGTTGGCTACAGCTGATGCTTTTATTAGTTGTAGGTCCGGTGATATGTATATTTCTGATGGTAGTTCAACAAAGAAATTCACTTTATATCCTCTAGCTAGGACAATTACAGATCTAGATGACACTAAATGGATAGAGGATGAAGAATATTTACAACCACTCTTCACAATTTCAGAAATTAGTGAAGATAATCAAATTCTGAATACTATAGAAAACTTTGAATCCTCTCCAGAACACAAACATGAATCATTTCAAGAGGGATCCAATATTGAGTTTTTGTCATCTAGGCAGATGTATCTTCATTCTATGGACAAATTTGGCAGCTCTACAAGTGAAATTTTTCCAGGCAAAACTTTGAACATAAACAAGAACCTAGAAAAATCTCAACAAGAAGAGTTAATCAAAGTATTACAGAGACATTCTTCTACATATGCATGGGAATACACTGACATGAAATGGATAAGTCCCAAGACTTGTACTCATCACATCTATATAGAGGCAAATTGCAAACCAATCAGACAGCCTCAAAGACGGATGAATCCAAATCTTAGGGAAATTGTCAAGGAAGAATTGCAAAAATTGTTAAATGTTAATTTCATCTATTCTATTTCAGATAGTCAGTGGGTTTCTCCTTTGGTGATTGTGCCAAAGAAAAATGGAAAATGGAGGGTGTGTGTTGACTACCGAGAACTGAATAAAGCTACTCTTAAAGACCATTTTCCTTTACCTTTCATAGATCAAGTATTAGATACATTAGATGGTAAAAAGTACTTTTCATTCCTAGATGGGTTTAGTGGTTACAATCAAATCCAAGTAGCACTTGAAGACCAAGACAAAACCACATTCACCTGTCCTTGGGGTACCTATGCCTACCGAGTATTGCCATTTGGATTATGTAATGCACCTGCAACATTCCAAAGGGCAGTATTAGGAATTTTTTCGGATCTAATACATGACTGTGTAGAGGTGTACATGGATGATTTCACAGTTTATGGGGACACATTTGAAGAGGCTTTAGAAAACTTGGAAAAAGTCTTAAAAAGATGTCAAAAAGCAAACCTTTCACTTAGTCATGAAAAATGTTTTATGATGTTTACTGAAGGTATTGTTTTAGGGCACCACATTTCAGGGGATGGGATTAGAGTTGATGAGGCAAAAGTTGAAGTCATTTCTAACCTATCCATTCCAAGTTGTCAAAGAGATGTTAGAAGTTTTCTAGGATTTACAGGATATTATCGGAGATTTATAGAAAACTTCACCAAGATAGCATCTCCACTCTTCAAATTACTTACCAAAGATTGTGAATTCAAATGGACTTCTGATTTCCAGTTAGCTTTTGAAACCATGAAAACCAAAATTTCTGAAGCACCTATATTAAGGGGACCTAACTGGAAGTTACCTTTTTCATATCTCGACAGATGCTTCCGATACAGCTCTAGGAGCAGTATTGGGACAAAAAGATTTGATTCCCTATGCCATCTATTATACCAGTAAAAATTTGACTCCTGCAGAGTTAAACTATACTGTAACTGAAAAAGAGTTTTTAGCTATTGTTCATGCCATAAACAAATTTAGACACTATATAACAAGCTATGAAACTTTTGTTCACACTGATCATTCTGCAATTAGATATTTAATGAACAAATCAATCACTAATGGCAGAGTTATAAGATGGTTGTTGCTCTTACAAGAATTCAACATTACTATTCTAGATAGGCCTGGAAAACAAAACACAGTGGCTGATTTCCTATCTAGACTCCAAAATATCAAAGATGACACTCGGGTTGAAGATCAATTTCCTGATGAATATCTTTTTGCAATCTCTACTCAAACTCCATGGTTTGCCGATATTGCTAATTATTTAGTTTCAGGAAAATTTCCTTCAATTATGAATGCAAGGTATAAAAGAAAAATCATTAATGATAGTGCAAAATATTCATGGGTCGCTAATGAGTTGTACAAGACAGGTCCAGATTTGATTATTAGAAGGTGTGTTCGTGAAGATGAGATGCCTGAGATTCTCAAGGCATGTCATGATGAACCTTGTGGCGGACACTTTGCAGATAAGAGGACAGCCTATAAGATCCTTAATTTGGGATATTATTGGCCATCCTTGTTTAAAGATGCTAAGGAGTATGTCAAAAGGTGTGACAGTTGCCAAAGGGTAGGGAAACCTTCTCCTTCAGGTGAGATGCCATTACAACCTCAGGTACACATTGAACCTTTTGAAAAATGGGCTTTGGATTTTGTGGGACCTATTAGTCCTCCATCAAGACAAAAGAAATACATATTAGTTTGCACTGATTATGTTACTAAGTGGGTAGAAGCTAAACCATTACTTGTTGCTAATGAATCATCTGTAGTTAATTTTCTTTTTGAGGATATTTTTACTCGTTTTGGTGTCCCAAGGGAAATTGTTACAGATCAAGGAGCTCAATTTACATCAAGGCTAGTGGAGAAAATGATGGAGAAGTACAAAATCATACATAGAACATCTACTCCTTATCATCCACAAACAAATGGTCAAGTGGAATCCACTAATAAGGTCATTGAAGGAATCCTAACAAAGACTGTTCATCTACATAGAAGAGATTGGGTAGATAGGCTTCCTGAAGCCTTGTGGGCTTATAGAACTACATGGAGAAACACAACAGGCCATACTCCTTATGAGCTTGTTTATGGAAAGCAAGTTTTGTTTCCCATAGAGTTCCAAATTCAAACCTTCAAAATGGCAGTTTAGCTAGGACTTGATTTAACGGAGGCACAAAAGCATAGACTGGAGCAAATTAATGAATTGGATGAGATCAGACAAGATGCAGTTCAGAAAACAAGTCTAGTCCAACAGCAAAGGGCTAGATGGCATGACAAGTACATCAAGAAGAAGAAATTCAAAGAGGGTGACTGGGCTCTCTTGTTTGATTCAAAATTCAAGGATTTTCAAGGGAAATTTCAGACACATTGGCTTGGGCCATATGAAATTGTTCGAATTTTTTATAATGGGGCAGTAAAAATCAGAACTATAGATGAAGAGGAGGTCACTTTTCTTGTGAATGGTCATAGACTGAAGCTATACCACAAGCCACTCTCAAGAGAAGAGTTTGTCAAGAAGTTCCAAGAAAGAAATGATGTGAAGTTAATGAAGAAGAGTTTCTCTTCTTCATCAACTTGATTAAATTTTCTGAAGCATTTCTTTTTGAAAAAAATAAAAAATAAAAAATAAAAAATAAATAAAAAAATAAAGGTATAAACATGAAAACCAATCATTGATTGGCATGTTTATACAGAAAAGATAGGGTGAAAATCAGAGTCTCTCTGACACTCTAACTTTTCCCATTTTATTTTTTACAAGCAGCTGTTACAAAAATCATAAGTTCAGATCCATAGTGCTTATGATCCATCTCATTTCATTTCACTCCATTCACTTATTCATCCATATTCCATTTCATTCCATCATTCATATTTCACTTCATTCCACATATCATTCATCTCATTCCATCCTCCATCCATCTCATTTTCATGTCAAAATACAAAATTTGATGTCTTGCTGTAAGTGAATAAAACATGTCATGAATTGCAGTATAGTTCTTATGTTCTTTCACTCCATTTCATAAACTAAATCCATTCCATTTCATCATCCACTTCATATACATCATAACTCATCATCCATCTTCATTCATACCATAAAACATTTCACCTATATTCCAAAAACACTCCATTCCATGATTAAAATGCTCTACAGGAACATTCTGCAGCTCAACAGACATTCTGCAGCTGATCAGCCTTTCTGCAGCCAGACAGTCTTTCCGCAGCTACAAATCCTGAAGGCATCAATTAGCAGACATTAGAATTGCAACAAAATGACCCAGTGTATCCATGAATCAAAAGCATCAAGAATATTATGAAGACTCTTCCAAAGGTGAACAGAGAAGACAAAGACTACAAAAATCAAATGAAAGGCAGAGGTAACAAGTTTAAATTATAATGGAATTTCATAAAGTTTAGCATAGTTTTAGTTATGGATTGTTCGAAAAGGTTGTTTTAATTATTTTTATTGATCAAGACCAATAAACCCTCCACAGACTTTGGATTAAAATCTCTCATTTCAAATTCCATATCCGATATCATTTAAGCGGTTAAAATGGTCGAGGTATTTGAATTCTTCACGTCTCTTAACCAAATCATTCAATGATGATTCTCTTTTCCGTTGTAAAAATCTCCGTCGTCTCTTCAATCATTAATTCGTTCCCTCCACCTCACTCCACTACTCCATTCCATGACCACTACCATCACTCCATTCTGTAGCCGGCATTTCATTCCGTAGACAGAGATATTCTTATCACCGAGAGCAGAGCAAAAGGATATCAGTTTGAATAGCATTGAGCATTATCATTGAGAACGCAGAACAGAGCAAAAAGGGTAAACACAGAGGTATAGCAGTGTGAGAATTTGAAGCCATTTGATTCTGTGAGCAGACAAAGTATCACTGTGGGCAGAGATTGAGCATTATCACTATAAACAAGGAGGTATAGCAGAGAAGAATTTGAAGTCATTTGTCACCGGGAGACAAAGGTGTAGCATTGAAGAATTTGAAGCCATTTGTTACCAAGAGACAGAGATATAGCAGTATGGGAATTTGAAGCTATTTGCCACCGAGAAACAGAGGTATAGTAGTGTGGGAAATTTGAAGCCGTTTTCATTATCACCGAGAGGTATATCAGCTCGAAGTTTGAAGCTGTTGTCACTATCAATCAGAGGTATGTCATTCCGAAGTTTGAAGCCATTTTCATTAAGAACTTGAAGCCATTCTCAATTCGAAGGTGAAAGTCATTGTTTTTGTGGGTAGAAGAGTGTTAATTTGAACATTGAAGAAGCAATCATGGGTTTCATTGTAAGAACTGAACCAGTGGGTTCAAAATATTTAGAAGGCTACCCTCAATGCAAAGAAATGTTACAACAAATAGGATGGCTTCAATTTTTGGAGAAATTTAATGGATTCCACAAGGAAGTCACTAAAACATTTGCAAGATCATTTCAAGGAACTGAAGTTGAAGTGGGAGATGTCAAATTTACTGTCACTGAAGTTTTCATTGCAGAGGCTACAGGGTTGCTCAGAACTGGAGAGAGATGGTTCAAAAACAGAGAATTCCACAATGAATCCTGGAAGAAAATTTTAAAATCACAAGGTATGGATGTCACTGTATTTAAGAAAGGAATTCCCAGTTCTGCATTGAAAAATAAATGGAGAAACATACTACTTCTTCTGCAAAAATTTATTACATGTGAGGGTAGATATGGGACATTTTATGTCTACCACATTAGATTGATAATGCATTTTCTGGGGGAAGACCTAAACCTACCTTACTTCTTGCTTCAAAGCTTGAAAAAGATGGCTTCTTGTGTTCAAAGAAGGGTTCAATTTTTAGATACAACCCTATATCATCATGGTTTGGTTAAAATTTTGATTGAACATCATTTAACCAAAACAAATGATACATGGGACAATTTCTTGATAAGAAATTATTTTGAAGAGCCAAAAGAACCCTCACCAGAACCACAGCCTACAAGGAGAAGTAGAAAATGGAGGGCTTCAAAAGTTGAAATTGACAAAACAGTCCAAGAGAGCAATGAGGAAATCATTTCAGAGAAGTTGACTCAAATCAAGAGACAGCTTAAGGAAGAAAAGGTAATCAGGAAATCTGCCATGGAGAAAGGGGAATGATCTTCTCAGCCTAGAAGAAGCCACAGACTAAAGGGGAAACTGAAGAAAACACTAATCAAACAAACAGGGGTGATTAATATAGAAGATGAGGAAACATCCATTGAAGAAGATGCTGAAGAGGATTTTTATGAAGGAACCCCTGAAATTGACCCTGCTCAACAAGAAATTTATGACTATGTGGAAACTTTGGAGAGGAGAGCTTCAGAAAGCAGAGAGAGAACCCCCAGTCCTCCACTGTCTGAAATAGATGTATTAAGAAGGGATAGGTATGAGTTGGAATTACTGAATAGACACATCAAAAATGAGAATGAAATTCTCAAGGATCAAGTCAAGCTCAAAACTGATATGAAGTCAACCTTATCCCTACATATAGACAAAGTGGAAAAGATCAATGAGAAGTTGAAGAAAAGGAACAAGAAGCTAATCAGGGCACTCACCAACCTAAGGTTCAAACTTGTTATCAGAAAACCCAGAAGATCTCTAGCTTCCAGACAAAGGAGAAGGAGAGGATTAGATGTCCTTGCAGAAGCCTCTGAGTTCATAGGATAATTTGCATGAGGACATGTAAAGAGATAGCAGTGGGGGTATGTTGAGCCTCAAAATTGTGCTTTCTTTCATTCCATTTTACCTCATTTTCCTTTGTCCATTGCTATCCTAGACCCAATTGATCAATGAATATAGTTGAAATTACTTCTAGAATGATTTACATGACTGACTTGCTAAGTTTTGTGATTTTTGCCATTGTAAAGCATTTTGACCGGAACTAGCTGCAGAATGCAGACATTCCGTAGCTAACCGGCGATTCTGCAACTATCTTCACGTTTGGGTATGTTCCAGGTGGCCTCTCAAGAAAAACCGCATATGGGCATAATCCATGTCATGTCTACATGGTTCGTTGCTCATCATGGAGGAAGAAACGAATTCTGGGTATGGTTTTGGAACGTGGGAACACATTTAGGAAGGAAGACTTCTATTAGGACTGTCTCAGTCCAGATGCCTTTTCCTTTTCACACAGCCACTTCAAGTGTCCTAATGTGATTCCGATAAGGAAAGACAGTGTTCCTGAATTGTTGCAAATCTTGTTATTTACATTTGTTATATAAACACTTGGGAAACCGAGAGCTAGGCTAGATTTTATGCTAGATTTCATTCTAGATTTTGCTTAGATTCTGTGCTACATTTCTGAAGACACAGAGTGCTATGTTCAAGTTATTTCATCTTTAATGAAGCAGACAGTGTTGTTTTGAAAGCGTTGATTTAATTTGGAGTTGAATTCCGTCAGGTGGTAGAGGGCCCCTGCCTCTTGCACGGATTTATTTGCGTAAATTAGATAAGTATTCTAACTACCTTTACGTTTTTGAATTTGAATTAGTAGTTGTTTTAATTAGCTACTGTATTTATACTCATTCTAACTCTTCCACAAGAAGAAGCTCTTCCAAAATATTATAATGATGAATGGGAAATGGCTATAGTATTGTAGGATTAGAAGTTGAATTTGTAGTTGCTTTAATTAGCTACTGTGGTTATACTCATTCTAACTCTTCCACAAGAAGAAGCCCTTCCAAAAGATTATAATGATGAATGGGAAATGGCTATAGTATTGTAGGATTTAGTTGTAATTTTTGTTGTTCACTATCACAGTTACACTTGTTCTAATCACTCTTCCACAAGAAGAAACTCTTCCAATACATTCTTAAGGAGTCCAAGACATGACTGTGATAATGAATGATTTAGTTGTGTGTTTGCACTAAGTACCATCTCTGTTCTTGCTCTTAAACGCTTGTCCAAAATATCATAATGATGAGTGGGATATGGATATGATATCTTAGTTTTTCATTGCTTTCAGTCCTTTATGTTTGCATTTGCACTCAATTACACCGTCAGAATTGTTCTAACTCTTCCAAAAGAAGGAACTCTTCCAAGATATCAAAAATGATGGACAAACAGACTGTATAATTTCATAGGATAATGCATGATAGTATAGTTAGGATACTCCGGAGTTTCATTGCACTTAATTCATGTTCAGTTGTTTTGTTTTGGGTTTGATAATGCCTTATAGTTCAGCACTGTTTTAGGCTAGTGACATTTTAGGTTTGGTTGTAGCTCAACTCATTGCATTTGCACTCCATAATCAGTTGTCAGTCACTGCATACTAGATTACTTCAGTTGTTAAACTTAACAAAACAGCCTTCATTATTCACAAATCTCTTCTTGTTCTAAAATCCATAATTGATTCATCACCATATGAACAGAAGACAATATCATTTTAAGGCCTGAAGTACCTCTGCAATTTCCTTATCATTTCATAAACAGAGCCCTCTCTCAAAAGACTACTTTGAAAAGAAATCAATAACTCTTGAGTAAGGTTTTGTGACATTCAATTGAATTGCAGAATAGAGTTAGAAAACTAGTCCTAGAATAGAAGATCTTATGATGATATCAATGTTTTATTCCAAACATATTTCAACAAATCTCTAACCAAGGATAAAATGCTGCATCATTATAAGTTAGTTGTTTAAACTGTTTAGTTAGGAAGATTTGCATGTTTAGTTGATCATTTCTCAAGTTGAGTTTATGTTTTTAATCATTTCCTTAGAAGTCATTATCAAGCTCTGTTTTTGCTTAGTCATAGTTTAGATTTGATTCTATTTCAGTGTTTACAATTGCATTTGTCATTTGTCATCAATCAATTAGGTCTCACTCTGTTTTTAATCATTAGCTTCCTTCCACCAGTTTTCTAGTCATTTTTCTTGTGAATATAAAATCACCAAAAGACCAAAAACATCATAAATCATCACAAAAGACCAAAAACATCACAAAACACTACACACAACGCATTAAGAAACAAGCACCTAGGTACATATAGTACACTTCACTTCAGCAGTTTACAAATCCTGGTTGACAATTAAATGAGCTCAGTTTAGGAGACTAGATTGAGACCAAACAAGAATTCCATCAGAGGGGATTAATCGAAGAGGATCATTTTGAAAGCATCGATTTCATATAGGCCGTTGGATCGTCGATAAGATCGACGGTCAAAATGACATCGGGCGGGGTCAATTGGGTGAATCGCATTGGAGTTTTTAATTATGGGCCAATTGGGGTGCACCATTTAAAAGTTACAATTGTGATAGAAAGGGAAGGGAATGTATTGGTGGGGGGTTTTATAATATAAAACCTTTAAATTTTTTCATAAGGTTTTAAAAGGGATGGAGGGGAAGTGGTTTGGAATGGCGATGAATTTATATATATAAACTTTATGGTAAAGTTTAGGGGTAATGGAGGGGAAGTGGTTAATACATCACATATATATTTTAAAGATTTTAATAATGCGATTATGTGATCGGAAGGGGAAAAAGGGATTTATAAGAGAAAATATTAAACTTTAATAACATAAATTTTAAGCAAAATATGGGAAAAAGGGGGAAGGGTTAGGGTATAGAGGACTTTATTCACTTAGGCATAAATTTCAATCCAGAAGTTAGTTTTGAGAGTGTAATATACCGTTGGAAAGATATTTATGCGCTCTTTCTGCTGGACATACTTAGAACATGATTTGATGTTGAACATGCTATGAAAAGCTTCTCTAAAATGCAGGGTGATGACTTTGGGGAGATAGCATCTTCTGAAATGTGACTTATTACATATGCTGACATAAAATTGCGTAATAAATGATAATAAAGGAAAAGTATCATGTTTTCACCTCAAAACATGGTTTTGAGGTGAAAATTACATCAAACTGAATAAAACATCTCTTTGATCTTCTAGGTGCCATGACTTTGAATTTATTGACTTCATCATGACCTTGCTGATATTTATTGACACTTGACTCATTAATTTGACCATGGTGAGATCCTAGGACCTAATGAGACCCATCCTATGACCTAATAATATGATTTTGAAAGTGAAAGTGACTCATGACTAAAGACCATAGAAAGGAGAATCAGCAAGTTTCACATGAGGGAAAACTGATGAAAAATCACTACCATCAATGAATCCATGACCTAACAGAATGGTGAAATTTATTGGTATGGGACTCCTAATATGAAAATGAAAAAAAGCAGTTTTGATCACTGATGGCAGTATGACTAAACTGACACTCACAAATTCCATGAGAGATTTTTCCTCGCCCTCTCTAGGGAATCTCATCTCATTTCAGAAGTCTCATGTTTTGAGGTGAAAATTACATCAAACTGAATAAAACATCTCTTTGATCTTCTAGGTGTCGTGAATTTGAATTTATTGACTTCCTCATGACCTTGCTGATATTTATTGACACTTGACTCATTAATTTGACCATGGTGAGATCCTAGGACCTAATGAGACCCATCCTATGACCTAATAATATGATTTTGAAAGTGAAAGTGACTCATGAATAAAGACCATAGAAAGGAGAATCAACAAGTTTCACATGAGGGAAAACTGATGAAAAATCACTACCATCAATGAATCCATGACCTAACGGAATGGTAAAATTTATTGGTATGGGACTCCTAATATGAAAATGAAAAAGAGTAGTTTTGATCACTAATGGCAGTATGACTAGACTGACACTCACAAATTCCATGAGAGATTTTTCCTCGCCCTCTCTAGGGGATCTCATCTCATTTCAGAAGTCTCAATGTTTTAATCCTTCATATAACAATGGATTCAGCCCTTTCTCACATTCAATGCCAAACAATAAAAATACCCATACAACTGGGAAATAAGGAAACGGGCCAAAATGGGACTTCAACTAAAACTCAGTCTTGTAAATTCTCATTGTTTGTTTCTAATTCACTATAATTTCCCTACATAATAATTTCGCAGGGTATTTTGCTACGAAATAATTTTGCACCACTCACTTAGAATTCTATACAACAATTTTTGGGAATATGAAACAACTCACTCTTTTCTCTATCGAGTACTTCCTAGGTCTTAGACTTAAAATTTTAAATGACCTACTTGGTCTCTCTTCACCTATTTTTCAATATCCTAACAAATTTAGCGATAAAAAATCAGTTAAAGAGGGTTTTTTTTTCCATAATTGTAAACAAGGTACTTTGTTTGTATAACAACACTCAAATCATTTTTAATATCACACATCCATTACTCCATAACATAGTGACACATTCCTCTATGGATTTTGAAGCCAATACATCAAGAATCAAAACAAAAATGGACAAAACACAATGACTGAAGCCACAAGGGTTTGATTTTTTTTATATAAATCGGTTAAGCAACCTATATACTTTCAAAATAACTAGTACTAAAATGACCAAATGTACAAGAATAGAAACCATGAGTTCACAAGAAAAAATTGAATTAGTTAATCATGGTAATTTGATTCAGTCTCAACTATTTAGCAATCACACAGCTTAGAGTCCAAAATCTATGTTCATTTAAGGCAATTACAAATAGAAATACTTTCTTATTCAGACAAATTGGAAATTATAGGAAAGTATACAAACTGAAGACTTTAGTTGCACAAAGATACAACTAGCTACTCTCTTCTCTACCTCTCCCTTCTCCTCACTTGAGAGATTGTACTCTCCTCCTTAGAAAATTTCCAAACACTCTCTTCTTGTTTTTTATTGTTTCCCAAAAGGAACTAACTATGACAACCAAGAGTCACAAAGGGTGAATCATTTCCCCTTCTCCAAAAAGTAAGGGAAACTAAAAACTCAAATTTACATTAGAAAATACTTTCTGCAACTTATTAAAAAAAAATCAAAACTCACTTCCACATGTAAATGTTTACAGTTTATTACAAAACATCTAAAATTTCCTCCCAACATTAGCATGTGACCATCTAATCACAAGGGTAAGCTCTGATCCAAACTTTGTCCAATTTTGTGCTCCGCTTATGCACATGCACCATACTTCCAAGGTGAAAAAGGTTCATGATATTCTAACCATGGGTTGATGAAGTTAATCTTCCTTGATCCCAAAATTTATGTTGTAGCTCGTTCTTTGTCGGGTTTGTGTTATATTTTTTCCATGACTAGTCACGTGCGGGGGGGGCGTCACAGGGGGGGTGAGATCCCCCCTTGTACGTTGCATCAGGTGCAACAGGGGGGTCATAGGGGGTGTGGTAACCCCCCCTATCAGGGTTCGGGGCAGCGCCCTGGGAAAAAAAATTTGGGCCTTATTTTCTCGTGGGCAGACCCGCCCATGGTTTTGGGGGATAAAGGTTTTCGGCCCCTGGTATTTTGTAGATCCGGTCAAGGGAACTACGGTTATGTTCTAATCCAGGGTTAATGGATTGGGTTTTATGTATGCTTCAGCATATATCTGTGTGTGTGTGTGTGTGTGTGTGTGTGTGTGTGTGTGTGTGTTTGTGTGTGTGTGTTGTAACACTAAAAGGAATATAATGAAAAATCAAGCTAGTCGTCCCGATTTGGGATCTAGGGGAAAATCTCTGTGTTTATCTGTTTTATGTTTTATGCTCTCACTATTGTTTATTTTATGTTTTTAAGATTCGTTTGCAGATATTTTATGTACAGGGTTAAAACCTACATTCTTCTCCTTGTCATGTGTTTCATTAGTTTACATGTAAGGAGCTATTTCTCCGTGATATTTTTCCCGAATAAGATCACCATACACCAAGAGACAAAATTGGCCAATAGATGGATAGTAAAATCCAAACCCAATGCTAAAACATGAGCAAGAAAAAAATTCTATATGTTATAAAGGAAAGAGTGTGCACCTCCTCCTCGGAGGTCGGTGAAGGATTTTAAATTTGTAGAAAACTCATCGCGCTCCACTCAAGCGATTTGCTTCATCTGCACTTGATCTCAACACCTACACACAACCACAAACACTCAAGGACAACGAGTGATATTCCTTACAATATTTTCACTCAAAACATCATAGAATCGATATATGTAACTGCTACAAACATGTAAATACAAGGAAGGAACATAGATTTATATTAACCATAAATCAAATGGTACAATTATACAATCAAGCATAATATCTCCTCTTCAAAATCTAGCAGGGTCTCCCCCTCTCTCAAAAATATGAACTTAAAACAATGTATGTTTCTGAATCTCTAAATCAAGGTAGCATAATCTCAATATATTTCTCACTCTCTTATCTCCCTTTCCTCTTGGTGAGATTATATATGTTTATTCTATCATTTGGGATAATGTATCTACACACCTAGGAGCTTGAGAAGTTAGGAAACTTCAACAATAATAGACCCCTATTCAACTCATACACAAGTGGGTCAATTCTATCTCCTCGAGAATGACAAACTCTAGAACCCTTTTTCACAATTATGAGTTTTTTCTCAATTATCTCAATTATGAAATAATCATTATCTCATAATTATAATATTTTGACAAAATAATTATGAGAAATTTCTCAATTATGTAATTTCACCCTTTCAACAAGGGATAAATATCACATAAGTAAAATAAAATATGGAAATATGATGCATTTTAGCTAACAACTAAGGTAAGTTGAATTTGAGTTTATTTCACTATAATGGAGTGGCAAATAGGGTTATAATAGATGCCCCATAATGCATGATGTCAGAAGAGAAACTAATGTCCAAAATGCATTACAATAAAGCTCAGAGGTAAAAATAGGAGGAAAGAGACAAAGCCAAGAATCCAGATCGGAAGAAACCAAATGGTGAAGTCTCATTTGTGACGATAACATTCCTGAGGCAGGCATACCCATGCTCAATCATAAATAAATACTGAAAATGGCTACCAAAACATACACTGCAAATCCGTGATATGAAATACTAAACATGGACACTAAGATAGACAATGTGGATCCGTGTGACTCAATAGATAGAGCATAGCCACCAGCAAATACAATGTGGGTATATATCAGTAGGGCTATGGACACATGATAGACAAATAAGTGTTTGAGATAGCCCTCAAGGTAAGCTCTACTTTGAAGATACAACGTGTGTAGAAAAGAGTGGCTAATGTAATAACTTGACAGTGTCGAACCTAAGGCAAAAAAATGGTATTGATGGTCAAAATGAAACAAAGATGGTGATATGTGACCTATCCCTATACGTCAGGTTCATAGAAACACACCTAAGGTCCAATGTTTGTTGCAATAGAAAGTTGAAACGCCACCCTATCCTATAAAAACCATATAGAATGAATAGACCCATGGTTAAATCACATAATAAAAGAAATAATCATGGATGAGGGAAAAACAGGACAACATGTTTTTTTGTTTTTTGAATTTTATAATGTTTTAAGGATTTTTGGCATAAATAAGGAATGAAAAATCCTCACATCATGCACCAAACCAAAAAATAGATAAAACATTACACTACTATGTATTATATGTACAAGCACAAAACAATCCAATATTTCATGCTAAATGGTTCCCACAACCAAGCACAAGAAAAGGGTTTCTATATGCGAACTCATGGAGGTTGAGGGGACCATATGGCTCACCAATGTGGGGAAATGCCAAAGGAAGACAAACTGCCCAATTCAGAAAGGTTGACCATTTCAAGGACATTCTAACATATTTATTCTCTCAAAATTAACCCGAGGAAACAAGGGAGGACCAAGACATAAAGGGGGTACAATATGCTCATCAACAAGTGGTGAGGAGTTGGACAATTCATTGGAAAGTTCGATAGTAGAAGCCCAAGACTTGACTTGGTCCAAGGATGGTACTTCCAAGAAAGGCTAAGGAGGTGCTCCCTTGTCCGATTATGATATTTAATTTTCTAATCTATACTTGTTCTAATTCATGGAGACTAGAGAGGCATAGCCTCCCTAATATTATCAATGGGTAGATCCATGACAACCGAGTTGAATAGTTGAGGTTTTTCAATGCGGGAGTTTGGTGGAACAGGTGGAGTGGTGGCCCATGTGGGAAAAGGATCTTGGTCATATTCCATATTGGGATGAATTTTATGACCAACATCAAGAGGTACTGATAAGACTAACAGAAAGGAAATATCTTCCACTAAAGGTGGAAGAGGATGCTCACTAGCTTGATCAACTTCCATAAGAGCCGATGACACCACCCAAGGATCAGGAGGTCTATGGGGTCCATAGGTGTCAGAATATATCATATGCATAGGAGATTTATAATATGAGGAAGGAGTGTTGGGCGGGGGTAGTTGAGGAAAAATTCCCATAAGAGCTAAAATTTAGAACAACCTTGCACCAATACTCTGTAAATGACCCGATTTATCTCCCACAAGTGGGATTCAATTCCCCATAGTGTAAATTTAGGACAATGGAAAACAATATTCAATCAATTCGATAGTGAAAATCTTTCCTTAATGAGGAAATCAAAGGAAACTAAACACAAACGAGAGAATAATGGTCATGGCATAGAACCAGCTATGATCAAGGGGTTGGTTATATTCTAAATGAGCATCGACGACTTCAACATTGATGTAAATATTTTTACCTCCAATCTCAATGGAAAACATGGGAAGAACCCCCTTAGGCACACATTTGTGTCCATCAAAGGCCTTCTGAATGTGGTGAGCACCGGAGAGCCAAAAGCCTTCCAGCAGGATGCTGACATGAAACACATGGAAGAGAATTAATCCACCAATGTGTGTTGAATATTCTTATGTAAAACACACACGATAATCTAAAAATCAATCTGATGGGAAAGGTGAGGATAAACCTTGTCAACATTAAATATGATGATACTTGAGTTAGATAGATCGACTCCACCAATCACAAACAATAAGGCCTTGCACTTCTAAGGAAAAATTTACAAAACCTCTAGGGAAGACATGGAGCAAGGAGTCTGGAAAATATCTTCAACAATATTTTAATGTTGGGCGACCTGGGCGGAAGGATTTTGTGTTGTCTTAGGAAGAACACCCTTGAGGAGGCGATAGATAGTGTTGAAATTCAACAAGAAATTGCAGCATACACACTAGTGTGGGACCATAGGTCCTAGAGATACAATAGTGTGAAAGAAAATTTAGTTTAATAAATTGGTGTAGTGTCTAATTTAATTTTCCCTTAAGTAAATAGGAAAATAAAATGTAATCTTATCTCATAATCACTTGTGATATTTAACTGAGTGTGATAAAATCAATTAGCTCATGAATTTTGAGTTGAAGGTGGTTGGTGAGGCGTGCAGATTGATTCTATTAGTTATGGAGTTTGAGTTGCAGTTAGTGCATTAGTTTAATGCATGAGTAATCAGTTAACTCAGTTAGGTGACATAAAGTCAGTTGAACTAGTTGTAACTGTTTGTTGCACTAGTGAGAGATCAAGTGAATTAAATCATATTTAATTCACAATCAGGGATATTCCATGCAACTGATGATTTACTATTAATAGTTTCATGCATGTCAGTTCCAGTGGAGACCCAGTTGAGACAAAGGTTAAAGGGATGTTAACTATCAATTGTATCATTAGTAGGTTGCCCGCATGCAACCAGACATCCATTATATTGCCCATGATCCTTGCGCAATTTTGGAAGCATGAAATTCCTAAAGAATAGGGATTTCATTCCACATGAATTGTGCAATCAAGGATGGTTGATTAGAGGTTGAGAATTGGCTAAGTGTTGGTCAATTTTGTCTAGGTCAGTGTGAGACAGTTGTGAGAGTGCATGAGACTCTTGTGAGAAGAGTGCATTGTAATTATTTCATCATTCCATGGTGAATATACAATAGAATATAGAGGGGTTTTGAGTAGCAAGCTTTCCCCGAGAAATTATCAATGTTGTGGTTTGATTTGTTTCTTTCTACACTTGTTGTGATTGGCGGTCGTGTTTATTTTACACAATTGATTTGTAGAAGGATTCAGTATCTATATTTAGTACATTTCTTGATCAGATTGAATCCATTGATATACATATGTTTGTATAATTTATGCATGGTATCAGGGCATAGGAAATCACTATAGTGGAGGAGAAGTTGAGTTTGTGACTGAATCGAATTCGAATTTGCAAAAGTATTCTTGGTGCAACAGGAAAATCAGGATCAAGATGGCTTTCAATGGCTTGATATTGGAGTATGCACTTTAGGGCAGTTCCAATTATATTGTGTGGAAAGACAAGATGGAGGAAGTACTGGAGGACAATGGGTTGAAATAATTCATTGATAATGACATTCCCAAACCCGCTGCAGTAGATGTCACAAATCTTGATGTTTGAAAAAATAAGTTTGTAAAGGCGAGAAATATCTTAATGGAGGGAGTACAAGACCACATTGTCTCAAAACTCCATGGAAAAGTGACACCATATGCAATGTGGAAATATTTGACAGATCTATTCCAGAGTAGAAGTAATCATATAAAATTGGCACTAAAGGACAAGCTCAAGAAAATCAAAATGGAGAAAGGCAACACTATTCCAAAATATTTAACAAAGTTTGTCCAATGTCGGGATGAGCTTGGGAGCATCAGAATTAATGTCATGGATGATGAATTGGTGAGCCTAGCTCTTCTAGGACTTCCCAAGAGTTGGCATAGTTATCAGGACTCTATCAATGGGAGGGAGGAGCTGCCAGATTGGGAATGACTTTGGTCGGATTTGGTGCAAGAAGAATTCAGGTGGAATACTAGGGATGGATCTTCATCTAAGATAGATGATGAAGAATATTGCGCCTTGGCTGCCAAGGTGAATAAGGGGAAAGGAAAGAATTCCTATTCCAAATCAGTGTCCGAAAAAGATGGCAAGAAGCACGACATGTCCAAAGTGAAGTTTTTTCACTGTCATGAGCATGGACATTATGCCACTAATTGTCCACAAAATAAGAAGAACAAGAAGGTTTGAGGATCTGTAGCTGGGGAGGCTTTGGCCTCGCAATTTGAGCTTGAATTCTCACTCATTGCATGCATGGTGTCAATTGCAATGGGATTGGTGTGGTACTTGGATAGTGGTGCATCTTTCCACATGACGGGAGACAAAGAAATTTTCAGTAGCTTGGAGGAGAAGGACCTTTAGATGCATATCAAAATGGGTGATGATGGGTGGTATAGTGATATCAAGATTGGTACAGATACCTTCCAAAGATAGTCAAGTAAACCATTCTTATTAAAAGATGTAATTCATGTACCAATCTTGAAGAAAAATTTATTTTCAATCGCAATGTTGGAGAATAGAGACTTTGATGTTTTTTTAGTGAAGGGGAAGCTTTCCTTCAACACAAAGCCATAGGACAAGCCAAGAATATTGGCATTCGTGTGAAGAATCTCTATAAACTTGATGCAGATGGTTGCACAACATTGATGGGTAAGGCGGACATAGTGGTGAGCCGTGATGAGGGTGAGTTATGGCACAGAAGATTGGGCCATCTACACCATGGAGCCTTGAAGGTCATGTAACAGATTTCTACAGGTCTTTGTAAGGGTACTCTTGTGTAGTTAAACACATGCAAAGGATGTACTATGGGGAAGTATGCAAAGGCCACTTTTCACGAGAAGGAGAACTAAGCTTCGGAAATCCTTAAGAGAGTTCACTCGGACATGTGTGGACCATTCTCTACTACTTCAATAGCAAATCATAAGTACTATGTGATCCTTGTTGATGAATTTTCTAGAAAGTGTTGGATCTACTTCATGCAAAAGAAAGATCAAACATTCTCAAAATTTCTTTCTTTCAAAACACTGGTGGAGAAAGATACAAGGAAGCATGTGAAGGATCTTAGGAGCAACAATGGTGGTGAGTACATCTCCAATGAATTCAAGAAGTTTTGTAGAAAATAAAAAATTTGGAGAGAGTTTATTGCACCTCATAACCCAGAGCAGAATGGGGTCGCAGAAATAAAGAACAGAAAAATTGTGGGTGCAGCACGAGCGATGTTGCATGATTAGAGCCTACCGTTGCATCTGTGGGTGGAGGCATGCAATGCAAGGGTATTTGTGCAAAACCTTATTCCTCATCAAATACTTGGCATGAGTACACTAGAGGAGGATTTTTCTGGTACGAAACCTGATATTTCATATTTTAAAATTTTTGACTCATCTGTTTATGTGCATGTGACCAAAGACGCCAGGAAGAAGCTTGAACCAACAGCTGAGATTGGGATATTTTTCGGGTACACTGATACTCCCCATAGCTATTGGGTGTATATTCCAAACAACAATATGACTGTTGTGAGATGGGATATAAAATTTTATGAGGAGAAATCCATGCAATTGTCCCTTGAGAAGGAGCTATATTTGCATGCAGATGAGGAACTCTTGGTTCTAAAGAATGAACCTCAAGATGTGGAGCATCCACATGCGGAGGATCATGGAGTGGCATAAAACACTCACGTAGAGCCACCCACCAGAAATGGTAGAAGGCACACCATGGAAACTGATAGATTGAGACTTGATGCGGTAGAGCATGTAGGAGAACCTACTTCAATGCGCAGACAGAGACAGTCTCTAGACAGTTTTAATAGATACATGGCTCTTATGAGCAAGTGTATTGTGATATAACCATACTCCTTTGAGGAAGCATTGCAAAAACCAATTTGGGTTGACGCTATGGTTGAGGAGTATGACTTCATCGTTAAGAACAGTGCATGGGAATTTTTCCCATGACTGGTCATAAAATCAGTGGCTGGATCTGGATGGATCTATAAGTGAAGCAAGCAGTAGATGGGAGTGTGGAGAAGTAGAAGGCTAGATTTGTGGCTCGGGGATTCTCAAAAGTTGAAGGGATTGACTATGAGGATACTTTCACACTGGTTGTGAGATACTCATCGATTAGATATATAATTTCACTCTTAGCGCAGATGGGGTGGCACATTCATCAGATGGATGTGAAAATTGTGTTTCTTAATGGATTTATTGAGGAAGAAGTGTACATAGAGCAGGCAAAAGGTTTCAAGTTCATTGACAGTGAGTCACATGTGTGCCAACTCGATAGAGCATTGTATGGGATGAAACAAGCACCTTGTGCTTGGTACACTCGGATTGACAACTATTTTACTAGGTTGGGCTTCACCAAAAGTGAAGCAGATGGAAATCTGTAACAAATTGTGGTTGATGGTAAGCTCTTGATTATCGTACTTTATATTGATGATCTAATTTTTACAATTGATGAGTAACTGATAACTTCTTTCAAGGAGGATCTTGCAAGGGAGTTCGAAATTAAGGACATGGGACTCCTTCACTATATCCTTGGTTTGGAAATATGGTAGCGGGATGGTGAGCTATTTGTTTCTCAAGGAAAGTATGCCAAAAATATTCTGAGTAAGTTTCACATGGAGAGATGTAAACCCATGGATACTCTTCTTCCAGGAAATTAGAGGAAAGAGGATGCTACTTCAGGAGAAGTAGTGGATGCTACTATCTACGGGCAGCTAGTGGTTTCACTAATGTACTTGGTGAACACCAGACCAGACATTTTCTATGCAGTTAACCAACTGAGGCAAGCTATGGTTAAGTTGACCAAGATATTTTGGAAGGTGGGGAAGCATGTCTTGAGATATCTCAAGGGCACTACAGAGTATGGATTATGGTACAAATGGACAGAGGAAGTAAATATTCAAGGCTTCATGGATGCATATTGGGAAGGAAATCCATTATACAGAAAGAGCACATCACGAGGGATCTTCAGCATAGGATCGACAATGGTTTCTTAGTACATCAGGAAGCAGAAATCTGTGGCACTCAGTTTAGTCAAGGCAGAATACATGGCAGCAAGTCAGGCTGCATGTGAGGCCTTCTGGATGAGAAAGATTCTAGTTGGTATTTTTGGTTCTCAGATGGATCTGATGGTGATACATTGTGATAACAAAAGTTGCATTAAACTCTCGGTTAATCTGGTATTCCATGATAGGTCCAAGCACATAGACATCCAGTACCACTACCTCAAAGATTATGTTTAGAGGTGCATCATGTTACTTCATTACATTCCTACGGAAGACCAGGATGCAAATATTCTAACAAAGGTGCTTTCCAGGAGAAAATTTGAATACCATGGAGACAGGATCGAGGTGGCAGATAATACCTTTCTTTTTTAGAGGGAGTGTTGAAAGTAAACAAGAAATTGTAGCACACACACTAGTGTGGGACCACAGGTCCTAGCAATACATTAGTGTGAAAGCCAATTTAATTTAATAAATTGGTGTAGTGTCTAATATAATTTTCCCTTAATTAAGTTCGAAAATAAAATGTAATCTTATCTCATAATCACTTGTAATATTTAAATAAGTGTGATAAACTCAGATAGCTCATGAATTTTGAGTTGAGGGTGGTTGGTGAGGCATGCAAAGTGATTCTATTAGTTATGGAGT
The DNA here is from genome assembly GCA_034641835.2 of Pinus albicaulis. Taxonomy (NCBI): domain Eukaryota; kingdom Viridiplantae; phylum Streptophyta; class Pinopsida; order Pinales; family Pinaceae; genus Pinus; species Pinus albicaulis. Next base: position 609,608,419 of record CM076577.1, on the reverse strand, counting down.
TCGAGTTGCAGTTAGTGCATTAGTTTAATGCAGTCCTGAGTAATCAGTTAACTCAGTTAGGTGAGTTAAATTTAGTTGAACTAGTTGTAACTGTTTTTTGCACTAGTGAGAGATCAAGTGAATAATCATATTTAATTCACAATCAATGATTTTCCATGCAACTGATGGTTTACTATTAATAACTGCATTCATGTCATTTCCGGTGGAGAAACAATTGAGAAAAAGGTTAAAGGGATGCTAACTATCAGTTGTATCATTAGTAGGTTGTCTACATGCAACGAGACATCCATTGGATTTCCCATGATCCTTGTGCAATTTTGGAAGGTTAAAATTCCTAAAGAATAGGGATTTCATTCCACATTAATTGCGCAAGCAAGGTAGGCTGATTAGAGGCTAAGAATTGGCTAAGTGTTGGTTGATTCTGTCTGGGTTAGTGTGAGACAGTTGTGAGTGCAGGAGAATCTTGTGAGAAGAGTGCATTGTAATTGTTTCATGATTCCATGGTGAATATACAATAGAAGATAGAGGGGTATTAAGAAGAAAACTTTCCCTGGGAAATTATCTGTGTTGTGTTTTTATTTGTTTCTTTTTGCACTTTTTGTGATTGGCGATCATGTTTGTTTTCCACAATTTATCTGTAGAAGCATTCAGTATCTATATTTAGAACATTGATTGATCGGATTGAATCCATTGATATACATATGTTTGTATAATTTCTACAGACAGGTTCCACAAGCTTATATAAAGTGAGAGGTCCAATGGAAGTAGGTGGAGTTGGTGAGTCCTTAGAAGAAGAAATCGACACACAAACATCATATTATTTAGCTTGCGTGGTCACATTCATGTATTCCTTTCACATGAAGATGGATGAATTATGGGTGGCATGAGAAAATGACCCCTCATTTCCCCCTTGCATTGGTAGAGGATGCTAAGAAACCATCTATTGTTGAGGTTTTGTAGGAAATGGATGAGTCAACAAATCAAGTTGTTGAGTACATGGTGTTGAAAGGAGCATATGGACTTCATCCATCCGACGACACTCATGGGTGACATGGTCACCTTGAAATATTTTACAGGGAAATTTGACTTTACAGCAACATTCACTGGTGCCCCCTCCTTGATTCTGAGGATTTGGTTGAGTATCCTGAGAATTTTGATTCTTTTTTTTATTCTTATTATTATTATTTTTACCACCAGATGATTGGTTGTTCTTCGGTTGAGTGGAATTCATTGTAAGAACATCAGTGGACTGCTCAAAAGATGGTGCTTTAATAGAACCACACACACTTTCTGGGGCTTGAGATGTAACAATCAATTTCCCAAGTTGGGCAGCAATTTGGCTTATAGAATTGGAAACATACCCAATCACGTCATCAATATGTGGGCCAGGAATAGGTTTAGGAGGGTTAGTAGAAGGCCTGGGGTCATTAGGAAACACTTCATATATCATACCTAACTGTGAAAAGATAAGATCCAATTATTTGGTAGCTAAAATAAATTTCTCCTTAGTAACGACTCAAAACATAGACACATCCTTGGAAATATGCGGTCTGAGAGAGCGAATGAACCATTTAAGTAATATTTCATCGGGTAACTTGGTTCTCACTAACATATTGCAATAATGCCACTCATGAATGTGATAAAAAATTAACGTGGCATCATTTTGTTTGAATTTTTACAAGACATTAGAGTCTATATCATATCGGGTAGGCAACTAGAAGTGTGTCAATAAGGTTTGAGCTAAAGAGGAAAATTCATTGTAGGATGTATTATCTAACTCGATATACCACTTTGTAGCATCCCAAGTTATTGTTCGTTGGAACAAGAAAATTTTAATAGAATTATCCACCAAATAATTATAAGAACACCATAAATGATAGGTGGTAATGTGGGTGGATGGATTCTCCCGAAGCTTCCCTTCAAACTTGGGAATATTAGATGGAAATTTAGCAGGCATGGGTGGCCACCAGGAATCATGACAGATGGGGTTATTAGTAAACTTTTCCAAATAAAGTAAATCAAGAAAATATAAGAATGAATGGTGGAGTTGCCTAAATGGATCATAAACAGGATAATCCCCTTACCAACCTTGTGGTCCCCCCATATAAGGATTATAATGATGCACTTGTTGGTGAAGGAAAGGGTTCTCCTCGAAATAAGACTACTGCGGGCCATAATGAATGGTAAATCGATGTTTCCCCCTAGGGTATATGCCCCCAGAGAGAAAAGGACTTCCAAGAGCATGGCTACTCATTGGGTTGTACCAAGGAGTAAAAAAAGGACCACTTTTCATAGTAGGATTGACGTAAGAAGGATAACCTATGTGGGAGATGGTGGTGGCAGTAGGGTTTCCCCCAGGTAAACTAGTCCCCTGAGGTCTCAGAATTTGTCACAGGGTATACAATTGACAAAGTTACGAAAGTATAAGTATATGTACAACCATCTGGGTTCAGCCGTAACAACGTAGGTCCTACTGGATCGATCGAAGGTGGATTGGTAGGAGCAAATGAATCATATGTCAAAGTATCAATAGAGATCATATCACTACCAGAAGGACTAGGTACAAACTCCAATACTATGTGTTGGTATAATTCTTGGGCACCGACAGGAACTCTTCGTGTAGGAGAAATAAGTCCACCCCGTTTAGGAGGTAAACCGTGAGGACGACGTGATTGATGGAAGATAAATTTATCTAGGGTAAAAAATTATAAATTAATATAATTATGTTAGTGAAAACACCCTAAGTCCAATACTACTCACTCGAACCAAACAAAACACACTAGAAAATTCCTAAAAGATAGCACACAAAAACCAAAATATGAAGAAGATGGTGGTGGAAAATTTATACTAGCGACCTTCTTCACACAAATTTTAGTTTTGAAATTGGTCTAAGTGTCCTCACTAACTATGGAACACCCCATGAGAGGACTCAAAGAGTATGAATAATATTTTTCCTAGGTACAGAGAAGATGACCTCGACCCTACACCTATGTATGAACCCTAAGAGATAGGCCACTATGGTTACCACCAAAAATAACACTACCTGGGGGGAGAGTCACAGGAAAAATATACATGCAAGGGAAGGTAACTTAAATCAAAGATATAATACTGAAACCCCATTTAGTGTTTCCTCCAAATTGGTCCCCAAGTGTTACAAAAAATGCTAATAACATCATTTGTATGCGTGAAAATTCTGTTATATCGTGCCACCTGAAACTAAGTGAAATGGGTCATGTCACCCAGCCTAACCCAAGTGTGACCTCGTGCTTGACCCCCTTGTCAGAAGGGCTTCCCAAACCTCACTACTGCAAATGGATTTATCGCCCTACCACAATATGCTACGTTTTTTTTGTAGACTTGGAGTAGTTAACTCACTCTATGATCTCCAAGACCCTAGCTTAAGATAGTGCTAGTGTGCTACCCATAACTAAAATACGAATCTAGTTTCTTTTATTATCATGTTAATTTTAAGTGGTTTCTATTTACATAGTTGGGATGCGGCATGAAAATGTTATGGTGTGAATGACTCTTATTAGTCACCCTAATGCAGCTATATGCAATGTTTTTCTTTTCGATTCAATGAAATATAACTATAGGAGGGTATGAGTTTTCAAAACACACCAATACCTATGGATGCACCTATCACTCAATTCTTAAATACTAATTTTCCAAAAATTTTAGATTAATGACCCAAAAACAAAGTGAAAAGGTAAATCAAAGTAATCAAGAAGAGGCCAAAAAAAAGTTCCCAAGAAAGAACGCAAAGCACTCCAAAAGTGTTAGAGCTAGGAAAACAAAGCCAAGCAAAAAAATACACTTAAAGCGATTAAAATAAAAGCCAAAAGTGGAAGAAGGGAGGCAATGTCAATAGGCTGAGGTTTTAGCACAATGGATTTACTAAAGCTAATGTTCTACATAGGTCAAAATCAGACCATAGAGGAAACAAGGTCTAGAAATATCAAATGAGAGAAATATAAGACAATAAAAACACACTCCAATGAAATTTCCTGGATGAAAACTGCACAACCAATCACAACACCACCAATTGTGACAAAAAAATCCAAGAGAAGAAAGAGATCACTCAAAAACAAGTGAAAAAAGTGCACGAAGGACACAAAGATCTGAAAGTGAGATATGAAATATATCCAAGCGGTCACCAAAAGTAGCTAAATAGATCTGAAACTGAGATATAGAGATGAGAATATTAGTCCTAAACCAAAGCACACAAAGAATCCTTCAGGGGAACCTCGAAGAACATAAGCAATGGAAGATCCCAACAAATAAATAATAAATGGCTCAAATTTGACAAATATCAAAAACTAAAAACAAAAAAAATAATGGATCCAACATGTCTCTAATAGATCAATAATTTATGAAGAAAAACACCTGAAAAATCAGGAAAGTAAGCTAAAATAAAACCTGGGAATTGGGAAAAATGGATAGAAAATATGATAATTTTTCAATTAGACAAATCTTCCTCATACAGACTCCATTTCAAGTGGTTTTTTTTTAGGGTAAATTTATAATATTATTATAGATCTACACTTATTGTTATTTAATTTTTTACAAAAAAGAACCGAAACGAACAAAAAAAATAGTCGCGTGCAAGGGAGGAGGAAACACAAACTGGTCGATTTTTAACTGGCCATAACTTCCTCATACGAAGTCTGCTTTTAGCACTTTTTTTCTTTTTTTATTGGGGGGGGGTGGTAGAATTCAGAGAGGAATCAAGATATGTGGTTATTTTTTTATATCAAAATTTGTACAAAAAATAATAGAAATTGATAAAACAACCATAACCTATTATTCTCTAAAAAAAATAATAAACTTCAAATATAATATCAACTCATATCTGAAGACAGTAAAACCAATGGAGATAAAAAATAATCCAAAAATCCACATATAAATCAATGTCAGACCATAAAACATTAGATCTAAAGACAAGAGAAGAGATCTAAAGACAAAAAGGGAAAAATAAAAAAGCTCTCATTGAAAGAACCATTTTTTTTGCATTAGTTTATATGTAATGAGATATTGCTCCATGATCTTTTGCCCAAATAATATTACCAAACAGAAAGACAAAAAAATTCCAATATATGGATAATCAAATCCCAACCCAATGCTTAAACATGAAACAAGAAACAATTCTATGTGCTATAAAGGATATAGTGTGCACCTGGTGTCCTCGTAGGTCGGTGAAGGATTTTGAATTTGTAAGACAATCCTCGCTCTCCATTCAAGTTATCTACTTCATCTGCACTTGATCTCAACACCTACACAAAACCACAAATACTGAAGGATGAAAAGTGATCTTCCTTGAAATATCATCAGCTCAAAACATCATAGAATCGATATATGCAACTGCTGCAAACATCTAAATGGAAGGAAGGAACATATATTTATATTAACCATGAATTAAATGGTACAATTATACCTTCAAGCATAAGATATCCTCTCTAAAATCTAGTAGAGTCTCCCCCTCCTTGAGCAATATGACCTTAAAACAAAGTATGAATTTCAATCTCTAAATCGGTAGCAACATATAGATATAATTCTCACTCTCTTATATCCCTTTTCTCTTGGTGAGATTATATACATTTATTCTATCCTCTGTGAGAATATATCTAGACACCTAGGGGCTTGATAAATTAGGATAATTCTACAATAATGGACCCCTATACAACTCATACATAAGTGGTTCAAGTTGATATCCCCGGGAATGACAAATTCTAGAAACATTTTTCACAATTATGAGTTTTTTTCTCAATTATCTCAATTTTGAAATAATTATTATTTCATAATTATAATATTTTGGCAAAATAATTATGAGAAATTTCTAAATTATGTAATTTCACCCTTTTAACATGGGATAAATCACACATAATTAGAAGAAAATGTGGAAATATGATGCATTTTAGCCAACAAATAGGGTAAGCTGAACTTGAGTTTATCTCACATGGGTAAGCTTCGGTCCAGACTTTGTCCAATTTTGTGCTCGGCCTATGCACCTGTATCAAACTTCCAAGGTAAAAATGGTTCATGGTCTCCTATCGATGTGTTGATAAAGTGAATCTTCCTCGATCCCAAAATTTATGATGTATCCATTCCTTCTCCTTGTCATGTTGTTGCTCTATGATTTTCTTCTTCATCCTCCTAGGTTTCCATATTTTATGATGTAGTCTTACTCCTTCTTTGCTGATGAAAAATCACTCTACCATATGCAACATGTTTTCATTTATTCTCCTCTACCCTAGATACCTCTTCTATTGAGGCTTCCTCAACATCACCTTCCTTATTCTCTCTATTTCCACATCCAACCAATCCTCTAAATGGCACAAACCATTATTTCCTAGCTAAAATTCATTGTTTTCCCCCACTAAATCATTAGGATACCACTTGCTTGGAGTTTCTTTCACCACTCTCTGTATTTTCTGTGGAACTCATCATTATTGTTTTATCCTTGTTGTTGCATTTTCTCCATCATAAACTCATTTGTATCATACCTTGGACTGTTGCAATTCACTATACTCTCTACCCTTGGATTGTTCAACCATTTTTCTAAAAAATTCAGTTCAACTACAATTTTTTCCATGCTTACTCCTCTTCAATCATGCAAGTCATCTCCCAAAGGTTATTGTACTTCATTAATTGAAGCATTTTCAAGTTGGTTCACTGTTTCCTGCACATATGCATACACAAACGAGTTATATGTTTTAAATATATGAGACTTTGAAGTCTCCTTTGTTGCTTCCTGCTTCGCTCCCTCATGCAACACTAAAACTTTCAAACTTTGCATCAAATCTTCATATGCCTTATTCACTATATAAAATTCATTATTAATATCCACACATATTTTTTCATCAACCTTAGGTTGTTCTTCCATGGTTTCATTTTCCCATGGCACATAGTCTCTGTCTTGACTATATTTTGTCTTCCTTCTAGCCTGTATAACAATACTTAGTGATTGTTCCTCCTCTCTACACATAACAAAATCAATGCTTTTTCCTTCATATGGAATGACTCATGCATTCATACACCAATTGTTAAAAACAAAATCATCATGGTATGTATCCTACATTAAAATCCCAGCTATCATATGTTGAGTGTCCACACAACTTTTCAGACTCTCAAAAAGGTCTCATCTTAGCATCTTCATCATTGTCTTCAAGAATTAATCCTTGCACTCGTTCACAAATAACATCTTCTACATTTGTATTTTGTTTTTTCTCCATATAACCTCTATTCAAACTCCTTGAGTTTCTCTATCAAATTGGAATTTGATATCTATCTCAGCTTCAACTGCAACGAATTTCATTATACTCTCTTCAAGGGATTCCATCTGCAACCCTCGTCTTCCTTACATTTTTGTACCATTCCTCTCATAATCTCTAGCTAAACTTTAATGTCAACTACTTCTCTATCAATTTTATCTTGACTTTTTGTACTACGGCTTCTCTCTGAACCCTTACTATCACTCCCATTAGTCAAAAATATCTTTCTTATATGAGCTTCTCTCTTCTTGCTATGAGTTACAAACAAGTCATTGAAACAAGTTGACTCCATCAACCTATTTCTAAATATCATACCAAGTTCTTCCATGCCAAGTCTTCTCCTAGTATTTATGCTGACTCCTTTCTCAAGAATCTTCATATGAGCACTCTCTGCTCTTTTGGCTTCTGCATTCAACTTACGCACCTTATTCCTCTGCGAAATATGTTGGTCCTCCATGTCTTCTAAAAGTTTCTTTGTCATTTTCATCATGAACTCTCTTTGTTCTTGGCTACAGTCATCGAATGTAAAAATCACCACTGCTACTCGTAATCATTAATTAATTAACAAACGACCATTACCATACTGTCCAAATATATGTTGAACATGCATCACTATTGTTGCATTCTTCTCTACTCTCTCTACCTTCAATGTTGAAGTCTTCTACTTTCTTTCAACTCAGAACTTTTTATTTTCACATTTATCTCCAAAACAAATATAATCTATGTCCTCCCAAAGTATATTTCCTTCCATAATTTTTCTTCTTCAAATTTCCATCATGTAATCCTCAATCTCCAAATTCAATAAGAATAAAATCAAAATAAGTTACCTCAATCATATTTTCAAATGTGATTCCGCTCCATGCTTTTGTTGCGAACTTTGAACTTTACTTATTGTTTAATTGTTTGGCTCTAATACCACTTGATGGCAACCAAATCACACAGAGTCACCAATATTACACCTCTGCTCCACATATAGCTCTGTATTTACATTCAATTAAACATTATTTCATGAAACATTTAACCTGTGCATTCAATATAAGAATATGAATTTATTATGATAAATTTCATGATATATTTTTCTCTCACCCTCCCTCAATAATCTCACCTCATTTCTGAAATCCAATTACGTACGCTTCAACTTAACAAATAATGTATACAATATAATGACGCTTTGACACACTCATTTAATCATTTTTTCCAATGTTTTAATCAGTCATGTTTAAACCCATATAACAATGGATTTGGCCATTTTTCACATTCAATGCCCAACAATAAAAATACCCACACAAAATGAGCAATTTATAAACAAGGCAAAAGGGGACTTCAGACGAAACAGAGTCCTATAAATTTATTTTTTCAGTCTCTACGAAATAATTTCATAGCGTCCATTTCTAATTCAATGTCTCATCACTACAGAATAATTTTGTAACATCATTCTCTACAAAATAATTTCGCAGTGCTTATTAAAATTATGTACAATACTTTTTAGGAAGATGAAATGACTCAGTCATTTCTCTACTAACTCCCCACGTCCTAGACTTTCTCCATAACATTGTAAATATCATACATTATCTACTCCATAACACAATGACACACTCCTCCGCATATTTTGAAGCCAATACAATAAGAATCAAAGTGTAAATGGACAAAACACAATGACTGGAGCCACAGGGGTTAAAAAAATTACTGATTAAATGGGAACTATTACCTCAAAACAAGAATTCTAGCAAAAAAACATGAAAAAATAGTCTGAAAACGAAAATAGTTTATTCTGGAATATTTTATTTTATTTTATTTTATTATCTTTTTTATTTTCATTTTTTCTTTTGGGTAAATTTTCAACATTTTTAAAAAGTAAAAGTAAAAGCCAAAATTTGACACCTTAAAAACAAAAATTTTTGATGTTAGAATAACATTTTTTGGGTAAATTTTCAATATTTTTTAATAATGATGTTAAAGATAAAATATCATGACTTTGGAAAACATTAAAATTCCAACGATAGGCATGATGTTAAAGATAAAATATCACGTCCCTGAAAAGTCTTAAAATTCCAATGATTTTTAGGCATGACATTAAAGATAAAATATGATGTCTTTAAAAAGCCTTAAAATTCCAACAATTTTCAGGCAGGCATTAAAGGAGAAGCCTTAAAATTCCAACAATTTTCAGCCATGGTGTTAATATTATTTTAAAAAATTATTACAATTTAATTTATATTAATTTATTTTATTTGTTTGGAAATTTGTGTAAATATTTTATTTTTAAATAATTTAAATATTTTGAAATTTGCCAATTTCTTTAAAATATATATATATTTCAATATTATATATATATATATAATTTTAATTTTTATATATAACAAAAGCTACGAAGTAGCTAGTATCTCAACTTAGCTTAAATATATCTTAATTAAACTAAAAAATATTAAAGAAAAAAAATTCATCACAAAATAAAACAACTAACAAAATGTTGCATTGTTGAATGCATAACCAAAAGTTTAGAAATATAATTAACTAATATTATCTATATTAATAAATATATATGTGCGTGTGTTTAATATAAAAAAACCATATTTCATAAAAATGGAAATATTAAAAAAAAATTTAAAAATTAAATAAAAAAGAAATAAAACTAGAAAAAATCAGTAACCAAAAAAAATGGAAGTTACTAAAGAGCCCATAATAAGACCTCAACCAATCATCTTATAAATAAATAAATTTAAATAATAATAATAAAATATCAAAAATTGAATTTCTAATGTTAAACTATGAATAAACAAGAAATGTTTTTTGTCAAAGACAAGCTAATACGTGGTCAAAGAAAAATTGAATCTTTCCTTGGTAGGTATAATAATAATAATAATAATCATAATAATCATAATAATTTAGTATTAAAACTTTATTTCTTTTGAATTTAAGAAATCGAAACTAATAAACATATTGAAAGTGGGCAAAAAAAAAAAAGAGATTACGCCAAAAAAAGAGTTATCATTTCCAAAATCATATCCACCACAAAGTACACCATCAACAAAAAAAAGTGACCTCCCGGACTTATTACTTCTACATACTTTTTATTTTGACACACACACACACATCCAATCAAATATATTTAGAATATAGAAAAACTGAAATAAATAAATAATAATAACAATAATAATAATTAAATACAAATATATATTAAAAAATTAAAAAGACAAAAAAAATCAAATATAAAAAAGTAAAAAAAAAAAAACCAAACATATTATAAAAAAATTTAAGTTTTGCTTTTTTAATTTAAAATTTTTAAAATTATTTATTTTTATTTAATTAATTAATTAATTAATTTTTTATTTTCTTTTCATTTTTATTTTATTTTCTTTATTTTCCTTATTTTTTTTGTTTAATTATTATTTATATATATATAAATTTAATTTGTTTTTATTTTTTTTTAAAAGAGAAAAAATTTAAAATTTAAAATTTAAATTTAAAATATTTACAGGGTCAATTCCCATAATGGACTTTGCACACCTTGCCCCGTCGGGCCTTTGCTTTTTATTCGCTTTTTATGTTTTTTATTTCATTTTTTTAACATTTTTTCTTTTTTTTTAATATATATATATATATATATATATATATATATATATATAATTTTTTTAGTTTAATGTTTTTATTATTGGTTATGATTTTTACCATCTTTATTTTGTTTTGTTTTAAATTTTTATTTTTAAGATTTTATTGTTTTCTTAATTTATTTCATTTACATTTTTTTTTTTACTTAAATTTTTAAGAATCATTTTTTTTTTGGAAAAAAACACTTCAAATGTTATAAATTTTTTGATATAAAGACAAAAAGAATTCATAAAATTTGATATTTTTCCAACTTTTTTTATTTATTTATTTTTTTTCATTTAACATGTCATTTTTAGCGAAAAGGTCTATTTTTTTAATTATATCTACATGCAAAATGTGGATTTTTTGTCATGTGTATAAAATTATTATTTTTTAGTGACATTTATTTTTTGTATATTGAAGTATTAGTTAGTGATATATGAATATATAAAAAAACTAACCTCAAAATATTGATGTTATTATTATTTTTAAACTTTGCAAAGAAAATTAAAATTTTCATTATAAAAAAAAAAAATGCAAAGAAAAACAAAAAATATGTGTTTAGAAAATCATTAAAAAACAATCATCTTAGGAAGAAAAACAAGAGGAGGAATAAGACAACTTGAAAAATGGTTAAATAATTAATATTTTTAAAAAAACTGCATACATAGCACATAAGTAAATTTACAGTTTCAAAAATATGCCTTATAAAAAAATGTTTATGTTTTTCAAAATCCACATGAAAATCACCAACATTTAAAATAAAATATCCATACTTAATACAATAGAAAATCTAAAGTGCAAATAATAAGCACTCTAAAATAAAAGGGTTGATGTTGTCACAACACTTTTCAAAATCATCATGAAAATCACTAACATTTTAAAAATATGTTCATACTTGATATATAAGAAAATTTAAAGTGTAAAATATAAGCCCTCTAAAACAAATGCGTTCATGTTGCATGAGAACTTTTCAAAATGAGCATGAAAATCACTAACATTTAAAAAAAATGTTCATACTTGATACATAAGAAAATTTAAAGTGTCAAAAATATGCTAAAAAAAAGGTGTATTCTGAATGAGCACGTTTAAAAATTAGATGATGTTTTCTCTACCTAAAGAAAAGGGTAATCGGCAAAGTTCTCGTTTGATCGGTAACTATGTTGGTTTGAATTTTTTTATTGAAATTGGTTCAACGAGCTATAGGCTTTCAAAACGACTAGTATTCAAATGAAAAAATGCAAAAGAATAGAAACCATGAGTTCACAAGCAGAAATAAAATTGGTTAATCACATTAATTTGATTCAATCTCAACCATTTAGTAAGCACAAAACTTACAATCAAAATTTATGTTCATTTATGCCACTCACATAGAAAAACACCTTCCGATTCGCACAGATTCGAAAGTATAGGCAAGTCTACAATCTCAAGATTTTAGTTGCACAAAGAAACAAAGATTTCCTCTCTTCTCTCCCTCTCTTCTCCTCACCCTAGAGCTTCTCCTCTCCTCCTTAAGAACTTTCCAAATACTCTGTTATTCTTTTTTTATTGTTTCCCAAAAATAACGAACTATGACAACCAAGAGTCACAAATGGTAAATTGTTTCCCCTTCTCCAAAAAATAAGAAAAGTTGAAAACTAAAATTTACATTAGAAAATACCTTCTACAACTTATTGAAAAAAAAAAAACTCAATTCCCAATGTAAATATTTACAATTTCTTACAAAATATTTAAAATTTCATCCTAGCATTACCATGCGACCATATAATCACATGGGTAAGCTCTAGTCCAGACTTTGTCGAATTTTGTGGTCATTCTATGCTCCTACTTCAGTTAATCTCCACATTGTATACACTACTCTCCACCAAAATGGATACACCTCTCTCCACAATGGATACGCCACTCTCCATAATGGATACAGTGTTTTGAACATTGTTGTGAGAATACTTTGTAACACGTTGAATTTTTTCCTTTGTAATGTTGTTGAAGAAACACTGGAATATATGAGACATTAAAAACATTTTATATTAGGGTTAGTGTTTCATGTGATTAAAATTCTATTATATGTAGTGAAAAATTTGGATACAAGCTTTTATTGCTAGTTGGATAAAAAAACTCATTTGATTTTGAGTCTCTACTTCTAATTACTTGCCTCCTTTTTCCAAAGAAATCTTGTTCTAGTTTGGAAGCTACTCATGTGTTATTGTTCTCATAGCTTCCATCATATTTAATATAGTGCACACACACTTTTTCAAGCCACATATAATAAGTCTCAACAACATATGAAGCTTCTCATAGGTCAAACAAGATTTGCATGGATACTTCACATAGTGTAACAATCAATCAACTTAATTTTTTCTAGAAGATATAACGACAAGTAGCTTCAGATCTAGTTTACATGACCATGACCTATCTTCGTAGTCAATTCCTTGATAGTTTCAATGATGAGATTCCCATTGTGAAATATCCATTTCGATAGAAAATATCAACGATTAATTCCAATGCACCAATAACGTTTCGAATAAATATGTTTCATATAATAAAGCGTTGCATAATATGTTGAACATATCTATGATTAATTTTGTTTATTTTTGCATGAACTAAACCATATTAAAGGACTGCAGTATGAATGATATAATGAATGAATTAAGGCTACAATGATACATTGGTTAGGCTCTCAAAAAATTATCCTATCATTCATGGTAACACTCTCAACTTGAAATTATCCAATGAATTATCCAACACTATCCATAACCTTGTTGTATAAATATATTTTAAAATAATTTGGTATATAATATAAACTATACACCAATGCATTCATTGTAATAAGGCCACACTATAATTAGTATATATTTCATTCATTGAAATATGTATCACCACCATATCACTAAATATTAACTGTAAACCACCATAATATGTATTAATGGTGTAAATCTCAATGCGATTGTAATATTGCAAATTATGTAGCCTTTAATACACTCCTTCCAAAGAACATTGTCAAACATATTCGTACCCTACACCAATTCAAATAGTGTCTCATTAGAGAAATTTTGAGGTCTAAAATGGGCCTCCTAAGGAATATTATAAAATAACATTAGAAGTAATTAAATAAGATTGGATTACCTCCTCAAATTTTGGAGGGAAAAAAGGCAAAACTACTTTCAACTCATATTTTCAACTTATCTCCTCACAATTTTTCAATCCTGCATTTTCATGTATTTCTCATTTTTTGTGTAGCAGGGCCCATAAAAAATATGTGACATGGGTACTACTTGGATGAGGAATCAAATTTTGCATTAAACAAGTGCTCCTGCTCAAAATTTGAGTAAAACTATAGGGAGATAAGTTGAAAATACAAGTTGAAAAAGTAGTTTTTTATTTTTTGACCCTTTTACTCAAAAATGGTGAATCATCCCCCATGGTTGAAATCATCATCTTGAATCGTACTGGTTCTTATAAATTTTATTTTGATTGTACAATTTTGCTTTGAGGCCCATTTTTTTACCTCAAAATTTCTCTATTGATAGAATTTATAATGCTTCTCTGGATACATGTCGTATTAATGATAAGCATTGTAATGAATATATAATATATAACGTTTTCCAATTAATTTATATGAACTCTATTCATTATCTGTCTCTCTGTCTCTTTTCCATTATACATAATCCTCATTATATTCCTGAGCACATGGATGTTACTCTTTTCTGCGTTACCTTCTGTGTCATGATTCCTTCCTTAGTTATCTTTAGGAGTATCACTTAGATTCTTGACCCCTGTAATGCCTTTACTGGATAAATTCAAACATTGAGAAATATGACTTGGATTTATTTCACTGTTCTATTTGCTTCCATAATATTATAATTCTTGTCCACAAGAGACACATAGTGTTCATGTTTTTCAGCCTTTCTTTGTTTTCCAAGTAAACTGTTTAGTTTCACATTTTCCTGAAGATCACCATTTGGTTTGGGTTTCTATTTTTCCATTTACATGTATGGTTTTTTTTTCCTTTACAACTATTTAGATGTCAATTATGTAAAAAAAATAGTTTCCTCTTAGTTTCTCCTATGCCATGGCCCTGAATGATTTAATCTCCTTGCTAAAAGAATGGAAGGTAGTTTGGAACTTCTCTCCAGAATATAAATTTATGATAGAGAGAGAAATAGAATGCACTAACATGATATAAAATCATTTAACCCTTCTATTGACAGTGCTAGATACTGCCAACATACATGGGGTCTCCTCAACGTAAAGTCCCAATTAGACCTCACATGACTGTTTTGAGTAGGAGCCCCATCCGAGGTATCGAATCAACCACCATAATTGTAAGATTTGTTTTGGTTTCAGTGAATAACATTAGAGATTATATACATAACCCTTTAACAAGCAAGTAAGTTGACATTGTGAAACACTAATTATAATGTGTAAAATGATACTTTCATGGGGGGAGGGGGAGGGAGAAAAAAGTGAGCCTCTTGAAGGAAATAATAGTACTAAAATAGGAGAGACACAAGAGCAAAGAGATATTTGTTATTTATTTAACAAAATATTCCACATAGACACAAAAATCATTAAACCACATATAACACACCTTCAAAAGGATAAGTACCAAAGCCACTAAAATATTTTAATTTCCCTAGTACATAAGAACAAAATAGATATAGAAAACATCTAAAGGATAGTCCTAAGGCATTCAAAATACATGCATTAAAATGTGCTGGTTCATAGAGCTTCATTTACGTGAAATATCCATGTGCACAATTACAATGACGAGGCACTAGTTCCAGTAGTGGAAAATTAAGTCACTTCTTGCTTCTCCAAAGAAACTCCTATGCCAAGTAGAGAATCCAAGACTATCTCTCCAAATCTTAAGCCTCTAAAAGCCCCTTGGTTGAGATATCAGGTTTCTTTTATAGCAAGATGACTGACCTTTCATCTCCCCTTGAATTTTGGACTACCCTCATGAATATTGGACTTCTAATATGTCATGTGGAATTCTTTATATGGCTTTTGGACTTCTATACAACTCGTTTGCCCATATACAAAGTTACTGATCAAGCAAGAAATGTGAACTAAAAATGGGAACTCTATCCAAAAAGACCAAAAAAAACATGAAAAAACTACCTGAAAATGAAAGAGTTGATTTTGCATCAACATTTTTTTTTCCGAGTAAATTACCAACATTTTTTAAAAATGGCAATGAAAACTAATTTTTTTTTGTGCAAAAAATGCCATGAAAATAAAAAGTGTTGATGCTTGAAAAAACTTCTTTTTTTGGGGGGTAAAATTTCAATATTTTTTAGCAATGTCGTTAAAGATAAAATATCATGACTCTCAAAAACCTTAAAATTGCATTTTCAAGAATGACATTAAATATACAATATCACGTCTTTGATAGGCCTTAAATTTCCAACTATTTTAAGATATGGTGTTAAAGATAAAATACTTTTAATTGTTTTCAACCATATTATTAAAGATAAAATATCATGACTCAGAAAAACCTTGAAATTTTGACAATTTTTCAACCATGGAATTAAAACCAAAGATCATGACTACATAAACCTTTAATTTTCAACACATTTCAACTATGGCATTATGGAAAATTTATATGACTACTTTTTTTTATAAAATGAACACCTAAATGAAAGATTCATAATACCAAGAGTAATTTCTCTTTTAAATATTAAAGTTATAGTTATTTTAAAATATTAGCCTAAGACAACTTAACATATTGCAAAAAAAAATTAAAAATCAACCATCAAATTGACATGTGGGGTAGTCGAACTCAATCCATTGCAATGAAAACTTAAAAACCAACCTTCAAATTAACACATTGTGGGGGTTGACTCGATCCATTATAACGAAAATTTTAAAATCAACTATTAAATTGACACATAACAAGGTCGAATTGCCATTCAAGGATTGAATTGGACCATATATATATATATATATATATATATATATATATATATATATATATATATATATAACATTGAAAAATATGCTTTTCTTTGTTATTATTTTTTTGGTTGATTTTTTTTGTTTGTTTTGCTTTACATTTTTCAATGCTTTGTTTATGTGTGTGTGTGTATATATATATATATATACAAATTTTTCAAAAATAAAAATAAAAATCTGGAAAAAAACCATTAAAAAATAAAAAATAATAATTAATAATTAATTAAAGAATATTAAAAAAAAATCAAAATAATACTAATAAAAATAAAAATATATATATATAAAAAAATAATTAAAAAATATATATATTTAAAACAAATTATAAAAAATTAAAAAAAAATTAAAAAGACAATTATAATTTATCAAACCCTGACCCAGCTAGCCCAACCACCCTAAGGGGTGCGGGCTGGGATGCCTCGCCATGTCTTGCAACGCCCCATCATGGTTCGCGGCCTTTTGGGCATCTGGGTCTGGGTTTATTTTTTTAATTGTTTTTTAATTAAAAAAAAAAGTTTTTAAAATTTTTTTTGGGTCAATAAAGTTTTTTTTTTACTTTATTTCTAATTTTATATTTTTATGTTTTTTTTCCCTATTTTATTTTATTTTTTTAATGTTCAATGTTTTTAATTTTTGTAAAATTTAATTGTATTTTTAAATTTTTAAATTTTTTATGTTTTTAATTTTTAATTTTTTATTGTTTTTTTTCAATTGTATGTTTTAATTTTTATTTTTTATGTTTGGTTATTTTTACTTAAAAGTTAATGTGAATCATTTCTTTTCCAAAAAAAAATCAAATATTATCAATTTTTTATATAAAATTCATAAAACATCATAAAATTTGTTAATTTCTCAACTGTTTTTATTCAATTGTTTTCTAAAAAACTTTTGTATAATATGCCATTTTTAGCGTATATATCTATATATATATATATAAAACATGTATTTTTTGTCAAGTGTTTAAAATTATTATTTTTTAGTGACAATTATTTTATGTGTATTGAAATATTAATTAACAATATATAAATTTATAAAAAAATTATAGCCTTAAAATATTATTTTTATTAAACGTTGAAAAAAAAAATCATTATAAAAAAATATTGCAAAGACAAACAAAAAACACAAGTTTGGAGAACCCTAAAAAAACAAACATGTTAGGATGAAAAACAAGAAGAGGAATAAGACAACTTGAAAAATGGTTAAATAATCAACATTTAAAAAAATGTGCATATTTAAGACATAAGAAAATTTAAAGTGTCAAAAAAGTGCTTGAAAAAAATGTTGATGTTTTTCAAAGTTCGCATGAAAATCACCAAATTTTAAAAAAATATATTCATACTTAATATATCCAAAAATTTAAAGTGTAAAAAATAAACCAATAAAAGGGGGTTGTTGTTGTATCAACACTTTCCAAATTGGCATGAAAATCACTAACATTTAAAAAAAAAATTGCATACTAATACATAAGAAAATTTAAAGTCTCAAAAATGTGCTCCAAAAAAAAAATGTGTATTGTAAATCAACACTTTTCAAAATTGAAAGATTTTTTGTTGCCTCTAAAAAGTGAGAACTTGGTCAAGTTCCTTCTTGATTAGTAACTGTATAATGACTATGTGAACTTCATGTTCCACATATGACTCTTGTATTTCGACACGTTATGTTTTGTCCTATTATTGAGAATACATCATTACATTCCACATGGTGACGTGACATGACACATGGACACACATTGACTATTATGATGACACTTTTACAAGTTACAACTTAAAAATGATGACATGAACTTCACGATGAGGTGGAAATACTAAGGTGTCTTCGATGTTACTTCATCTTGCATTCTTGATGGTAGATCTGATATATGCTTCATCTTCATGGAAGATCCACTTTTCTTCTTATCTCCACCCTCTAAAGGTTCTCTGATTAATATCAGAATCCTCAAAGTCACCATGCAATGTTTTCTTTTTGTCTCTGTCCATGATCTAATTCATATCCCCATGATAGTCTCTTTAGTGCTTCTTCTTCGCAAGTGTGTATTTATGCTTTCTCCTTGTTATCTGCTCTTGAGCATCACCTTGTCAATCATTCATGACTAGGAAATATTAGTATTAATAACATATATTCTATCACTACCTAGCTCATGCAATGATCTACAAATGATATTCCTATGAGAGAGTTAAAAGAAGAGGGCCTGAATAGGAGGGTGAATTAGAAATAATCAGTGGCTTAGGAAGTCTCCACTATTCATTTTTACTATGTCATGCCCTATGAGGAGGACATCTCCTTGGTCTAGCGTAGTGGGGGAAGTTGAAGGGACAAGTTGGAAGGCTTCATGCTTCAATATTGTGCCATGTGCTCTAAATAAAAGAGAGGAAGGCTTGAAAGTGCAATTTTACTAGTCAAGGGCGAGGGGAGGCCTCCTTCATACTTCCATACTACACCATGTGATCTAGATGAAGAGTTCAAGGAAAGCTAGGGAGCATGAATGCATTGGGGAAGAGGGAAGGTGCAAGCTTCAACCTTCAAGACTGCTCCATGCGCTCAAATGGAAAGGATACTTCTAGAAGAGTGTAGTTTGACTAGTCAAAGAAAAAGAGGATGCTTCCTTCAATCTTCCCTACTATGCCATGTGCTTTGGAGGAAGATTCTAAGGAAAGATATGGCACAAAGAAAATTTTGGAAGGGGGAAGGGTGAGGCTTTAGCCTTCAAGAGTGCGCCATGCACTCAAAGGAAGAAAGGCTTGAAAGAAGGCACAATTGTTCTAAGAAAGGGATCGTTATTTCTTTGGATTGTGATTTTCGTCCTAGATTAGTATAGTTTGACCCAAAAATGGGTGCTTGACCATTTTGAGTGTGCTTTTCATTGCGGAGGCCATAGGAATGAAGCCAAGTTTCTTAGGATGGTTTTCATTGCACTGAGAGGGTAGGAGGGTCTTTTCATTGAATGATTTTCCTCTGAAAAAGGGTGGGATATGTCCATGTTGTCATCTAGGAGTTTCCTTTGTGTCCTGCAAGTTATAGGTGACAAAAACTCAATGTAATGATTCAGTGTAAGCAAGAAGGGTTAGGTGACTACCCTTGGGAGTATCATATTGTGTAGTAACTTTGAGGTGATCTTAAGAGGGACTTAGTGCGACGATATTTGGGAGTAGGATTACATCATTCGGGCCCAAGGATAGGTTAAGCTCTACACTCAGTAAGAGGGTAATGCCTTCAAAACTTGCATTAGGCTGAAGGATCAAGAAGGGCTCCAAAGTGGCTAGGTGTGAGACCCGCAAAGAAAAAGAGGGAAATGCATCCAGACATGAATAAAAATTGGATCACACACATAAAAAAATCAATACAAGAAAGAAGGATACACAAGAATCACGAATAATAATCACACTTTGAAATGACAACAAAGTGACACTTATTTCTAAGTGTGACATTTGAAACGACACATTACAAGACTTAGAAAACAAGTTACGACAATTGTGATGATAGTGACAAAAAGGTGCACTAAGATGTAGGAATGTGTTTGGAACACATTATAATGATAAGTAATAACTTATAATGTATAATAGTGTGCCAAAAATATTTCTGGTGGTGTATAAAGTTGAGACACATGCAGTACTGAAAACAACAAAAATGGCACTTGCGACATGAGGAAAACATAAGATGACACTTCCAAAATGAGAATTACCTTGAAAGAAACACATGCCAGAGTGAATATAACATGAAAATAGAACTTATTAAAGTGAAAATAAGAAAAAGTGATAGTCTCAAATGTGAAAGTGACATTTATGAAAGCGGAAGTGTTCAAAAGCGACAATTGAGAAAACTCTTTGTAATAAAAATACAAACACAACCAAAGTGAGGGATATTGTCAATTAAAGTGCACATTAATTGTCATCGTGAGTTGAACATTGAATAAGCACTGTCTAGATGAGCCATGTTATGCATGTTCAGGCTTGCATAAAAGAAATGTTCTCATGAACCCATTAGAGACTCAGCATGTGTGTGCAAGTGACTTGACAGTTTAAAACTAGGAAGAAAACTTAAACGCTTTACAAAACATCAATTGGCCATGGAGTAACCATAGAGTGACAAATTGTAAGATCCTCAGTAGGCTCTAAAACTCAAGTGTGAGAAAAATTTTGTATGGTGTTGATTGCAACGACAACACTTGGTGACACATTGGTAGAACTCAAACTCCTTTTTTTAGGTTTAATCTCTAAGTGAAAGGTCTCAATTATTCAGGAAGTACTGATTTTCCATACAAATTACCCCAGTTTTCTACTTATCTCAGTTAAAGATATAGTTCCCTCTATTATTTTCTCA
Source organism: Pinus albicaulis (assembly GCA_034641835.2). Classification (NCBI taxonomy): domain Eukaryota; kingdom Viridiplantae; phylum Streptophyta; class Pinopsida; order Pinales; family Pinaceae; genus Pinus; species Pinus albicaulis. Next base: position 609,587,291 of record CM076577.1, on the reverse strand, counting down.
GCTAAAAACACATCAATATAAGGCTAGTCATTCCTCAACTATTTCGATAAGGGATAAGGATAGTAATTATATCGATATTTTAAGCACATTCCCCAATGTTTCTCTGCTACCAGCGAGCTAGAATAGTACCTCGATGGATTCCCCTCAAAAGAACACAAGCATCACTTCACTTCTATCAAGCCTAGATAGTACCCCGGCAAAGTTGCTTGCTCCACCTCTCTACATAGGAATCCTTTCTCTTTCTTCACCCTTTATTTATTTTATTTATAGAATTATGCTTAGGAACTTATTTATTTACCACGGCAGAAGAGGGATCCCAACTTATTGAGAAAAGAAGAGGTTTTTCCTTGTTTCAAGGGATTTCAAAGAGACATGCTCCTTTTAATTTTTTTCTCCTTTCCCTTCTCTAATTGGTCGAGTCGATAAGTCGAGACACAATTCAATACAAGGTTGAGTTAGGAATGAAGCTGATAGGCTTTGTAGTTTGACCAAAGTCTTTTTGTCTAGAATGAATCATATTTTCTATTCAAACATCATCAACATTAAAGATATGTAAACCCAAGATAGATAAGAGGAAAAATATTATCCAAGCATTGTTCTCCATCACAATTTCCCTTTTCAAATTTTTCCACATTGTGTTTTGAGCCAAACAGGATCATTTTCCATGCAAATTCTTTCTAAAAAATACAAAAGGAACATACATGAACAGACAACAAAAAAAAATTGAAGAACAAAGCAAATGGAGGCAGAAAATAAAAAAATCTACAAAATATACAATAATGAAACAAACAAATGTAAAGGCTCGATCAAGAGAAATATAGAGGGTAAATGCAATGCAAGGGAAACTATAAGAAACTAAGCCTACTCCTAACCTAATCAGCCAAAAGGTTGGGGCTAAGTGTAATGATTCCAATGTAGCCATCATTGTTCCCAACCTACAAACACAAAGATGAGAGTAATTAAATCCAATGTATAATAATGTGAAACTGAAAAGATAGAATCTTGAAAATATTTCACAAAACATTGAAGGTATTTCTTTAAAGAAAAAATATGTGTCATATCACTTGAATTTATCCAACTTTCCACCTTGTATTCATAATGAATGTATAAAATCCACGTATATTCAACTGATAATTGTAATATGATAAGACATTATACTTGAATATACTCTACCGATTGTGGAAACCAATTTAGATCTTGAAATCACAAAACATGAAAGAGAAAGAATTTCAATTGCACAACACAAATATTTCCCTGGGAAAGCCTCAGCTAAAAACCTCGTTATTTGTATGTTGCATAAGAAAAATAATATGAGAATACTAGAATGATTTTCTCCATGTTGAGAAACCTCTGCGCTATCTCTATCAGTCTCAATTATTCCTAGACAAACCTAGTTCAATACTTAGCCAAATTTTTTCCTTTCAGGATCCCTATTTCCTTATGCTGTTTCCTTAGGTAATTAGGCCTTATTAATTAGGGAAATTCCCAATCCATACTATGAAATCCATTATTTACCTTCCTCTAACTGCATGCACCACCTAAACAATTTGTATAATTATACAACTGATAGTACAATTCCCTTGAAATCCAATATCAACCGGGTCTTTCTCAGAACTTACATGCATGATTTATTTATGAGTGAATTATCAATTAACTAGTTGAACACATGAAGAGACACCCCACACTTTAACATTCTACTAGTTCCTCCATCAATTAGAATTATTTTAACTGAATTTAACTCAGATAAATTGAGTTAATTAATTACAACTCAAAATAAACTCAATTAGGGCTCCTATAATGTAGGAGACACTCTACATGCCTCTAGTTTGACCAGCAAATCGAATTAATTGAAACAAATAAGTCATCCTAACTTATTTAACTCATACTAGTTGTCATGTGATGTGGAGTTACAATTTCATTCTAATTTAATTCAAGGGAAAATTAAATTAGAATCCTTTCTTGGTGCATTTTTTAACCATGAAAACCATAATAAAACAAAACTTGATGGCTCCATGTGAATGTACCTGTACTTATATTGTATTACTCAACAAACATCAATAAAGGATGGAAATTTCTTCTAAAAAGTGGTCATGTTAAGTAAGATGCTTCCAACTACTTATAAATTGGATCATGAAATTCAAAAACATCACTTGAAAAACTTGAAATCTGTGAAAAGATCATTTCTAAATTAATGGCATGGAATCATGATGAGAATATTGTAAGGTAAAATGAATAAGATTGTATTTAGAAGACTTGTCAAAACAGTGAGGACCTAACATAATCATCAACGAAGAATGAAGTGCCTCAAGTGCTTGACAAGTGTCTAAATATTGAGATTATAAACCATAAAGATTAGTTAATGTAAAACAACCATCATTAGGTACACTAGTGGAAAATTATCAGTTGAATGAATTTTTTTAGAACAACAACCATGATCAAATCAGCTGATTAAGGAATAAGACTCTCGATTAGGAGACAAAAAATATAGATCAATTTGAATAGCTTGACAAATTATTTGAATAATATAATCATCTTCCTCATGTGTTGAATGTAAAAAACCATCTACTTGTGACTAGATACAAATTGGACTGACATTATAATCATAAAAAAGGAATTCCAATATGGAAAGCACATGAAACCAGTCGAGATGTAATGGATTAAAAAGAGGAACTTGATTCAGAAAATAAAAAAAGCATTCATTGAAACTAAAGATGATATTTGGTGCCATGAATAAAATAATAAATATCATAATATTCATAAGAAGTATTAGGAGTTGATTTCTTCAAAAAAAAATGGTGACAATCATGAATCCTTTAGATAAAGATAATATTTAGAATGATTAACTTCACATCTTCGCTATTCCATGAAAGGTATACACCCCAAACCCAAGTTTTTTACAAGATCTTTACATGAGGAATGATCAATTGAAATAGAATATTCAGTCCAATTAGAGACAAAATATTAAAATTTGAAAGAGATGTATTAAAAATAACAAACATATTTCAAGAACAAATTCGCATTCGGTTAAACCATGCAAAGAAAAGAATTTTGCAAGAAGATCTAGATTTGACTTATTTCAGGGATCACACCAAAGTTACGAGACCCTGAGATAACCATCAATGGAATTTGAAGTTCCTCTACTCCTTGATGAGTCCCATAATTTTCAATATTTATGGACTTGCATTTTGTATTTTGAACCAGAACATGCATGGTGCTTGGACTACTGCCATCAATAATTTAAACTAGATCATTACAATCTAAATGGAAGCCATCTACATCATGAATTTGGTCGGAATTTACATCTTAAACAAAAATATTACCCAAGCAATAAGATCCTTCTAATTGAGCATAAAAGGATGGATATATTGGATAAATCTAACGAATAACTTGAACTAAATAATTATCTTCATGAAAGACTAGAAATTATATGGAATGGAATGGATATTCAATGATTTCAATACCTTCTATTTTATCATGAATGAATTCACCGCCCAGTGCTAATTAAAAATACAAATCATTAGATTATGAACCCAGAGAGCATGGATTATCTACATTATAAAAAGTAGAACACAAGGGATAGTGACATGAAGTGTAAGTTTGAATTGGAACATCTTCTTTAAGCAAATTAAATTCTGAATCTAAATCTTCCAAAACAAAATCTTCTCGAGAAAACAAAAGATCAAAAGGTGAACTTTGGAAACCATCATTACATACAATAATGGAGTCAAAATCATTAGGATGATGGTTTTCAAAGGATTCATATTAATTAATAAAATAAATTTCATTTGAGTCATCATCATGGTTTCTAGATTCATAATAAACCAAGGATGAAAGAAAATGATCTTGACATGGAATATTTTGAAAAAAAGAAGAAATATCAAAAGAATCTTCACTATCCTGCTCCTCTACCTATCAAGAGTGACTACCTTGCACCTTATCACTGTTTAAATTGGAAAATTTGGGTAGATCAAGGGGAAACGGGTTATGATAATGAGATAGTAAAGGATGACATGCATTCAAATCATATTCAAGACTTGATTTATAAGTGTTCATATCATCTTGATAGATCATAAGATTAGAATTCACCTTAGGATGCATGAACCATTCCAAAGTTTCCTCCATTATGTCTAGATCATAATAAATGGATAAATATTGAAGAGGCGAATCAATGATTTGATTTCTATATTTCCCAAATTCAAAAATATCACAGGGAGGCACCCAAATTTTACTGGAAAAGGAGGAGGACAAGGAACAAAAGGAATAGTAGGTTCTTCCTCTAAGATTGGAGGTGTTTCAAAGATTACAGAAGTTGGGGAAAGAGGAAATCAAGGGATTCATATTCACCATGTAAAGGGATTTGAACCAAACATTCAAAATTCCTTTTAAGGAAATCACAATATATATCATCTCCAAGAAACTCATAACATAAGTGAAGGACTTGATTAAAAAATTCCTCAATTGATTCAATAGGGCACATTCTTAGTTGATTAATCCTTTTAAGAACACCTCAGTAATCATAAGTATCAAATTTTTTCTAAATATCCTTGAGGAATTCATCAAGAGAATGAATAGAGGTAGATGGTAAGGTGTGATACCATCGACTAACATGACCTTCAAGAGTGAGGGTGAAAATAATAGAAGAAAAATATTCAACATCAATTTCATAATATTCAAAAAATAAAAATAAAAAAAATAGTGATATGCTCGGCTATGGATTTTCCATCCTCACCATCAAAATTCAATTAAGAAAAGTCATAAATAGGCTCATCGGGGATTAAAATTTGACCACTTTATAAATTGGAAAAAAAAAACTCGGGCATAAAATTTGAGGGCAAGCTATTAAATTTAAGGGATTCAAATTAGAATCAATTGGAAAAACTTGTTATCTAGCCCTCCTTCTAGCACCAAAATGTTGACGATGAGGGATAATATCAACATACAAGGGGTTTACCTAATGTGAAGTTCCAATTATACCTCATACCATTTGCAGTAAGGTTCATCTTGGTTTCAATGAATAACATAAGAGATTATGTTCATAACCCTTGGACAATAAAGTTAGTTGACCTTGTAAAACACTTATTGTCATGTGTAAAAGGAGACTCGCATGAGGGGGGAGACAAAAGTGAGCCTCTTAAGGATAGTAATAGTACTAACCTAGGTGAGACACACGAGAAAAGAGAGATTCGTTAGTTATCTAGTGAAATATTCAACATAGACAAAATGATTATTATACCACATACAACAGAACTTAAACATGATAAGTACCAAAGCCACTAAAATTTTTCAATTTAATTAATACATAAAAATAAAAAATATATAGCAAACATCTAAAGAATAGACCTAATGCATTCATAATAAATGCATGAAAATGTGCTGGCTCATTGAGCTTCAATTAGGTGAAATATCCAAGTACAAAGTTACAACAATGAGGCAATAGTTCCAGTAGTGGAACATTAAGTCAATTCTTGCTTCTCCAAAGAAAAAATTTCTCTCCTATGCCGAGTACAAAAGCCAAGACTAGATCTCTAAAGCTTAAGCCTCCAAGAGCCCATTTCTTGAGTTATTAGGTTGCTTTTATAACAAGAGTGGCCTTTCATCTCCCCTTGACTCTTGGACCACCCCCATGACTCTTGGACTTCTAATATGTCCTTTGGAATTCTCTATATGACTTTTGGACTTCTATACAATTCTTTTGTCCATATATGAATATGTGACTCTTCATGTTCCACATATGACTCTTGGACTTCCACACATTACATTTTATCCTTTTCTTTAGAATACATCATTAAGTTCCAAATGATGATATGGCATGATACATGGAGACACTTTAACTATTATTATTACACTTTTACAAGTTACAACTTGAAAATGATTACATGGACTTCACCATGAGGTGGCAATGTCAAGTTGTCTTCCATGTTGCTTCATCTTGCATTGGTGATGGTAGATCTGATATATACTTCATATTCATGAAAGATCCAATTTTTTTCCTATATTCACCCTCAAAAGGTTATTTTATAAATATGGGGATCCTCTAAGTCATCATGCAATGTTTTCTTTCCATCTTGGTCCATGATTTGCTTCATGTCCCCATTATAGCTCTCTTTAGTGCTTCTTCTCTACGAGTGTTTATTTACTCTTTATCCTTACTATATTATATTTAGCATAAAATTTTAATGCTAGGAAGGTACTCCTAGCAATGAAAATCATTCATGATGAGGAAATATGAGTATTAAAAATATCTATTTTATCACTACCTAGCTCATGGAATGGTCTGCTCATGATAGGCATGTGAGAGAGTTAAAAGAAATGGGCTTGATTAAGAGGGAAAAATAAAACTCATCAATTGTTTAGGAAGCCTCAATTATTCATTTTTATTATTCCATGCACTATGAGGAGGGTGTCCCCTTCATCCAGTGTAGGGGGGGAAGATCAAGGGACAAGGTGGAAGGCTTCATGCTTGAAGGTTGTGCCATGAACTCTAAATAAAATAAGGGAAGGCTTGAAAGTGAAATTTGACCAGTAAACGGTAGGGGGAGACATAGTTAAAAATTCCATAATATTCAATGTGATCTAGAGGAATATTCTAAGGAAGGCTAGGGTGCATGAGTGCATTGGGAGAGAGGAAAGGTGAAATCTTCAACCTTCAAGATTGTGCCATGTGCTCAAAGGGAAAGGAGACTTCTACGAGAGCATAGTTTGACTGGTTAAATAAAAATTGGAGGATTCCTTCAACCTTCCCTAATACACTATGTACTATGGAGGAATATTATAACAAAGGCTAGGGCACATAGTGCATCAGGGAAGGGGGAAGTGTGAGGCTTCAACCTTTGGTATTGCACCATGCGTTCGAAGGAAGAAAGGCTTGAATGAAGGCATATTTTTTCTCAACAAGGGATCATTGTTACTTTGGAATGCCCTTTTCATCCTATACTAGCACAATTTAACCAAACATTGGGTGCTTGAACATTTTGAGTGCAATTTTCATTTAGGGAGGCCATAAAAATGAATTAACTTTACCTAGGAGGGTTTTCACTGCACTAAGAGGATATGAGCATCTTTTCATGACATGATTTCTCTCTACAAAAGAGTGGAAGAGGTCCATGTTGTTAGCTAGGATTTTTGTGTGTCATGCAAGGTAAATATGACCAAAACGTAGTTTAGTGAGTCATTGTAAGCAATAATGGTTAGGTGACTACCCTTGGGAGGATCACATTGTGAATTAAATTTGAGCTAACCTTGAGAGGGAGTTAGTGCACCAATAATTGGGAGTAAGATGGCATAATTGAGGCACAATGATAGGTTAATATTTTGTATTAGTAAGAGGGATAATTCCTTCACAAATTTCATTGGGTTGAAGGAACAAGAAGGGCTCCAAAATGGATAGGTGTGAGACCAATAGAGAAAAAGAGGGAAATGCATCTAGACATGACTCAAACTTGGATCACACACATAAAACCATCAATAAAATCCAAAAGGATCATAACAATGACACTTTAAAAATACATCAAAGAGACACTTATTTCTAAGTGTGACAGTTGAAATGACACATTACAACACTTAGAGCACAAGTTATGACTAGTGAGCCCTGGTATTGCACCAAGAGTGTTGAAACTTCCAAGGGCTACCCTACTGATCGGAATTGGATCATGGACCAGAATGATAGCTCAAAATTCAAAGTGCTCAAAAGAGTGCCAAACCTAAACGACCGGAAAGGTCTCGTCATTGCGATTCTGGCACCATGAACGGTTCTCAAAATAGAAGTCGTATGAGAAAGTTACTGAGGTTTGAAATAGCCCAGTAAACTCCACAAAAGGAATATTTGACTCAGTTTGACTTTTGAAATTTTATAAAAAATATATATATGTTAAAATTCTAATTTTTCATATGTTTTATTGGCCAATAATTGGGCGCCACGTGGCCTACCCAGAGGCTTCCACGTGGCCCCAAGACAAGGGGTTGAATGGCACAAAAATTTTATGGGCTAAGGGGTTTGAACCCACGACCCGAATCTGCATGCAGAAGGACCCGACCGGCCCGGCTATGGTGAAGAACTTAACCTCTTGGGCATTCTTGAACGTGTTGTCATGTTAACGTTGGAATAGGCGAAAAGGGTTCGGGCTAGCCCCTTAGGGCTAGCCCTGTCGTTGCGTTGTGACTAAGACCCGGAACCTTGGCGCTAAGAATTTTAAACTGGTGGAATAAAAGGGTTAGCCCCGTAGGGCTAGCCCTTATACCATATGATCTCACACCATGACCATGGGCACATATCCAACCTTATCCGCAACAGTTAAACCATCAGCGCTAAACGCGCATATGAACGCACCAACGAACCTAAATATAGAATTTAATGCCTCCATTGATTTAGAGCGGTTCTTCCAATTCCACCTGTCCACCTAATTTGGAGTGTTAACTGGAGTTTCCCCACTTTTAGTGGGGTTTTCGGGGACATTGGGCATTTTTCTTGCATAAGTCATAACTCCCTCATTATTGGACCAAATGGAGTGAAACAATAGTCAATTTTGGGTCTATTCGACCTTCTAAGTAGTTTGGCATATGTTTTAGGTCGAATGGAGTTCATATTCAGTATTTTTTTCTTCGAGGAAGATGAAGGGGCCATGAGGGCCACCATGAGGCCAAATCAGTTTGAGGCCTAGCCAGGGGAGCTAGAGTCTTTTTCCAGAGTTCCAATAGTCTAAATTGGATAATTCAAATGTTATGAATCTGATGAAATTTTTTGTAGATCCTGTAGATAACTTTTTAAGGCCGAAAAGCTTCAGTAAAGTTCCAGTGGACATTACTGTCAGCTTTGCCAGCAGTAGTGCAGGGCTTAGCCAGAGCCGGTTGAGACCATATGCAGTGAACCAGTGGTCATTATTGACTGAAAATATCATTATGAATCTAAGGAAAGAGGTTTCATCAAGTGTTGAAGACTTCTAGAGGTTGAAAAATCAGCAGAGAAGTTTTCATTGACTCTAGTGCCAAGGGGTGCCAATAGGTGATTGAGGTGAAACCAGAGCATCCGGAGGCCATTTTTTATGAATGAATAGTCTATATTGACTAATTTAGAAATTTTTTAACCAATGAAAGTGGTTTCATAAAATTTTGAGAACTTCTAGAGCTCTAGAAGCTGATGTGAAGTTTTGGGCAGCCTTGGGAAAACCGTGGAGGATAGCCTATTTTGGGGATGTTGTGCTCAATTTGAACAATTTATCATTTGGTATTTGGTTTCTGATGTGTGTTGGATACAACAGGAGTGGTTTCAATGACAGAAACATAATTATAAGGGATTTTGTGCCATTTAGAAGCTCAAAGTAGCTTAGTGCACCGACAGAAGGAATCGTCTCAACAAGAGCCTAAAGCTGTTTGCAGAGTTTGGAAAGAAATTAGAGGGATATTGATGGTATTTTATGTCCTTTGGATCATTTTTGTATTCATTGGAGTTAAGTATTTACTTGTAAAAAAAACTTACCATAATCCCAAAGAGTCGAGTCAAGATGACCAAGCTCAAAGGAGACGTAGCCCATGAGATTTTGGGTGAAATCCTAGATTAAGTTTTCTGTTGTGTTTAAATGATTTATTTGCTGCATTATGTTGTTGATATACATTTTAAATTTCAGCAAGAAAAAATGAAATTAAGACACATAAACAGTGAAAATTCATACACCACGTTCAAGTAAATAATTCCACAAAATTTTCAAGTACAATCTAGATCATTTAATTTAAACTGAGTGGTAGGTTCTTGAAATACATACAAGTTATCCAGGCCATTTTCAGATCAGGTTGGTATCAGATCACTTGGTTTCTTTCTTGAGAGAGCACTTGGTTGCTTGATTGCATAGCTTGAAAGGTGTTTAAATAGTGTAAAGATTGACTATTTTATTGTTTGCAAACTGATTGTTGTTTGAGTTTGCTTGAGATTTGAGGATAGCTACTAATTAACTAAGTCCCAAAGAGGAAAAATAGGAAGAAAAGACATGAAGGCATCTTCCTTACCCCAAGGGAACTCAAGGTCACGTTTGGAACAAACCCTCTTGACGATTGTTTGTTAAGAATCTCTTAGAGTTTGTTTGTTGTTTGGATGCTTGAATAAGAGTTTGTCTCTACAGCCATTTGGTTAAAAAGCTTTGTCATTTGTTTTGAAAAGCTTTGAGAACATTGTTAAAGTTAATTTTTTCATTGACATCAGAATGACAACTTCTACAAGTGAAGCTTCCTCCTTCACAAGATTCTTCGATGATGATATGAAGCATGACTTTATTATATTGAAGGAAATGCACCTTGTTTGAGGATAAAAGAGAAAGAAATGAACTTCGTGAACAATTGTTTGCCATGAAGGAAGAGAAGGAAGAAATTCTTCAAAAATTGCATGATATGGAGATATAGGTCCATCAAGCCCAAGAGGCTTTGACCAAAAAAATGCGTGAGGAAGAGGTAATCCATTCTAATTTGTCTTCAGTTTCCTCTTTAGAAAGATGTGTTTGTTCTTTCGAAAAACATACAAGAGGTTAGGGTACAAATTAATGAATAAAATGAGCTATGAAAGAAAATAGTTAGGCAAGCATGCACAAGGCATGGTTGAATGTGTTTCGATTGAGGAACGACCCAAGAATATTGGTCTTGGTTATGTGCAATTTAATGGCGAAGAATCCAAAGCCATGAAGGCATGTGAGGCTATTTCAAATAGAACCTTTATTCCAAGTTCTAATATGCAAATATGTCAATTTTTTTTCAAAGATGATTGCCATTTCTTTAAGCCTTTTTTGCAGCAAGAAGATGGTAGACATGCAGCTTATAGCGAGCATGAAAGTTCATATAGTTTTCAAGACAAAAACGATGATGTTAGTCTACAAATGAAAGCTGTAGCCTCTACTAGTTCATCTTATCAAGAAGGAAAAAAGGATGAACATTCAAAGCAGCACAAGGGGTATAAATCTTCCCATGATCAATTTGATTGTGTTTCTCCAAAGCACGGTAATTTTGCATACTTAAATGGAAGAAAGATTTGTTGTACATATTGTGGTCGATTTAACCATAATTTTTCGAGATGCTGGATGAGGAAGAAAGCATATAGGAAGAAGATGAGGCAAAGGCAAATTTCAAAGAAGGTGCATAATAATTGCACATTTTTCCAAAAGAAGGGACATGTTGTCTCCCATTGCTGGACTTTGCATCCAACTAGTCATCCCAAGAACATGCAGCAAGAGGATAGAAATATTGGCGAAGGTGGAACAAAGGATTCCATTATTGATGTGAAAATGGAAGTTTCACATGAAGAAGAGTTGCAGCAGCAAAATTCCCCATGGAAGTGGCTTGGTAAGAAGTGGATGGACTTCTTAACATAGTACGACATACTCCTTTGTACATGTGAAAATTTTGGTTGTATGCATGTATTTTAAGATGTAATATCTCATTTGTTTGAACCACCTTGGATCATTGATCAAGGCAACGATGTTCAGTTTCCTTCTGCAAATTTCTCGCTAGAAATTTCTGACTGAGTGCAAGAAATATATTTCTAGACAGGAGGACAAGCGCATCCAGGAAGGGAAGTGTCAATTACTTTCTAGTTGTGGTTCAAAGTCACTAGCCATGCAAGACAAGTGTTTGGAGGCTAAAGAGAAGAGGGTGATGTACTCTCATCTACCATACAGATCAATATATCAGTCTTTTGGGATCCAAAATATTCCCAGTGGGGAGGTGTGATCAGAACTGGATCATGGACTAGAATGATAGCTCAAAATTCAAAATTCTCAGAAAAGTGCCAAAACTGAACGACCAGAAAGGTCTCGTCACTGCAATTTTGGCACCATGAATGGTTCTCAAAACCGAAGTCATATGAGAAAGTTACTGAGGTCTTAAATCGCCTAGTAAACTCCACAAAAGGACTGTTTGATTCAGTTTGACTTCTCAAATTTTATAAAAAAATATATATGTTAAAATTCTGTTTTTTCATATGTTTTATTGGCCAATCATTGGGCACCACGTGGCCTACCCAGAGGATTCCACGTGGCCCCAGGCCAAGGGGTTGAATGGCACAAAAATTTTATGGGCTAAGGGGTTTGAATCCACGACTCAAATATATGTGCAGAAGGAACCGACCGGCCCGGTTGTGGTGAAGAACTTAACCTCTTGGGCGTTCTTGAACGTGTTGTTGTGTTAACGTTGGAACGGGCGGAAAGGGTTCAAGGTAGCTTTGTCATTGCGTCATGACTGAGACCTAGAACCCTGGTGCTAAGAATTTTAAACCAGTGGAATAAAAGGGTTAGCCCCGCAGGGCTAGCCCTTATACCATATGATCTCACACTGTGACCATGGGCGTGTATCCAACCTTATCCACAATAGTTAAATCGTCAGCGCTAAACACACATGTGAACATGCCAATGAACCTAACCACAACATTTAATGCCTCCGATGATTTAGCGCATGATTCCACCAATTCCACCTATCCGCCTAATTTGGAGCGCTAACTGGAGTTCCCCCACTTTTAGTGGGGTTTTTGGGGGACATTGGGCATTTTTCTTGCAGAAATCATAAATCCCTCATTATTTGACAAAATTGAGTGAAAAAATTATCAATTTTGGGTCTCTTCAACCTTCTGAACAGTTTGGCATATGTTTCAGGTCGAACAAAGGTCATCTTAAGTAGTTTTTTCTTTGAGGAAGTTGAAGGGGCCATCAGGGCCACCATGAGGCCAACTCAGTTTGAGGCCTAGACAGGGGATCTAGAGTCCTTTTCTAGAGTTCCAATGGTCTAAATTGGATAATTCAGATGTTCTAAATCTGATGAAATAGTTTTCATAGCATTTATGGAAATTTTGAAGGCCGAAAAGCTTCAGTAAAGTTCCAAGGGCCATTAGTGCCAACTTTTTCCAGCAGCAGTGCAGGGCTTAGCCAAAGCTGCTTGAGACCATATGCAGTGAACTAGTGATCATTATTGACTGAAAAAATCATTCTAAATTCTAATGACAGAGTTTTCAGCAATTTTTGAAGACTTCTAGAGGTCGAAAACTCAACAGAGAATTTTTCATTGACCCTAGTGCTAGGGGGTGCCAATAGGTGATTGAGGCAAAACCAAAGTAGCCAGAGGCCATTTTTAATGAATGAATAGTCTATATTAACTAATTAAAACATTTTGGAACCAATAAAAGTGTTTTTAGAACATTTTGAGAACTTCTAGAGCTTAAGAAGCGGATGTGAAGTTTTTGATAGCCCTGGGAAAACCGTGGAGATAAGCCTAGTTTTGGATGCTGTGCTCGATTTGAGAAATTTATCAGTTGGTATTTGGTGTATAGTGTGTGTTGGATATAGCAAGAGTGGTTTCAGTGATAGAAAAATAATTCTAAGGGAGTTTGTGCCATTTAGAAGCTCAGAGTATCTTAGTGCACCGACAGAAGGAATCGTGTCAACAAGAGCCTAAAGATGTTTGCAGAATTTGGAAAGCCATTAGAGGGATATTGATGGTATTTTCAGCCCTTTGGATCATTGTTGTGTTCATTGGAGTTAATTATTTACTTTTAAAAAAAACTTACCATAATCCCAAAGATTCGAGTCAAGATGACCAAGCTCAAAGGAGACGTAGCCCACGAGATTTCGGGTGAACTCCTAGATTAAGTTTGTTGTTGTGTTTAAATTCTTTATTTGTTGCATTATGTTGCTGATATAAATTTTAAATTTCAGCAAGAACAAATGAAATTAAGACACATAAACAGTAAAAATCCATACACCACTTTCAAGTAAATAATTCCGCAAAATTGTCAAGTACAAGCTAGATAATTTAATTTAAACTGAGTGGTAGGTTCTTGAAATACATACAAGTTATACCATTTTCAGACCACCTCCTTTACTTTATCAACCCAAGGTTCATACAAAATTGGAGGTGAATGTGCTATATACACAACAGATGAAATTTTTTCATGTCATCCTCTTTTTCTTTACGAAAGGGTGTTATTTCTTAAACTATGGTAAGAATTGGAAAGTAAATTGCTGGAAGGAAATGGTAGAAAGGAAAACTAAATTGCTGAAAAGAAATGAAAGGAATGAAACTAATTTAATTTGCAAAAAATGAAATGATTGAAAAGAAACTAAATGATATTACTAAAAAGAAATGGCAAAAATGAAACTAATTCTAAAGCACACTTAACTCGGCCAAACGGCTAAATGCACTCTATTTATCCTATATTCTATCTACCATGCTTCTACCCATGCAACTAAGCTATCCATGACTTAATTATAATTGAAAAAGTGTTGATTTGCAGTTTGGAGGGAAGAAAAGGGCTAAAGTGGCTAATGGAGGGCTTAATGCATGAAACAAGGCTTAGAAGTGGAATGAGCAGGGTTAAACCTTATAAAACCTTAGTATAGCGCAGAAAAGGCTTTGGAGCGGAATGAATTGAAAAGTGCGATGGCGGAGATGCGATGGAGGAGAAAGTTCTGATATGCGATATCGCAATTGTAATATTGCAAAATTAAACAGGTAGTGGAAATGTTGTTTGGGAGCGCGAGCGAAATGCAAAGTGTGATGAGGTAAGAACTGTGAAGTGTGAAGTGCGATAGGGAAAAAGTTGCGATGTGCGAAATGTGATATCACAACCGACAGAAAGAGCGGTAAGTATTAACGAAAACCAACTGAATGGTGCAAAGTGCGAAATGCGATGGGTGAGGTGGCAGTGGGACCGATGGCGGAGCATGATTGCAATATCGCGACCGGTGGATTGGAGCAGTAAGTCTTAACGAAAAAGGGAAAATATTGCGAGGTACGATTTTGCGAAAAGGAAAAGTATGGTAGCAGGAGTGCGGAGGAAGAAAATGGTGGAGGTCAACCTATGGTTTTTTGAAGTTTTTTCTGTTAAAATAGTTTTGATAGCCGTAAAACGTGAAAAAAAAGTAATAAATGCAGAATTAGTTGTTTTGAAGTGTTTTTGGGAATAAAAGGGTGCGACAGCTACAATAAGTGAAATAGAAGGGATTAAAAGTGTAACAGATATGTTTTGAATGCAGAGATGGATAAGGACTGGAAAATGGAACGAAATGGATTAATAATCTCTATAAGGCTTTTGATGCCTATTCTAGCAAAAAAACCCACGGATTCATGCACGGGAAAACATAAAAGAATGTGTGATAAAACAGTGAACGGAAAGAACTTTTTTGGGTCTGTGGGAAGATTCACCCTCCTCGAGCTCTATTGATAGAGATGAGAAGGGAGTCTTGATCCACATTTTTTTTGGTTTTTCTCCTCTATTTTATTACTCACAAGTAAATTAGAAATTGCAGTAGCATACTGAAAGAAAAACTAAACATCGATGAAACTATGAGAAGTAGAACCAATTGAATGACATAAAGAAAAACTAGCTTAATATCAGAAAGGAAAAGATAGTAACAACAGAGAAGCTGAGGCACGTGGATTGGGCCTTAACCCACGAGCCTAGCTCTCTGAAACTCTAATAAATAAAATTTAATCATTCTACTCATTTCATAAAATAATAACCTTAGACATCTCTAAAAGTTTTATCACTGAGTAAAATAATGAAAATCTCAATAGCTTGCAACAAAGTTCCAACTAGAAACGACTAACTCTTCATAGCTCCAACTCTACTCTATTTATTCTATAGGGCAGCTACCAACAACTCCCTTGAAAATGGTGATTGATTCCACTTGACTCCAAGTAAACATAGACTGAGTGCACTTCTCTTGGAGTTGCTTGGATGCCTCTGGGACTCGAATTGCTAGAGAGAATGATTGAATCCACTTGACTCCAAGTAAACATATATTGAGTCCACTCCTCTTGGAGTTTCTTGGCTACCTCTGGAACTCAAATTGCTGGAAAGAATATTTAGGGTGATTGAGTCCACTTGAATCCAAGTCTTTATGATAAAATCCTTATAAAAATTCTTAATAATTTATGATTTTCCGCACTCAACCTCATATTAGGCACCTAGATTATGTTAGCCATAATCACCACCTATACTAGCATCATAAAACCAAATAATAATAAAAATGAAAGAAAAAGAGATCTAAGAAGGAAAAAAGGTGACCATTAACCCCTCCAAATATGTCTAATGATGGAGCTCATCATCACCCCCCTACTGAATAGTTTCTCATCCTCTGAGCAACTAATCCTCCTCCTACATTCCCTTTAAGAATTTGACAGCCCCCCTGATTTCCTGAGGAAGAAATGTGGGAGTTTCCCCAAGCGGGTAAAGACCATTATTCCTTTCTGCATTCTCCCATTCTTTATCTTATGCATCTATTTCCTTATCATCATTCAGCCCTAGCAGTAAAGGTGGGTTGAGCTTTAGTCCCAACCATTGGATCTTTTTGGCCTGCATGGCCCTCTTGTATAATGGTGCCCTTTCCAATGCACCCCTCAGTATTTCTAGAGTACGGTACTCCTTGTTCTTGAGGCTATGAGGGAAGTTGTTCCATCTCCTCTAGCTGGCCATAATGCACTCACCTTCAATATACCTAGAAACATCATCAAAGTGGCCTATCATATGGGTTTGAGTTTGAAGGTAGCTTTCAACTAGTGCACAGTCCCTTTCAATCTCTTTACGGTTAAGGATGAATCCTATTGGGCTGAAAAATTCTGGTATGATATATAAGGGTTCTCTATTTCTTCTTCCCATGACTCTCCATATCTATTTTTCTCTAGTGTCCTCATTCATCATCCAAGGTTTTAGAGCCATAAACTACATATCCCCCATTGTAGGATTGGGGTCCCAAGTATCCAGATTTGTCAGCATAAGGTTATGCACATAAAACTCTGCCATCTTTGCCTTATCAACCATGTTAGATTGCTTGTAGAAATTCATGAATTTCCTACAACCTTGGAAAGATAGTGTTCCATGGGAGGCTAGAGCTTTTATTTTAAATAGAACCCATTGCTCCTTGAGGTACACAGCATATGAGTCAGAAGGGAATCTATGCTGAAGGGATTCTATGCATAATTCTGCCATGGTGGCTACTTGCTCCCCTTTTTGATGAAATTTCTCCTTCAGTGCTACATTCTCTGCCTATGCCTTCTGCAGATGCTCCTTCAGAACTATTTCTTCAATTTTTTCCTCCTCCCTTGGTGATTCTTCAATGATAATGAGGCTCATGGGAGGAGTTTATGGCTCTCTCTAACTCTTGTCAACTCTGAAATACATAGACATCTGCCTTTTTATCTTTTCGCTTAGAGAAGCTATAGTGGCAACTACCTCTTTGTATTGCAGGGAAGTGGTGCTATGTTGAGAGTCTGTCTCTTGCCCATTTTCTGCTATCTCTATGACTTCTATGGCCATCTCTTATCTTTTTCCTTGGCCCTTTGTCTCTTCCTCTTCTTCTTCTTTTTCCTCTTCTAGTTCTTCTTCTGGCTCTTCTTCTTCTTCTAGTTCTTCATCTTCTACTGGTTCTTCTTTTGGTTCCTCTTCTTCTTCTAGTTCTTCTTCGTCTTCTCTAAGGCTAGGAGTGGAATCTTGCCATGTTTGGGTTGCTATAAAAGCTTCTCTACTCATATTTATGAGAGAAGACCAGGCCATGGGTAGGGTGATGTTGTTCGGCTATTGCTGGTGTGCGTTATTCAAATACACAACCCGCTCTTGGTACTGTTGTGTTGTAGCTCCCTTCAGTCTCTTTCCCTCAAAAGAAAATATTAATTCATTAGTATGGATGAGACAGGATCTCTTTTTATTATATTGTGCAACTAATTTTGGAGTTCTCATGTAACTCTGCTCATCTCTAGTTTCTATTATAGACAGTTGGACCCTCTTTTTGTTAACTGGATGATACTGCGTTTCTTCTCCCCTCTTTCTCCTCTACTCCACTTGATCAAAATTTTATTTTGCATGCCCAGGTGGCGTGACTTTGCAGCTCTCCCTTGTCATACTTCACGATGGTGGACAAGCTAGTTGGCCACCTTTCTGCCCCTTAAACTCTAAATCTACAAATTTAACTATTTCTGGCTATTATGGTTGTACAGTGAGGGGTGAGAAGCTATACATGAGTTTACCTGTTGTTTTCAAGGAATTTAAAGGAGATGGAATTTGGAGACAAGCCTCTTATATGTTGCATTCTTATTTATTTTCCTGTTTTTTGAGTGAGCAGCTTGCTGAATGAGCAACTCTCTGAGTGAGTTGTTGATCTTTCCTTTATGTTCCTTACTATTGTAGATTCTGCGTGGGGATGCTCTAGATCACATGGGTGGCACTCTTGTCTTGCCTGGGGTCTGCTTTATCATATCCTCTCTTGTTTTTCTTGTTGTTCAAGAACAGATTTTTTAACTTTAGGAATTCCTTCATGTCTGTAGTAGTTTCAAACATTAGATGTCTATAGGTATTTCCTTGCTACATTGTGCTCAGGAATGGAGGAATGTGGTGCATGGAGGTGATGGAGGAAGTTACAAAAATTACTGGGATGAATGATGGGATGGATGGTAAAATAGACGAAGGGAAAAGAAGATGAATGCTTCCCTGTGTTTCCAGAAACCATTAATAACCTGCAAAATAGAAAACACAAAAAACACAGAGATGCAGATGTATTTTTTTGTTTTTTTCTTCTTGTTTTTTTTTTCTTGAAAGAAAGTGGGTTTCCTTTATGGAGGTTTTCAACTGACAGACTTGCCTTGGGCGCCTCAAAGAGGTTTTCACCCATGGGTCTTTTTTTTTTTTTTTTTCAAGAGGTGTGGGAAACTATGGAGCTTCCCATCACATACACCTCTCTTCTTATTGAATTTATGAACTCTGCCTTTGACAAAGGCTTTTGTAACTTTTAATTATGTTACCCTTGACAAGCAAGGGGATTCCTTCCTCATCTATGGTTCTGATTTGAACTGTGCCATTATCAAAACATTTTTCCACTATGTAAGGTCCCAACCATCTTGTCATCAGCTTTCCTTTTAACTCTTTAAACCTTGAATCATACAACATCACCCAATCTCCCTCTTGGAAGGTATTTTCTTTGATTTTCTTATCATTCCATACATTCCTTTGCAGCTGAACTACCTCTGTGTGAACAATTTCTTGCATTCTAAACTCATCCAATCCATTTAGTTGCAGCAACCTCTCTTTTTGGGCATTTGATAGATCTAGATTTAATTCAGCTGCCATTATTAAAGTATTGAACTCAAACTCAACTGAAAGTAGAGCCTTCTTACCATAGACTAGTTCATAGGGAGTGAATATTGTTGTTGTCTTCCAAGTAGTGTTGTAGGCCCAAGTAGCTTTCGCCAATCTATCTGCCCAATATTTTCTGGTGATGCTCACAACCTTGGTGAGGATGCTCTCTAAATTTATGTTAGTTACTTGTACTTGGCCATTCACCCGAGGATGATAGGCAGTAGGAGTTCTATGATTAATCTTGTGCTTCCTCAAAATATTATCAATGAGGTGAGAGGTGAATTGTGCTCCCTGATCACTGACTATTTATCTGTGGTATCCAAACTTGTAAAACACATTATCCCTCAGAAATTATGCTACTTCCTCCTCAGTTTCTACCTTCACTGATTTTTCTTCAACACAGTTTGTTAGGTAATCAATGCAAACTATGATATACTTCTTTTATCTAGATGGTCGATCGATATGTCCAACAAAGTCCATGCCCCACTTGTCGAATGGCTCAAGAGCCACCTGAGCGTGCAAATGCATCTCATCCCTTTGTATGGGTTTCCCCATCCTTCAGCACTGGTCACACCTGCTGATGTAACTTCTAGAATCTTGGTGAAGGGTAGTCCAATAGTATCCTGCCTGCAAAACTTTGTAAGTAGTTCTCTTTGCAGAAAAGTGGCCACCACATGGGTTGTCATGACATGCAGAGAGGATATCAAAAACTTCTTCCTCCCTCACACATCTCCTTAGGATTTTATCAGGGCCTAGCTTGAAAATTTTTCCCCCAATCCATGTGAAAGGGGCGCTTTTTCTGGTGACTCTTCTCCTCTCCCTTAATGAAATATTAGGAGGGAGTTTTCCAGCAACCAAGTAGTTGGCTATATCAGCAAACCATGGTGAGAGTGATGATATAGAAAATAGATGCTTATCTAGAAGTTGATCATCCACCATTCCTTCTTCACCTACAGGGAGAGCTAACCTGGACAAAAAATCTACAACAACATTCTCCTTTCCAGGTTTATCAATAATAGTCAAATCAAATTGCTACAAAAGTAACAATCATATAATTATCCTAGAATTAACATCTATTTTGTTCATTAAATACTTGATGGATGAATGGTCAGTGTGAAAAAATGTCTGATACCCAGTTACATAATCCCTGATCTTGTTCAAAGCATGGACAATGGTTAACATCTCCTTCTCAGTAACAATATAATTCAGCTCAGCCTTGGACAAATTATTGTTGATGAAATAGATGGCATAAGGGATTTTTTCCTCTAATTTTCCTAATGCTTCCCCTATAGCTTTTTCAGATGCATTAGTGTGGATGTGGAAGGTCAGAGTCCAATTTGGACCTCGGAGGATGGGGGCAATATTCAATTGTTCCTTAATGAGCTCGAAAGCCTCTTGACAAGGAACAAACCAAATAAACTCTGAATCCTTGGCCAGAAACCCAAATAATGGAGAAGCTATCTTGCTGAAATCTTTGATGAACCCTCTACAGTAACTAGCTAATCCTCAGAATCTCCTGGCATATTTCTTATTTTGAGGAGCAGGTACCTTTCGATGATAGTGATTTTGTTTGGGTATACCTGTATTCTTGCTTGGGATATGGAGTGTCCTAACACAACCCCTAATTTCTTCAGGAATTCACACTTTTCTGGGCTTAAGGAGAGATTCATCTCAATGCACCTTCTCAGTAATTTACCCAAATTGGAGAGACATTCCTGGAAGTCATCCCCGTATGGTGTGAAATCATCCATGTATATTTCGACAAAGTCATGAACTAACTTAGAAAATATGCTCGAGACAGCTCTTTGGAAGGTAGTCGAGAAATTTCACAACCCAAAGGGTAGGACTCTATAAGAAAAGGTACCCCAAGGGCAGGTGAAAGTAGTCTTATCCTAGTATTCAGGGCTGATTTGAATCTGATTGTACCCACTGAACCCATCTAAGAAGGAAAATAACTTCTTCCCCACAAGGCCATCCAGGACTTGGTCTATAAAGGGCAAAGGGAAATGGTATTTCTTAGTGGCTTTGATCAGTTCTCGATAATAAAGACAAATTAACCCCTTCCCATTCTTCTTTGGGGATAGGACAAGAGGAGATAGACACTCACTGTCGGATATAGGATATATGAACCCTGCATCCAATAGCTTTTGCAGCTCTTCTTTGACTATGTCCTTCATAGCCGATTTCATCCTTCTTTTGGGTTGTCTCACAGGCTTGCATCCCTCTTTGATGTAAATGTGATGTCTTCACACTAAAAGATGCACCCCTTTCATGTCCTTGTAATCCCAAGCAAGTGCTTCAAGATTTTGTTTCAAAAGCTGGCATAGTTGCTTCTCTTCTTCATTCGAGAGGTGTGGGTTTATTTTTAGAGATCTAGATGGGCCAAACTCAATACCCTTGGTGGTTTCATAGGTCAAATAAACTGAGTGCACTTCCATCCAAGGTTTCCTTTCAGACTCTTTGACTAAGGTTTCAAGAAGAATGTTAGTGGAGGGTTGGTTTTGAATGGCATTGTTGATGAGTTCATCTTCATAAAATTGGCCCCCTCTAAGAATAACATCTACAGTACACATAGGGGCAGTGTTATATAACTCATCTTCTTCATCCTCCAACCATATCGGGAGATCATGATCAATGTAAGGCTGGGCTAGCGGATATAACACTAGTTGTTTAGATAAAGGACCATTTTTTATAGTCATGTTTCTGGCCCGAAAAATAATATAAGCATATGCAGTGGCTAACCAAGCTCTCCCTAAGATGATAGGATAACCATTAAACTTGGTTTTTGGTTGCAGGACAAGAAAATATGTAGGATACTCCCAAGAGTCAATGGTAACCATGATATCCTCAACAATTCCTTCCGGAGTTACTGTGGATCGATCTATAGGTTGCATAACTGTTGTGGTTTTCCTCAAAGTCTCTTGGCGATTAAGTTTCAACATAGTTTAATTGGTCATGACATTGATGGCAGCTCCTAGATCAATCATAGTGTTGGGGAATATGACATCATTTACATGCACATCAACAACTGGACTACCAGGGTCTAGGTACTTTGGAAATATCACCCTTCCTAGCATTAGGTCAGACAGTTGTCCTACCACATCGATGGTGGGGGTATCTCTCTTCCTTTTCCTAGGTTTCTTGAAGCACTTTTATTTGATGAGCCTATTCTAGATAAGGAAATCCTTAATGGCCTAGAGAAGGGGTAACTTTACGCAAAAACTTTCCAATTCTCCTAGGAGTTCAGTCTCCTCTAGGGTGTGCTGACTAGGGCTCGATCAAGTGCTTAGGAAAAGGAGGTTGTTGGATTTGAGTGTTAACTTCTTCCTTTTCCTTCTCAAACTCTACAGGTGGAGATGGAGGATGGTTGTATGGGAGTCCTCTTCCCGACCTGAGATTAACCAACTATATCTCCACAACATAAGATGGCTAGGATGTTTCTCTACTGGGAGCCTGTTGTGCCGGTCTGTTGGTCGGGTTTAGATTGGGTTGTGCAGATATTTGGGGTAACCTAGGTGGAGCAGCATGAGTAAACTAAGGTTAAGGTTGGTGTGGAGGAATTAGAGCAGGTGGTTTATTTTTTTGAGGCCTCCACCCTTGGGATGGATTGTTCCACTGAGGTTGTTGTGGAACATATTGTTGGAATGGTTGGTTTACCAGCTGAGAATGGTATGAAGGGTTGTAAGGCTAGGTAGGAGGTGTAGACCAGGATGGAGGAGTGGGGGTGTACCAAGGTTGCATGGGTGCACTCTAATTGTTGTGATAGTAAGAGTAAGGTGCACCTTGCATACCTTGTTGATATGGCCTAGGACCTTGAGGCCTTCTCTGGTTGATGAAACAGAGTTGCTCTGGAATTTCTTCCCCACCCTGATATACAGCCTTAAGTCCAAGTAAGGAGGGACACTTGTTTGTGGCATGATTCTCTTCACAGACTAATCGAATGTCTCTGAAATTCAGTGGACACTTGGGTGCTTCCAGGTACATCTAGGAAAAAATATGGCCAGGGCTCTCTCTACTTCCTCTTGCTTCCTTTTGACCTACATTGTGTCCATTTGTAAATCAAAGGTGTGCATCATGTCAATCTTGAAGCCCTATGGCATGTTTCCAATCTCATGTTTGATAGAGGTGGAAGAGGAAGGGGTATTAGATGTATTCTCGCTAGATCTGCCCTTCTTCCTAAATGCCCTGTAATGGTTCTGGAAGAAATTTTTGATTGTTTCATAAGGCAGTTGTTAGATATCTCCTCCTGATAGCATATTCAAGTTTTATATCATCTCTTCTCTGATCCCTCGAAGAAGTAAAAGTTTAAGTGATGCAGGATCAAGAGTACAGTTGGCTCTCTTATATTTTAATTGAAACCTCTCTTCATAGTCCTCTAGGGATTCATCAGGCCCTAGAGTCATCCTAAATATCTCATCCTTAGTTTCCTTGGACCTACAGTAGTCTCTGTACTTGTTGATGAAGGTCTCTTCCATCTGCGCCCAGGCAGTAATGATGTCCCCAGGCATACCCATGAACTAGTGCAAGGCTGCAACCTTAAGGGTGGATGGGAATAGCTTCAACTTCTGATCATCAGAGGTGTAGTCATAAGTCCTACAAACAACAAAAAATTCAAACATGAATGTGTCAGGTTCCTCAGAGGTAAGTCCATGGAAGTGTGGAAGAGCTAAGGGGCTAATTTTTTTCATCTTAGTTTCCCCATATGTGTCTCTTATGGGAAAGGCTCTGTGGATCCCAACCATGGTTAAGATAGGTTGTTGTGAAACCAACTCCAAAAAGAGAAGAAAAGAATTATCAACACCTTATAAATAAGCCACTTCGAGGGGGCAACCTCCAATACATTACATGAATGAACGATTCTTGGATGATACAAATTACAAAGCCTCCTTTCTATATATAGGAGTCCATGGGGCCACAATGTAATTCTAGTGGGGTCACAATGTAATCCTATCCGACCTAAAAATAATAATTTAACGGCACAATAATAACAATATGGGGGTTACAGGGGTACAATAATAATAATAAGGGGGTTACACTAATAACAATAAGGGACTATAGTAGTAATATAGGGACCTAACATGCCCCTCTCCTTCAAAAAGTGATGTCCTCAACGCTTGAGTAGCTATGGGTGCTTCTGTATAAAATTCTCATCCTCCCATGCAGAATCTTCAGTGGGTAAGTTCTTCCACTTGATGAGATACTCTGAAATTGATCGATTCCGTAGCTGTCGAGTTCTTGTTTCCATGACCGCTCCAGGTTCCAATATGATTTTTCCTTCCTCATCAAGTTCTGGCAATATTGTTTGAACTGGAAGATTTTCACCTATAACCTTCTTTAAGCATGAAACATGGAAAATTGGATGCACTCATGAAGAAGCAGGAAGCTCTGATTTGTATGCCATAGTACTAATCTTTTGCAACGCCTTGTAAAAACCATATTACTTTGGTGATAATTTATTATTCTTCTTAGCTTGCTTGAGGGACATTTGTTTGTATGGTTGTAGCCGTAAAAGTACCCAGTCTCCTACATCAAAACTTGCAGAGCTGCGATGTTGATGCACTTTTATTGTTTCATTTGATTTTGTACCCAATTCGGGTTATTCTTTAAGAGTTGAAGACTTTCTTGTTGATGCTCGATGTGATATTCCATTGCTTGAACCTTCGAATTTTCTCTTAAAGATGATGTGATGGATGGTGGATGATATCCATAAAGTGCCATAAATGGGGTCATTTTTGCTGCAGTATGGAAGGAAGTGTTATACCACCATTCAACGACAGGTAACCACTTGACCCATTGTGTTTTTTTATCAGATACAAAACAACGAAGATATCATTCGAAACATTTATTTACTATCTCGGTTTGACCATCGGATTGAGGATGATCAGATGGTTTATGAGATAATTGAGTACCCAAACAAGAAAATAACTCCATCCAAAAATTTCGAGTAAACATGGGATCTCTGCCACTCACAACAACCCTTGGGTTTCCATGTAGCTTTTGAGTTGTGTCCATAAATGTAGTAGCAACTGTACTTTCTTTAAATGGATGGAATACAAAAGTGTACATACTTGGTAAGTCTATCAACTACCACCATGATGACAGGTATTTCCTTCGAACTTAGGTAAACACGTGATAAAATCCATTGGAAATCTCCTCCCAATGTTGACTTGGAATGGATAAAGGTTATAGAAGACCCGAAGTCTTAATTGTCTCAACTTTATTCTACTAGCAAACCAAACATTCAACCACAAACATTTGAATATCATATTTAAGGCCATCCCAAAAAAATTCTTTCTTGACCCTACGGTAAGTTTTCAAAAATCTTGAGTGTCCTCCTAAAGGAGAAGTGTGCAATTCCAAAGAATATTTTGATTTAGTTGGGAATTCTTACAAAGATATAAGCGATATTTGTACCATGAGGAATAATTTTTCCAACTAAATGTATCGGATGTACTAAGATCTTGCTGCAACTTTTGAATGAGTGTCCACACTTCTTCGTCC
Organism: Pinus albicaulis; assembly: GCA_034641835.2. Lineage (NCBI taxonomy): Eukaryota > Viridiplantae > Streptophyta > Pinopsida > Pinales > Pinaceae > Pinus > Pinus albicaulis. Next base: position 609,561,700 of record CM076577.1, on the reverse strand, counting down.
TTCTTCCAGTCATCTCTTGCTTCAATTATCCAATCTGGTTGGATAATAGAAATGGCACAAAGCAATGCTTCCACCTCTTCATTCTTTCTTGAGAGTGCATCTGCAACAACATTTAGCTTCCCTTTTTTGTAGATGATTTCAAAGTCATAACCCAACATCTTTGTGACCCATTTTTGATGCTCTTCTAAAGATAGTATTTCTTCCAAAAAGTGTTTAATACTGTCATGATAAGTTTTGCAACGAAGTGTCTTCCCATTAGGTAAGTTCTCCGTTTCTTTAGTGCATGCAGTATTGCTAACATTTCCTTCTCATAAATAGGTTTCTGTAAATGCTTTCTTTTGATTGGACGACTTTCAAAAGCAATGGCTCTTCCTTCTTGCATTAAAACAGCACCAATTCCATTTCCTGAGGCATCAGATTCCACAATAAAGGTTTTTGTGAAGTCTGGCATAGCTAAGACTGGTGCTAGGCACATTGCCTCTTTAATATGTTCAAAGGCCTTAGTTGCTTGAGGATTCCATGAAAATGCATCTTTATTCAATAATATTGTTAGAGGTACTGTTATTCTTCCATAATTCTTGACAAACTTTTGATAATACCCTGTTAACCCGAGAAATCCTCTCAACTACTTTATGGTTGTGGGGACTTTCCATTCCTTAATGGCTTTAATTTTGTTAGGGTCTACCTTAACACCCTTTTGAGATACAATATGACCCAGATATTCCACCTCTTTTACTCCAAAGAAACATTTGGATTTTTTTGCATATAATTTTCTCTCCTCCAATAGTTTTAGTACCCTCTCAACATGTTGAACATGATCCTCCCAAGACCTGTTGTAGATTAGTATGTCATCAAACAATGCTAGCACAAATTTTCTAAGGAAGGGTTTGAAAATGGAATTCATCAACCCTTGAAATGTAGAAGGTGGATTGGTAAGGCCAAAAGGCATGACCAAAAACTCATAATGACCCTAATGAGTTCGAAATCTTTTTGTTTGGAATATCTCAATCTTCATTCTAATTTGATGATATCACGAACGAAGATCAAACTGAGTAAAATAAATTTCTCCATGTAATTCATCCAATAATTCATCAATCACAGGAATGGGAAATTTATCTTTAATGGTGATATTAATGAGCTCCCTATAATCGGGACACATGCGCCATGATCCATCCTTCTTGTGTACCAATACTATAGAAGGAGAGAAAGAACTTTGACTAGGTAAAAAGCTTTAATTATACCGCCTTTAACATTTACGTGTACGTTCAATTTCGCTCTTTTGGACATACGGATATCTATAAGGCCTGATGTTTGGAGAAACACTTCTTGGAATAAAATGAATAGCATTATCATAATCATGAATAGGTGGGAGTCCTTTAGGAGTTTCAAACACCTTGGAATGATTGTCAAAGACTTTTTGGAGATCTGCAGAAATTGATGATTTTGATGCTGGAACTTCTAGTGAGCACAATTATGCAATTACCCGTCGTTGTTCTTTCTCCAAAAGATTTTTCATGACATTAGAGCTTATTATCTTTACCAACTTCCACTGCAATACCCAAAGTAATTCGACTTCAACCTCATACAGAAATAAATTTCAAGAAAAATTCATGAAAATTAAAAGCTACCATCCCCAAAGATTGTAACCATTGTACTCCTAGTATAACATCAACACCTCCCATTGGAATGGAAAGCATTGGACTATTCAATATATATTCCCCCATGGTTAGCTTCATATTATGGCATTTTCCAAAGCAATTTATAGTTCCTCCCTTTGCAACCATCACTTGACATTCTGGTGCTAGGTATAGGAAGCAATTCAATCCCTTGGCTAACTTAAAATGAATAAAATTATGGGTACTACTGAATCAATCAACTCTTATTGCCTTTTTCTTCTTGATATGTCCTTCTATCTTGAGAGTTTGAGGAGTGAGTAATTCTTGATACATTACATGATATGGTTGGACTCATTTCCTCATCTTCTTGGGTTGGTTCCTAGTGTATATCCTCTTCTTGTTCATTTTCTTCTTCCTCTTTACAATCTAGGTAAAATAATTTTGTCTTAGCACACTTATGACCTTTAGTATATTTGATGTCACAATTGTAGCAAAGCCCTTTTTCTCTTTTTTCAACCTATTGTTGTGGTGTCAACCTTGTAGGTTGTGGAAATCTAGGAGTAGTACACTTCCCTCTTTATATAAGTGAGTGGTAGGCTTCCTTGTCGCCATAATTTTACATTCAATTTTTCTTGCCCACCTGAATGCCTTCTCCAATGAATTAGGTTCTAAAAGTCGAACTTCATGTTGGATGTTATCCTTTAAAGTACCTATGAAGAGATCAATCCTGTGTTCCTCTGGAATATCGGTTACCCTTATATTCAATTTTTAGAAGTCCTCAATGTGCTGCCCCATTGAACACTTTTGTTTGAGATTTATCAATTGGCTAAAGAAAGTGTTTCTCTTTGTATCCTCATAATGTGCTATCATTTCTTCCGTAAAAATTGACCAAGTGAAATTTTTTTGGTGAGAGAAAAGCCATCGATACCATACAAATGTATTTTTTTCTAAATGTAAAGCTACAATGCATACCTTTTTGTTTGCATATTGAGATCAAAATATTGCTCCATCTGTAGTATCCATGTTATAGGATCCTTTCCATAAAACTTCCTCATATCCATTTTTGGAATATGGTGGTTCTTCCCACCAACATTAGAGTTTATGAAATCACGATTAGCATTTATTTTGTTCTCATCATAAGTTTCCTCTATTATCTTTTCACCATTAGGAAACATTTGTTGTATCAACTTTGTCAAACCCTCCATGTCTGCTTTTAGATCATTCTTCATGTTTTCCATTTTTTCACATGAGTCCTTCTCCATGTCATCCCATCTTGGGTCCTTACCGACTTCCATGCCATCTATCTTAGCTTCCATGCCATTCTTCAAACCATCCATATTAGATTCCACGCCTTTCTTCAAACCATCCATCTTAGTTTCCACGCCTCTCCTCAAAACTTCCATGTCATTTTTTATTGCTATTTGCGAGAGAAAAATTTGTTGCACCTGCTCTTGTAAATTTGATATGTCATGTTTCCATTCTTCGTCTTCATGAGTCATAGTAGAGCCTTCTAAAGTCTTAATGGGTGTTGAATTATTTTTAGGGGCCATTTTAGAATCTAATACTGCTATATATTCTACAATATGCCCTTGGAATCAATTCAACTTGATTCTTCAAACAAGACTTATGCAATTTGGGAAAAAAATACACACCTTTTACTTGCTTTTGAGGAGCTCTATATTGAAATTAAATTATCTATGTAATTGTAGATCCTCAATATCTAAAATTTGGCCTTGTAGTATCCCTTTGTAGCTTCTTTCAAATGCCACAGTTTTGACCTGATTTAGATTCTTCAACGAAAAATTATGTCCAATCTCCCACAATGACCCAATTATGGCCTACTTCAGTAGAGAAAACTTGTATGACTTTACACGTGTCACTACTTCCTCCTTTGGCTCTGAAATTGATAGAAAAGAAGCTAGATTCTGTGTACTTGCAACCACTTTTTACAAAATTCCAATTTGATGCTCAGAGAGAGAGTTATGAAGATTTTCCCATGATAACCTCTTTGAGATGAAATTCGGGAACCTAAAAAAGACCTAACTTCCACAGATGATATCTCAGAAAATATTGCGAACCAAGCTTTGACATTTTGTGAAGATGTTCCTCAGGCTTTCGAATTTGATCTCTAAATATTTCAGCTTCTGAAACTTCGTAGAAAAAACGCTATAGCACAAATTCCGCGATGATATGTTTAGGTTAAATTTAAGAGCCTGCAAAAAAACCTTAAGTTCCACAGATCATATCTCCGAAAATATTGCGAACCAAGCTCTGAAATTTTGCAACGATGTTCCTTAGGATTTTGGCTTCACACTCTAAAAATTTCAGCTTCTGAACCTTTGTAGAAAAAAAGTTATAGCGAAAATTCCACGATGACCGGTTTGGAATAGTGAAAACCCTAGAATCCAAAGCTCTGATCCCAAATGTTGTGAAACGAGCTCCAAAAAGAGAAGAAAAGAGATATCTATGCCTTAGAAATAAGCCACTTCGAGGGGGAAACCTCCAATGCATTACACAAATGAACAATTCTTGGATGATACAAATTACAAAACCTCCTTTCTATATATAGGAGTCCATGGGGCCACAGTGTAATCCTAGTGGGGCCACAATGTAATCCTAGCCAACCTAACAATAATAATTTAAGGGCACAATAATAACAATACGGGGGTTACAAGGGTACAATAATAACAATAAGGGGGTTACACTAACAACAATAAGGGACTATACTAGTAATATAGGGACCTAACATAGGTGAAGTAGGTCCCTCAGTTGAAACAAGGTCTTCTTCTTCTTCTTCCCCAGTAGGATCCTCAAAATATTTAGAAGGCTCTCCTATAGGGGGTTCAATCTCACTGCCACTCAAGAAGAGTGAAGGGTGGCTAGGAGGTGATGTGGGGATTTTAGGTAAGATTTTTCTTTGAGTATTCCTATTCCTATGAGGCATGAAAATCATATATTTTTGTATTTTTTCAATATTTCTAAAATGTCATTAAAATAAAATAAAACAGAAAAGAATGCTAAAACAAAATCAAGGCATCTACTAAACACCTCCCCCAACAATGACGACAAAAAGTGGTAAGCCCTGGTATTGCACCAAGAGTGCTGCAACTCCCAGGGGATGCCCTACTTTACTTTATCAACCCGAGGTTCATACAAACTTGGAGGTGACAATCCTATCTACACAAAAAATGCAATCTGTTCATGTCATCCTCTTCTACTTTACGAAAGGGTGTTATTTTTTAAACTATGATAAGAACATAAATGAAACTAATTTAATTTGTAGAAATGAAATGAATGAAAAGAAACTAAACTATATTGCTGAAATAAAATTGTAGAAAGGAAACTAATTCTAAACCACACTTAACTTTTCCAAATGGATAAATGCACTCTACTTATCCTATGGTCTATCTACCATGCTTCTACCCATGCAACTAAGCTATCCATGACTTAATTCTGATTCAAAAAGTGTGATTTGTAGCTTGGAAGGAAGAAAAGGGATAAAGTGGCTAATGGAGGGCTTAATGCATGAAACAAGGCTTAGAAGTGGAAAGAGTGGGGTTAAACCTTATAAAACCTTATTATAGTGCAGAAAGGGTTTTGGAGTGAAATGAATTGAAAAGTGTGATGGCAGAGATGTGATGGAGGAAAAAGTTGTGATATGTGATATCACAAAATTAAAGGGTTAGTGAATATGTTGTTCGGGAGCAGGAGCAAAATGCAAAGTGCGATGAGGTAAGAACTGTCAAGTGCAAAGTGCAACAGGGAAGAAGCTACAACGTGCGAAATGCGATATCACAACCGGCAGAAAGAGAGGTAAGTATAAACAAAAACCAACTTAAATATGCGAAGTGCGAAATGCAATGTGTGATGTGGCAGTGGGACCGGTGATGAAGTGTTGTTGCAATATCGCAATCGGCAGATCAAAGCGGTAAGTCTTAATGAAAAAAGGAAAAAATTTCGAAGTGCAATTTTGCGAAAAGGCGAAGTACGGTAGTGGGAGTTTCGAGGAAGCAAAGGGCGGAGGTCAACCTATGAGGTTTTGAAGTTTTTTTCCATTAAAATATCTATGATAGCCATAAAACGTGAAAACGAAGGAATAGAAGGCGGACTTAGTCATTTTGAAGTGTTTTTGGGAATAAAAAGGTGTAGCAGCTACAAGAAGTGAAATAGAAGGGATTAGAAGTGTAACAGAGGTGTTTGAAAGAAAATTCAAAGATTGATAGCGACTGGAAAATGGAGCGGAACGGATTAATAATCTCTCTGGGGATTTTGATGCCTATTCCTGCAAACAAACCTGCGGATTAATGCACAGGAAAACAGAAAATAATGCGTGATAAAACAGTGAATAGAAAGCAGTTTTTGGGTCTGTGGGAAGCTTCGCCCTCCTCGAGCTCTATTGACATAGATGAGAAGGGATTCTTGATCCATATTTTTTTTTTGTTTTTCTCATCTATTCTATTACTCACAAGTAAATGAGAAACTACAGTAACATACTCAAAGAAAAACTAAACAACGATGAAACTATGAGAAGCAGAACCAATTGAATAATAGAAAGAAAAACTAGCTTAATGGCAGAAAGGAAAAGATAGCAAAAGTAGAGAAGCTGACGCACGTGGATTGGGACCTAACCCACAAGACTAGCTCTCTAAAACTTAAATCAATAAAATGAAATCAGTTTGCTCATTTTATAAAAGAATAACCTCATACATCTCTAAAAGTTTGATCACTGAGTAAAATAATGAAAATCTCAATAGCTTGCAACAAAGTTCCAACTAGAATTGACTAACTCTTCCTATCTCTAGCTCTGGTCTATTTATTCTATAGGGAAGCTAGCAACAGCTCCCTTGAAAATGGTGATTGAGTCCACTTGACTCCAAGTAAACATAGACTGAGTGCACTCCTCTTGGAGTTGCTTGGCTGCCTCTGGAACTCGAATTGATGGAGAGAATGATTGGGTCCACTTGACTCCAAGTAACATAGATTGATTTCACTCCTCTTGGAGTTTTTTGGCTGCCTCTGGAACTCGAATTGTTGGAGAGAATCTTTGGGGTGATTGAGTCCACTTGAATCCAAGTATTTATGATAAAATCCTTATAAAAATGTTTAATAATTGATGATTTTCTACACTCAACTACATATTAGGCACTCAGATTATGTTATCCTTAATCACCACCAATACTAGCATCATAAAACCAAATAATAATAAAAATGCAAGAAAAAGAGATCTAAGAAGGAAAAAAGGTGACCATTAACCCCTCCAAATATGTCTAATGATGGAGCTCATCAATGACAATTGTGACCACTATGACCAAAATGCATGCTAAGCTCTAGGAATGTGTCTTCTGCACTTTCTAATGATATGTAAGACCATATAGTTCAGAAGAGTGTTCCATAACTATATTTGGTTATGTGCAAAGGTGTGACACATGCATTTACTAAAAACAACAAAAACAATACCGGCGACATGAGGAAAGCATAAGAAGACACTTGCGAAATGCAAACGAACTTTAAATTGACACATGCTAGAGAAAATATAACATGAAAATGACACTTATTAAAGTGAAAACAAGAAAAAATGACAACGAAGAACATGAAATTGACACTCGTGAAAGAAAATTTGTGAGAAAGTGATAATTGAGAAAGCTCTCCATAATAAAATTACAAATGCAACCAAAGTGAGGGAGTCTGTCAATGAAATTGCACACTGACTATAGTTGTGATTTGAGCATTGAAAAAATGCTATCTATATGACCAATACTATGTGTGTGCTCATGAACACATCAGATATTGATCATGTGTGTGCAAGTGTCTTAACGGTTTGAAACTAGGAAAAAGACTTGAATTCTTTATAAAACATCAAAGGATCATGGAGTAACCATAGAGCGAGAGGTCATAATATCGTCAATAGGCTCCAACATTTTTCTACTTATCCCAGTTTTTCTACTAATCCTATTTAAAGATATAGTCCCCTCTATTCCTTACTCAGCTAAAAAGACATCAATATAACACTAGCCAGGCCTCATATTTTAAGATAGGGGAGAAGGAGAGTAAGTATATCTAGATTTTAAGCACATTCCCTAGTGTTTCTGCACCACCAGCAAGCCTAAACAGTACCTCGTTGGAGTCACCTCAAGAGAAAACAAGCATCACTTCACTGTCAGCAAGCTTGGTAGTACCCCAACAAAGTGTCTTTCTCCACCTCTCTACACAAGAAACCTTTCTCTTCTTTCACCCTTTATTTATTTTATTTATATAACTATGCTAAGGCACTTACTTATTTACCAGGATGGAAGAGGGATAACGAATTATTGAGAGAAAACACATTTTTTGCTTCTTTTCAAATATTTAAAATATACATGCTCCTTTTAAATTTTTTCTCCTTTCCCTTCTCTACTCAGTCAAGTTGACAGATTGAAACACCATTCAATACAAGGTTGAGTTATGAATGAAGGTGTTAATAAAGATAGAGGCTTCATATTTTTACCAAAGGTTTTCTATATGGAACAAATCGTATTTTATGTTCAGGCATCATCAAATTTAAATATATGTAAACCCAATATAGAGAATTGGAAACAGATTAGCCAAGCATTGTTCACCCTCACAATTTCCCTTTTCAAGTTTTTCCACATTATGTTTTGAGAAAAAAAGAGCATCTTTCGTGCAAAATATTATTCAAAAAACAAAAGGAACATACACGACAAGAAAAATAATAAAACCGAAGAAAAAAACAAATGGAAGCAGAACATAAAACAACATACAGAATATACAATAAGAAAACAAACAAATGCAAACACTCTATGGAGAGAATGAAAGATGGCGAATGCAATGCAAGGGAAAACAAAAGAAACTAAGAATACTCCTAACCTAATCAAATAAAGGTCAGAGATAAGTGTAATGATATTTATAATGTATCCATCATTGTTCCCAACTTGAAAACAAAAAGATGAGAGAAATTAAAACTGATATATAATAATGTGCAACAGAAAATATAGAAGGTTGAAAATATTGCACATAACATTGAAGGTATTTCTTGAAAGAAAAAATATGTGTCATATCACCTCACTTTACCCAACCTACCACCTTACCTTCACGATGAAAACCATAATCAAACAAACCTTGATGGCTCCCTGTGAATGCACTTATGCTTATATTTTCTTTCTCAACAAACATGAAGAGAGGACAAAACTTGCTTCTAGAAAATGGTCCTACTAAGTAAGATGCTTCCAACTTCTTATAAATTGGCTCCTGAAATTCAAAATCATCCTCTTGAAAAACCTCAATTCTTGAAAAAATAATTTCTCAATTAATGGCATAGAATTACGACGATAATATTGTAAGGGAAAATGAATTTGATCATATTCAGAAGGCTTGTCAAGATAGTGAGTACTAGACATAACAATCAACGAATGTCGAAGTGCTTCAACTACTTGACAAGTGTCTAAATATTTATATGATAAACCATAAATATTAGTTGATGTAAAACAACCATCATTAGGTACACCCTTGGGAAAATGATCAATTGAATGATATTTATTATAACAATAACCATGAGAAGATGGGTTGATTAGGGCATACAATTCTCGATTAGAAGAAAAAAAATATAGATCATTTTGAACAAATTTAAAAATTCTTTGAACAATAGAATCATCTTCCTCATACTTTGAATTTGAAAAGCCACCTAATTTTCACTGTATACAAAATGGACTGACATCACAATCATAAAAAAGGAATGTAAATATGGAAAGAACATGAAACTAGTTGAGATGTAGTCGATAAAAAAGAGGAACTTGATTCAAAAAATAACACAAGTATTAATTGGCACTCAAGGGGATATCTAGTACCATGAAGAAAATAATTAGTATCAAAATATTCACAAGAAGTATTAGGAGTTTATTTCTTCCAAAACAATGTGATAGGTATGAATCCTTGCGCCAAACATAATCTTTAGAATTATCAACTTCACAGCTTCACTCTTCCATGAAAGGTATACACCCCAAACCCAAGTTTGATACAAGAGATTTAAATGAGGAATGATCAATTGAAACAAAATATTTAGTCTGATTAAAGACCAAATCTTTAAAGTTGAAAGAGATTTATACAAAATATAAAAAAGAATTCCAGAAGGAATTTGCGTTTGGTGAAACGATGCAAAGAAAAGAATTTTGCAAGAAGTCCCAATTTTGACTTATTTCAAGGGTATTACCAGAGTTGCGATACCCTGACATAAAAATCAACGGAAGTTGAAGTGCCTTGAATCCCTCATGTGTCCCAAAATTTTTAAGAGGTATAGAATTTAATTTTGAATATTGAACCATATCATGCATGGTGTGTGGACAACTACCATCAATAATTTCAACTATATCATTACTATCCAAATAGAAGGGATCTACATCAGTGACTTGGTCAGAATTTACATCCTCAACAAATATATTACCCAAGTAATAAGAATATTATAATTTATCATCCGAGGATGGATAGATTGGATAAATATCACAAGTAACCTTAACTAAATCATTCTCTTCATGCAAGACTAGAAATGATAATGAATGCAATGGATATTCAATGATTTCATTACCTTCATTTTAATCATGAATGACCTCACTTCCGTGTGTAAATTAAAAATTGAACTCATTAGATGATGAACCTAGAGAGAATGGAGTATACACATTACTAAAATTAGAACACAAGGGATAATGATGTGAAGTGGAAGTTTCAATAAGAACATCTTCTTTTACCAAATTAGATTATGAATCTAAATCTTCCAAAACAAAATCTTCTATAGAAACTGAAAGATAAAAAGGTTCACTTGGTAAACCATCATTATAGTAGTGGATTCAGAATCATCAGGATGATTGTTTTCAAAGACTTTAGATTGATTAGGAAAATCAATTTCATTTGAGTCATCACCATGATTTCTAGATTCAAAATCAACCAAAGATTAAAGAGCCTTAACTAGACATGGAATATTTTGAAAAAGAGAATAAATATCAAAATAATCCTCACTTTACTTCTCTTGTACCTATTAAGAGTTACTACCTTTCACCTTATCACTATTTAGATTGGAAAATTGAAACTCAAGCAGATCTAAAGGAAAGGGGTTATGTGAATGAGATGGTAAAGGATGACATGGATTCAAATTAGATTCAAGAATCAAGCTATGAGTGTTAATAGCATATTGATAGATCATGATATTATACTTAATATTAGGTTGCATGAACCATTCAAAGTTTCTTCCATTAGATCTGGATAATGAGAAATGGATAAATATTGAAGAGGCAGATCAACGATTTGATTTCTACATTTCCCAACTTCAACAATATCACAAGGAGGCACCCAAATTGGTACTGGAAAAGGAGTATCACAAGGAACACAAGGAATAGTAGGTTCCTCCTCTGACATTGCAGGTGTCTCAAAGTTTACTGAAGTTTGGGAAAGAGGGACATCAGGGGGTTCAGATTCACCATGTAAAGAGATTTGAACCAAAATTTCAAACTTCCTTTTAAGGAAATCCCAATTTGTATCTTCTCCAAGAAACTCATATCATATGTGAAGCAATAGATTATAAAAATCATTAATTAGGGAACATTCTTACTTGATTAATCCTTTTAAGAACATCTTGGTAATCATACCTATCAAAATCTTTAGAGGCTCCTCAAGGAATTGATCAAGAGAATGAATAGAGGAAGATGGTAAGGTATGACACCATCGATTAACATGACCTTCAATATTGATGGTGAAAAGCACACAAGGAAAATATTCATCATCAATTTTATAATATTCTCAAAATTTTCAAAAATTAGAGATGTGCTTCGCTATGTATATTCCATCCTCACCATCAAAATTCAATTGACACAAGTCATAAAGAGGCTTATCAGGGATTAAAAGTTGACCACTTGATAAATTGGAAAAACATGTCAAACATATGATTTTAGGATGAGCCATTAAAGATAACGGATTCAAAATAGACTCAATGGACACAAATTGTCTTTATTCCCTTCTAACAACATAACTTTGATGGTGCTCGATACCACCAACATACAATGGGTCTCCCCAATGTGAAGTCCCAATTAGACCTCACTCCATTTGGAGTAGGAGCCCCATCTGAAGTATGGACCCGACCATCATAACTCTAAGGTTCATATTGGTTTCAATGAATAACATAAGAGATTATATACATAACCCTTAAGAAATAAATTAGGTTAGCATTGTGAAACATCAATTTTAATGTGTAAAAGTAGACTTTCATGAGGGTGGGAGACAAAAGAGAGCCTCTTGAAGGAAGTAATAGTACTAACCTAGAAGAGACACATGAGCAAAGAAATATTTGTTAGGTATATAGATAAATATTCCACATATACATATTGATAATTAATCCACATACAACACACCTTCAATAGGATAAGTACCAAAGCCACTGAAATAGTTCAATTTAATTAGTACATACAAACAAAACATATATATAAAACATGTAAAGAATAGTTCTAAGACATTCATAATAAATGCATCAAAATGTGTTGTCTCATCGAGCTTAAATTAGATGAAAGATACAAGGACACAGTTACAATGATGAGGAACTAGTTCTAGAAGTGGAGCATTAAGTCACTTCTTGCTTCTCGAAAGAAAAATTTTCTCCTCAATGCCAAGTAGAGAATCCAGTACTAGCTCTCCAAATATTAAGCCTCCAAAATCCCCTTCTTGAGTTATGAGGTTGATTTTATAACTATAGGAGTGACCTTTCATGTCCCCTTGACTCTAGGACTACCCTCCTTAATCTTGAACTTGTAATATTTCATTTTGGCTTCTCTATATGACTTTTGGACTTCTATAAAACTCTTTTGTCCATATACGATTTTGTGACTCTTAATTTTCCACATATGACTCTTGGAATTCCACACATTACATTTTGTCCTTTTCTTGATAATACATTATTGCATTCCACATGATGATCTCACATGACACATGGACACGCATTGATTATTATGATGACACGTGTATAAGATACAACTTGATAATGATGAAATGGACCTCACGATGAGGTGGCAATGCCAAGGTGTCTTCCATGCTACTTCATCTTGCATTCTTGATGGTAGATATGATCTATGCTTCATATTCATTCAATGTCCACTTTTTTGCTTATCTTCACCCTCCAAAGCATCTTTGATCAATATCATAATCCTCTGAATCATCATGCAAAGTTTTATTTCTATCTTGGTCCATGATCTTCTTCATGTCCCCATGATAGCGCTCTTTAGTGTTTATTCTCCATAGGATTTTCTTTATTATTTCTCCTTGCTATCTAATATTGAGCATGCCATTTTCCTGATAGGAAGATAATCCTACAAAAAAATATCCATGATGGGGCAAGACAAGTCTTAAAAACATATATTTTTTCACTACCTAACTCATGGAATGATCTTCTCATGATAGGCTTGTAAGAGAGTTAGAATAATAATGTTTGGTAGGAGGGTGTAGTCAAAATCATTAGTGGCTTAGGAAGGCTTGAATATTAAATTTTACTGTGCCATGCACTATGAGGAGGATCTTTCCTTGGTCTAGTGTAGTGGAGGAAGCTGAAGGGACAAGTTGGAAGGCTTTATGCTTCAAGGTAGCGCCATGCACTCTAAAGAAAAGAGGTGGAAGGCTTGAATGTGAAGTATGAACAATAAAGGGTGAGGGGAGCCATCCTTTGTAATTCCCTAATATTCCATTCACTCTAGATTAAGAGTCTAGGGAAGGCTAGGGTGCATGAGGGCATTGGGAAAGAGGGAAGGTGAGAGCTTCAACATTCAAGACTATGCCATGTGCTCAATGGGAAAGGAAACTTCTAGGAGAGCGCAGTTTGACTAGTCAGAGATAAAGAGGAGGATTCCTTTAGCCTTTACTACTACTCCACTCACTATGGATGAAGATTCTAAGGAATGCTAGGGCAAATATAACATTGGGGAAGGGGGAAGGGTGAGGTTTAAACTTTCGGGAGTGCGCCATGCACTCAAAGGAAAAAATTCTTGAAAGAAGGCACAATTTCTCTCATCAAGGGATCATTGTTTCTTTGAAAAGTTATTTTTCATCCTAGACTAGTGAATTTTGACCCAATAATGGGTTCTTGACCATTTCGAGTGTGGTTTTCATTGAGGGAGGCCATAGGAATGAAGCCACTTTTCCTAGGAGGGTTTTCACTACACTCAGAGGATAGGATGGTATTTTCATAGCATCATTCACCTCTACAAAAGGGTGGAAGAGGTCCATATTGTTATCTAGGATTTCTCTTTATGTCATGAAAGGTTAAGGTGACCAAACCTAAATGTAGTGAGCCTGTGTAAGCAATAAGGGTTAGGTGACTACCCTTGCGAGGATCATATTGTGCAGTATCTTTGAGGTTATCTTGGGAGGGAATTAGTGCACCAATATTTAGGATTATGATTTAATTAATGAGTCCCAAGGATAGGTTAAGCTTCCCAATCGGTAAGAGGACTAATGCCTTCACAACTTGCACTGGGTTGAAGGGCCAAGAAGGGCTCCAAAATGACTTTGTGTGAGAATAGTAGAGAAAAAGAGGGAAATGCAGCCAAACGTGACTCAAACTTGGATCACACACATAAAACCATAAATACAAGAAAGAATGATACATAGGAGTCATGAATATAAATCACACTTTGAAATGACAACAAAACGATACTTATTTCTAAGTGCAACAGCTGAAACAACACATTATGATACTTAGAACACAATTGTGGTGACTGTGACCAAAAGGTGTGCTAAGTTGTAGGAATGTGTTTGGAGAAAATTATAATTATAAGTAAGACCATATAATGTAGAATAGTGTGCTAAAACTATATTTTATGGTGTACAAATGTGTGACACATGCAGGAGTGAAAACAATAATAGCGACACCTGCAACATGAGGAAAACATAAGACGACACTTGAAAAATGTGAATGCCTTGAAAGAGACACATTATGGAGTGAATATACCATCAAAATGACACTTACTAAACTAAAAAAAAGCAAAACCGACAGTCAAAAATTTAAAATCAACACTTGTGAATGCGAAAGTGTGCAAAATCAACAATTGAGAAAGCTCTCTGTAATAAACGTACAAATGCAACCAAAGTGAGAGAGACTATCAATGAGAGTGTGAATTGAATATAATCATGAGTTTAGCATGGATCAAGCACTATATATATGAGAAATGATATGCATGTTCAAGCCTGCATAAAAGAAGTGTTCTCATGAACCCATTGAAGACTAAGCATGTATGTGTAAGTGACTTGACAGTTTGAAACTAGGAAGAGACTTGAATTATTTGCAAAACCATTCAAATGATCATGGATTAAAAATAGAGTGACAGATCGTAAAATCCTCACCAAGATCCAAAAATCAAGTGTGGGATAAATTTTGGAGGGTCTTTATTGCAACAACAACACGTTCAAATATTTTCTAGGAGGAAAAAATTCAAATGAAAATCAAGGGAAACACATTTTCCATTTGTATGACATAATCCTTGGTTATGCCTTCTTGTTTATTTTGATTCCCCAAAGTTCCTCTCCCATATTTCCATTTTATCCATCATTCAAAACATTATTGTTTTTATGAGCATTAGAGAGAACTGATACAATCTCTTCATTTGTTCTACCAGCCACAGGTACAAATACCATGTCTCTTTCACACCATGTGAAAATTTGGTCTTCTCATTTCTATGATATCTAGTGTAGGCATTGCAAGATTGGCCAACTTATTTGTTTTTTTTTTTTCTAGGTGAAGGTTTGATATGCAAATTGAATTATTATATGTTCCTTCCTTATTCTAGTATAGTGTTGGAACATTATGTTCAAGCTCTACACGAATGTCTTTCATAATTCTATGACATCTTTCAAATAACTTTGAAATACATAATGTTCACATGTATCAATTTCAAAGGTTATTTTCATATCCTGGCCTCCATGTTTGATGAGGTTTATAACTATGCTCTTAGGTTTTTCTCCAACTGCAACAATATTTACACCTTCAACTTCCTCTTCTCATATTTTTAATGATTTTCTACTAACATGTGCTAGATTTGGATGTCTTCAATGAGGAGTAATTGAACTTTTCTCCCCTTGAGAAGCTATTTATCTAACATTAATTTAATTCATATTTTATTTTCTTAAATAGCTCCCCCTAGGGAAAGGGGACTTCATTGAAAAATCAATACCATACCATGTGTGTTCATATTAGGGCATAAAAAATGAGGGAAAATGAAATATATATTGAACATATAATATGGGATAAAGGGTTTTTATATGTTGTATAGAAATATGTGTATTATTAGGTATTTTTTATACAATACATTCTCCACAGAGAGGCAAGAAATAAGTGGGGTGGAGATCTAGAGGTTTAGTAGTATCATGGGAGTATGAAGAGTGGGAGGGAGAAAGAAAACACTATATTAATAATAGGTCCAAAGTTTCCTAGTATTAATTTGCAATTCATTGTAATGTTAAATTCTTAAAGTAAAAGTGACATTCTCCTTTACCTTTCATTGTCATCCTTTTACTTAAATTTTTAATATTACCATGAAATGACTTAGGTTGTTTGAGAGTGGTTCCAACCTCATTGGATTTCATATGGAGAAAGTAGAATTCTAGATATCACTCAAAATCTAGCAGAATTATCATTTTTTTCAGGATTTCAGGATTGTGGGGTTGCAATGTTTCCATTGGATTTTGTCATGTACTAGGGTATGGAACTCATATTTAATCAAGAACAACAAGCCCTATATGTATGTTCATGTTAGTGACATTAGTTTTTTAACTCCTATATCATGACCATACTAAAATGTACCCATCTCTCAATTAAAATCTTAACTTGACATGCTACATTTTTTCTATATTATGTTAATGCTTAGAGGTGATACTAATGAAAAAGATCCCAAGATATGAAATGATTTTGATTATATATAGGTATTTTTTGTAGCATGAATTTTTTAGATGTTAGAGGCCATCTAGAGCCTATTTTTTATGAATTTTAAGTTTAGAGATGGATTTCACTCGATGTTGTTTTAGTCATGTGCACCCTTACATTCTATTTAAATGAGAACTTGTAATTTGTGAACATGTCTTTGATGAATATGATAACTACTAGATGAATGATGTTCTGTGGTTTTTTTATCACTAATTCATCATTCTACATTTTTTTTTTGACACATATGCATCAAAATATATAAAAATATATATTATATAAAATTCACTCCCAAAATCGCTCTCAACCCAGGAGCTTTAGAAAATGTCGCTCCCCGCTCCCGCTCCCAATCATCCTTGCTCAAAAACATATATGAATAACATTACTAATACCTTTATGATATATATCTATATATATATATATATATATATATATATATAATCCATGTTTTAAGACTTTTTACTTGTTGATCCTCAAGTTGTCCTCCCAATGATTGAGCAACAGAGAAGACAACAGATATGGCACCATCACCTTTTCCTTGCGTCAGTGATGAAAAATTTGAATGAAAGTGTAGGAGAAAGTGATATATACTATTTATTAGTATAGGGCACATGCATTCCACAAGAGAAAATGAAATATACTATTGTTTGGAAGAGGGTGGATGCATGCTGAGGGAAGGCATATGCCACCTTCAGTTAATTCCAATTTTGGATAGTGTTATCACAAAATCAGACCTGATAGGCTGCCAATCAAATCAATCTCATGTAACTGTTTCAGACCAATCTTTTGATTGAGGCCTAGCCTCCTCAACCTGAGAGGGCTCTCTCAAGGGTTAATGATTTTTGATAGAAATATAGATGGCTAACTCTATGTGGGGTAATAAGCAGATAAATGATAGATATTTGTTGTACATCACATTAGCAAGTGAACATTGGGCTTACTTAGTAGCTTCAGTAAAACAAAAAAATCTACTTAGCATGGAATTCAAGGCATATCAGAGTTCTAGTTCAGAGATACACATGTGAAATTGTAAAACACATAGTCAATTTGTCTATGAAGGAAGTCAGAGCATCAATGATGAATTTTGAGTAACATAAGAAAACACCACTATAATAGGATAGTAAAAATATGCAATTGGAACAAGAACACACTAGAACTCTTTATGAATCTCAAGTTAGCTAAGTAGAAATCTCTGTATTAAACTGAAACAAGTCACTTACAATAAAAAAAGTATTTTTGCTAAAAATGTCCCAGCCTTGGCATTTCGACTTCTTCATCTTTTATAGATCATTTAAAACATAGGATAACCTTATCCTTAGCTAGATACATCGAATTCCTAACCTTTGACACCTTGCCTAACCATATGACATGGTATTTATTACAAAATGACAGCTACAAATCTAATAAATATTCCTATTACAAGTAGGACTCAAACTCCTTAACTCTACTCATAACAACCTTATCTAAAATAGATTACATCATTTTCCAACTATGTTCCCATAAGGTCGAATCCAGATGGTAATCTTCAACACTTTATGACCTCAATGCTGATCTCCATTAAACTAGGAAATTGTCCCCTATTTTCTAGGCATAGGGTCCTTTGTTTTCTTGAGACACTTTGATCATCATGAATCCATGATTTCGAGATTATTTGCTATCATGAACTGAAATTACACCTACCCAAAATCATTCTTAAGTGTCAGCTATCCAAGACCACCATTAAACTGTTCAAAATAGCTGAAGTAGACCTGCGCTATGAAAACAACACAGTTTTGTAGCGCTTTTTGTAGCGTAGCCTTTTTACCCTTTTACCTTCAAAACTTTGGCTTCTTTCTTCCAGATTTATCTTCATTATCAATTTACAAAACCTCCCTATCAATTTCAGGTCCTAATCCACATTTTTTCCCTTCAAAAATTTAGGAAAAAGAGTGAAAAAGCTACTACAGTAGTTTTGTAGCGCTTTTCACTCTTTTTGCACTGTTTGCACTACAAAACTGCCGAGTGAGCAGTTTTTCCTAGATTTCTTCAAAATTTAAACCAAAATGTGCCAAAATTTCAGAATACCAATGGTTTCACCAATAAAAAGAGTCATATGAACTGATAAACACAATATTCATGAGGTTCATTCTTAATTTTTCACTTGACTTAGCTTATGACTTTTTGATGATTTTGTCATTCTGCACCTTTGTTTTTTAGCTCATTCTGAGTTAATTTCAGCTGCTGCTCCAAGTCCTCCACTTGGTCTCTTAGTCTTCTATTATTGGTTGTTAATTGAGTATTGATTACTCTGCCAAATTTGGCTTCCTTTATGGCCGGAACTATCCATGTGAAAAATTGTTCTGCACTGCTTGGAATTTTAGACCTAGAAACAGTTTGACCCTCCCAAAGTGCCTTCATTCTTTTGAACTCTGTTTTTCAATACTGTGATTTCTGGACTTCTTTCTCATTATTGAAATCTCTTGGTTTTCTAACCTCAATCTCTCCTCAAGATTTTGACACTCTATCATGTGTTCTTTTCCCTTCATTGTCCTGTTGGATGCATGCTCCACTATTGGTGATGAAAGATCAACCACCTCTTTAGGGACTTTGGTTGTTTCAACAGTTTCTTGGACCTATTTTCTACCTTCCTTGAGCTTCTTAGCATGCCTAGTTAAAGGTTTCCTTTCTTGGAAGATAAAGGCTGCATTTTCACCCTCAAATTCAAGTTTCTTTGCTGACTTAACCTTTTTATGTTTGTGTTCATATACTCCAATGAAATCAACCTGCATAATTGGTGATTCCTCTATATCAATTGCATGAAGGATGTCATATAAATTTCCCTTTATCACTGGGCTGTCCTCTGTACTTGAAACAACTGTTTTTCTCATTAATGCCACTGCTTGGCTTCTTGTCACTCTCTTGATTTCCTGTTTGCTGGAAACTTGCTTTTGTTTTTCCTCTTTGACACTTTTTGACCTTTGTTTTGCAGGTGATGGAGTTGCTGCAACAAGAACTTGTGTCTTCTCTGTCCTTTTATCAACTTGTTTCCTTGGTTTCAACTTTACAAACCTCTTTGATTTTGTAACCACAGGCTAACTAGACTCTGCTACTAGTGGTGAAGGAGTTCCTTTAGCTTTAGGGTTTCTAGTTGGGGTTAGGGTTTCCAATTCAAAACCATTCATAAAAAAAAAGGAATAGCAATCCCTGCTTATTTTCTGAAGCTCATTCAAAAATAATAACTTTTAAAAACCATGGTGAAACAAAGATGTTTCACAACCATCAGATTTGGCCTGCACTTTATCAGACATTTTGGCAAGGCTCCTATGCAAATAAAAGGGAAAATTTAGTGATATCATGCCTGTGAAATGCAGAAGCAGCTTGAAATGATAATTATAAAATTTATGTTATCTGTATTCACATGTAATTTATCTTTGAATGTTGAATAGCAACTTTGCATAGGTGTCTTTGATACAGTTTCTAGGTATTGCATTATTCAGGTCCATATCTGCATACTTAGGTTTCATGAATTCCTTGCATGGTTCCATGTCAAACTTAAAACCTTTAAACCAAGTGTCTTGCCCCCTTGGTATTTCTGTCACAAAAGCAATAATCTCAGGTGTGACTAGCACATTTAACATCCTGATCTTTGTAGTTGTTCCACTGAAGTGTAAGGCAAATTATTTAGACACTTGTGTGTGGCAACCCTGTAGCTTTTCACAAAACCGGAGAAAACCTGCTTTTCTAAAATCTTCCATCACTGTTTGATCTTCAATTATAGCCTTTACATTTTCAGGCTCATATCTTAAGCAATGTCCCCCTCTGTCAACTTTTTTTTCCTCTGCCATGCTTCTTAGAAAAACTTGTCAGCTTCTCTTGAATCTATGAAACAACCTCGCTTGATTAGGATATGAATAGCCTCGCTTGAGAATATGGAACAAGATCGCTTGATTATATTGAAGATAGCATTTGTATAGAACACCCAAAGGCTTAGCTTGACTGCTTCAGAGCTTAGACACTTGTATGGAGGTAGATGAAAATGAGAATGACCAAATTATGCAAGATTTTGAATTTGAAATGTCTTCTCATAACTGAATGATGCCTCATTCATGCCCTATCATGAAAATGATGACCGTAGGATGGGTAAGTACACTGAATCTCATCACTAACTGACTCCTCAAACCACTAACCTATCATTTCCCAACATATTTTGACAGATTTCAACTTAATTGACAAGACAGTTAAGAAAGTGTGCTTTCGTAGCACCCCCAGTGTATTTTTTCCAGTTTGCGCTACGAAATTATTAGCGTTTTCATAGCGTAAATTCACTTTTTTGAACTAGTGGCGCTACAAAATGGAGGATTCTTGGCTAATTACAAAAATTTAACCCGAAACCTTATGAAATGACTCCTAAATGGAAAATGTGAGTATTTGATCATGGAATGGACCTCTAAAAGACTTTATTTGAATTCAATTATGACCTTGAAACTTATAAAAACTCTAACCCACCCTTAACCAAATCCTAAAATGACTTTCAAACCTATTTTGAGACTATGATCAAAAACAAAGTTGACACAATGATGTTTTGAATTTTTTTTTGGTGATAATAGATAGAGTTATTATTATCAAAGATTTTCTTTTGTTATTTTTAGCACGTATGATCTATTTTTATTAGAAGGGTGCAAATCCCTAGTCAATTATAATACTAATGCATGAGAAATTCCCATCTTAGGTAGAGGACACAAATCTCAAGGAAGGGATGCATGCTTGCATGCTCCAATTCATTTTCTAATGGAGGTACACTTAATTGGCACTCTTACCATGAAACTATGGTGCACTAAGTGATCAGGTTAGGGCTATGATTTGACAAAGTACACCCAAATTGGCTTCTTTATGTGTCTATATTCATTTTACTTTCTCTTCTCTTCCTATTCTATAAGTGAGATGAAAGGTGTGTCATTGTGTTGGTTACCAAGGTTTTATTTTTAACTATTGTAGTGTATATTTTCTAGTATTCAACAAAAGATAGATGCAATTGAGAGTTCAGATATGTGCATTTTCCATTCAAATTTTCCACATTATGTATTTGAAAATCAACAAACTTATATATGTCATTTTTTCATTGAAACTTTCAATTTTTTAACTACCTATTATTTAGGTTATTCTTTGTAAGTGTAGAATCTTATTACTATTGTTAATGAAAATAAAGGGATATCAATATAAATGGGTGTAAAACATGTCAGTGAAAAAATGGATACCTACAATATCTTGTGAAAGTAGGGTTTTTTTTTAAATGGGAAGGTGTATTGGGTTCGTATTGGTAGGGGGTTAAATAAAGTTATTTTTAGAGGCATTTTCTAATATGTAGTCAAATTAAGGGTATTTTTTAGTATGCCACGAATTCACGTGCTATGATAGAGGTTCATTGAGTGAATCCCCCATGCCCTAAGGCCATGAATATTTCATTATGCCATTGAATTTATAGGTTTTTTTCTTTTTCTTCCACACTTTAGTGTTTTGCCTTCTATTGTTGTCTGCATTTCATTTTGGCTCATTGTTTAGTCTGCGTGGGGTTGCTTATGTTTTCTATTTAGAGTTCTTTAGGGTATATGTAAGCTTTCAAAATTTGGCTTTGTGGCCAAATTTATCACACACATAACATCTTGTATGGACAAGAAATAGAGAAAATGGTGTATTTTCTTGTGCCCATATTTTTATTTGCATAGAGTTTGCAATCAATAGCTTTGTGTTCAAATCCATTACACAAATACCAATAACCATAGAAATTATTTGTGTTCCTGATGGATGATTGTCTTATTTGCTTGTTTTCTTGAGGGAGCCTTCTTGTTTGATGCATATTATATTTATTAAACTTGATTTTCTTTGTCTTACATTGTGTTACAACATGTCCAAGTTCATGGAAAGAAAAAAATTTGATATCTTTCAAAGGAGGAAAGAATATCCTTTGGGATCTTCCAAATTTTCTCAATTCATATTCGAGAGAAATTCGACTTTTTGAAATGAACATTTTCATTGAAACATTATTTTCATTTTTATTTTGTTTCTTGTCTTTGTTTGTTTTCTTGCTTTTCATACTGCTTTTCCCTTCTCATACATGTCTTTTTAATGTTTCTTTATCATCTTTAATGGTTTCCTTTTCTAAGTTATTCATGAAGGCAATCTCCTCTTCTGGCTTTTTACATAGTCTATTATTTTCATCTATTTCACTTCTAACAGAATAAATATTTTCCTATTATCTTTCACACTATAGATTTATATCCTTCGCTTGGCTTCTCATCACCTATTATATTCTCCTCATTTCTTCAAGTGGTGTTCTCAGACTAACAATTTCTTCCTTATACTCATGCTCTCTCTCATCACAAATCTACACTATTTTCTTCAAATATTTGTTTTCATTCCTTATTATTTCTATTTCATCCAGGACTGAGTCAAGCTTGACCATTTTTTTAGCTAACACTTCCTCAATTTCATTCACACATGCAAAGGTCTCATTCGATTGAACACTTTCCTTTTGAAAGGGGTTTTTCTTCTTCCTCCTTCTCTTCTCTTTTTCTATATTACTGCCACTAGTATCTCCTTCATGCATGAGTTGCAATCTATCCCAGATTTATTTTGCAGATATTGAGTCTATAATAGTATCATGATATTTATTTTGAAGGCTGTTATAGATTACACATTTTGCTTGAGTATTCCATTGTTGCTCTTGCATAGAGGGAGAGTCTTTACAGTAACCATCAAGCTTCCATACACTAGGTCCATAAGCTATCAGTTTATATTTTACCCTATCTCTACATTCATTAAAGTTTGTTACACTTAGTACGGAAACACTTTGATAGTCCATGAATTAACTGAGTCTACCTTCAAGTTGTTAGGCTTCCATCGAACGAACTTGCTCTGATACTAATTGATGAAAACTTTACTAAACTGGGGGGGGGGGGGTGAATTAGTTGAGTACATTCATGGAAATTAAATTTATTAACTGAAATTTTAGATGAGAAGCTTAACACATAAAGAACATCATATTTAACATGTTAACAACAAGTAATAAGTAAACCATAACATCACATGAATAGATAACAACAACACATATGGACACCTTATATAAGTATAAACCCATAAAGGGAGAAAACCACATCTTTGTTATTGTTGTGATGCAAAGGAAAAATATTACTCCCTTATTACATCTGTTTCTTTTAGGCTCAAAACTATAAGAGGTTTCTACCTCAACTTTTTTTCAAGCTATACCATGAAAGGAAGATCCAACTCCCATAAGTTTTATGCAGGATACAACTCACGGGAGGCTCTTACCCTCAACAAGCTCCAACCTATTCTTTATCAAGTTACAACTTGAAATGAGACTACAATCCCTTGATACATATAATAAACAACATGTTTCTTTACTTGGTCCATATAACTTTGCATACCTCCATCTTTGTCTATACTTATTCTTCTCCTAAATTTTCATCACATCTTCTCTGTATGTGTCATGTAACTATTGCATACTACGTCAATCAACTCTCACATTCTCAAATTCTCTAACCATATATCCTTGCAACCTCACACATTTTTACAAGCAAGCTTTGATGGTTGTTGGTATTCCAAACATGAATACAAAGTGAAGGGACTTTTATTTTTTCATTGCACTCATTTGTTTCACACCTTTTGAGATTTTCAATATTAAAATAATTAAATGCTTCAATAAATATTATTTTTTAGCCACCTGTAATAATTAGATCAAAAATATAACAGGCATTTCCTTTGCAACATATAGCAATACATAAGAAACCATAACACATCACAACATCACAAGAATAAAATAATTCTTCATGAATTTTCATTTGTCTTTGCATCATACTTTTTTCTTTGCCTTGCATCATGTCTTTGCCTTGCATCACAACAATATTTGCAACATTTTTACCTTTTCCTTTTCCTTGCATCACAACATCTCAACTCAGCCATCATATGCATATAGGAACATAACCAAGCCAACATATAACATCATCTCATTGACATCTCCAAGCATCAGAACATAGAAATCATCACGAGATTACTTAAAAATCACAGGATCAACAACCTAATTAACATAGCCTGCATCATCACAAGCATGCCATCTACAATACTTGTTAAACTATGCATACATAAACTGTGCCATCATACATTGTTGCCCCTTTATCCTGCTCACAAGTATACATAATCCATAAAATCAACCTGCAAAACATATCTCCAATGCCATATGAAAAGACACATAGAACATATGCAAGCCTAAAACATTCATTCTCGAATGACTTATTTCACACAAGGATAGACCACATTTCTTGTTGTTGCTCATTTTCCTAAACCATCAAACACAACAATCAATCATATGTCAATCAATCTCCAACTCAACAACACAATGCCATGTAAACACAATGTAAAAATCAACAATGCCATGTACACACAATATATTATTTCTCCTTTGTTGTTCCTCTTCCCAAGTTTCTCCTGTCTTGTTGCTCCTGCATACCTTGCTACTCCCGTTTTTTCTTTTCCATCACTCACAACAATACCAATGCCACACCCAGGTTCAATTCCCACAAATGACATGATAAGCTTTGATTTAATGACTTGGAACCTTGTTATTAAAAATGAATAGTTTCTCGAGAACTAAAATATATATATTTATAATATGTAATATAAAGAATTTTTCTATATTATAAAATAAAATAAAATAATTCTCATTCATATATTATATGAATAAAACTTAAGTTATAACCACATATTACATTAATATTAGTTTCTTATATACTTCTTATTAATATATTGTATAATATATAAGTAATATTAGAAATTAAAAAAATTATTAGTTAAAATAGTGTATTATATTAATAATAAATTGATGTTATAATATAATTTTTTTTAAATTATATTATTTTAATAATAATATGTTATTTTATTAATAATTATTTGTTATTAATATATCTATATAGTAATTAGTTAATGTCTATTTATATAATATAAGGTTTTTTTTTTATAAATATCTTGGAATTGATATCTATTACAAACTTAATTAGAACTATACTATTGAGAAAAAAATTAATGGATGGTGGTAAGTTTATTATGGACTTAAAAACAATTGCAAATTGGTAGTTATTTCGATACGGGATTACAAAAAAATCCTCTTTGATATTCTTATTACTCTCATTATATTATGTGGATGTAGTATCTCAAAATGTTTATGGATAAAGATAGAACATATCCAAAACCAAGTTGTAACCTATAATCTTAGAATTAAAGGAAATACACCATATCTTATCATCCTCATTGAAGCAAGCCTTTCCGCCATTGAGAGCATGGATATGACTAGGTATCTAATGCATAAAAAGTGGTTGAACAACATGGAAGATAAGAGGCTTCATAAAATTGTTTCAAATTCTAGTGAAAGAAAACTTCAACTCAAGTGGGAATGGCATAAGGATGCCTGACCTTGGGGAAATCATTAGGGGATAAAGAAAGAGATAATTTCACAAAGTAAGAATGAAATTAATAATATTATACCCATGATGTGTAGACTAGTTGGTTTGAGTGGGGTTTAGTCTCCACCAAGTATTTGGTTCAAACCTCGTGGGGAAGGGTTGTGAATGGAAGCCACTTTTAGTGGAATTGAACAAAACTATGGTGACCTTGGAACACTTTAGCATTGCTAAAATATCGTTTTTTTTAATTCCAAATAATATCTTATCTTCTTAAAATAAAATATACCATTTTTTTTAATCTTAGTGAATGTTAATCATCATCATCTATTAGATAAGTAAAATATAATATACATTAAGTAATTAGTTGTTATATTATGTAATTAATATCATTTTCACCCAAATTGAAATTTTATATTTAAAAAATGCCATGTAGGATTGAATATTTCATAAGTCATTCATCTCTTTTAAATTTTTAAAAACTTGATTGGCTCATACACAAGGAAAATTTTAAGGATGGAAGTTTGTCTCAAATTTTAGAAACCTTGGCGAATCTTTCTAGTCCCTAATATACAATTTGCAAAATGTTTGGCAATATTTTTGTAAAGATATTTAGAGTTATAATTATTTATATTAGTATATATAATATTTTGGCAATTTTTAAGGAAAACTAATTTTATACTATAAAATGTGGGCGAATCATTTTTAGAAAAAATGGAAATTGGTGGGTCTTGTTTTGGAATAAAATTGGAAAATTAGCCCAAGTGTGAATATTAGCCCCTAAAATTTTCCCTTCTCATACATTATAACATGGAAATCAATTTTACAATTGAAAGTTATTTTTAAATCAAAATTCATTTAATAATTTAGAGTTTTGTGAATAAAAATTCATTTAAATCAAAATTCATTTAATAATTTAGAGTTTTGTTTTCTCCATTCATGAGTAATTTGCTTAAGATAAATATAATTTTAATTATTATAAAAATTCATTTTTCAATGCAGAAATGATTTATTTTCTTAGAATTTTGATTTTTTTAAATAAAATGTATATATTCATGATAAAAGTTGTATTTGAACAAGTTTGTTCATAATGTAGGATTTATAGATGACTAGTTCACCCTTTAATTTATATTTCACTTCTACACACAGAAAACTTTTCTCTAAATCCACTTCCACAGATATTTTAATGCAAGAGTACAAATTGTCTTTCTAAGTGTTCTACTTAATCAAAAAATCATCGAAATTTTTTCCTTGTATGAAGTATTTTTCATCCTTAATTATTGGCATTAGATGAGGCATTTAACATGCACGACAATCATTGTGATTTCTTCTTCTAAATTGAAATCAAGCGACCACTAGATTGTAAACAAACCCTTCGATTCCAAGAAAAAAGACGTAGAGAGAAACATTAAATAAATAAAATTTCAAAAACCTTATTATAATATAATTGTTTTTTTTCAATTTAAATCATTTTATATAAATTTAAATATTAAATTAAATTAAATAAATCAGATTTATAATTTGAATTTTTTTAATATATATATATATATATATATATATATATATATATATATATATATATATTTCAATTTAATTGTATTATATTGTATTGTTTTATTTTTTGTTTTATATCTATATATATATTAAATAATTAAAAAATAGCTAATTAAAAAATAACTTTTAATAAAATAATTTTAAATAATAAGGAAAATAAACAAATAACAAAGTTTAAAAAGTAAGCTTTGAGGAGCCAGTCGAATAAAAATGAGTCACACTCCCATAATTCACAACATTTTATTAAGAACGTTGCCATCACATACATGAATTATGAATGATGACACCCATCTTGTCTACATATTCATCTATTCCATAATATTAAACCTCCACTTTATTAATTTTTCACATCGTCATCCCTCAAATGGGGTGAATTTCGAGAAAGGGGTTGGGTTGGCATCGACCCACCTAACCAATGGGTTGGGGGACATGGAACCATGTCTCGAGAAAAAAAAACTCTTCCTTGATGTCTTTTATTCTTTATGTATTTAGGAAGATGAGAGGATGGCATAATGTAAATTTTGACGACACACAACATGTGAAAAGGGTGGCTATAATGGAATTCCTAGGTTTGTCAAATCACCAATCCATATTCATGACTCAAAATGAGGGAGGGGTACTCTAATTTGCGCTGAGATACCCTCATGCAAATGTAGGGAATGAGGTTTTAAGAATTAGGGGAGAGGGTGGTTAGGAAAAAATCTTCCAATTAGAGGATCATGCCACCTTATGGCCTATTGAGTAGTGGGAAGTAAGCTTGGTCTCTCAACCTTGGTTGGAGACTCAGGAAAGTTCTATTTCAGGAAGGTACAATGTGTATGGCAACTTCCACATTACCTGGCTAAATTGAAAACTACCTAATTCACAAAATCCAAAGGGGGAATAATAGTTGTTTTTATCTCCTCTCTTCAAGCACCCAAGACAGAATGTAGCACTGGTTTCACCAGGTGATAGATATCTCCAATTTTGGTTCCTTTTTTTGGGTATCTCTATTGCTTTCCATTTATTTCAATAATTATGGTTTCATCTATTTTGCTCGAGTGTAGTATTTTAGAGGGGGGTAGTTTTCTATATGTCATCCAACTCTTGATAACTGGGTATTGGCAAGGTCTGTGGTGGTTGAGGGGACCTGTTTCTTATCTTGGTTTGGATTGGGGTGATCCTTTGAGGAGTTGGTGTTTTATGGTTTATATAGTTGGTATCCCTATGACCCTGGGGAGCCTATTCAATGTGGTGTGTTACCTTTGGAGTTGGTTGTATCTATTATATTGGGGGTCAAAGGGTTTTTGTTGGCCCACTGGGTTCCAATCATCATCTTAGGCTAGGAGGTAGGCATATGCTCTATCTCGGGTTAATCGTTGGGTGTGAGCCTTAATTTTGTAGTGGAAGTGTGATTTCTTTTTTTACTGGTGTAGCGGGGTTGGAGAGGGTTGGTTTTTATTGGAATTTTGGGTACCGTGCACCTAGATTGTAGGAAGAATTGCAGTATATTCCTCCCACAAATTTTGATTGTTTTGGTGTGTGGTGGTTCTGTGTGGGAGGGTTCATCTTTCCCAAGGTAGGTCAAGCTCTATTTGTGTGTCTCCAGACATCATTCTAATGATGCCTCAATAGAGGGGCATAGTTAGAAGAGGGACCACTTATTATTAAGAGAGAGCCCAAAGAGGAAATACACATTTTCATTATCAAGTTGAATACATTGTTATATAGTATCAGGATCACACTCTGCCCATTTTCAGGAGGAATTGTCTCAGTTTGAGCTGGAAGCCTCTTCTTACCAAATTTCCCTCTCAAATACTGAATTCCTTGCAAAGTGGGAAAAATTGATCCCTAATATAGGACATATGAGAGGGATATTTAACTAGTACATGAAGAAGTTAGATTTGTATTAGCAAATTAAATTCCTTCTACAGTAGACTCTCTTAGGCTGCCATGAGTCTTGGATGGACCTACTCCAATGCTTAATCATAGGCATGGGCATCTGATGGACTATGATAGTAGGTTGGAGAGGATTGACCACACACATGAGAAGATATACCATCATCTCAACATCCCTCGACCATTTTCAAACCCCTAGCAAATCCAAAAACTCCTATCTTGGTGACAAGCTCAAATTCCAACCCCCTTGTTTTCCTTTGATCCAATTATGGATTATGATTATATATTTGTAGCTACTTTTGTTCATGGTCAACTATGCCATTATCTATGTATTAGCTTGTTTTATGTTTCCACTATTAGTTTTTAGTGGTCTCTTTCATATATGAGGAGAGCACATTTTTGGTTATGGTCAGGTCTCCCCTATGAGAGACAGGACTGACTTGTTGTAATCCTCAATGTAATTCCCTAATTTCTGTAACTAATAGAATTCATCGCACATTTGTTTTTTACATGTTGTCATACCTAGGTATCAATATCCCTAACAAATGTATTAGGTAACATGTTTTCGACCGAAAAGGTCATTATTTATCTCAATCCTCTTTAAAGATTTGTCCCCCCTCCCATGTCATTGCATTTTCCTCTTAAAATTCTTTATCACAAGGATGATTATGAATTTTAAGTATAGACTGTAAGAGTTTTTGAAGGTATAAAATGATATCATTATAACATGAAAAAAGTGAAATGTTAATTTTTAAAATGTTGTTTTGGATTGAAATGATGTGAAAATGTGTTTTCCCAACAATTTTGGGGCAATTTGTAGTATGAAATTTCAAATAATTTTCATGGAAGAGAATATTCATGCCCTAATAATATAATTTGTTCAAACTTTCTTAAGATGGAATTCATATTAAACAAAGGTGCCTTATTTGTAGCTACAATTCAAATATTCTTCGAATGGCATTCACATTAAACAAATGTGTTTTATTTGTAGCTACATTTCACATGCTACAAGGAAATGGGTATTGTTAGCCCCCCTATGAAATTCTTGTCAAGCAAGCTGGGGGCTAGTTTGTTTTGGACCCTTCAAGGAATGTCTTTCCCCTGAAAACCCATCATCCTTGAAGTCTCTTAGTGTTGTGCCTAAAACAGTTTCCCCTTGCTAATCCATTTCTCAAAAGGCCTGTCTTTCCCCCTTATACCCCTGCAAGTTATCCCAGTTTAACCTATGTGTCCCCTTGTCGAATTCCCCTCTAATCCCCTGAAACCTCCCAAAGCCCCCTTCATATTCTGCCCATGTCCCTTGTTTAGTCTAATTCACTCCATTTCTCTCTATCGTTACCATTATAACGCTTTAAATGCATTTTAAAAGCTTAAATACCTACTTAAAACCTTATATTGGGCCCTAGCCCCCTTTGGCCATAGCCCTCGCCCTATTCCTCCATGTAACCCAGCGCTGTGACCATTCGCCAAGGCAAAGGGCGCTTATCGCGTTTGTTCGTCGGGCGCGTCCTCAGCTGTGGATCTCAGTTGATCGGATGGTGACCGTTAAATCTCCAGTGCCCGCGTCTTCCCCCGCCCATTTCCCATGTCGGGCCATCGCCGTCCGTTTCCACGAAGATCTGATCGTTCAGAACCTCTCCACCCAGTGGACCCCGCCGCACATTGTTCCAAACCCGCCGGTTTTCTTCGCACCGCTTCTGCGCAGAAGGTGGTTTTCCTCGAGCACCCAGCGATTCCACTCATCGCGCGCCGCGTGTCCTTTGTACGACGGCAAAACCGCCCATCCCCCGCACATTATCTTTCGACCACGGATGTCGAGCGAAATCACTGTCAGCCGTTAGATCTCGAAACGCTCATCCAACGGTCATCAGTCATCTGAGCTGTGCACCGCTTAACCCTCGTCCATCGCACCTATTGGCCCAGCGTCTGTCGCCCCCCGCCATCGATCTCCACCATGATCGACGGTCCAGATCTGTTTGCCCTCCGTTGACCATCCCCTTGGTTCGTCCCACCACGTCACTCTCGCCACGTGTGTCCACCGAACACCCATTCATTATGTTGCATATAACATTCAAGGTCGGGTTTTTTAAGGTTTCACGTATGTTTGCTCTGTATTCCGCCGACCCTCCGCCATCTTTCTTGTCTACCAGTTCACGCTATATTCTTCCGCCACAGTCCATCGTTATTCCACCATGGCACCATCTACACGATCATGCTCATCATCCTCATCATCTGCCACCCCATCCATTGTTTTCTTCACATTTTTCGTGTTTTTCAGGGTTGTAAATGATAAAAGACCGCCATAATGCGCAGCCTCAGTTACAGTGACAGAGAAATCAAGGAAGATCACCTACATCGGCTGAATTTATGAGCAAAGACCCGGGAAGGTGAAGACAGGACGATCATTTAAAAAGAACAGGGTGTAAACTCTGTGGAAAACCTTCTAGAGCCATTAAATCTCGAGCGTACTTGACAAAAGCAGAGATGAAGCGGCAGAGTGTTTCAGTACAAAGCAAAGGAGATTAAGGCACGCTAATGAAGATCTTGAGCCTTAAATCAGCGGTTAAGAAGCAAAGCACCGGTTTGAAGACCTCGAGGATTGATCAAAGGATCCTGAGCACATGTAAAAGGTAACATCAGGGTTTATTCACCAGCAGAATGTTTTTCTTTATAGAGTACAGGGTGTCCATACAGCTTTTACTATGCACCATGTCCCTGAAGGAATGTCCACCCTAACAACAGTTCAAAGCAATCGAAACATTTGTGTAGCAGATATCTTAGTGGTTCATTTGCCTTTGTTTATTCACCACAAGTACAACACCACAGCCGAAATATGTCAAAACCATATCCAAGATGATCACTCTTTCATGAAGGAGTGACAGAGATTAAATGCTCAGCATTCGAACAAAATGGGCTTCAGCCCTCTTTCGTTTCAAGAGTTTAATACAACATTTAATTGTTCATCTGCCCGTTTTGCTCCTCTTCAGCTATAAATCTCAGAAAGAAATATTGTATTGGTTGTTGATGAGATATCAGAGAAATGCAAGCATTTTCCTCTTGAGACAAGTTCTCTGTGTAATATTGTAAGATAGGCTGAGATTTGATGTATTCAAACTGAATGTTCAAGTTGTGGGCAATGATGTACCTCATTGGTGTTGTTTTTAATATGACAAGCATATTTCTTTGGATCCTGATCTAAAGCAGCTGGTGATGTTTTCCTATCCCTGTGTTTGATTTCATTTCATTCCATTTCTACTGGCTCGCATCAGAAGTTTGGCATAAGATTTACCCTTTATAGGCACCTTATGTTGCTGCTCTCCCAGCCTTTTATGTTTTCTGCTTATATTTGTATCTGAATATGGGTTTCAATTGATTTAACCAGTGTAGTGGATGTTATTGCCTGCTCTCTGATGTATGAATTAATGAAATCTATGTTTAGATGTTCTTGTTAGGATCTAGTTGGATGAGTTGATAACACTAGGAGGTCTAGAACCCTGTCTCTGCCTCACTAGGATCTTTCCATCTAAATTAAGCCTTTCTGAGATCCCTTGTCTTGCCTCTGATTTTTTCCAAGAAGGTCTGGAGTTAAATGACCTCTGACCTGATCTATAGACAAAATTAGATGGTTCTCCCTCATTCATTTTTAGTCCTTAATGTTCCATTCCGCCAATCATCCTTAAGATCCAAATGCTCTGGATGACTAGCCCAACTGAAAGCTTGCACATTGAACATAAGTAAATCCTTTCTTGACTCCATTGCCCAATGGCCTTGATGTTCCTTGAGTTATCTACCTTTGCCTAAATCTCCTCTTTGCTCATCCTTGTCTTATATTGGACTCTTCTTTCCTGATTTCCAACAACCAAACATAAACAATCAAACAAACAACCCTGAGCCTATAACTAGCCTAACATCTTAAACTTTGAGCCTCAAAGACATATATACCTTTGGAAAACATAGAGAGATCCTTCTCTGGACCTAGGAGGGTTAGATCCTAAGGTCTGAAAGTGGTTCTATGTTGTCTCATCTTTTGGTCTTGTCAACCTGGCCAAAACATGGGAACCCCAACATAATGGCGACTCAACTGGGGACTTCGGAGTGCATTTCACCTTAAACATTTTTAAAGACTCAGAAACTTATAACTCTGGTTAGGTTGACAGTAGGTCACTCCTTTCTTGAATCGACCTCCATTATTGAGTATCCATCATACTCTTAGACAAAGCCTGGGAAGGGCCAGGTAGCCTCCAGATCTCACACTCTTCGGAGGTGACATATCTGGTAAATGCCCTCCCAGTCAATCTCTGGTTGGAGCTAGCTGTTTTTGAGGAGATTCCTGAAAGGTGATAGTGCCTAAGCACTGCGGTGGACAGTGTAACCCCTTAGATATACCCTCCAACTGGCGAATCCATAGCTCCTAAACGTTCAAAAGACTCCACTGGTGATCAGTAGGCTTGCTGAATAACCTGGTTTCACAAGTAGACTCCACTGGGAGACCAGCCTCTGAGACAATAATCAACCATAGTAGAAGTAACAAGTAGGGTTAAGTTGCTTGGCTAGGAAACAACATTCTGGCTTTCAGAACCATTCACACAAGAGCTTATCCCAACCCTGGCCCACCTGAAATAGTTGACAATCTGGAGAGTATCCTCAAGGGAGCTCCTGCACCTAAAAGACCAACTATTTCCCGTCACATTCATAGAGCTACTTCTGCACTAGAAGAACTAGCAGTTCTATCACATTCTCTCCCTGACCTAGACATACCTGATAGACTACCAAGAACTAGGTCATCCAGCGATCTAGACCAGCCAGACCTTGAGCTTCACAGTTCACCATCTCATAGTGGTCAACACACTAGGGACATAAGAACCCCTCCATCTACACCACCTGATATCCACTTCATTCAAAACTTGGGGCTTTCCCATCCTAGATCTGCTCAACAGACTTCTGCTGGTCCTAATATCCCTATTATCCATATACCAGCTACTCAAGCCAACCCTGTACCTCATCAGAACATTATCATCGTAGCTTGGTATGCACCTTTGGTTTTACCCCAGCCCTTGTTACCCTTTCCCAATGATTATCAGTCAAAAATCCAACACTTCACTGCTAAAGAATCCATCACAGCCTAACAACATGTAGATAAGATGGAGGATTCTTTTGACTATATGGAAATTGATGATGAAACAATCAAAATGAGAATCTTTGCCCAAAGCTTAGGGGGTGATGTAAAGAAATGGTTTAAAGGTTTACCTCCTGGCAGTATCCAAGATCTCCCTACGTTATATCAGGCCTTCATAAACAAATGGAAAGTTAGAACAAACCCTCGCCAGCTCTTAGAAGACTACATGACCCTTAAGAGGAACGTGGGAGAGAGCGTCCATGATTACACCACTAGATTCAACAGCATTTACAATGCTCTCCCTCCACACATGAAACCTCCACAAGGTATGGCCCTAGCCAAATATCCTGATGGATTTGACGCTGACATGGCCTATGAGCTTAGAGATAAAGAGTATAACACGTTGGAAGACATGCAGAAAGGAGCCATAACTATAGAAGCAAACTTGATGGAAAAGAGGGCAAGATTGAGAGCTGAGAAAAGGGTAACATACAGGGATGACAATGTAGCTTCCACATCTGATCCCAATTATGATAGATTGTCGAAAAATGTGGAAGAGCTACAACAAATGATAAAAAATATGGTTGTCACAGTTAGCAACCAAAACAGAAACCAAAACCAGGAGCAAAATGTTAGAAGAAACAATGTTGCTCCCAACAGACAAAGAGAGTCAGATCAACAAGTTGTTCCCCCATTTCAAGAAAAAATTTTAGATGAAGATGAGGGGATCATAGAACAGTCTGAAGAGAATACAATAAACATGTTTGAAACAGAGGACTCAATCCATAACTGTGATTTGGAAGAAGATCAGCCCTCACCCTCATATCGGGATGAGGAAGGATCAGAATCTGAAGCCTACAGACTTGGATTCGAAAATGCTATAATGAAATTCAGGGAACAATATGAACTTAGGAGCAAAAAGAGCCAAGATACTTCCAAAACCAAAGCTCCTGAGATCACCATCAAGAAAATTCCTGACAGATCTTCTAAAGCAATCTCTGAGAGTAGCAAATCAGCAGCTGAGAGTTCTGGGAAAGACAAAGAGAAAGACAACCAAAACACAGAAAAACAAAGCCAACCAACCAGCAGCACTAGCACTGCAGTTAGTGCTCCTGATAAAACGATTCCTGACCTTGTACATAGTGAGAAATCACAAACTGATTCAGCTGCTAAGGCAGTAGCAAATAAAACAGAGTTGAGCACTCCAAAGAGTCAGTCCGCTTTCAATTTAGAAAGTGAGATTGCAAAAATCAAAATCTCTGTACCATTATCTAAGCTGGCCACTCA
This sequence comes from Pinus albicaulis, assembly GCA_034641835.2. Classification (NCBI taxonomy): domain Eukaryota; kingdom Viridiplantae; phylum Streptophyta; class Pinopsida; order Pinales; family Pinaceae; genus Pinus; species Pinus albicaulis. The sequence continues at coordinate 609,525,868 of CM076577.1, read as the reverse complement.
GAATGTATATAAAGGCCAAATTTTTAAAGCATTAAATCTAGGTGAGAATAGTGACACTGTAAATTTGAGTGATGATCAACCTGCCCTCCTGTTTGGTCCAAAGATTGAGGGAAAGTTTCAGGAAGGGGTAGTCCCACCTTTTTATATCAATCTCAACATTCATGAAAAAATACTCCACAATGCCATGCACGATTCTGGAGCATCACACAATCTAATGCCTAAGGTGGTGATGGAAAGGCTAGGCCTAGAGATAACCCGCCCTTACAAATATTTGTATTCGTTTGACTCTAGCAGAGTAAAGTGCCTAGGTCTAATCAAAGACCTGTGTGTAAGCCTCACCCAGATTCCTGCTAAGTGCATGGCCATGGATGTTGTGGTGGCAGATGTGCCACCTAAGTATGGCATGCTGATATCTAGATCATGGGGAGCCAAACTACAAGGGACGATGCAGATGGATGGCTCATACGCCACTATCCCTATATTTGGCCAACTTAGAAGACTGTATAGAGAGTCCCAGATGAAATTCCTAGTCAGTAGCCCCGAGAAACCTGAAAATTCACCATTATACTCTGTACACACACACCTGGATTCTTTCATTCTTTATAACGATCCATCCTTAGGAGAGCCAACGTTAGGGAACAGAAATACAATCAATAACATAGAGCCCATGGACTTTAACATAATGGCTACCCTAGAAGAATACGAGGAAGAAGACCATGGGCAGGGTACTGATAACGAAACTCTAAGTGAACCAAAACCAGAAACAAAACGTAAACAGCAAGGTAGCCAACTCTCTGAACTCCACGCATGCCATGAAGAACAAAACAACCCACAGCCTAGCACAGACCATGTAATGCAGCACAATGGCGAACGCAGCTGTAGGAAAGGAAAGAATGATGAAATGAAAAATGAACCCCTGTGGGAAATGAATTTCGATGGATCTTGTACTAGGAAGACTACTGGAGCAGGGGTGTGGGTACGTAACGTGGAGAGTGATTATGCGAAGAGCCGCACTGTCAATCTGCACTTCAAATGCACAAATAATATTGCAGAATATGAAGCTCTCATCCTGGGTCTAAACTTGTCGAAGAAATTAGGAGCCCATAGGATAGCTGTGAGAGGAGACTCAGAGTTAGTTATCAAACAGGTGAATGGTGAATATACAGAGAAACATCCCCGACTGAGGGCCTACAGAAATGAGGCAGTGGATCTGTTGAAAACCTTTGTGGAATACAATTTGGTGTTTGTGCCTAGGAGTCAAAACATCATTGCAAATGGATTAGCTTGCCTAGCCAGTTCTTATCCTAAGACTCTGGCTGACCCACAGATCGTCATTCAGACCAAATTTAGACCTTCTGTGCCAGACAATGAAAAATACTGGCAAGTCTTTGAAGGGGACAAACAGATTGAAGATTTTCTGGTGGGCAGAAACGAGTTTGAATTTTCTGATACCGACTCAAAATCTGATGACGGCTACCTTAGTGAGGAACCCTCTGATGAAGAATCCCCACCTTGTAACATAGAAATAAACACCTTTTCTGAAAAAATTGGAAATTCAACCATAGGATGTGAAAACACGGAAAAAGAGGAAATGGAGGTGTTACAGGCCAAAGATAAGAACATACCCAGAGGCCTGGCACCCCTAGAGGACCTTTTTAACTTTGATGACGTAGCAAAAAAGCCCACTATAGAACATGCAGACTCAGATATAGAAGAACGCAACATAGGCACTGAAAACAAACCCAAAATGATTAAACTGGCTAAGTCTATACCTGCAGACATGAAGAAAAAGTACATTGACATGTTTAGGGAATTCATTGATGTGTTTGCATGGAGTTATGAAGACTTAAAGGCCTACGATGCCAATATCATACAGCACAAGATACCCTTGAAGAAAAATCAGAAGCCTTTCAGAAAAAAACTCCGTAGGATCAATCCAAAACAATTGCCTGCAGTAGAGAAAGAGATCAAAAAGATGTATGATACAGGCATAATAATCCCTGTAAGGTTTTCTGATTGGGTGTCAAACTTAGTGGCTGTGAGGAAGAAAACAGGGGAGATCAGACTATGCATAGACTTCAGAAACCTCAATAGAGCCTCCCTGAAAGACAACTATCCTTTGCCTAGAATGGAACATATCCTACAGAAGGTAGTGGGCTCAAAGAGAATCTCCCTGCTAGATGGCTTTTCGGGTTATAACCAAGTATTGGTACTCCCAGAAGATCAACTCAAAACAGCTTTTACCACTCCATGGGGCACCTTCATGTGTGTTAAAATTCCCTTTGGACTGATGAATGTTGGGGCTAACTTCTAGAGAGCGATGGATATAGCTTTCTCTGATGAGATAGGACACTTCATAGTTATCCACTTGGATGACTTGACTGTCTTTTCTAAAACTGAAGAAGAACACCTGAAACATCTGAGGAAAGTCTTTGAAAAATGTAGAAGGTATGGTCTGTCCTTAAATCCTAAGAAAACTGTGTTTGGGCTGCAAGAAGGAAAAATTCTTGGTCACATTATATCTGAGAAAGGAATTAGGATAGACCCACAGTGAGTTGAGGGAATACTTCAAATCACACACCCAAGAAACATCAAAGAATTGCAGTCCTTCATAGGGAAGATCAATTTCCTTAGGAGATTCATTCCCAATCTTGCTGAGCACCTTAGGAAAATGACTGACATGTTGAAGAAAGGTGCGGGAATTAGGGGGACTGTTGAAGCCAAGAAATATTTTGAGTCAGTAAAGCTTGCACTCACTCAAGCCCCTGTCCTTATCAACCCAGAATTCTCAAAGGATTTCTTGATCTTTTCATTTTCCTCTCAGCATACAGTGGCTACAGTTTTACTGCAGAAAAATTCAGAAGGAAAGGAATAACCAATTGATTTTTTCAGTAAGGCCTTAAGGGATGCACCCTTGAAGTACAACATTATGGAAAATTCATGCAATGGGGCCTAGATTTCATTGGGGAAACTCACCCCTCTTCTTCTGGACAACACAGATGGATCCTAACTGCTACAGATTACTTCACTAAATGGATAGAAGCCATACCCACTAGGAATTCCACTGATTCTGTCATCATTAGGTTCCTAGAAGATTACATCCTTTCTTGGTTTGGTTGTCCAAGAAAAATAATCACTGACAATGCTTCTTCTTTCGGATCCAAGAGAATGGTTGATTTCTGTCACAGGTATGGAATAACCCTGGGTCATTCAACTACCTATTACCCTCAGGGTAATGGATTAGCTAAATCATCCAACAAAAGCCTAGTGAACATCATTAAGAAGCTGTTGGAAGAGAACAGAAAGTCATGGCACAAAGTTGGTGCATGCCTTGTGGGAAGACAGGCTCACAACAAAAAAATCCATTGGCATGTCACCATTCCAGCTTGTCTATGGAACCGAAGCAGTTTTTCCTACCAGCCTGGGAGTACCAGTGATTAAGCTTTTCCAAGAGATTCAGACAGAGGAAAATAGTATGGTGAGAAGAATTAATGAAACTATCCATCTTTAGTAAACAAGGGAGCAGGTTTATAGCATAGCTGTCAGATTTCAGGAAAACATCAAGAGGCAGTTTGACAAAAGAGCCAAAGCTTCAGATTTCAAAGTTGGGGACAAGGTTCTGAAATGGGATTCAAGGAGGGAACAAAAAGGTAAACATGGCAAGTTTGATAGTTTGTGGCAAGGTCCATATATTATCCAATCCACTGTGGGTCCTAATGCATTTTTCTTACAAGAACTTGATGGTACAAAACTTCTTGGGGGTCCTGTCAATGGCAGGATGCTCAAACATTACTTCTGCTAAGATTCAGTTTCCAGTTTCCATTTCATTGTACATACCATTGCAGTGTTTCATTCTTTCAAAAAAATATAAAAAAATAAAAAAGAAGAAGAAGAGAGGTTCATACATGTTCAAAACATGAACCTCCAAAAGGAAAAAAGGGTGGCTCAAACATGATCAAAATCTGAGCCAAAGGGAGTAGAATAGCTGGTCCTAATATGCTTAAAATCTAGACCAGCAGTGAAAAGAAGAATCAGCTCTAGCATGCCCAAAACCAAAGCTGAAAGGAAGAAAAAGGAGTGACTCTAACAAGCTCAAACTCGAGTCACGAAAAGAAGAAGGATGCTACAAGTTTCATATTTTAGGCCTTCACAGTTTTGTTTTTTGCAAAATTCTATTCATGTGCAACTGTTTTTATGCCTTGGATCCATAGCAAGTCAGACAGTTTAATCCTGGCTTGGCTGTTTTGAATTTCCTGTCTTAGAATGTAGGAGAAGAAACCTGTTGGACAGTTTAATCCCAACAGGTAGTAGATTAGGTAGAGAAACATAGCAGGCCAACAGTGTAATCTGGTCTCATGGAGAAATAAGGGTAGATTTAGAATAGGTTTGTTTTATGCTTCAAAAATAAATGATGTAAAGGGTCTGCTAGCTCAAATGCACCCTAAAAGAAGAAAAAATGCTAGGACTGTGGTTGGGTAGGTAGATTGGTTGGGAAAATGTTTCTGCTGATTTGTGTATCTAACATATTGTGGCAGCTGAAAATCAAAGAAGGAAAGAGATATGCCAAGCAGCAGGAATCTGGCCTACTCCAAAGATCATTTCTGGTTTCTTGCCTCCTTCAAGAAGAAGCCATCCCCATGTGGAGCCACTGTTAGCCCCCCTATGAAATTCTTGTCAAGCAAGCTGGAGGCTAGTTTGTTTTGGAGCCTTCAAGGAATGCCTTTCCCCTGAAAACCCATCATCTGTTAGGTCCCTATATCACTATTATAGTCCCTTATTATTGTTAGTGTAACCCCCTTATTGTTATTATTGTACCCTTGTAACCCCCATTTTGTTATTATTGTGCCCTTAAATTATTATTGTTAGGTCGGCTAGGATTACATTGTGGCCCACTAGGATTACATTATGGCCCATGGACTCCTATATATAGAAAGGAGGTTTTGTAAATTGTATCATCCAAGAATTGTTCATTTATGTAATGTATTGGAGGTTTCCCCCTCGAAGTGGCTCATTTCTAAGGCATTTATATCTCTTTTCTTCTCTTTTTGGAGCTGGTTACACAACATTTGGTATCAGAGCTTGGGATTCTAGGGTTTCGCTGCTCCAAACAGGTCATCGTGGAATTTTCGCTATAACTTTTTTTCTACGAAGTTTCAGAAGGTGAAATTTTTAGGGTGCGAAGCTGAAATCCTGGGGAAGATTTTCTAAAAATTTCAGAGCTTGGTTCACAATATTTTCGGAGATATAAAGTGTCAGAGTTAGATACTTTTCAAACTCCTAAACGGGTCATCTTGGCATTTTTTCGCTATAGGATTTCTGAGTTGAATCTGAAATTCGTATGGTGCGAAGCTGAAATCCTGAGGAAATTCTTCAAAAAATTTCAGAGCTTGGTTCACAATATTTTTTGAGATATGATCTGTGGAAGGTAGTGCTTTTTCAAGCTCCTGAATTTCATCTCAAAGAGGTGATCGTGGGAAAAGTTCAATAACTCTCTCTCTGGGCATTGGATTTGAGTGCCGTAAAAATTGGTTGCAAGTACACTGACTGTAGTTTCTTGGCTATCAATTTCAGAGACAAAGGATGAAACAGTGACATGTGGCAAGTCCTACAAGTTCACTCTACTGAACTAGTCCAAAATTAGGTCATTGTGGGATATTGGACACAACTTTGTCTTGGAGAATCAAAATTAGATCAGACCTATGGAATTTGAAAGAAGCTTCAGAGGGCTACTACAGGTCTGAATTTCGGATATTGAAGATTTTCAATTACAGAGATAATTCAATTTCAATATCGAGCTCCTCAAAGCAAGTAAAAGGTGTGTATTTTTTTTTCCGAATTGCATAAGTCGTGTTTGAAGAATCAAGTTGAATTGATTCCAAGGGCATATTGTAGAATAGGTATCAATATTGGATTCTAAAATGGCCCCTAAAAAGAATTCAACACCCATTAAGCCTTCAAAAGGCTCTACCATGACTCATGAAGATGAAGAATTGCAACATGATCTATCAAAATTAAAAGAGCAAGTGCAACAAATTTCACTCTCGCAAAGAGCAACAAAAAATGAAATGGAAGTTTTGAAGAAAGGCGTGGAAGTGAAGATGGACGGTTTGAAGAAAGACATGGAAGCTAAGATGGATGGCGTGGAAGTGAAGATGGACGGTTTGAAGAAAGGCGTGGAAGCTAAGATGGATGGCATGGAGGCTGGCATGGAATCTAAGATGGATGACATGGAAGCTAAGATCGATGAGAAAATGGAAAACATGAAGAATTTTCTAAAAGCAGACATGGAAGGTTTGACAAAGTTGATACGAGAAAGGTTTCCTAATGGTGAAAAGATAGTAGAAGAACCTCATGATGAGAACAAAATAAATGTTAATTGTGATTTCATAAACTCTAATGTTGGAAGGAAGAACCACCATATTCCAAAAATGGATATGAGGAAGTTTGATGGAAAGGATCCTGTAACATGGATACTACAGATGGAGCAATATTTTGATCTCCATAACATGCAAAACACACAAAAGGTACGCATTGCAACTTTACATTTAGAACAAAATACATTTTGTATGGTATCGATGGCTTTGCTCCCATAAAAAAATTGTCACTTGGTCAATTTTTACGGAGGAAATGATAGCACATTATGAGGATACAAAGAGCAACACCTTCTTTAGCCAATTGATAAATCTCAAACAAAAGGGTTTAGTGGGGCAGCACATTGAGGACTTCCAAAAATTGAATATAAGGTTAACTGATATTCCAGAGGAACACAGGATTGATCTCTTCATAGGCACTTTAAAGGATAACATCCAACATGAAGTTCGCGTTTTGGAACCTGATTCATTGGAGAAGGCATTCAGGTTGGCAAGAAAAGTTGAATGTAAAATTATGGCGACAAGGAAGCCTACCACTCAAATCTATAAAGAAGGAAGTGTTGCTACGCCTAGATTTCCACAACCTACAAGGTTGACACCACAAAAATTGGAAGAAAAAAGAGCAAAAGGGCTTTGCTACAGTTGTGATAGCAAATACACTAAAGGTCATAAGTGTGCTGAAAAGAAATTATTTTACATAGATTGTGAAGAAGAAGAAGAAAATGAACAAGAAGAAGATATACACCAGGAACCAGCCATAGAAGAGGAAGAAATGAATCCGACCATATCATGTAATGCACTGGCAGGAATTACCACTCCTCAAACTCTCAAGATAGCAGGACAGATCAAGAAGAAAAAGGTAATAGTGTTGATTGATTCAGGTAGCACCCATAATTTTATTCATTGTAAGGTAGCCAAGGAATTAAATTGTTTCCTATACCCAGCACCAGAATGTCAAGTGATGGTTGCAAATGGAGGAACTATAAATTTCTCTGGAAAATGCTATAATATCAAGCTAACCATGGGGGAATATGTATTGAATAGTCCAATGCTTTCCATTCCTATGGGAGGTGCTGATGTTGTACTAGGAGTACAATGGTTACAATCTTTGGGGATGGTGGCTTTTAATTTTCAAGAACTTTTCTTGAAATTTTTTTCAGAAGGAAAGGAAGTTGAATTACGAGGTGTTGCAGGGAAGCCAGGAAGGATAATAAGCTCTAATGTCATGACAAAGCTTCTTAAGAAAGAACAACGAGGCGTAATTGCACAATTATGCTCACTAGAAGTTCCGACATCAAAATCATCTATTTCTGTAGATCTCCAACAAGTTTTGGACAATCATTCCAAGGTGTTTGAAACTCCCAAAGGACTCCCACCTATTCGTGATCATGATCATGCTATTCATTTGATTCCAGGAAGTGTTCCTCCAAACATCAGGCCTTATAGATATCCTTACTTCCAAAAGAGCGAAATTGAACGTATGATTGCGGAAATGTTAGAGGCGGGTATAATTCAACCCAGTCAAAGTTCTTTCTCTGCTCCTGTAGTGTTGGTACACAAGAAGGATGGATCATGGCGAATGTGTCCGGATTATAGGGAGCTCAATAAGCTCACCATTAAAGACAAATTTCCCATTCCTGTGATTGATGAATTATTGGATGAATTACATGGAGCAATTTATTTTACCAAGTTGGATCATCGTTCAGGATATCATCAAATTAGAATGAAGACTAAAGATATTCCAAAAACAGCGTTTCGAACTCATGAGGGTCATTATGAATTTTTGGTCATGCCTTTTGGCCTTACCAATGCACCTTCTACATTTCAAGGGTTGATGAATTCATTTTCAAACCCTTCCTTAGAAAATTTGTGCTAGTATTTTTTGATGATATACTAATCTACAGCAGGTCTTGGAAGGATCATGTTGAACATGTTGACAGGGTGCTCAAACTATTGCAGGAGAAACAATTATATGTAAAAAAATCCAAATGTTTCTTTGGAGTACAAGAGGTGGAATATCTGGGTCATATTGTATCTCATGAGGGTGTTAAAGTAGACCCTAACATAATTAAAGCCATTAAGGAATGGAAAGTCCCCACAACCATAAAGCAGTTGCGAGGATTTCTCGGGTTAACAGGGTATTATCGCAAGTTTGTTAAAAATTATGGGAGAATAGTAGCACCTCTAACAACATTATTGAAGAAAGATGCATTTTCATGGACTCCTGAAGCAACTAAGGCCTTTGAACATCTTAAAGAGGCAATGTGCCTAGCACCGGTCTTAGCTACGCCAGACTTCACAAAAACCTTTATTGTGGAATGTGATGCCTCAGGAAATGGAATTGGTGCAATTTTAATGCAGGAAGGAAGACCCATTTCTTTTGAAAGTCGTCCAATCAAGGGAAAGTATTTATAGAAACCTATTTATGAGAAGGAAATGTTAGCAATACTGCATGCACTAAAGAAATGGCGAACTTACCTAATGGGAAGACACTTCAAGGTAAAAACTGATCATGATAGTCTTAAACACTTTTTGGAACAAAGACTATCATCAAAAGAGCAGCAAAATGGGTCACAAAGATGTTGGGTTATGACTTTGAAATAATCTACAAAAAAGGAAAGCTTAATGTTGTTGCGGATGCACTCTCAAGAAAGAATGAAGAGGTGGAAGCATTGCTTTGTGCCATTTCTATTATCCAACCAGATTGGATAACCGAAGCAAGAGATGAATGGAAGAAGGACAAAGATGTATGGACACTCATTCAAAAGTTGCAGCAATATCCTAGTACATCTGATACATTTAGTTGAAAAATGATTCCTTATGGTACAAAGATCGCTTATATCTTTGTAAGAATTCCCAACTAAAACAAAAGATTCTTCTGGAATTGCACACTTCTCCTTTAGGAGGACACTCAGGATTTTTAAAAACTTACCACAGGGTGAAGAAAGAATTTTTTTGGGATGGCCTTAAATCTGATATTCAAAAATTTGTGGCGGAATGTTTGGTTTGCCAGCAGAATAAAGTGGAAACAATTAAGACCCCAGGACTTCTACAACCTTTATCCATTCCAAGTCAACGTTGGGAGGAGATTTCGATGGATTTTATCACAGGTTTACCTAAGTCCGAAGGAAAGAGTGTCATCATGGTGGTAGTTGATAGACTTACCAAGTATGCACACTTTTGTGCATTATCTCATCCATTTAAAGCAAGTACGGTTGCTACTACATTTATGGACACAATTCAAAAGCTACATGGAAACCCAAGGGTTATTGTGAGCGACAGAGATCCCATTTTTACTGGAAAATTTTGGACGGAGTTATTTTCTTGTTTGGGTACTCAATTAGCTCATAGCTCATCTTATCATCCTCAATCTGATGGTCAAACTGAGATCATAAATAAATGTTTGGAAGGATATCTTCGTTGTTTTGTATCTGATAAACAAACACAATGGGTCAAGTGGTTACCTCTTGCTGAATGGTGGTATAACACTTCCTTCCATACTGCAGCAAAAATGACCCCATTTATTGCACTTTATGGATATCATCCACCATCCATCACATCATCTTTAAGGGAAAATTCGGAGGTTCAAGCAGTGGAAGATCACATCGAGCATCAGCAAGAAGTTCTCCAACTCTTAAAGGATAACCTGAATTTGGCACAAAATTGAATGAAACAATAGGCAGATCAACATCGCAATGAGAGAAGTTTGATGTAGGAGATTGGGTATTTTTACGGCTACAACCATACAAACAAATGTCCCTCAAGCAAGCAAAGAAGGATAATAAATTATCACCAAAGTACTATGGTCCTTACAAGGTGTTGCAAAATATTGGTACTATGGCATACAAATTGGAACTTCCTGCTTCTTCGCGAGTACATCCAGTTTTCCATGTTTCATGCTTAAAGAAGGTTATAGGTGAAAATCTTCCAGTTCAAACAGTATTGCCAGAACTTGATGGGGAAGGGAAAATCATATTGGAACCTGAAGCAGTCATGGAAAAAAGAACTCGACAACTACGGAATCGATCAATTTCAGAGTATCTCATGAAGTGGAAGAACTTACCCACTGAAGATTCTACATGGGAGGATGAGAATTTTATACAGAAGCACCCGGAGCTACTCAAGTGTTGAGGACAACACTTTTTTTGAAGGAGAGGGGCATGTTAGGTCCCTGTATCACTAGTATAGCCCCTTATTATTGTTAGTGTAAACCCCTTATTGTTATTAGTGTACCCTTGTAACCCCCATTTTGTTATTATTGTGCCCTTAAATTATTATTGTTAGGTCGGCTAGGATTACATTGGGCCCACTAGGATTACATTATGGCCCCATGGACTCCTATATATAGAAAGGAGGTTTTGTAAATTGTATCATCGAAGAATTGTTCATTTATGTAATGTATTGGAGGTTTCCCCCTCGAAGTGGCTCATTTCTAAGGCGTTTATATCTCTTTTCTTCTCTTTTTGGAGCTGGTTACACAACATCATCCTTGAAGTCTCATAGTGTTGTGCCTAAAACAGTTTCCCCTTGCTCATCCAGTTCTCAAAAGGCCTGTTTTTCCCCCTTATACCCCTGCAAGTTATCCCAGTTTAACCTATGTGTCCCCTTGTCAAATTCCCCTCTAATCCCCTAAAACCTCCCAAAGCCCCCTTCATATTCTGCCCATGTCCCTTGTTTAGTCTAATTCACTCCATTTCTCTCTATCGTTACCATTATAAGGCTTTAAATGCATTTTAAAAGCCTAAATACATACTTAAAACCTTATATTGGGCCCTAGCCCCCTTCGGCCATAGCCCTCGCCCTATTCCTCCATGTAACCCAGCGCTATGACCATTCACCAAGGCAAAGGGCACTTATCGCGTTTGTTCATTGGGCGCGTCCTTAGCCGCAGATCTCAGTTGATCGGACGGTGGCCATTAAATCTCCAACGCCTGCATCTTCCCCCGCCCATTTCCCATGCCGGGCCATCGCCGTCCGTTTTCACGAAGATATGACGGTTCGGAACTTCTCTACCCAGTGGACCCCGCCGCGCACTGTTCCAAACCCGCTGGTTTTCTTCGCACCGCTTCTGCGCAGAGGGTGGTTTTCCTCGAGCACCCAACAATTCCACTCATCGCGCGCCGCGTGTCCTTTGTACGACGGCAAAACCGCCCATCCCCCGCGTATTATCTTTCGACCACGGATGTCGAGCGAAATCACTGTCAGCTGTTAGATCTCGAAACGCTCATCCAACGGTCATCAATCATCTGAGCTGCGCACTGCTTAACCCTCGTCCATCGCACCTGTTGGCCCACCTTCTGTCGCCCCCCACCGTCGATCTCCACCATGATCGACGGTCCAAATCTGTTTGCCCTCTGTTGACCATCCCCTTGGTTCATCCCGCCACGTCACTCCTTCCACGTGTGTCCACCGTACAACCATTCATTCTGTTGCATATAACTTTCAAGGTTGGGTTTTTTAAGGTTTCACATATGTTTTCTCTATATTCTACCGACCCTCCGCCATCTTTCCTGTCTACCAGTTCACGCTATATTCTTCCACCACAGTCCATCGTTATTCCACAATGGCACCATCTGCACAATCATGCTCATCATCCTCATCATCCGCCACCCCATCCATTGTTTTCTTCACAGTTTTCATGTTTTGCAGGGTTGTAAATGATAAAAGACCGCCATAATGCGCAGCCTCAGTTACAGTGACAGAGAAATCAAGGAAGATCACCTACAGCGGCTGAATTTATGAGCAAAGACCCGGGAAGGTGAAGACATGACGATCATTTAAAAAGAATAGGGTGTAAACTATGTGGAAAACCTTCTAGAGCCATTAAAGCTCGAGCGTACCTGACAAAATCAAAGATGAAGCGGCAAAGTGTTTCAGTACAAAGCAAAGGAGATTAAGGCATGCTAATGAAGATCTTGAGCCTTAAATCAGCGGTTAAGAAGCAAAGCACCGGTTTGAAGACCCCGAGGATTGATCAAAGGATCCTGAGCACATGTAAAAGGTAACATCAGGGTTTATTCACCAGCGGAATGTTTTTCTTCATAGAGTACAGGGCGTCCATACAGCTTTTACTATGCACCATGTCCCTGAAGGAATGTCCACCCTAACAATAGTTCGAAGCAATCAGAACATTTGTGTTGCAGACTTGTCAGTGGTTCATTTGCCTTTGTTTATTCACCACAAGTACAGCACCACAACCGAAATATGTCAAAACCATATCCAAGATGATCACTCTTTCATGAAGGGGTGATAGAGATTAAATGCTCAGCGTTCGAACAGAATGGGCTTCGGCCCTCCTTCGTTTCAAGAGTTTAATACAACATTTAATTGTTCATCTACCCCTTTTGCTCCTCTTTAGCTATAAATCTCAGAAAGAAATATTGTATTGGTTTTTGATGAGATATCAGAGAAATGCAAGCATTTTCCTCTTGAGACAAGTTCTCTGTGTAATATTGTAAGATAGGCTGAGATTTGATGTATTCAAACTGAATGTTCAAGCTGTGGGCAATGATGTACCTCATTGGTGTTGTTTTTAATATGACAAGCATATTTCTTTGGATCCTGATCTAAAGCAGCTGGTGATGTTTTCCTATCCCTGTGTTTGATTTCATTTCATTCCATTTCTACTGGCTCGCATCAGAAGTTTGGCATAAGATTTACCCTTGATAGGTACCTTATGTTGCTGCTCTCCCAGCCTTTTATGTTTTCTGCTTATATGTGTATCTGAATATGGGTTTCAATTGATTTAACCAGTGTAGTGATGTTATTGCCTACTCTCTGATGTATGAATTAATGAAATCTATGTTTAGATGTTCTTGTTAGGATCTAGTTGGATGAGTTGAGAACACTGGGAGGTCTAGAATCCTGTCTCTGCCTCACTAGGATCTTTCCATCTAAATTAAGCCTTTCTGAGATCCCTTGTCTTGCCTCTGATTTTTTCCAAGCCAGTCTGGAGTTAAATGACCTCTGATCTGATCTATAGACAGAATTAGATGGTTCTCCCTCATTCATTTTTAGTCCTTAATGTTCCATTCCACCAATCATCCTTAAGATCCAAATTCTCTGGATGACTAGCCCAACTGAGAGCTTTCACATTGAACACAAGTAAATCCTTTCTTGACTCCATTGCGCAATGGCCTTGATGTTCCCTGAGTTATCTAACTTTGCCTAAATCTCCTCTTTGCTCATCCTTGTCTTATATTGGACTCCTCTTTCCTAATTTCCAACAACCAAACATAAACAATCAAACAAACAACCCTGAGCCTATAACTAGCCTAACATCTTAAACTTTGAGCCTCAAAGACATATATACCTTTGGCAAACATAGAGAGATCCCTCTCTGGACCTAGGAGGGCTAGATCTTAAGGTTTGAAAGTGGTTCTATGTTGTCTCATCTTTTGGTATTTTCAACCTGGCCAAAACATGGGAACCCCAACAGGTATAATGTTTTTGAGTGTACCTTTAAAAAATTATTCTTTATTGTTGCAGTATAGAACACACATCCTAGTTAGATTGTAGTTTTCACTTCACAAAATTTCACAATTTTCACTTGTTTATTAGGCATGCAAACAATGTAGATTCAAGTATTCTTAGGGTTATTTATCACATATGGAGGAAGTGATATGTAGATTTTACATATTCAAGACTTAATATTTCTATCTTGTGAAACAATAAAGGAATCTTCCATATGGCCACTGTGACATGCACGTCAAGTTGCATACCATATATTAACGTTGAAAGCTTAAAGACTTTCCAATGCAAAGAAGAGAGGGAGGATGGTTAAGTCCATATTATAAAGAGAAATGAAAATGAATATGCATTTGTGTTTACTAAATAATTCATTAACTAATTCTAGCATCAAAAGAATGGCCCTGGAGGAAGCCAATACTTTGGAACTTCATGTTAGTATGAAAATGAATAAATCCTCCATATAATATTATGGTGTGCATCAAGTAACTTACTATATATCAATGTCGAATGTTTAATGGAAACTTACCGATGGAAATACGAAAAGGAGGATACTTAAGTTTGTTTTATAATGGGAAATGAATATTAAAATCAATTTTTGTTTGCTAAAGTGTTCATTTCCTAATTCTAGCAGTAAATGCATGACATAGGAGGGAACAAACACTTGAAGGTATCAACAATTTTTTTTGGGTGATTGTGCATTTTCACCTGCTAACATGGATAGGTGTTAATAAAGGGGAATCAGATCATGTGTTAATTTTCCTTAGATGACAAGGGAGAACCTTTCTTAGTAAGCCTTTTTAAGTACAACTTTGTATGGCTTGAGGATGAACACTTTGTTAAGCTAGTCCAAATAAAATGGAAACCCTTTGATGCCCCTATAAGGGAGTTAGATAGCATTAAAGTTACCTATAATATTAAGGCAATAATTTCATGGGAATATGTTATTGATTTTCTTCAGACTTTGCTTGTCAAAGGGATTGTGAACTCGACCATTTCCTTATATTGAACCCTTGACCTGCTAAGGGGATTGGAGTAAGAAATAGGAAATTATGTTATTAATTTTTTTCATTGCATCCAGGAAGGACAAGATCTTAGCGAATCAAGAATTATTTTAGGTCTCACTCCAAGGTAAAAAACAAATTTCAACCTAGATAGTAATTACAAGAAAACAAATATATCTTATGATGATTATTATGGTTATATTTAAATGGGTTGTGTACCTTTTAACAATATTTATTCTTAATATCATATATATAACCAAATACTATCTTAGATTCAATTTATCCTCTTATCCAAAATGTATCCAAGCAAAGCAACTTCTTAAATTTTTATTTTTTTAATTTTTTTAATTTTCATTTATTTTTTTATTTTATTTTTTTTTCCGAGGAAATAAATCAGCCTCCTTCTTGGCCTAAGGGTTAGAATGCGGTTGTTGGTACCAAGCCAAACCACAATTATACTCATTTAAGAGTTCACAATGTTGAAATCAAATACAAAGATATTTATTTAGGAATTATTATGTCGATAAGCACTCTACAACCTAGTATAGAGGAGATATGTAGATGTAATGTAAGAAAGAATTTTTTTTTAAATATCATTGAATTTATTAGATGTAAAGGATTTGTAAAAATTTACATGTCAGATCAATTAAATAATAATAAAAGGTTAAAACTAATACAGAGCGCAATATGTCCCTGATCAGGGTGAGAGTTAGTGTAGTGGTCTTGTTGGGATTCGATTCAAGGAAATTGTCATAATGAAGCATAAAGCAAGGTGGTCATATGAAACCCCTCATTTATCTCCTTGCATGTGTAAGGTGGCAATGAACATTGTAAGGTATTTTGTGAGGCATGGGTTTTGATTATAAATCTCAGCTTTGAGGTTTTGCTCCAAAATTATTATTTTTTCATCTACTACAGGTAAGCGTCTCCTCCAAGTTCCAAGAGTGGTTGTGGATAGGTGGATTCAACACATCCTTGGCTCCTAGTTGACAAGCGATCAATGCAAGTATTCTTTTTTCGTTAGTTCTAATATCCTCTTCTCAGGCCCGGTTCTTTATCATTGCTTGGATATTAAGATGGTTGTTTCGAAATTGAGAAGTTTGGAAAGTTTTAAGGGTACCTAGGTAATTTTTGGGGCAAGTATTGTCAATTGCAAACCCTGGTCCATGTTCCCTGAAAATATTTATGTTCTATATGGTATTATTCTTTCTTCAATGGCTCTACACTCTGAAATTATTTTTGAGGTTCTATCTAGTGTTTTGGGTTTATGGGCTTTGCTACAAATTGTTTCGTTAATGATATACTAGGTGCTTTAAGAAACATGGGTTATTTTTAAGAATAATCACCTTGTATGGTGGATAACCTTATCTGCAAAGGGTTTTTGGGCTCTGGAGGAAAACAAATACAACCCACCGAGTCGAGGTTGGGTCCAAGCCATGGAGGATTTTTGGTTCTCTGAATCTACTTCTTATTATTATTATGTATCAGCTTTTCCCATATTTTCTGGGATATATCACTTCCAACCTGGTAAATATCTCGTGCATATCTATCTCTCTATAGGTCGGGTGAAAACTTGGTCAGTCTCCTAGATGGTTGGTATTGGTATTTTTTGGTTTTATTTCCAGGTACCCTTGTGTGGTTTGTAATTTAACCCTATGGATCGACCCTCCTCTCACAAAATGAACATAGGACAGGGAGCCCACACTAAGATCCACAACAGAGGTCCTGAGCATGGTGTTGGGAAAGCTCAACCTCCACCAGCCATGGGTAGAGGATGTCGTGTTAATGTTGATAAGTCCCGAGAATTTGTTCAAGCATACTAGTGTAGCATGCCTCCCCCTATCCATCAATTGATATATGGTTAGGAAACAGAGTTAAAGCAGCACGATGAGAACACTGATTTGGACTTGGAGGAATGACAATATTTAGTCCAAGATCCTGGTATTTCTCGTGGAATATACACTCGATTCCAACAAATGGTTTATTTATACTATCTTATGAAGAATATTGTGTCAAAATGTCCAACTTTTCTAGGCCATAAAAACCATATTTGTTCCTCTAGGAAATTCGCAGGGAATTTTAATTGATCCAACATCAAATCCAACCCCAAAATGTTTGCCTCAGCAGGATTGAGAAGCACATCCCTTTCCTTCCTCAAACATAGTTAGCGGGTTCCAGTGCCAAAGATACGGCGCCTATTGACTCCTCTGATGAGTAATTGGATGATTAGCATGGTCATGTTTTGTGAAAAAATGTGTAGTTCATATGATGTCTTTAGAGTCTATGAGCATTTTTTTTTAAATATATAACTATTAGAAGTATTAAGGATATACAAACTTATATTTCACTATTAGACAATCTCAAAACCTTTAAATTTTGGATGGCTTATAATGTAGTTAGATAGCCAACAAACATTTTTTCCTGGTGGGTGGGTTGAGGCCATCTAACACTATTAGATGTGTATGTACACCTTGTCTACTTTTTGAAAAGGAATGGAAAGGATAAACCAAGAATAATATATATATCTATATATATATATATATATAATATATATATATATATATATATATATATATATATATATATATATATATATATATATATATATAGAGAGAGAGAGAGAGAGAGAGAGATTGTAATGTCATGTTATGTTGTGTTATCTAGGCATTTTGATTCAGTCAAATTACATTAAAATTTTTATATATATTAATTAAAACATTTTCACTCAATGAAATTACATAAAAATAGAAATTAAATTTAAAAAATAAAATTAATAATTATAATTATTAAGAAATAAACTAGTCGAAATACATCTTAACTCCATATCTTGTTAACTAATCCTTCTGTATTATGATTGCACATTATTAATTAGTTGATAGTTTTAATTTTATGTTAATAAGTTATCAAGACAAAATGATCTCGTACCTACTTTACACATGCATAAATGTATACTTTCAATTTAAATGAATCAATTTTTCCATTGTGGAGTTTATTACGCCCTATGTAAAGTGGTATCAGAGCATCGATTATTCATAAAATCCATGATCATTTTTGGGTGAGAGAATCATTGCAATTGTGAGAGAGTCAAGATGTGCAAGTTGAGAGGGTGTTTCTTAAAAGGAGGATCCAGAAAGCTGAGAGAGCATTGTATGAAGTTATGAACGTTGTTTTTTTTGTGCTTGAGGAGAATCGTTTTCGTTTGGATGAAAATACATTTTTTTTTTCAATGAGCCAATTTTCCAAAATATTATGTGGAGGCATTGTTTGAGTTTTTGGCTAATTTGATCCCTCGCCTTCTTGATAAGTTATTTTTTGCTTCACGGAAAAAGTTGTTGATTTTGCCTTGGTTGGTGGCTTGAATTTGTGATCTAAAGCTCAAGTTTTAGCTAAAAATTGAAAGTACTCGAAATTTCTTCAAACCTGAATAACCGGATAGAGTTCGTCACCAGGACTCTGGTGCAACTCATTTCATCAAAATCTGAGTTCGTATGGCTGAGTTATCGTCTTTTTTTTTTTCTAATGCATGCAAAAAATTAGCAGAACATGTACAGGGCTGATGTGGTAGGTACAGTCAACAGTTTTAGGTATATCCTCCAGAAACAACCAATGATATTGTGCCAAGTGGCACCACCTAATTCTTCAATGATGACTAGGAAGTGAAATGTTGAATTTTATTTAAGTTGGCATTTCATTATGTGGTGGCCAATGGGGAAGGGTCACGTGGCATGCCACGTACACCCCCCCCCCACCACACCCCCCCATGGTAGGTAGGTTGGAAGGTTGAATTGGGGTCATCGCAATATGTTGGACAATGGTCATGGTTGTATTATATATATATATATATATATATATATATATTATAGTTTTCAACCCACCTCACGACGGATCTAACCAAATTTGAAAGGTTATCTAACTTAACTAGCGGAGGTTCCAAACCTGGCAGCACTGATAAGTATAGCAGAGGAGTTTTAAATTCAGCGGAGAAAAATTATTGTGGCAGAGCGGGGGTCAAACCCTTGACCTCACGCCTGCCATATGCATGCCTTGCCAACTGTCCTCCAAGGTGTTTCTTACACCTATTTCTCTCTATGCTAATTTAAATATTATAAGCCGGATAGTTGGGGGTCGGAGGGGGCCAGCCCCCTCCGCATGTGGCCACTCTACAACGAAACAGGCGCTAATCCAAAACAAACGGCAGGTGTTGTTAATGACGATTAATTAAACTTTAATGTGGTTTGGTTACATTAGAATAGGATCTGCGCTAAACGTGCTTTCATTAATTAAACCACACTTATCCGCTTATAAGTGCGATTAGCACTAGTTAATCCCGAGGGTTAATTTGGCGGAAATTTCGGAGGTAGCGCCAAATGTAGCAGGATTTCTAAATTTGGAATGTTAACTCGAATTTTCTCTAGTTTTGGAAGAAAAATTGGGGCAAGGTTGGTTTTGGTCATAACTCACTCAATTTTCGACCAAACAGAGCTCAGCAAAAGTCATTCCTGGCTAATGTGCATGCTAGGAACTCAATGGAGTAGGTTGTAGAGGCAGGAAAGGTGATCTACATGTGTTTTAGTACATTTGAAGATTTTTGAAGGCTAGGGCCAACAAGTGTTGGGGTCATTTCCAGAGCATCCAGAGTCCAATTACAATAAAAAAAATAGTCATTTTTGGGAGATTATGATGCTATAAACTCATTGGAACAGGGTCCAAGAGGTTCTGAAGCTTGTAACAACAATTTGAGCACACTTGAAGCTAATACAAAGGTCGCACTATGAAGTTGGACCAAGGAGATGTAGCCCAAGAGGGGTGAACTCCTTTATCAAAATTATTTGTGTTAAGCTTTGTTATATGTGCTTGACATTTTTACTATTGCTTTTTTTCTATCATTTAAAATTATGATTTTTAAGCTTATGACAAAATCATAATTTCACTAAGTACATTGTTTTCCAATAACATGCTCTTAAACAAACTCATGAAGGATAAGTAAAACAATGCAAAGAAATTTTTATATCTGAAATGAAACTAGCACAACATTAAATATAAAGTAATTTCAGATCAAGTTGGTATCAGAGCACAAGGTTTCTTGCTTGTTTTACTTGAAGAGATTTTAATAGTGCAAATTTATTGATGCTTACAAGATTGAGATTGTCGAGAGGAGAAGGGAAGCTACTGATAACTAGTCCAGAAGTTAGGATAAGGAGGAAGAATGCTAAGATAACAGCATACTTACCCAAAGGATCACTCAAGGTAACACTTGAAGCACAAGAGGAATTAATTGCACAAGAAGCTGAAGTGGTTGAAGAGATACAAGTTGTAGAGATAGAGCTTGAATCAACAGCCAAAATGTCAGGCCATGAAGGAGCTCATGAAAATTCTGGGGAAGAGGATGTCAAGAAGGAGTTCAAAGAAATGAAAAGGATGGTGAAACTTATGTATGAAGCTTTTATGGCAAAGGAAGTTGGAGAAGCTTCAAAACACCCTCATAAAGAAGAATATTCAAATAGTAAAAAGGAGGAAGAGAGAGCTCAAAATCCAATGGTGGAAAACCACCTCCTTCTTCACCTTCATCATCATCATCATCGTCGTCGTCATTATCCCCATATTCATCTTCCAAATCCACTACAAAAACTCATTCCAAGATCCCAAAAGGTAAGACTTTGTTACTCAAATTGGACATCAAATTTGAACTTCCTACATATAATGGAGAAGTTAATGCTGAAAAACTAGATAATTGGATTTGTCAATTAGAAATTTATTGTAGAATTCCAAATCTGCAA
The DNA here is from genome assembly GCA_034641835.2 of Pinus albicaulis. Lineage (NCBI taxonomy): Eukaryota > Viridiplantae > Streptophyta > Pinopsida > Pinales > Pinaceae > Pinus > Pinus albicaulis. The sequence continues at coordinate 609,505,249 of CM076577.1, read as the reverse complement.
GAAGATGATATTAAAATCCAATTGGCTTCATTAACACTAGAATGAGTAGAATTATTTTGGTTGGAGTCAAAGACACAAGAGGAAATGTGCATCCATGGTAAGATTTCCATTACTTGGGTCGAATTCATTTCTTCGATTAAAAGGAAATTCTTTCCATTAGCCTATATGAAGAAAGAAATAACGAGTTGGCAAAAATTTATACAACTAAAAGGTCAAAGTGTCCAAGAGTATACACAATATTTTAGGAAAAGGGATTTATTACTTGGAGTATAATTAAATTCACAAGATGTAGAAATTTATAAACAAAATAATGTATTTCCAGACTCCCCTGATCTAACAATTAAATCCACTGTTAAATATAGAATCCTTCTACTCAATTCTTTGTGGAAATTAAATCACCAATTACAAACACATGAAGAAAAATCAAGCATACATAAGAAGATGTTTTACTGGGAAATCTTAAAGCTAAAAACCCCAAATATCATATATTATGTATATCATGGAATCATGAAACAACATCATACAAATCTCTGCTCTTAGAGCTCTCAGCACAATATACAATCATTTCACACTATCATACAAAAAGTGGTTCACACATGCACCAATTTACTACCTCCTGACAGCCTGCCTCCATTGTGTAATCCCTGTTGAAGAAGATCCCAGAATGAATTCGATCTTGCCTTGATTTGACTACACAATCCTCATTGACAACTCCAATGTGTGTGTAGATGCATTGAATGCATCAATATAGTCACAAATAATAGTCAAACATGCCCTTTCACCTATCTCTCCACTGGGTCTCCACTAGATCTGACATGCAAGTAGTTAACTGTTGTATTTCTTCCGTTGCAAGTAAGACACTGCTTGTGAATTAATTAAATAATCAATTCACTCATCTTTCACTAGTGTATATTTAGTTACAACTAGCACAATTAAGTTTAACTCACTTAACTGAATTAAACTAAATAACAACTCATGTAACTACTCTTCCAACTCTGTTACAACTCTGCCACAATCAGTTACAACAAAATCCATTGGGCATGTCCCACCAAACAACCTTCGAATGTGTAATTCCTTCAACTAACTATTTTTCCACATCATTTAACTGGAATCAAGTGCTCCAAGAGAATAATTTATTATTTATTGTCTGATTATCATTAAGGGCTAATAATAATCGACGTGCATTCTATTTTTAGATACGCGATCCATAAATAGACTTTCCCCATGATCTAAGAATAGAAACTCATCTAAAGATAGAATTTTATCAACCATATAGAGTTAGCCTCCTCCTAAGTTTAGAATATGCTCACCATTCTAAAAATAGACATACACCTAAAAATATCATGCGGAACCCACCTAGTGAAGGTGCTTAATTTTCACTAGGATCATCATCTTGTTGAATCTCAACACTCCCTCTAAACAAGAAACGGATTATCCTTCACCCCGATCCTGTATCTATGGTATTCAAATTTTCTCCTAGTGAGTGCCTTCGTTAGAATATTTGCATCCTAATATTTTGTAGGAATGTACTGAAGCAACATGATCTTCCGTTGCACACAATCTTTGATATGATGATACCAAATATCTATATGGTTAGATCTATCATGAAACAAAGGATTAATCAAGAGTTTAATGCAACTCTAATTAATGCAATGAAGCACTATAGAATCTAAATGAGAACCAAACAAACTGACCAGGATCTTCCTCATCCAGATAGCCTCACATGCAACTTGACTTGCTGCCATGTATTCCGCTTCTGTTGAACTGAGTGCCACAGATCTCCATTTCCTGTTGTACCAAGAAACAACTATAGATCTGGTACTAAAAACCCCTCCTGATGTGCTCTTTCTGTCCATTGGGCTTCCTGCCCAATCTGTATCCGTGAAGACATGCAACTTCACCTCATTCGTTTGTCTGTACCATAAGCCATACTCAGATGTGTCCCTAAGATATCTAAGGACATGCTTGCCTGCCTTCTAAAAGAGCTTGGTAGGCTTAACCATCACTTGAATAAGCTAGTTCACTGCATAGCATATTTCTTGTCTTGTATTGACTAAATACATGAGCGAACCCACCAACTATTGATAGACAGTAGCATCCACTACCTCTGCCGATGTAGCATCCTATTTCCTCCAATTTCCTGGAAGAGGAGTATCCATGGGTTTGTAGCCCTCCATGTGAAACTTACTGAGTATCTCCCTTGGATACTTTCCTTGAGACACAAATAGTTCACCTTCTTGCTGCCATATTTCCAATCCAAGGAAATAATGAAGGAGGCCCATATCCTTCATATCAAACTCCTTTGCAAGGTCCTCCTTGCATGAGTCGCATCAGATGCTCATCACCAGTCAATATTAAATCATGAACATAAAGAAAAATGATTAAAAGCTTACCCTCCACCATAATCTGGTATAGGTTTGCATCTTCCTCACTCTTGGTGAAGCCAAGTCCAGTGAAATAGTTGTCGATGTGAGTGTACCAAGCACAGGGTGCTTGCTTCAGCCCATACAACACTCTTTTGAGTCTATAGACATGCAAATCGCTGCTGAAGATCTCAAATCCTTCAGGCTACTCAATGTACACTTCTTCCTCAATGATCCCATTAAGGAACACAATCTTCACATCCATCTAATGAATATGCCAACCCATCAGTGCTGAGAGAGAAAGGATGGTCCTTATGGAAGAATACCATGTGATAGGTACAAAGGTTTCTTCATAATCAATCCCCTCGATCTATGAGAAGCCTCAGGCAAAAAATATTGCCTTATACTTCTCAAAACTCCCATCAGCAGCTTTCTTTACCTTGTAGATCCATCTTAAACCTACCACTGATTTATCAACCAGCCTTGGAACAATTTCCCAAGCACTGTTTCTGACAATGGAGTCATACTCCTCCACCATTGCATCTACCCATGTGGGCTCTTGCACTGTTTCTTGAAAAGAATATGGCTCTATCACAATAAATTTTCTCATCAAATCCATGTATCTAGTGAATCAGTTAGGAGGTTGTCTCTATCTGCGCTATGAAGTAGGGAATCCTACATTCTGTGTTGCATCAAGCTTCAGCCTCTTAGCTTCTGTGGTATGCCTTCTTCCAGTTCTAATGTTTGGCTTTGTGTGATTGGACTCCTCCACTCCATGATCCTCCTCCTGTGGCTGATCGAAATCTAGAGGTTCATCTTTGGGAACAAGAATTTCCTCCTCTAGATGTAGGTGTAGCTCCCTCTCAAGTGACAACTTCATGGCTTTCTCCTCATTGAATTTTATATCTCGTCGCACCACAGTGATTCGACTGTTTGGAAAATACACACGATAATTATGGGGTGTTTCTGTGTACTCGACAATTATCCCAACTTTATCAATCGACTCCAGCTTCTTCCTGGCGTTCTCGGTCACATGAACATAAACAGATGAGCCAAAAATCTTAAAGTGAGAAACATCTAGTTTCTTACTAGTAAAATCTTCTTCATGTGTACTCATGCCAAGTACTCTATGAGAACAACGGTTTTTCACATAAACCGCAATTTTGCATGCTTTCATCCACAAGTGCATGGGTAGGCCCTGATCATGCAACATAGCTCGTGCAACACCCACAATAATTTTTTTCTTCCTCTTTGTGATCCCATTCTGTTATGGGTTATGAGGCACTATGAGTTCTCTTCGAATTCATTTTTGCTAAAAAATTCTTTGAATTCGTTCGAGATATATTCACCACCATTATTACTCTGTGGAGCCTTCACTTGTTTCCCCGAATCTTTCTCCACCAATGCTTTAAACTCACATAACTTTGACAATGTTTGATCTTTCTTCTGCATGAAGAATATCCAGCATCTACGAGAATAGTCATAAAAAAAATAACATAATACCTATGCTTTTTTGTTGAAGAAACCGAGAATTTCCCACACATGTCTGTCTGAAGTCTCTCCAGGATCACCAAAGCACGGGTCTCCTTTTCATGAAAGGTGGTCTTCACAAAGTTACCCATTATACACCCCTTTCACTTATCTATCTGCGCAAGTGTACCCTTGGGAATTCCAGTAGAAATCTGCTACAAAATCTTCAGGGCGCCATGGTGAAGATGAACCAATCTCCTGTGCCATAATTCACCCTCATCCTGACTCACCACCTCTTCTTCTTTTCCCACCATTGCAATGCAACCTTCTACCTCTAGCTTGTAGAGATTCTTGACTCAAGTATCTATCCTCTTGGTTTGAACCATTTTTTTATGTCACAGAAAATATTTTCCATCGCTGAAAACAACGTCATAACCTCTGTTCTCCAACATCACGACTGAGACTAAGTTCTTCTTTAGACCTGGAACATGCATAAAATTTTTCAGCATAAATGGTTTACTTGAATCCCTCTCAAAGGTAATGGTACCAATGCCGGTTGAACTATATCATCCATCGCCGCCCATCTCTATATGCATTTGGAGATATTTCTCCTCCAAGTCGTTGAAAAGCTCCTTATCTCCCGTCATGTGGAAGGAAGCACCACTATCAAGATACCAGGCTGATCCCATTATGCTTGAAACCAAGCATGCGATCAAAGAGAAATCAAGTTCAAATTGTGAGGCAAGGGCCTCACCAGCAGCAACACCTTTAGCAGCCTTCTTGTTCTTATTTTTCTATGGGCAATTAGTAGTGAGATGCCCATATTTGTGAAAGTGAAAACACTTCACCTTGGACAAATCCATCTTCTTGCCTTTAGCCTCAGATTTTGAGTTGAATTTCTTCCCCTTCTCTTTCCTCGCTTTGGAAGCCAAATCACAATCCTCTTCATCATCATTCTTTGATGAAGATCCATCCCTGGTGTTTTGCCTAAACTCCTCCTGCACTAGATCCGACCACAGTCGTTCCCAATCTGGAAGTTTTTCTTATCTGTTGACAGAGTCTTGATAACTGCGCCAACTCTTTGGAAGACCCAAGAGAGCCAAGCTCACCAAATAATCATCAACAACCGTAATTCCCATACTCCCTAGTTCATCCCTACATTGGAAAAAGTTCGTGAGATACTTTGGAATAATTTCGCCCTTCTCCATTTTTATTTTTCTGAGTTTATATTTCAGTGCCAACTTCCTATGGTCACTGTTGCTTTGGAAAATATTTGTCAAAGCATTCCAAATTGCAAATGGAGTATCTTTTAGATGAAGGCTTGACACAATATGGTCTTTCACACCTTCCAACAAAATCCTTCTCATCTTCGCTACTTTATTTTGCCAGGTGTCAAGTAATGCAGCATCCATCGAAGTGGGCTTAGGAACATCGATATTGATGAACTCCTTCAAGTCATTATCTTCAAGCACCACCTCCATCTTGTACTTCCAGGATATGTATTTTGAGCTACCCTCGAGTGCATACTACAACCGCAACCCATTGAAATCCATTTCAATGTTTACTCAACTATCGCACCAAGAAATTCTTGCAGCAAATTTGAATTGTTCCACCAAAAAAAACTCAGCACTACTTCAATATTGCAATATTCAGTGACTAACATTGCTCTGATACCATGTAGAAACTTATAAAAAAAATAATGTATTTCTAGACTCCCCTGATCTAACAATTAAATTCATTGTTAAATACATAATCCTTCTACTCAATTCTTTGCGGAAATTAAATCGCCAATTGCAAACACATGAAGAAAAATCAATCACACATAACAAGATGTTTTACCCGAAAAGCTTAAAGCTAAAAACCCCAACTATAATATATTATGTATATCATGGAATCATGAAAAAATATCATACAAATCTTAGCTCTTAGAGCTCTCAATACAATATACAATAATCTCACATTGTCATACAAAAATTGGTTCACACATGCACCAATTTACTGCCTCCTGAGAACCTACCTCCACTGCACAATCCCTGTTGAAGAAGATCCCAGAATGAATTTGATTTTGCCTTGCTTTGACTGTGCAATCCTCATTGGAAAATCCAATGTGTGTGTAGATGCATTGAATGCATCACTATAGTCACAACTGATAGTTGTCAAACACACCCTTTCACCTATCTCTCCACTGGGTCTCCACTGGATCTGACATGAAAGTAGTTAACTATTGTATTTCTTTAGTTGCAAGGAAGACACTACTTGTCAATTAATTAATTCACTCACATTTCACTAGTGTATCTTTAGTTACAACTAGCACAACTGAGTTTAACTCACTTAACTGAGTTAAACTAAATAACAACTCACATAACTACTCTTCCAACTTTGTTACAACTCTGCCACAATCGATTACAACGAAGTCCATTGTGCATGTCCCACCAACCAACCTTGGAATGAGTAATTCCTTCAGCTAACTGGTTTGCCACACCAATTAACTGAAATCAAGTGCTCCAGGAGAATAAGTTATTATTTATTGTCTGATTATCATTATGGGCTAATAATAATCGACATGCATTCTATTTTTAGATATGCGATCTATAAATAGACTTCGTCCATGATATAAGAATAGAAACTAATCTAAAGATATAATTTTCTCAACCATCTAGAATTAGTCTCCTTCTAATTTTATAATATTCTCACCATTCTAAAAATATACATACACCTAAAAATAGCCTGTGGGCCCCACCTAGTGAAGGTGCTTAATTTTCACTAGGATCATCATTTTGTTGAATCTCAACAAAATATACACTCTTGAAGTATATAGGATGTATAAATTCCTACTTAAACCATATTATTCTCATGTTTAACCCAAATACCTTAGATGAAGTATGTGTGCAAGCCACACATCTTGAAGCAAGGGGTAAAAACATTTCTAAAGAGGGTAGTGAGAAGAAGCCATTCAAGGGTAAGGGAAAACAGAAAAGAGGAAAATGGAAGGGAAAGAAGAATGCAAGTGTGAAGCAAGAAGGGGAGAAAATAACATGCAAACATTGCTCCAAAGAGGGGCATGATGAAGCTCACTGTTGGAAACTACATCCTGAACTAAGACCAAAGAAACCAAATAACAAAGGGAAACAAAAGAAACTACCACCACACAAAAATAACTTGGATCTGATTTAGGAGATGAATCCAAGATAATTACCATGGTTAACAAATGAAAGGAAGCAATTGCAAGTTCTAGTACTTCAAACAGTCACGATAACACTTCAAATGAGGATACAAGGATAGAATTATTCCATGTTAGAGTAATTTCTAATCATACAAAGATTTGTGCCTTATTTGATACAGGGTCACAAGAAAATTTGACTTTAGAAGACTTAGTTAAAAAATTGAACCTTAAAACTACACCTCATCATAATTCATGCCCTTTGGGTTGGATAGTTAACAATGAAAATTTACATGTGGCAAGGAAATGTATTTTCAGATTTTCTACTACTGCAAACTTTGTTGATGAAGTTGAGTTAGATGTTGTACCACTTGATATTTCAGGGATTATCTTGGGTAGTCCATATTTTTATGACAGGAAAGTGGTATTCTACTATCATGAGAACAAATATCTTTTGATCAAATACGAAGTGGAGTATATTGTGAGAGTTCATCACAAGAAACTGAATATTCTCTTTATTTAATGGAGGGAAAATGAAGAGGCTAGTAAATGCAAGTAAGAATTTTGTGCTTCTTATGATCAAGAAAAAGGAAGATTTTAACTATGAATCTTTTGTATGTGATGAAAAATTGAAATCTGATTTGTTTCATGTGGTAAGTTAGCATGACGTGATGTTTCAAGAACCAAAGGGGTTGCCACCCAAGAGGGGAATTCAGCATGAGATTCAGCTATAGCAGGATGTTCCACTTTTGAATATTGGTATCTATCGCATGTCAATCATGGAAATTTTGGAAATCAAGAAGAAAATCCAAGAGTTTTTGAACAAAGGTATCATACGCCCATCTACTTCACCATGTGGTTCTCCAATAGTTTTGGTTCCAAAGAAGGACGGGACTTGGCACATGTGTATCAATTTCTCATCGTTACCCACTTCCATGCATTGATGATTTGCTTGATCAGTTAAAGCATGAAAATTATTTCACTAATTTAAATTTTTGAAGTGGTTATCATCAAGTTAGGATAGCTAAAGAAGGCATTTGGAAAATTGCTTTCAAGACTAGACAAGGATTGTATGAGTGGTTAGTTATGCTATTTGGCTTAAAAAATGCACCAGCTACTTTTATGAGAGTGATGAATGATGTACTTAGACCATTTCTAGATGAATTTGTAATTTTTTACTTAGATGACATACTCATATTCAGAAAATCAAGAGAAGAACATGTCATGCATGTGAACAAGGTACTTGATTTTTTGAGAAAAGAGAAATTGTTTCTTAAGATGTCAAAGTGCAAATTTGGTAAGACTTGATTGGTATATTTGGGAAACATAGTTGGAGGAGGTGAATTTAAGATTGATCCTTCCAAAGTTGAGGTCATTTTGAATTGGCCCAAGCCCAATACAGTTACTAAGGTAAGAATATTTTTAGGGGTAGCACAGTATTGGAGGAAATTTATTGCTATTTTTTCTTCCATTGCAACACTGTTACATGCATTGACAAGCATAAAGAAATTCTTCCACTGCGGATATTTGTAGCAGAAAGAATTTGATGGTTTGAAACAAAATATAAGTTTGGCACCGGTACTAGCAATTCCAGATCTAAGACAACTATTTGAGATCCAAACAGATGCAAATGATTATGCTATGGGAGCAGTGCTCATGCAGCATGGTAAGCCTATCTCATTTCATTCTAAAAATTTTAATGGAGTTGTGACTAAATATCCTACATATGATTAAGATTTATATGCATTGGTACAAAGTGTAAAGAAATGGAAGCATTACTTGATGGGAAAAGAGACGATTATCCATACCGACCATCAGCCATTGCAGTATTTACAATCGTAGTCCAAATTGTAGCAATCAAGACATTTCAAATGGATGGGTTTCCTACAACAATTTCACTTGGTTATTAGGTACAAGAAAGGAATCCACAATAAGGTAGATGATATTCTCTCTAGGCCTATTGTAAATTCAGTTATTATTCTCAAACACAATTCTATTATGCATGAAAGTTACATTGAACAATATGTGAATGATAATGATTTTAAATATGTGTGTGAGAACCTGAGTAAGGGAAACCAAAGTGAAGAGTTAGATTATCATGTGCATAACAATTTTTTGTATCACTTGGACAAGTTATGTATACCACAGGGAGAAATAAACAGTATCATAAGGGAGGCACACACATTATTGATTGCAAGACCTTTCGGTGTTGGCAAGATAGTAGTGCATCTGCAAAGGTATTGTTATTAGCCATGCATGAATGAAAGTGTTTCTTGTTTTATTCTAGGATGTTCTTTATGTGAAACAAGTAAGCCTAACAATAGGAATCTTGGTTTGTACACACCACTTCTAGTTCCTTCTCATCCTTGGGAGAGAATCTCAATGGATTTTTTAGGAGGCCTTCCTGTGTCAAGGAAAGGTCATGACTATTTGTATTTTGTGGTAGACAGGTTCAAAAAAATGTGCATTTTGATGGCATGTACGAAAACTATTACAACTGAACAAACTGCTAATATTTTCTTTCAAAATTTATGGATCCATTTTGGTCTTCCTACTTCTATTGTAAGTGATCGAGATTCTCAATTTGTTGGGAATTTTTGGTCAAAAATGTGGGACATGATGGATGCAAAGTTGAAGAAGAGTACAACATTTCATCCGCAAACAGATGGTCATATAGAGGTGGTAAATAGGAATGATATTCATCTTCTAAGAGGCTATTGCAGCAAGCATCCCAAGTTGTGGGATGAACAGTTACACTACATACAACATGCACACAACTGGGAAAAACATTCTTCCACATGTACATGGCCATTTGGGGCATTCTTTGGTTACCTGCCAAGATCACCATTGGACTTTATCTTTGAGAAATATGTTGCTATAGATGGACATAGTGAAATAGAAAAAGCAACAAAGCTCATTGAGAAAATTTATTTGGTGCATCACACAGTACAAGAGAAACTTGATAAGAGTCAAAGCAGCTACAAGGCAAGGCATGACAAACATCGGGCTGATCACAAATTTCAAGTTGGAGATGAAGTTTGGTTGTACATAATCAAATAAATATTGTAAGGGGAAGGTAAAAAACTCAAACCAATCCATTATGGTCCATTTAAAATTCTGGAAAATATTGGTACAAATGCATTCAAGCTAGATTTTCCTCCTTATATGCAAATCTATTATGCCGTTAATGTTGAGAATTTGAGATTGTTTTAGCCTCCTTTGATCGATGATCAAGGAGAGCATGTTCAGCTACCATCAATAGATGATTTCTTGCCAAAATATCTTGATGAACTTCAACAAGATCTCATACTTGATAGAAGAATAAGAACTTCAAGAAGACGGGATGTTGAATACCTTAGAGTTGGACTCAAAGGTCAAAATCCTTCAAAGGAAAAATGGTTAGAGATTGGAAAAGTGAGGGAGTTGTACCCTTACTTGCTGAACAATTGATAATATATTTTGGGGTCCAAAAGGCTTCTAGTGGGAAGGAGTTGTACCTCAAGTTTTAGTTAAAAATTGAAAGTGCTTGAAATTTCTTCAAACCTAAATGATCAGATAGAGTTCGTCGCCAGGATTCTGGCGCAACTCGTTTCATCAAAATCCGAGTTTGTATGGCTGAGTTATCGTCTGTTGTTTGTTTTCCAAAACATGAAAAAAATGAGCAGAAGAAGTATGGTGCTGATGTGGTAGGTACAGTAAGAAATTGCAGGTATATCCTCTAGAAATAGCCAATGATACTATCCCAAGTGGCACCACCTGATTCGCCGATGACGACTACGGAGTGATTTTTTTTTATTCCTAAGCCTCAGTTGAATTTTATTTAAGTTGGCATTTCATTATGTGGTGGCCAATGGGGAAGGGCCACATGGCATGCCACGTATGCCCCCCCCCCGCAAAGGCAGGCAGGTTGGAAGGTCGAATTCGGGTCATCGCAATGTTTTGGACAATGGTCATGGTAGTATATATATATATATATATATATATATATATATATATATATATATATATATATATATATATATATATCTCTGTGTGTGTGTGTGTGTGTATGTATATATGTATGTATGTATGTATTTATATATACATACATACATACGCATATATACACATATATATATATATATATATATATATATATATATATATATATATATATATATATATATATATATATATATATATATATATATATATATACATTATGCTTTCAACCCACCTCACGGCGGAGGTTCCAAACCTGGCAGCACTGATAAGTATAGCAGAGGAGTTTTAAATTCAGCGGAGAAAAATTATTGTGGTGGAGTAGGGGTCGAACCCATGACCTCACGCCCGCCATCTGCATGCCTTACCAACTCTCCTCCATGGTTTTTATTACACCTATTGCTCTTCGCGCTAATTTATTTTTATAGGCCTAACAGTTGGGGGTCGGAGGGGGCCAGACCCCTCCCCATGTGGCCACTCTGCAATGAAACGGGCGCTAATCCAAAACAAACGATGGGTGTTGTTAATGACGATTAATTAAACTTTAATTTTCTTTAGTTACGTTAAAACATGATTTTTAATAAACTTGCTTTCATTAATTAAACCACACTTATCCAATTGTAATAATTATTAGCGCTAGTTAATCCCGAGGGTTAAGTTGGCGAAAATTTTAGAGGCAGCGCCAAATGTGGCGAGATTTCTAAATTTGGAATGTTAACTGGCAGTTTCTCCAGTTTTGGAGGAAAATTTGGGCAAAGTTGATTTTGGTCATAACTCACTCAATTTTCCACCAAATGGAGCTCATTAAAAGTCATTCCTGGCTAATTTTCATGCTAGGAACTCAAAGGAGTAGGTTGCAAAGGCATAAAATGTGATCTACAGGTGTTTTAGTACATATGAAGATTTTTGAAGGCTAGGGCCAACAGGTGTTGGGGTCATTTTCAAAGCATCCAGAGTCAAATTATAGCAAACAAATAGTCATTTTTGGGAGATTATGATGTTATAAACTCATTGTAACATGTTCCAAGAGGTTCTGAAGCATGTAACAGAAATTTTAGCACACTTGAAGCTAATACAAAGGTCACACTATGAAGCTGGACCAAGGAGTGTATCCTAGGAGGGGTGAACTCCTTTATCAAAATTCTCTGTGTTAAGCTCTGTTATATGTGCTTGTTGTGTTTAATATTGCTTATGTTCTGTCATTTAAAATTATGCTTTTTAAGCTTATGAAAAACTCATAATTTCACTAAGTACACTGTTTTCCAATCACATTCTCTTAAACAAACTCATGAAGGATAAAGCAAAACAATGCACAAAAATGTTTATATCTGAAATGAAACTAGCACAACATTAACTAAAAATTAATTTCAGATCAATTTGGGAAGGTTAATTTTCCCCTCCGAATAATTTTGATGTATGTGGAAAGAGGTGAATGAGACCAATGGTGTTTTTCAATCTATCAAGGGGACTTCAACCAACAATTTGTCAGAAACCCCAGATCTTGGAATTTTGGAGGATGGTCCTAGGAACTTTATATGATACCAATATTTTATTGCTAGCATGAACTTCAATATTTTGCAAATGATATTTTCATGTAGCATAGATCGAAAGAAGGTTTCACAGCCAAGAATAGTCAAAAGCCAGGTACAGACACAAGTGTAGTTATGAATGAGAATATATTTTTTATGGATTTTATTAAAATTTGACTATAAGTATTGATATTAAATATCATTTATATTTTTGGATAGATAAGTTTACTGTAAAAAGGATATATTTCTTTTTTAAGGGAATGGTCAATTTTTTTTCGATGATTTGAAATAAATTTTTAAAATTGAAGAGAAAATAATAGTGAAAGAACATGTACAATAATGACATCAGTGACATAATAGGTAATCTGATATATCATTTCTTGTGATACTGCATTATAAACATTACAGAAGTTGAAAGAACTACATAATTCACACTTAGAACTTGAAATTATTTAGTTGTTGTTGAAATAGTTCAATTTGTAGATGAAATATAATGATCCATTAAAAATTTGCTTTGAAATAAAATCCATTTTTCATGATATGAAAGCCACTGGAATTGAAGTAGATTTACAACTCACAACTTTTATAAAAGTACTTCACCTTGTCTATTCACACTACTTGGAATCTCTCCAAGCTAGTGTGTTGTTAAAAGACATTACATTTGATAAACCAGTAAACAAAATATTTAAGATATAAAATTCCTTTGGAAAGAAAGAGACTCCACCCAATTCTAACGTAGAAACTTGATGCCTTGCACAAAAGTATCATAAGTCTCATGGTAAAAATTCTAGAGGTGATAAAAGTACTACAGGTTGTAGTAGAAGAAATTATGGAGGTAGGGGGGCTAAACATAATCAAGGAGACAAACAAAAAAATGATATACAACAAAGAAAATTTAATGATAAACTAATTGTCAAGTGTTTTAAATGTGGTAATATTGGTCACACTACTACTAATTATTGAATTACTTGGGATAAATTGAGTGAAATGAGAGAACAATTGAATGAAAAGAAATATCAACCACCACTAGATAAGGGAAAGTCATCATAGTATGAACATTACATTATTTCCCATTGCAATTTTAATATTAATGATGTTTTTAGTACTAACATTTTCTTCATGGAAAAATAGTTGTATATTGGATTCAAGTGCGACATGTCATATGACTTTTAGGAGAATTTTTTTGAAACATTCAGTGACCAAGTTGATAGAGTAGTATATTTTTCTTACAAATTTCAAGTTAAGCCTTCTAGAATTGGATCCATTCGTTTGGAGTTACCAAAGCTTGCAGATTATGTTCTACTGTATGTCCTATATATTCTGCAATTTCAAAGAAATTTAATGTTTCTTATACATATTTGACAGCAAGGGAATTCCATGGATATCTTTTATTTCATCATTGAGATACATAGAGCATCTAATCATGTAGTTATTATGACCAATGTTGAAGAATGTACGCTTCGAAAATTGAATGGCACATCATCTACTATAATTTGTTATGATAGTTCTGCTCTTTTAGCACAGTAAAGTGATACTTTATCTTCCAGTTTATTATGGCATGCTCTTTTTGGTCACATTGACTATGACAATATCACAATTATGAGACAACAAGGTATAAAAGGATTTCCTACAATTCCAAGAAAGTTTACACCATGTGATGCTTCTATTTTTGGGAAACATTCTAAACAACATTTTCATAGTTATTCTTCTAGAGCTTCAAGAAAATTATGTCTCATACATTCATATTTATGTGGTCCTATGGCTATTCCAACTTCGAAGGATAATAAATATATATTGACATTTATTGATGATTACTCGAGAATTGTGTTGGGTGTATTTGTTCAAAGATAAGTCACAAGTATTTGAAAATTTTAAAACTTTTCATTCGATGATCAAAAATGAAACTCAACTGAACATTGGAATTCTCGGGATTGATAATGGTGGTGAATATACTTCTAATCCTTTTGAAAAATATTTTAAGGACAATGGCATAAAACATCAAACTATAATACCTTACAATCCACAACAAAATGGTGTTGGAGAGTGTATGAATAGGGCATTGCTTAATATGGTTATATCCATGATGTTTTTTAAGAATATTAAGTTTATTTTTTGATGAGAATCACTGCTTTGTGCAGCTTATATTGGCAATCATTGTCCTTATTTTTTCATCAATAATAAGTCTCCTTATGAAAGCTGGTATAATCATCTTCTTTTTTTTAAACATTTTAGAGTCTTTTGTTCTCTATGCTATGCATTGATTCCTAAACATCAGTGCAACAAGTTGGGTGTTAGGAGTCACAAATGTATTTTCTTGGGATATTATTCTACTTCGAAAGCTTACATATTGGATGATGAGGAGAAAATTTATTCTTTTCTTGAATGTCATAAAGGTTGATGTGCCTCTAAATTAGACACGAATTAAGGCCCATATAACCTTTCTTAGGAACATAAAGGCTATATTAAATCTCTCCTTGTATACTTAATAATTTTTTTAAGATTTAATATGTTCTTAGGAAGGTTTATAGACAATTACATATTTGTTCCTAGTATTATTTATTTTTAAAGAATATTGTGAGAATGTTGGAAAAATGAAGATTTGGAGAAAGATATAGTTTAGGGACATGCTCCCTACTACAGGAGGATCAATATTGGAGAATAAATGAAAAAATATCATGAAATTATTGAGATATTCTATAACTCCAATGATTGATAAAATCTAGGAATGTGTTCCCTGTCATTTAATGCAATCTCGTAGTTTTGGGAACTAGATCCACTATTTGAGATATTTTAGAGGGAAAAGCTTCATCCTTTCAAGGATAATGATTCCCCATCAATTTTTATAAGTACCAATTCGAATTGGCCTCTAGGGGCATGTATTTTTTAGTCTTCTTGTGGAGAAACTTTTTGTTTAGTAGCTCCATTTTCATTTCTTGCAAGGATGTACTTGGATTGATTCAAATAATGAAGTTTGGTGCCACTTTTAGCTTCTAAATCTTAGTTTATTCAATAGGACTCTAAGTATCGTTGGGCTTGGCCATCCCAGAATATTTATATCCCTCTTGCATAATTTATTTATGTTCTTTTCACTTCTTATTCACATGCATCTCTTATTCTTGTTTTTCTTATTTATGTATTTAGTATTGATGCTTTTATTGTTGTACGATTGAGTTAAATGATCGAAGTGAGTTATTTTGAAGGTTATTTACAGATTAAAAATAATTATTAATCCTTATAGTAACTTTTTAAGGTCATATTAATCATTGAGCCACTTGGATTTGGTTACTAGTTCACGAATATAGGATTTCTGAAAAATTCCTTGTAGCGAAATAGTAGTAATTTTCTGCTATTTTTAGAATGGGTTAATGAGCCTCATTTGAATTAATTCCACTTGTATTAGGTCATAAAAAATTATATTTAATAAAAAAAAATTACCCCATTTCATTTTCTCTTGATTAGGTTAGGCATTTGATAGGTTAACTAGCTCACTGGTTCTTCATTTTCCAGTTTTTAGAGTAATAATTTTATGTTATTTTTTATCACATGTGAACAGGGGTATTTTGGAGTTATTCCATTTGAAATGGAGACCTAAGAAATCCTAATTAATAATAATAAAAAATCCCATCCCATTTTCATTTTATTTACTTATTCATTCAGTGAGTTATCTCCTAAACATGACTTCTTGTAGCAAAAACAAAACTTCATGTGGCACTCTTGTAGCACATATAAACTCAACCATATTTTCTTCCAAAGCCAGGTTTTTGTCTCTTAGGTTTGAATCATGACCCCTAGCATCTAAATCCATAATTTAGGAAGAATAAACACCACTTAGGACATGCATTTTTACAAAGTAGATTAGGCATATTATTTGAACTTGTGCTCTAAGGATTTCAATTACAAATTGTTGTCTTACCTAGGATTAATTCTTTTCAAAGAAACACTTCCATTTCTACAATTAGTTTAGACTTTGATTTCATTTAATTCACTCCATTAAATCATATCAAAAAAATAAGGACACATTGTATTCTGCACATACAATGTCGATACCTCTTAAGTTTGTACGAAACCCAGGTTGCTAATTAAAGTTGGTAGCCTTGGCAGTTGTTGCATTCTTGTTGCAATACTGATGCTCATCACTATTTGGCATTTTTTTTAGGGATGTGTCAAAGTATGCATTGTGTTATTACATATTTGATTCATTTCTTTTATTTCTGCAAAAATAAAAATATTTGCATTAGGAATATTTCATTTCAAAAACAGAAAATTTCATTGCATTAGCATTCTTATTAAAAAAAAATTAAAAATAATTCTCCAACACCAACCCTCCATCATTTCATCACTTGGTGCAGTAAAAGCCACATCACTATCCACTTTTCATGTAGAATACAAAGAGATGGAGGAGAAGGTAGAAGAAATGAATGCTGATGATGATAACAAAGAAGATACTCTTGGATTTATCATTCAAGGTACTGATGATAATGTGCATATGAAGCCCTCCATATTTCCTTCCCAACTTCCATCGTATGAGGTTAGAGGATATGGAAACCTTTCTCTTTTATTTTTAAATACTTTTTAGATCCTATGGTTACTTACTAAACACTCAAAAGTTGAGATTGTTTCTAGAAACATTGAAGGATACAGCTCTTAAATGATTCATGATTTTAGGTACTAATTAAATAAGATCATGGAATGATATGCAAAAGATATTTCTAGAAAAATATAAAGATCATGACCTTAAATAAGAAATGTTTAGAATGAATCAAAAATAATATGAGAGCCTCGAGGATCTAATAGAGAGGTTCATGTATAATGTTAAGAGGGGAAATTTACATCATGTAGGATTTAACAAACTAGAAACCCTCTTACTTAGAAAAATTAGGGATGAGTGGATTGATCTCCTTGATATCATGAGTAGAGGAGATGTATACCAATTATCATTTGAAGAAATTTGTGAAACATGCAAGCACATATCAAGAGGAAGGGAAAGATTAAGTAAATCAACATCAACATTTTTAAGTCAAATTGAACTTGGAAATTTTCTTATTAACTTTAAAACATAAATTATTAACAATCTAAGTGAACACGTAGAAATATTAAGAATTAAAAATGAGCAAAAATAAGATGTGGATATTTGTGTTATCCATGCAGAATCATATGCTACTAAATATTGTTGATCATTACCAAGGTTGAAGGAATTGTACCAAGAAGACAATGGAGCAAGTCAATCACCAAAGAAACTCTATTGTGTAGCTCCAAGAGAGCCATGGTAGCCTAGTCAACCTGGCATGGATCAAGAACCTAATTCACAATTTTAAGCCTATGCACATCCATCTCAAATAAATTGGAACACACTCCCTCTTGGGAAACCTTGTCCATCTCAACCCCAAAACCAATCTTGGAAACAAAGTTGGAAAGAACCTTGTGGGAGAAATCCACAATATCCTCAATATTTTCCTCAATATACCCCATAACAAACTCCATGTTATCCCTACCATCCACCTTCACTATAACCACAACCCCAACCACATCCATATCAAAAATCCACTCCCACTCAATTACATGTACCACCATTTCCAAACCCACACAATGAAGTATCTCAGTCCACTTACAATGTTTAGATACAATACTACCAAAAATATCCTCTTAATATAAATGGCATCCATCCTAGCTCGGGAAGAGTACTGCAAAAAAGTGATTTTATTGATTTCATTGAAGGACAACATTCTAAAATTGAAGATTCAAATGAGAATACCAAAGAATCACGGGTTTCACTTGATGAAGAGTAGACATCAAAATCAGATATTGATAAAGTTACATTATTTTCACCATTATATCCTCTATGTGTTCAAGAGAATAATAAGAAAAAATAGGAATATAGGAATTTCATAGAAGAAAAAGACATCCAAGATGATCCAAATTACCAAGTGCAGTAGGGGCATCGCAACTATATTGAAATATGGTTCTAGACAGTCATTAAGTTGCAGAAAAACACTCTTCTTAAATAGTACTTGATATCATCTCAGTCAAAGCCGCTGGTCTCTCATATTCAGGTACATGTCAAATCATATCTTTCAAGCCTACACACATTTCCATATGTCATCTTGGTGTGCACATGGCTCCATTGGAATTATTCCTATACTTGAAAGAGATTTTGTTTTTTCAAGTAGAGTAGGATAGAAAAAAAATTACAAAAATGGAAAAAGAGAAAAAACAAAAGAATAAAATATTGGGTGAAAACCTCTTTTGAGGCACCTGAGGTTGGCTCACTAATTTAAAACCACCATGAGGTAGTCAATGGGTTCGAAAAAAAGAGTAAAAAGGAGAAAAAAAAAGATCCTAGGTGAAAACTTCCTTCGAGGCGCCTAAGCAGACCTACTAGTTGAAAACCTCATTGAGGCATCTATTAGGCCTAAAAAAAAAGAAAAAAATGAAAAGAATGAAAAACTTGCTCCATGTATCTCTCTCTAATGAATGCAAGTTTTCTCCAACCTTTGCAAGCACCAAAAACAAGTTGGCACCAAAAGAGAAAGTTGGTTAAAAATATAGTCAAAGGAAGTCAAACTTGGACTTTCTCCTCCTCTACTCAGATGCTCCAAAAGGAAAAAGGTCATGCCAATCCATCACCCTCATCCATCTCCAACATCCACCCATCATTTACAAGATTTTCTCATTCATTTACCCCATTTTCCTAAAATGCCACAGGAAATAATTTTTTTGCTACAAGTAGTCTTTTTTTTTAGCAAAAAAAATATTTTTATTATTTCTTAAAAATCGTGCATCCATTTGTCCAGTTGTTTCATGGGGAGATGCATGCAGATGATGGTAACATGCTCAAGAAATTTCAGAAAATTATGGTGCATACTTTGTGAGAAATAAACCTCCATCACCTACAACCACTTTTAATTTTTCTCAATATTCGGGCATCCAATGGTTGAGATTTGTTATGGGGAGGTGCATAAGAATGATGGTAACATGCACCAAAAATTTCAGGTCAATCTAGTCTACCGTTTTAGAGTTATGGATAAAACAAGTCTATTACAAGGGAGTTTTCCTAAAATGTTACAGGAAGTCATGTAGATGCTATAGGAAGCGGATTTGATTATAGGAAAGGGTCAAAAGATCATTTATTGTTTAGAGAAATTTGAGAGAGGTACCCCAACACCACTTCCATCACCTATCCACTCCATCTAGCCAAATTCATCCTCAAATTCCACTCTACCTTACATGAAAAAAATGAGAAAAAGCTATGTCATCAACCTTTCCACCACCTACACCACCTCTTGATGATTGTAACCTTGTCCTTATACCTCCTATGAATTTATATCAATCCCTCAAGCAGTAATGATGTCTCGAAGAGGAATTAAATGACTGCTACAGGAAGAGGATTCCTCTTGTATCTATATGTACAGTCACATCCAAACTCAGCATCAATTCGTTTTTTCACCCACAGAGCAGAAGATCTAGCTACCTTGAGCATCATGAAGACATGTCTGAAGTTGAAAATAGCACACCCTCCTTAGGAATTAGTCCATCCACTCCACGAGCAGAATATTGAACACTGGGAAGAAGACTACACACACAAAAACTTTATCAGTCAAAGAATCATCATGCCATGAAGACTTGTACAAAAGAAAAATCATCAACTACAAAACTCACATCATGAGCACCTCAGAAGCATCATTTTAGCTAGCGATGTGAAGCAACAAAAAAAACCTAGAAGACCTCCATGTTATAGGCTATTAGCAGTAGGACCTCCAATAGACTATCACATTGAGCTCGAGGATCATTAGTAGCAGCTTCAAAACCACCAAAGATAGCTTCAAAAGTCATATTAGAAGCCTTAATATCACCTACAAAAACACATAAATGGTAAGGCTCATGTATGCAACTCTCTAACCTCACCCTTCGAATATATACTAGCTTAAGAAAATATTAAAATTGTGATAAGGAAAGGTTTTTTATAGCCAAAAATGAGTAGCAAGGCACCTGTAATATTCCCTTTTTTGGTGTCACCTATGACAGGGTTAGGTTGGACTTCCCGAGTTAGGAGCAGACAGGTCACAGGTACATATTGGTGCTATTAGTGGGCTCAGGGCTTTTTGGAGGAGTTTTGAGGATTTTCCATGGTGTCTGGTGGCATTCGCTTGATATATTCTATCATCTGAGCAGTTTGGATTTTGTTCCGGTGCATTCTGACAACTTTCAGAAATTTGAGTTATTTGTGGGCTTAACTCAGCTGATTATGCTCAAGGTGGCATTCTAGGAGGAATACATGATGGAACATCTTAGTTTAATAGCTCATTGGAACCGGGATGAGGATACCTACATGATGGGATGGTTGGGCATGAGTTTCAGTGACCAAAGGAGAAATGGTAGCCGATTTACTCTTTTATGCATTAAAAAGGAATATTTTTAATAAGAGGGAAAAGTGCACCATGAATAAAATAATAATAAAATAATGCTCTAGAAGGCTCCAAGAGATCTATAAAAGAAAGGGAAGATACCATTGAGGGATATCTTTGGATAATATCATTTTATTGTATGAGAGGTGTGAGACATGGTTCTCTACTTCAGCCGTAGCCCCGGGATGAAAACCCTTGGGTGATTTGTGAGTGTTGGATGAAAACCCAACTCTCTTGAGGAGACTTCACTTAGAAGTTTCATAGAGATTCAGGGATTGGTGTAAGGATCATTCAGGTCTTCAACTTGTGCTTCATTATATTCAATGGGTTCAGTGACAACTGTTGCTGGAGGGAGAGTGCTGCAGTTCAGTTTTGGAGGCCAGCACACTGCAGCAATTCATCTTGGTGGCCAGTTTTCCATCCCAACTATTTTGGGTCAGATTTATATGTAACCCCAGTTATTACTTATAATAAAATGTTGAGATTCTTCCTGTTCTATTTGTTAATGAATTATAGTGTTTTATGCATATTTATTTTACGTGGCAATCTTCTGTTGAGTAAATAGTGATTTTAGGCATAATGTGGACTTTAGTTATTTTTATACATTTTTGATTAAAATATCCCATCTGGGATATTACAGTGGTATCAGAGCTTCAATCTTGGCTCAGCATGTGGGTTTCCAATTTTCATTTGCAGCTATTTTGGTTAGAAGGGCCTATGCAGTCATTGGAGGAGGCTCATTTATGGGAGTTGCGTTGATGGGATTTTAGAGTTGGGGTGTTGGGAAATTGATAGGAGAGCCATTTGAGGAGGTTGGATGGGATTTTGGAGAGCAGTGATTAACAATAGCAGTTTTATTGCCAGAAAACGAAATTGGAAGAGGGCCAAACTACAAAGGGTCATATTTTAAAGGTTATAATTAGAGGAAACCCTTTAGGGGTTTTTCTGGGTTTTGGGCAGGGATCACCTTCCCAAATTCCTAGAATTTTTTGAGCAGTTTTCAGTGGGTAAATCAGATGCCGAAGTCATGAAGAAGTGTAGTCTTGGAGCAGCAGTGCATTTTCTAGAGGAGCTTGCTATTGGAGCAGTTGTATTTTCTTACACTCATCACCTAGTGCTTGTAGCTTGCCTTGTGCAAATCCAGCTAAACCACCGTTACTTCCATATATGTCGTTGAAACAATTAATTTTTTAAAACAACTCCTAAATCAACAAGCAATGCCTCAGTGGGTTGCGATCTAAACCAAAGACCAAAAATATTAAACAATGCAGAAGTTAGTTCCTTGAAACAAAACAACAGACCCTTCTCCAAGGAGGTACATAATTTGCTCCAACAAAGGCACCCGAGGAATTTTGAAAAGGAGAGAGAAGTGGGAAATTGGCTTTATGCACTTGGGATGGACTTAAAGAGCAGAAAATCAGAAAATGACTTTCCCGTGTTAAGGAAACTGGAATCATGTCTTCCAAACATAAAGCAATCTAATTGGAGTTTAAATTGGGCCTTGGAGCCATCTATGCTTGCATTGGTACAATCCAGATTCTTGGAACATCCAAGTGAGAGAGTCAATCTTATAGCTGCCTCTTGTTTCAATGATATTTTGAGGATAAGAGCACCCTTCCCTCCCTACAATGATGACATTATGAATAGAATTTTTAGATTGATAGTAGGAACCTTTTGAGATTTGGACAACTGTGCAGGCTCTACATTTGGGAGGAAGCGTAAGGTTTTAGAAGTCATGGCCATGACCCAGACTCATAAGATCATGTTTGACCTTGAATGTGATGGCTTGATCCTGCAAATGTTCCAATTCTTCTTCAGCATTAGGAGACATCATTTTGACACAGTCATAGCACACATGTAGTCCATCCTGTTGTCATGTATGGGAATCCGTAAGGCCATTTTCTGGGAGTTGCAGACTAGGTTTTTGAGCATTTGGAAGAGAGAGAAGTTGGTCTCACCTGCTACTTATGAACTAGCCCAAGGGCTAGTTGAGTAGAACATTGAGCTTTTTAGGAGACAGTTGACCAGGGAGGAGTTTTTCCAGTTTGGTGGATCATGCAGCAAAAATGAACTGAGGAGGAAGAGACTTTGCTTCATTTGCAAAGGACCATGGGGGCCTGATCACTTATGTTTGAGAGATGAAGATGAGTTGGCAGAGGTAGAGCAGGTAGACGTTCCTTCTGTATGTCTAGATGAGGACACTTCTCCAGATGTTTCCATGGGATCATATGATGATGCTTCTGGGGAGCGAGAGCGGTCATGCGGAGTTGATGGTAGTAGGCCAGAGCTGCATTCCAGTGTGCAGGGTGAGGATTTAGGGGACTATACAAGAGATACTTTGGGTGATGAGTCACTTGTGACGATTCAGCCAGATCAACATACGATGGAGCCTAAATCAGCAGAGGAGGATACCATGCACATCATGCATGATAATCCTTTGGGGGAGAGCCAGATGGAGGCTCACGTTGAGTCTATGATGGATATGTGGCTAACCTTGGGGACAACCACTGAGGAGGAGCATTCAGATGCAAAAACACCAAGTACGGTGACAACAATTTCAGATCCATATCCTCTGGAGATGTTGGAGGTTGATGGGATAGTTCTACAGGGGCTAGGGGAAATCAGGAGCATTACATTCCCGATCAGGAGAGGGATGAGCTATTGGAGATGGTGGAGCATCCATTGATGGGCATATTTCGTATGCAGTTGACACTACATTGGATTCTTCTCCCATGATAGATTGGCAGGAGATCATGAGCTAGTACCCTCTTGATGGTACAATTTTCTTCGTAGGGAGCACAATAGAGCGGGGGCACTTAGACATAACAGATGTTACAAATTCCAGCTAGTAGTGGGGCACAGGTCGTCGTTTCTTCAACACTCCATCCTGATTTCAAGAGATCAGGATGAGAGTGGGATTGAGTTAGGACTTGGATTGGAGAGAGGTGATGAGTTGGTACGCATTTGGTGGGGCAGCTAATACAGTTAGAGGTACATCACAGCAGGAGCCAGTGAGCATTGATGCTTGTTGGCGGACTTCACCTCATGGGGCATCATCTATAGCTAGAGGCAGTGTGCACTCCAAGCCGTTGGACTTGGGTGATGATTGGCCATGGTGGCGTTGGGGTCTGGGAGGATTGTTTGTTGAAAGATACAAGGAGAGATCAGTTTGGGATCCCGACATTGAGGGGTCTATTCTAAGTGGCTTGACACATGTCCATAGCTACACCCAAAGGTTTTTATGGGATCCGGGCATTGGGTCTCAGTTACATCAGGCCAACAGGGTGGCCCACATATTTGTATTGCTTGAGGGCAAGAAATCTTGGGGCGAAAGGTCTGTAATATTCCCTTTTTTGGTGTCACCTATGACAGGGTTAGGTTGGACTTCCCGAGTTAGGAGCAGAAAGGTCATAGGTACAAATTGGTGCTATCAGCGGGCTTAGGGGATTTTTGGAGGATTTTTGAGGATTTTCCATGGTGTCCGATGGCATTTCCTTGATATATTCCATCATTTGAGCAGTTTGGCTTTTTTTCCAGTGCATTCCGACAACTTTTGGAAATTTGAGTTATTTGTGGGCTTAACTCAGCTAATTACGCTCAAGGTGGCATTCCAGGAGGAATACATGATGGAACACCTTAGTGTAATAGCTCATTGGAACCGAGACGAGGATACCTACATGATGGGATGGTTGAGAATGAGTTTCAGTGACCAGAGGAGACATGGTAGCCGATTTACTCTTTTTTGAATTAAAAAGGAATATTTTAATAAGAGGGAAAAGTGCACCATGAATAAAATAATAATAAAATAATGCTCTAGAAGGGTCCAAGAGATCTATAAAAGAAAAGGAAGAGGGCATTGAGGGATATCTTTGGATCATATCGTTTTATTGTATGAGAGGTGTGATACATGGTTCTCTACTTCATCCGTAGCCCCAAGATGGAAACCCTCTAGTGATTTGTGAGTGTTGGACGAAAACCTAACTCTCTTGAGGAGACTTCACTTAGAAGTTTCATAGAGCTTCAGGTATTGGTGTGAGGATCATTCAAGTCTTCAACTTGTGCTTCATTATCATCAGTGGGTTCAGTGATAGCTGTTGTCGGAGGGAGAGTGCTGCAGTTTAGTTTTGGAGGCCAGCACAGTGCAGCAATTTATCTTGGTGGCCAGTTTTCCATCTCATCTATTTTGGGTCAGATTTATATGTAACCCTAGTTATTACTTAGAATAAAATGTTGAGATTCTTTATTTTCTATTTTTTAATGGATTACAATGTTTAATGTGTATTTATTTTGCATGGAAATCTTCTATTGAGTAAATAGTGCTTTTACGACATAATGTGGAGTTTAGTTATTTTTCTACATTTTTAATTAAAATATCCCATCTGGGATATTGCATCCAGGATATTACAACAACCTCGGCCTTATCTATCAATTAACTTCACTTTTCCACCAAGACACACACACATATGGGAGAGGAGCAAGACAAAAGTTAAGAGGACTTTAGAAAGTGGGTGGTAAGCAGTCCTTTGTGATGGAAGACAAGGACTACCAAGGAGTAACTGAGGGCTAACTCAGTTAACAAAAAAAAACACTCTGAGTTTATTCTGCATGCAATGAAAAAGAGGAAAAAGGAGGAAAACATAAAAATAAAAATAAAAGGTGTACCCACCACCTCTTGGCATGCAAATATTGGTTTTTACAGGAAAAATAGAGTTGATACAAGGAGTTGATACATGAAACAAAGTTTCTACAAGAAAAACAAATTTTCTACAAGAAGAACATGTTTGATATAGGACAGACTAATTTGCTAAAGGAAGCTAATAGAGGGATGCAAGATAAATATTT
This sequence comes from Pinus albicaulis, assembly GCA_034641835.2. Lineage (NCBI taxonomy): Eukaryota > Viridiplantae > Streptophyta > Pinopsida > Pinales > Pinaceae > Pinus > Pinus albicaulis. The sequence continues at coordinate 609,479,502 of CM076577.1, read as the reverse complement.
TTCTACTAGGGTGTTGTACAATGATTAATTAATAACTAGAAGGTACAAATAAATACAGCAAAGCTGCAAAGGATTTGATACAAACATGGTAAATTCTCCAAGGGTGAAAGGTACCCAAGTCACCAATTTGGTCATCACGTCATTCCTTTATTTTGCTTCACTTTATTAACAACCATTTGTCCCTTTTTATGAAGAAATATCTATGTGTTAAGTGCTTTCAATTCTAGAAGTTAATGAGCAAAGAGAATTTACATTTCTAGTTAAGGATTTTCATAATAATTCGATGGATAATATGATGTGGTATGGCCAAGAATTTGTATCAAACGTTAAAGTTTTAGACTTCGATGAGAATGACATTACTAATGAGGTAATGGATGCCAATAAATATTTCCCTTCACAAGGAGAAGTGCCATAGAATTAATAAGAAGAAAAACCAAAAGAAAGGTGTTTCCCTCACAAATAGAAACCATTACAATTGAAGGATCACCTCAGATAAAGAAGCATCCTAAACCTACATTAGAATTTCAATGGGAAAATGAGATAAGGGAAGAAATGAAAATATAAGAGTAGCATGAAGAGCAACATGAGGAGTAAAACATGGACCAACAAACAAAGAATGAAATAAGCCATCTACATGAAGAACCATAGGGAAAGGAGGATGAATAGGTTTCTCAGAGGATGAGCAACAATTTTAGTAGGGGGTATGATGGCCTTCTAAATTAAACACAAATTAAGGCCCATATAACCTTTTTTAGGCACATAAAGGCTATATGAAATCTCTCCTTATACACTTAATAATATCTTTTAAGCTTTAATATGTTCTTAGGAAGGTTTATAGACAATTTCATATTTGTGCCTAGTATTATTCTTTTTTAAAGAATATCATGAGAATATTGGAGAGATTATGAAGATTTGGAGAAGGAGATAATTTATGGACTTGATCCTATTATAGGAGGATCAATATTGGAGAATAAATGAACAAAATATCATGAAATTATTGAGAGATTATGGAACTCTAATGATTGAGAAAGTCTAGGAATGTGTTCTGTGTCATTTAATGCAAAGGCCTAGTGTTGGGAACCAAATCCACTATTTGAGGTATTTTTGAGGGGAAAGTTTCATCCTTTCAAGTAGAATGATTTCACATCAATTTGTATAAGTACCAACTCGAATTGGCCTCTAGGGGCATGTATTTATAAGTCTTATTGTGGAGAAACTTGTTTTTTAGCACCCCGGATGTGGGTGACATTGGATGCACGTATGAAAACAGTCTCTCCCACGTTCGAGATGATGAAGATCTGCAATGCAGGCCTTCACTTGATGTGGATCCACCTATTTGCCATAATTCACATGAGGTGACAGAGGTAAGGAATCAAGAAGATACGCAAATTCAGCAACCACCCTTGGTGGTACCTCTCAACGACAATCATTTGAATGAGCTCTCAGATAGATATGACACTTTGCCATAACTCAAAGCACATGATTCCACATAAAAATTGTCACAGAATGCATCTGCAAGCATGTGATAATAATGCACATCATTTATGCTTGTGCCATAGGCCTACAAAAGGGGAGGCCCTTCTGCATAATTTTATTCAAATTTTACTCCTTCTGGCTTCTCTATTTCAATTTCATCCCTCCTATGTGACTCACCCGCTACGCAGCCTCCCCCCCAAAGCTACGCTTTAAGGATCCTCCCAGCCATGCACCCCCCTAATTACGCACCTCACCTCAGATCCCTTTGCCTTTCTAGTTTCTCCAGACCTTTTTCTCTCATCACTAAGCTCCCCCAGCTGCACAACCTCCACCTCCACATCAACCTATCCAATAGCACCACGTTGTGCAGTCCTTGTCTCTGGTCTGAGCCTCTTCTCCATACCTATCAGCCCCCCATCTACCCTCTACTTTACTATTCCATAGTTCTAAGACTACGCCAAAGAACAATCAGAGGATGCCAGAGAGGTGTGTTCCCTGGACGCTACCAACAAGGTTCCGATAACCGTTTGGAGTCCTTTGAGGGATCCTCTTCTATAATTCATGCCAGGGATGCCCCCGAGAGCTCTACGCATGACTAGGAGGAGGAAGCCCCTATTCATGAAATGCAAAGAGGTATAAGCGTACCAAGGAAATCCATCATTATGCACCAGGAGCACCCCATGCCCCACAAAATCGAGCCTCTTTCGGCACAGGAGGTAGAGGGGGAAGACACCGATGTATGGATAATGGACTTAGAGGGCACCTCGATGCATGTATAGGATGTTTAGTACCCGGTCACTCCCATCCTCTATGCACCTGCTTCCAGGCCTCCGTGCTGACCTACTGCTGAAGAGGAGGCCATAGCGCAAGGGTATGCATGTCGTATCGAGGAGGAGGATCCAGACATTGAGGATGATACAAAATCCACATGATTACATGGTAGCTCAACTTTTTTAATTTTTATGTTATGCCAGTTATTATCATAGAAAATTTACTTTCACATGTGCCATGGCACATTTTGTAATCTTCTATTTGATGTTATTTCAGGGTTGGTTTCCTCTAAGGAGGCAACCCCATACATGTGCAACTATGAAAGAAACAAAGGCTGAGATTGGTTAAGAACATCTTACCAACTCAGACCGTAGCATATTTAATGTTTTATTTTCGAATTAATATAGTTTAGCCTCAATTACCAAAAAAAAAAAACTTGTTGTTTAGCAACTCCATTTTCATTTGTTGCAGGGATGTACTTGGATTGATTCAAATAATGAAGTTTGTTGCCATTTTTAGCTTCTAAATCTTGGTTTCTTCCATAGGAATCTGAGTCTCATTGGGCTTGGCCGTCCCAGGAGCCTCAAATCCCTCGTGCACAATTTATTTATGTTCTTTTAAAATCTTATTCGCATGCATCTCTTATTCTTGTTTTCCTTATTTTTGTATTTAGTATTGATGTTTTTCTTGTTGTAGTATTGATTTAAATGATTGAATTGAGTTATTTTTCATGTTATTTACAGATTATCAAGCATTATTAATCCTTATAATAACTTTGGAAGATCATCTTCATCATTGAGCTACTTGGATTTGGTTACTAGTTCACGAATATAGGATTTCTAGAAATGCCTTGTAGCAAAATAGTAGTAATTTTTTGCTATTTTTTAGAATGGGTTAATGAGCTTCGTTTGAGTTTATTCCACTTTTATTATGTCATAAAAAATTAAATTTAATAAAAAAATTTACCCTATTTCATTTGCACTTGATTAGGTTAGGAATTTGATAGGTTAACTAGCTCACTAGTTCTTGAATTTCCAGTTTTTAGAGTAGTAATATTCTGTTATTTTTTGGCACGTGTGAACAGGGGTATTTTGGAGTAATTACACTTGGAATGGAGACCTAATACATCCTAATTAATCAAAAAAATTGTCCCATTCCATTTCACTTGATTTACTTAGTCATTTGGTGAGTTATCTCGTAACCAAGACCTCTTGTAGCAAAAACAAAACTTCTTGTAGCACTCTTGTACCACTTGTAAACTCGACCATATTTGATTCCAAAGCTTGGTTTTTGTGTCTTAGGCTTGAATCATGACCCATAAGATCTAAGTACATGATTTAGGAATAATAAACACCACTTAGCGCATGCATTTTTACAAATTAGATTAGGCCTATTTATTTGAATTCATGCTCTTAAGATTTCAATTACAAATTGTTGTCTTACCTAGAATTAATTTCTTTTCAAAGAAACATTTCCATTTCTCAATTAGTTTAGGATTTTATTTCATGAAATTCACTCCATTACATAATATCAACAAAATAAGGACACATTTTATGTTGCACATACAGTGTCGATACCCCTTGAGTTTGTATGAACCCTGGGTCGATAATTAAAGTTGGTAGCCTTAGGAGTTGCAGCATTATTATTGTAATACTAACGCTAATCAAATATAATTCCATTGTTAATAGAAAACTAACTCATTTGGAGATATTTTCATCCAAAAAGTTCTATTTTGAATCTAATAATGATGTACGACATACTGAATCAGCGGTTCCTCTAGATCAGTTTGTGGTTCTTCCATATTTGACTCATGAGAATGTTATTGTTGAAGAAAAATTGGATGATAGTAATTTTTCTGTAGGAACGAAAATTTCTCTTTAAGAGTTTGTTCTTGATCTTATTTTTCAAGATGAGAATTCATCACAACCACTTCATCAACCTTTATGAAGATCCACACGTGTTTGGAGATATCTAAGCAAGTATGATGACTTTGAAACATGAAGTTCTTCTAAAGGTGATGTTACTTCGAATTTAAGTAACATTACTCATTAATGTCAATTTAATCATTCTACAATTAGTGAAATAAGTTTTTTTGAGGAAGTTGCTAATTGTGATGAATGGAAGGGTGCGATGAAAAATGAGTATGATGCACTTATTAAGAATGGAAGTTAGAGGTTAGTGGCTCCTCCTGTTCAATGCAAACCTTTTAGTTGCAAGTGGGAGTATAAGATCAAGTATAAGGAAGATGGTTTGCTTGATAAATACAAGGCAAGGCTTGTAGAAAAATTCTATGCTAAGAAGGAAGGGGTTGACTACACAAAGACATTTACTCCTATAGAAAAATGGGGCACAATTAGAACTCAATTTTCTCTTGCATCTCAAAATAGTTGGAAGATACATCATATCGATGTAAAAACAATGTTTTTGAATGGCGAATTTAAGGAGTATGTTTATATCTTTTAGCCAGAAAGTTTTTTTTCAAAGGTAAAGAAAAAAATGTAGGTAATTTGGTGAAGGATTTGTATGGAGTGAAACATGCATCCTGTGCATGGTATGAAAAACTAACTAAACACCTTCTCAAGTTGAATTATAAGTTGTTTTATTTGGATAATGCAACCCTTTTTGTTAATAAGTTTAGAAAGTCGGTTGTATATTTGGTTGTCTATGTAGATGATTTGATGATTACAGGAAATAATTATGACTATATAGTGTCATTTAAAAGAGAATTATTGAAATTTTTCGAAATGAAATATTTGGGTCTGTTGCGTTATTATTTAGGAATTGAAGTTGATCAGAAACCCAAATAAATTTTTATTTCTTTGAAGAAGTATATTGGACAACTATTGGACATCTATTGGACAAATCTGGGATGTAGGATTTTAACCTATTGCTTCTCCTATGGAGAAAATTTTGAGGCTTATTCCACTGAAGGAAGTATGTTTGAAGATCCAACAAAGTACAAACAACTTATTGGAAGTTTGAATTTTCTAACTACTAATCCCCTTGACATAACTTTTGTTGTAGGGATACTTTCTAGGTGAGTGAGTGCTCAAGTATTTGAAAGGAACTTGAACATACGACATCAAATATTCCAAAGTTGTAGATTTTTATCTCACCAACTATTCAAATTCTGATTTTGATGGAGATAAGGATAATGGGGTTTACTTCTAGTTATTTGATGAGTTTTGGATCAACAACCATCAGTTGGAGATCATGCAAGAATTTTTTTCTTGTGCATTCTACCACCAAAGCCAAATATGTTGCAACAACTCAAGCTACAAAATAAATCATTTGGCTATGCAAATACTTGAATACTTGTAGGAAAAACAACAGGATTGAACTCCACTACTTATTGACAAATCTTCTACAATTCAGTTAACCAAAAACCCCAATTTTCATGATCGAAGCAAGCATATTAACACCAAATATCACTTGATTTGAAATTATGTAAAGGGAAAAGTTATTCATTTAACACATTGTCCTACTTTAGAGCAGGTCACAGACATATTTACGAAGGCACTGGGATGTGAAAAGTTAGAAAAGTTTGGAATGTTACTTGGCATGTCAGATGTCCCTTCATATTAAGGGGGGAATGTTAACTAATCCTTCAGGATTGTGATTGTACACTAGTAATTATTTGATATTTTTACTTTTCTATTAATAAGTTATCGAGATAAAACTATCTCCCACCTACTTTACACATGTATAAATGTATACTTTCAATTTGAATGAATCAATTTTTCCATTGTGGAATTTATTCCTCCCTGTGTATAGATCTATCAAGCTCTGAAAGGGATCAAATCTCTCAAGGTGCAAACCTTTCCTCAACTTTTTCACTCAAAAAAGGTGTTTGCACCTTCAGAGATTTGATCCTCTCGGCACTTGATAGATCTAGAGTTAAGAGGGATATAGGATGGAAGTTCACCATGTCAATAGCATGGATTTGAACCAGTGTGAGGAAGATAACAACCATTCTACCCAATCATCTAAGATAACCTGAATTGAAAAAAAAAACAGAAACACTTATCATCGAAATTACTTAATTTTGTAATAATTTATATAAACATAATTTACTTTAAACTTTCAAATAATATAATCAATCAATTTCCCTTTTTCAAAATTTAAAATATTAATTTTAAAAAAGGAATTTACTTTAAAAATTATTTCATTTATTGGTACAACAAAAAATAAAACTACAATTGAAAAAATTACATCAACTTCCTAACCATGACATTGAATGCTTGGACACCTAGATTTTACCTAATGCTAAATGTGATGTGCATTATTAGGCGAACTCAATATTGTCTTCATCTTTTATTTTTTTAGTTATATGGATTGGCTTGCAATGGTTTGTCGTTTCGTGATATTTGCATGTCTTTAGAACTAAGCCCTAGGTGTCACATCAAGCACAGTAACAAATCTCACAACAGTTGGAAAATTACATGTGCTCTACGTTTTTTATGACACAAGACACATTAGGGAACTTATTCCCTCCAGAAACGCCATTGTTGTTCCCAACATGATTTTTAGTCGACTCTGTAAGCATTGTATTTGAGGTGTGATATGTGTCTCATGACAATTTTGAGTCCCACTTAAGTGCAACTAGCTTCACTTCCTGGCTTTAGTGTGACCAAGCTATTCAAATTGACCTTTTTCTCACAAATTAAATAACAACTTAAAATTAGGAATTTCATTCTATCTTAGCTAGCTCATTTGATATGATATTATAGAACAAAAATGATTATCATCTCTAGTCAATTTATGGATGGCTCAATAATATTTTTTGTATAGTTTTAGAGAGTATTTTGAGGAAAAGTGAGCATATATTTACTCATGTTTGGAGTACTAAGAATATAGATTACTAACCACGTAGGATCAATCCCACCCCCAATCACCTTTTAATACACTCGTTGTGACCAAATATGACATGGAACAGATCCACGAACTCTTGCTTCCTTAATGTCAGTGTTGTGTAGCCAAATCACATCAAAGAAATTTTTTACAAACAAGATGAGGTTGTAAGAAATTATTTTACAAGGTCAATAATGCTCTCTATTTTATTTGTACCATCCCTTTAGGCTGCATCATGTTCATTTTTTGAGAAATCTCACTTTAAGGTGAAGATCAATAATAACACTCCACATCCTAAAAACATGTTTTCATTTTCATTTCAAAAACTTTAGTGATATGAAAAATATTAAACGCACAACTGTAAAGATGTATCAAGTTGGAAGTCCATAAACTCAAACATTCAATTTGGGTAGGCTTTGAAGACAATTTTTACATTGAAATATCATGAATATCAATACATGAAAAAATAGTATGTTTCATGTATACAACATTATTATTAAGATTAATATTTTGATAATTCATGGCTTCTTGAAAGATTAGGGAGTGGGGAATTAATCTTTTTCTTAAGTATCAATGTAAAATACAGTGCATCAATCATAATAATTGTTTATTTTATTTTATTTTCTATATGAACACAATTATGGACGTGGGCATATTTTCATTCATCAGTGAGTAAAAGAACATCCAAAATGTTTAAAAATAGATAGTGAATTTTTTACAATGGAACTCAACTTCAATGTAATATAGGTGATGTCATGAAAAGTATCCCATCCCACGTAGCTTCCTAATTTAAGACAAGGTTTAGCTCTATATTTACAAAAAAAAATTATAAAACTCGTTATCATATGCTTATAACATTATAATATGATCAATACATTATTAAAAAATAAAATATATACGATACATTTAAATTAAACTTTCCATGATATCTTATGATGTATCCAATCTTAAATTCTTATAATCTTTATAATTATATAATTGGTAGATTACAAAAATATACATATTAATATAATATGACTCTAAAATATAAATTTATATCAAAATTATTCTTAAAACAATTTAATTATATAAATGAAACCACCCCATTATGATCTATTTGCCAACTAAAAATGTTTTATTAAAGTAAAGATTTGTAAGATGAAACCAAGATAGACTCCAAGCTTCCAATACCATTAGATAATTGGGAAATCCCGAGTTGTTTTCAAATGTGACATTGCATTCTAGAAATTGAAAATACTTTGATCATGTATGGTACAAGTGATGAGCTTATAAGGGGCCGTGTGCCATTCGCAATAATGAACATGAGATCATATGCATGTGATTCTACCACAAAAGAAGCAAAATTGAAAGCTACATGTTAACTACAATTGCGTGTGAGAGAGAAATGCATTCAATATTTGAGCTATAGGTACTATAAGATACCTTTGGAACTATCAAAATAAGTGTATTCGTTGTTTTTTTCTACCTAAAAAGACATTAAGTGGAGGATACGCTTATCCTTTCACATTACTTTTTTTAATTTTTAATTCATCTCGTTGCTTTCTATAAGAGCAAGGCCACCATTTCCACCTTTGAGTTTCATTAATGACATGGCTTCAACTTTTCAAAAACCATAGGAATATGATCCACTTTATGAAGATTCCCCCTCCTATATAAAGGAATGGCGTGTGATGTTACTCTGTTGCACTTTTTCTATGTATACTATCTTCACTTTAACTTTTAATGTTAGGAAAAGACTTTGCTTTATCTTTCCCTACATGAAGTTTTGAAATGTTAGTTGAATAATTTATAGTGGTTTAAACTAATCACTAAAAATTTAATGAATATTTTGTGTTTGATATATGACTATAATGTGGTCAATTTGTTATAATAAATATAACATTATAGTGTGGGCGAATATGTTATAATAAATATAATATTATAGTCTGAGGAAATATGTTATAATAAATATAAAATTATTAATTATTTGAAATTTTTTGTGGGGTTTGTGTGGCACTTTTATGTTTTTAAATATTGTATTTATTAATTATTTTTAAATAAATTTGAAAAGTGATTTTATTTTCTTATTTGAAATGTCATTTTCTTATTTTTCTTTTTCTTTTAGATTTTGGGTTAAAATTACAACTTGAATAGAATCATGGTTTTAATGATCAATATTATTGAGATCAAAATCTTAAAATTGAATAGAAAAGTGATACTACTAATATCACCTTTTTTTTAAGGGTTGAATTGCAATTTTTTTTGAATGACCTTGATAATCGATATTATTAGAACTACAACTCTTTTTTTTAACCACAGTGAATCTGTAATTCGTTGGAGTAATCTACTTGAGGCCCAAGATCAAATCTAGCTACTGCCACTATAACACCAAGAGTATATCCAACATCGTACATGCTAGATATAAAAATAAGTTAAAATTAACACTTGAATTGAACAATGGTGCTAGCGATATCACCTCTTTTCGTTTGTTGGGATTAAAAATTACAACTTGTTTGAAACTATAGCCTATGATTACAACCAAAGTCTTAAATTCAAACCCTAAATAGAAAAATGATGTTACATAGAATCCTTTTTGGGCTTAAAATTATAACATTTTTAAAATTGTAACCTTAATTACCTATATTGTTACAAAAAAAAAGAGAAAAATTAAATGAATGAGAGAAAAAAAAAAAAACTAAAGAGAGTGGAAAACTAAAACTAATATGAAAAATTAATAAAAAGAGGTCCCTACACTTATTTCGTCTTCTTTAAAAAATAAAAATAAAAATAAAACCTAGGAATAGAAATTATAATTGAACACACAATTTAGAATTTCTTTTTAGAACATGTGCTTCCTCCTAAGAGATCATATGAATCCAAAGTGGGGTAGAGTATATAAAACTATGTATACTATAACAATCAAATTGTTACATAGAGGTTGATCTCTTGTCCAACAAACAAGGACTTGGTTGTGACTTAAAATAGTAGCAGTAGTAGTAGTAAAAAATTTAAATTAGAAGGGAAAAAATAAAAAATATTATTTTGAATATTAAAATATATCTAGTTGTTATTAAAATATATATAGTTGTGGTGGAGATGAGAATCATTCTCCACAACCCCAATACTTGATCCCCTCATCACCCACCCATTCCTCCTTCCCTCTCCCTTATGTCCCCTCAACCTCACCCCCCCAACTTTCCCTCATCCACTACTCAAACAAGCAACAAGGAAGGGGTGAGGGAGCAGATTCCTAAAATCTCCTCAACACCTTGGAACCCATGATCACGCACCCCCACCCCCACCCCCATTTCTCCTCATTCATCAATTAATGGAGCAACAACTCACTCCTTTAAGCTATAGGTAAAGTAAAAGAACCATCCCACCTATTCGATTAAATAGCTTTCAACTTAGTTCAAAGACAAAATGACTACCAAGCAAATGGCTATAAACTTGGTTGTCTAACGATTTCATTTTTCAATATTATATTTGTTGCAAGAATAAATAAAACTATAATGTTGATAATAAGGATTAATGGAGGATGCAAATTTTATATTTTATTCTTCATAACAATTATAAAGGAAAAATATTTTAATTTTGGAAAGAAGAAAGCCCTTTTAGATGCTTTTTTAATTCCATTTATATTATATAGTTGTGAATTTTGAGGTTATAGTATTTTAGAGAAACCATTAAAAATATCCAAAACTACTTTATAGGTTACAATCTTAAAATTAAGATCAATAAACCATATTTGATCATTCTCTTCGAGACATAAGTTTCTCCTATTGATAGTCTATGATTATACACCTACTTTACAAGCATAAGTTAATCAACATGAAGAATATGAGACTTACTATTGATTTCAATTTATAAGGTCTTTCACCAAGACTTAAATAACTTTGTAGTCAATTCTATAATATATGAAAGAGAATTTAATGTTAAAAATTTTCTTGTGCAAAAATTTAGACTCTATTTCAAATTTCTATTGTGATCAGAATTTTCTATGTTGTTTTCTTCCAATAACTTCTATTGTAATTAAAATAAATTATATATTGTTTATCTTTATTACGCAAAAAATCAATTTAATTCCATGATAAGATCACAACATATTTCAATTTACAACTTCCTGAATTAACAATTTAACAATAATTGATTAAGAATTAGTATATATAGAATGCCTCTAACTCTACTTGCAAAGTCTTGCGTTGTATATTAATTGAGTTAACTCCTTGCTTTGTCTAAATACTCAAAATTATTTATTCTCAACCCAAATATCTACAAATAACATTATTCCGCTAAATTTATAAACCCTTAACCTTTCCTATTCCTCTATCCCCAAAGTCCTAAAACATCACAACCACAATATGTCAAATTTCCACCAACTTCTTTTAATTTCACAACCAAATTCTCTCTCCCATTCATAATTTATTTTTCCATATCTTTATATATATATATATATAAATAATTTCACTTGCTAAACTTAAAGATATCAAACACCTTTATCAATTATTCTCCCACTTTCCTCCGATTCCTTCCTTTACCGAAAAATAAAATTAATTAAAAAAACTTTACAAATAAAATCATACACTCTTACATTCATAGTTTATTTTTCCATACCTCCAAATACGTTTCACTTGCCCTTTATGCCTTTATCAATTATTCTCCCACTTACCCGTGATTCCCTCGTTTAACAACAAATAAAATTAGTTAGAAAAACCTTAAAAATAAAATCATATTAAATCCATAATATATTCCAATCAAAACATATTTTTCAACACCAAAATAACATGCTAAATTCACGAAGTTTGCAATCCACTAGAAACCTCGAGAACATGTATTGAATTCACACAAGGCGGTTATGTTTTTCAGTATCAAAATAACATGCTCGAGAACATGTATTAGAATCCTCGAGAATGTGTATTGAATTCACATAAGGTGGTTGTATTCCCTTCCGTTCATGAAGAGTGAGAGCCCTCACATAACATTGTCAAAAACATTTATATAACAACATTGCATATTAAAAAATAATATTATAATACCCCTCATCACACTTATAGAAATAACAAAAACTTATACTTATCTTTGAAAACAAAAAGAAACATCAAATACAATTATAATTATAATTATAAAAACTATATTAATAATTACACTAATTATAGCCTAGTAACAATAATAAAAATAATGACACATAATAATAAAATAAAAGTAAAATATTATAAAAAATAAGAATGAAAAAATTGTAATATATAAAATTAGACAACAACACAATATTATATGAAGTCCATGTGCCTTTTTTTTTATGTTTTTCATAATAAATATAAGAAAAATTCAAGTACGACAAAGTCAAACTCATCTCTGTTCTTGTTTTTCATTCATTGAGTAACACACTGCTCTTGTTTTTCATTTATTGAGTAACACATTCTTTCTTTCCTAATTAATTAATTAGTTAATATATATATATATATATATATATATATATATATAGATATATAGATATTCATTTACTTACCGACAAATTCCCACCTCAAATAATTCACTTATACAAATTGGTTTGATTTGATGCATATTTCTCACCAAAAATATATATATATATATAGATATTATTTACTTATAATATATAAGCTTTTTTTAAATAGAAGTCAACTAATTCTTTCTACTCTCAATTAGTTTGATTTTGCGCATACTTCTCAAATGAGTAATATAATCTTTTCCAAATTATATATATATATATATATATATTATAATTTTTCATATTAATTATTTATCCCACGTTCATTAAGTGGAGTGAACCTTTTATAAAACTCTTATTTTAAAATAACCACACAACTTAACTTGTGTGTATATCCACACATACCATGGATATTAATGAATGCGGGATAAATAATTAATATACAAAACTATATATATATGATAATTCTATATCATAGTTTTGCATATTAATTATTTATCCCACGTTCATTAAGTGGAGTGAACTCTTATAAAAATCTTATTTTAAAATAACCATACAACTTAACTTGTGTGTATATCCACACATACAATGGATCTTAATGCACAATGTACTACGAAACAAACCAATATCTGAAAAAGTTGGATTCGAAAATTAAGATCTAAACACGGATAACAAACAATTTAGGACACGTCACTACTACGTGGATACCATGAGGGATAATATTGATAGATGTGAGTTATACTCAAGAGGATAACTCGCAGAGTATGTGGAGGTGAATTATATTAATCAAGATATTGGAGTTAACACAATTTTGAAACTAGATATCCAGGATCCAGTAAATCTCGAATTTTTTCACAAAAGTATTCTCCGAATCTGGATTAGTGGATTTTGGATATCTGAGAATTGATAAACCTAAATATATTTTTGTAAAGTATTCTCCAGATCTACATTATCAGACTTTTGAGTATCGAGGAATTTTTAAACATACAGATGACATGTCTTTTTTCAAATTTCAATTTCATTTTCCGCAGAAGCTTTGATTTAATGTGACACATCAACATGACATGTCATATTACACGTCAACAAAATCAAATATCAAAACTTTAAAACCTCTTTTAGCACCTTATACTAGATTCCAAGTGTATTAATTGGAAGAAGGATATCTAACCTAAGGTTAATGAAACGAAATGCTATATCTATATATTTGAAATCCTGTAAATAAGAGATTGAAATAATGAGAAATAAATTTTACCAGTCTTGAATAGGAAGAATCAAGAATTCAAAAGCTATAATGAGACTTGGTTAAACTTCTCTTAGATTTGATAACTTGCATTTGTATAACTGAAACAGAGAAAAGACTAATATATAAAAAGAACATAAAAATCTCAATATTCAAATTTAGATAATAAGACATTTTCAATGGAATTTTAAGGAATTTGAAAAAAAAAATTTTAAAAATGGAGAAATTTATTATTTGGGGAAATCATTAAAATAAATTATTATAAATTTAGGAAAATCATAAAAATGCTTGAGGAACAACCAAAATACAAGAATAAGTATGTAATGAAAATAATGAGAATTATTCTTGTTATGAAGTATTGTGTAAACCATGTGATTCAAGGTCCAAATCTCTCTTGGATCAAATTAACAAAATAAAAATAAAAAATAATGAAAATATTTAAAAACTATATAAAATAAATAATAAATAACAATAATCTAGAAAAATGAAAGAAACTAGGGAAAAAATTGTAGGGGGTCATTATTTCTTTGAAGATATCATATAATTATAGTGGATGTTGTACTTGCTACAACAACTTGTGACACGTTGGAAGAACCAGTTATCTATAACATTATTGATATATGATTTTACTTACGTATCTAAAAATAAAAGATAAATCTTAATTTCAAGAGCTCACAAGTAATCATGGACACCTCATTATATTTGTGACACATTAGATGAACTAGTTATCTATGATGTTATTGATATAGGGTTTTACTTATGTATCTAAAACTAAAGATAAATCTTAATTTCAAGAGTTCACAAATAATCATAGATACCTGATTATACTTGATACTCTAAAAAGAATGAGTTTTCAATTTTATGTACTTGTGACTTATGATAATAATTGTATATAGAAAGGTTAGTGAAGTTTGTTCTCTTTAAGATGTGATTACTTTTTTACTGGTCATGAACCATATTAAAGGGAAAAATATTTTTCTACTAACCAAGTATTTGCAAACATGTGTTCTTTGTCTAATTTTAGCTAGCATTGCTTCACTACCCGCAAGAAGTCATAGCCCCTAGAAGTTTTCCTAGTATCATACAAGCATGACCCAACTTCCAATGAGTGTCTATAGACTTGACAAGCTTACTTGTACTTTCCACACAATTTTTTAGTACTTTCAACTTCTTATTCATTTGATTTTTTTTTCTCACCCTTCTAATATGAATGTAAATATTGCATATGAAATTCTAAGTGTAGGAAATGAGGTGCTACAAGAGTTATTTTGATTAACAAATAATTTTGGTGTAAATGTTTTTTCCAATAGCCTTTCTCCACTTCCAACCATTTTATTGATATAATCATGTGAATTAGGCAAGGATTGTATGAAAATAGTAGACAAGTATTTTTTTTCTAAAAATCTATTTTTAAATAGTCTGAGTGGGGTAACTCAATTGATGATTCAAGTAATATGAAATCTATGAAAACTGGGAGATCCAAGGTTCAAATCGCCCTAGTTGTGACCGGGTTTAAGGAGAGGAGGACAAGTCATATACCCCTAGAGGTTTACTAGTAGTTCCATGTCATGGGAGTTGTTGGGTTCCTCTGGGATAAAAAATAAAGGAAAGAAAATATCGATCTTTAAATATGTTATAGATCAAGAAAGAGGTCCACCACAAGTACAAGTTAAAGTCTACAAAGTTATGTGTTTTAAAACAATTTTCCTAGATATTCACCCTTATCGATCATGACTAGCATAATATCCTACAATTTGTAACCATAATGAAACCAATAACAACATCTTACAATCTCTTGTATTAATTAATCAATTAAATATACATAATTACTTCAAAAAATTAATATTTTCTAATAGCAAAATCAATTATAAATAAACTACATATAAACAAAATTATAGAAAATAACTTGTAAGTAAATTTGTACAGTCACAAATGTATGATCACTAAAAATTAAGAAAAAGAAAAAGTTCACGCTTATCTATATAATGTATACACAATTACAATTACCACCAAAAATGTGGTTACAAAAAATATTTCTTTAAAAGCTAGCCATCTATGGGGAGATTTTCTAAATCTCCTTCCAATGATTGCAAAATATATGTTGAAGGACCAGTTTTTGAAGATGTTTGAATTATCCCAGCCAAAGGTGTTGAAAATTTGTATGTTTTCCTCCCATATTATGTGCCTTATCATATTTAGAAATGAAATCACCAACATTAAAATATTTTTCATTAATTGAATGCTTATCGAATAATTTATTAATGATCTATTGATGTTCATGGCATTTTTTTTGTCATTTTCCCATTTCCCCTATAATTTTAACAATGTTCTAATTATATTTTGCATTATGGGGCAAGGATCTCCCCAAGAGGATTAGGATAATTGCATAGAAAAGACACATTATGAGGTAAGATAGTTTCCTTTTCATAAACAAGGAAGAAACGAGAGTTACATAATGCAACTTTAGGTGTTTCCTTGTCTACCCATAATTCATTTAAGAGGACTTTATGCCAAATTTTATAATGATAGTTAACAATTTCCTTGATAAATTGAATTGAATTTATATTGGTATATTTTTCTAAAATATTACCTTAATAGTGATAATTATTAGCATATTTTATCATAGTGCCCTTTTCTAACTTAAATTCAATTAGTTTCAAAGAAGAATTGTGAATCAACAAATTAATTTGTTGATGTAAGAATATTTTTTAAGCTAGTATGAATATTTAGGATCGTCTTCCCTATAATGTTGAAATCCCACTGTTCAAATGGAACTTCAACCATAATTGATTATAATGAGAATTCCTATTTCTTTTCTCTCCCTAGGTATTTTTGTCACACTTTGCAATTTTTAGTGTTAACATGTGCATCCTTAAATAAAGTTGGCCAATAATAGCCAACATGTAGAAATTTATGGGCAATAGTATCACCACCAAAATATCTACTTGTAAGATCATCATGTAAGTCAACCAATACTCTATCTACATCTAACTTCTCTAAACATCTCAATAAACCATCATCAGAGTTTCTTTTAAGCAACACTCTATCTATTAATTGATATTTTGTAGATTGTAGCCTTAAATATCCCTTATTCTCTGGATCTAGGTACTGAGGTGTAGTACCATGACTGAAGTAATACTTGAGCTCATAGTACCAAGTATCTCTATAAATAGAAATGTAATAAACCTCTTATGTACTTTCCTCTAATTAATTCTCCCATCCTACTTCCTCACCTATTTGTGAAACCTTCTAAGTCTATTTCTATTCTCCAAAAAACTTGACCTTCGACTATTGTAGTAGGGTTAATCTCTATGTCATGTACATGGAGTGTTTTGAACTAGTTCTCTTCTATCACCTAACACTTTCTTTACAAGTAAATTTTAAAATGAGGTATGTGGAATTATAACTTTAGTATGGGACTTCAACAATTATGGCCTAAAATTCTTAACAACTATAAAGACTGCATGCGCCCACTTGTCAACTTTACGATAATTCAAATCCGTAGCCTAGAATCTTGAAATCATAAAGGAAATTTGTACTTTTGAAACCTTCAAAATTTTTCTAAGTTAGGAAAACTACAAAAGACAAGTTAGAAGCAACAGTATACAATATCATTTTTTTCTCAAATTTTTGACTCATTAAAGAAAGTGCTTATGCCATTGCTTTCTTAGTGGAATTAAATGTTTTTTTCTTTATTGTTCTATTTAATAGTAGCATATTTCTTGATCCTATCTTGTGTTATTTTTACTATCTCTACAACACTTGGTACACATATTCTTAGAAAGTTGATCTTTCCTAGAAATTATTACAATCATTTTTTGTTATGAAAGAAGGTAATTTGTAAGATTTATTTTGTCCTTTTAGGCTCAGTCATGATACCATCTTTGAAGCAATCAAACCTAACATATTATTTTCAATGATAGCAAATATAGTTTTCTTATGATTTAAAGATACCCCATACCTTTTGTACCAATCAATAATCTATCTAAGATGATGTATATGATCTTTTTCTATTTTTTGAAAACATTTCACGTCATCTAAACATACTACTAGTGATTTGTTTATCATACCATGAAAAGTAATATCCATATCTAATTGGAAGATTTCTATTGAATTTATTAAACCAAAAGACATCTTTATTTATGCATAAGTTCTCCATTTTTTCTAAATGTAATTTTGAGTTTATTTAGGTGTGACACCAAAACTTGATTGTAACTAGAAAATCCTTCTAACAAGGATAACATTTCAGAACCTCAGACACATTGAAGAATATATTCCATTATTGGAACAAGGTAGTTTTCCTTATCAGAATATTTACTTAGGTTGCAAAACTATATACATATTTCAATATCCCCGTTATTCTTTCGCACTACAACTATATTTAATACCCATTAAGAATGTCATACAAGGAATATAATTTTAGCATCTAGTAATTTGTTCAGTTCTTTTCTAATCTAACACTCCAACATTGGGTGAATCTTTTTTAGCTTCTTTTATACAAATTTTCCATCCTTCTTGAATGGAATTAAATGTTAAATAATCTTGGTTTCATATGTATTTAAGTCATCATATGTGCATGAAAATATATCCTTGTACTCTTTAAAGATTTTAATGAATGCATTCCTTTCTTAAAGGGAACATATGTATAAAAAATTAATGTTCTAAGGGTTCTTCTTCGTTCCTCTATTGACCACTTTGGAACACATTTAAGATTTTTTTTGTTTAGTGGTTAGTTATCCCTTTAAATTTATCCTATAAGCCATAGAGATTCTCTAAACAAACAACTGACCTAGGAATAACATTTTCTTTTTTTTACTCAAACTATAGGGAAGACTCATTGATCATTTGATCATGTTGATGGTCATCAATGATGGGCCCTTTGAAAGTATCCTATGTGAAGAAGTTAAAAATTTCACCGTTGTCATCAAAGACCCTCCAATTTGTGATATTAATTAGATCTTAGTGCTTGAAAGTCAATTTAATAGAAAATCTATTAGGAAAAAATTATTTTGTAGGAATTAATTTAGAAGAAACTTTTGTGAGCAAGCCAACATTAGAAATTTGAGAAATAGGTACTAAAACAATGTTAACTTTATAAAAATTATGGATCAATGTTATTACCTCTTGCTAATATTTTTTAATGTGATTTGAAGCACACTGTATATAGTTCTAGACTCGTTTCATTATAATTTCATCATCACCAATCAATTTTAAATATTTAATTTTCAAATCAATTACCTTTCTAATACCTTGTGTTAGTATGAATATTTTTAGAAGGTGTACCAAAAACCCTCACTTTAGTTATTGGTGACAAATAGCACTAACAACAATAAATAATGACTGCTATTGCTCTTTATATCTACAAAAAAAACATTAGAAACCCCACAAAAAATATAAAATGTAAATAAAACAACAAATCACAGTCTATAGCATGAAATAGGCCTAATAGATAATAAAATTATTTTGCTATTCAAAATACAACAGATTACACCTGGTGAGAATAATTTGCAAATTTAGATCTACAAAATCACCATTTGTAGGATGGGTCCTTTTCTGCCATGTGCTTCAAATTCAACTCTCTCTCTCTCCTGATGGATGCAATGGGAAAAAGGAAGTAATGTTGTCTTGAAATCAAATGTGGGAGCTCAACTGTCACAGGATGATAATGAGGATGATGAAGTGACCATGTGTAGAATGAAAATAAAACCTCTCTATTTATAATAAAATATTAGGATAAATCTAGATCTAGAATAATAATAAAAATTTATTAGACCAAATCAAAATCTAGCCGTTAGGAATATTTTATTAAATTTTATAGACAGAAATATTATTTGAAATGATCAAATTTCTTTACTTAGAAGATAATTAAAGTAATTAATAAATAAAAATTGATTTACTAATACTTTATGGGGATAAAGTCAAAGATAAACTAGAAATAATTATTAAATAATGATTTAATTATTATCTCATTAGAGAAATAAGGGATAAATATGGAATAATAAACAAAAATGATTTATTTAATTATTCCCAATGGGTTAGATAAAAAATGGTTAGAAATAATCATTAAATAATGATTTGATAATTATTTCGAGAGAATAATAAATAAATAATGATTTATTTAACTATCCTCGGGGATTTTTTGGGTTTTAATGAGGAATAATTTAGGAAAATGGTTTTATAAATGATTTCCTAAGGTGAAAGTGGGTATTAATTTGTAAAAACCCACCCTACATGGTGTACTTTGATAAACCTAGTAAGAAATGACTAGGTGATCATCTTTTAGGTGATAACAGATTTCCCCCCAATGTAGGAGTGTGAGGGGCACATCGTATGACCAAAAAATGTTGTAGGTTCACTTTCACGAGACACAAAATGGGATTTATAGAGAGATAGGCAGAGAAATCTTAAGAAAAAAATGGAAGAAATAAAACTGGAGGAGGCAAGGCCTACTTGTAAGATAGACATATCCTTTTATGGTGAGTACATGATCTCAATGAGGTAGGGGAGGCATACCCATACCCATTGAGATAACCGAGTACAAATAATAATGGCACACCAAACAATGTGTGTCTGAGAAACATAGTACATGATACATGATATGATGGCATCAAAGGGTCATAAATTAATACAATGATATAATGAGTCCCATATACATATTTTCTTGGAAGACAAAGGTCAGGACTAATAGAATGAAAACCACTGAACTGTATACATAGGAAAAAGTTCCCCCAAGATGATGTGAGGGGGATATCACAACCAAAGAAGACATGTTGAATAGGAAAGGGCTATAAATATATGAATGAACCATCTGAAGGAAGGACTCGTGTTGTGGGCTCTGCGATCGATAGAAATTGAGCAAGTCAAATCTATG
Organism: Pinus albicaulis; assembly: GCA_034641835.2. NCBI lineage: Eukaryota > Viridiplantae > Streptophyta > Pinopsida > Pinales > Pinaceae > Pinus > Pinus albicaulis. The sequence goes on along the minus strand of CM076577.1, from coordinate 609,458,868 downwards.
AAACTACATCGGGGGTTGGATCATGAATTGTTGGTTTCTGACCATGTGTGGGGATACCTGAAGGGCCATCCCCTCATGAGGTTTGGAACATCTCACACACACCCGATGAAAATTGGGACAATCTGTTGGATCACTGGACCATCAAGTTTATAATTCTTGAATGTGCGATAATGAGTTGGAGTCAAGCACACGAGAAGAAACCAAGTTAAAGGGAAATTATGATTACCTTTACTTGATTCAAGGCACAAAAAAATGATTAAGGTTAGAACTGAGGTAAACCATCCTCTAAATCACTCTCCTAGAATAAATGTGTTGAAATCGACAAAAGAGGGCCCGCCAGAGTTGAGGCAATGAGGAGTCCTCAAAAAAGCCACAAGGATCAAATTAATGTGACTGATAAAGACTAACATTAGGGATGAAAATGGGGAAATAAGGGGAATGGTGTATGTATGACTTCACTTGTCAGAGTATGATATGCTAGATTGACCTAGCAGTGACTGACATAATTCCAAAGGTGATGGTCAATTACTCAAACAGAGTCTTTTCAAAGACAAGTCGGGATAACTTGATGGAAAATGTGAGCAAGATAAAATGAACACAAAAAATGGAAGGGATAATATACTTTAATAGAACTCAATGGGACATTGAATAAAATCCATGGGATATAGGGGTGACTCATCTCATATGCTCTAAACAATGGTGACTCAATAATGCTTCCAGAAGGTAGAGGCTTGATGGGGACAATGAAAACGTGAGTAAAAAATGGTTATTCATGACCAAAGTCGAAACATAAGTCTACAAGTGCAAATACAAAGTGGTGCTAGAGTATGAGTGACTCATACGAAGATATTAAATTTTAATAAGCTGCAAAGAAATACCTCATAGAAAAAATGGCTTTTTTATGAAGTTTCAAATTACCAAAAACAAATGGAGACCCATTATAGAGCTTTGTGAGAGATTTCCAATGGTGCTAATTGCTTTCTCCTAATGGCCAAGGAAAAATTAGGGTTTTTCCTATAAAAGGGCTCCTTTCCCCCAAATCCAATTCATTTGTGCATTCGGTTGTTGGAGAATTTGGAGAGGATAAAGAAGCCCTAAATCTTGGTGAGCTCATAGCAGAAAAACCGACCTTCATATTTCGGATTTGCAACACTCAGGTTGGTGGCCTAACCCTACTCATCAATTTCTATGGATTGGATTTCTAAATTAGGGTATTATTTGGCTGAGGGAAATCTTTGTCTTCTCTTAGGGTCACAAAAGAACTGCTTGTCCATTTCTTACTCTGGACAACATAGGAAAGGGGCCAAAATTTGTGCCCCATCATAGGCTTTGAGGGAAAAACAATGTTGGGGACCTAAAGGTGGGAAGAATATGGGGGTATATTGGAAGCTTAATGTTAGGTATAAAAAATTGTTTATGTACTCTAGAATTGAAAAAATATGATGCTATTTTGTAGGTATGGTAGAGAATATAGTGTTATGGCAAGAATAAGACTTTGATGATTATCACTCTCAGGTTAAGGGGAACCAAGCAATCAAAGGAGCTCTTTCCCAATATGGGTTACTTAAGATCTTTGAGAACCCACTAATGAGGGACAGTGAGCCATTATTATCATAAATACAACGTCACGAGATCGAGTAACCAACGAGGACATTTACTTCTTGATGAGATTTCCACCATTGGGGGTGGTTAATGATACAAATATAGTGTTGCCTCGAGGGAGGCATGTGGAGGAGTTTGTGCAGTGTCATTGTGTGCTAGGTACTTGAATAAAGGATTTGAGTATCTATATACAAGATTTGGAGCGATTGGAGACATAGGATACAACTGCAAAAATGGTGCATATATTTTGTAACCATTTTTTCAACTGAGTCACTGGAGGGCAGTTGATTCTGGTGGAAAGTGTTCTTCAGGGACCTATTATTGGTGCACCTAGATGTTATTGAAGAAACTGAAGCACCAATTAAGTCTATTCAAGCGAGCTACTAATGGGAATTGTTCATTTTTTAGAGTTTTATGCTATTCTTCTTTGAGAATATCCCCACTCTTCAACCACATGTGCAGGTTCATAATGGGGGCCTGTCGGAGCCTAGGATGCACCATTGGGGATAGCTATTATGATGACACGAAGGAGGGGGATTCATACATGTGTTCCAACCTACTTTTTTTTCCCATTGTATTAGTTTTTTATCTACATAGATTATTATCCATACTCTGGTATGAACTTCCAGGGAGATCATGAGCTACCACTTCCACTAGGATGAGCATGGGGACCAGATGGTAAGTGATAAATGCTATATTTTGGATACATTCATTGGATATAAAATATATGTATATGGTACTAATTTTCAAACATGTGACATGTAGATATAGCACCAATGAGGCTAACAAGATATATGGGTGAGCTGGAGAATCTGGAGCTACAGATCAGAGGGGGTCGAAAATTTAACATAGGCCAAAGAGTGACGAGTTGCTAGAGGACCTCTAGCGTAGGATCGATATGGTACTGAGTGGTGTGAAAAATCATGGATGGCATGAGAGACCTATGGGTTGGGGGGGTGGCACCACTGTCCTGGGATCCTCTAGAGGATAGTGATTAAACATAGGGGTATAGGTGTCTCTAGGTGTTAGTATAGCATGTTATGGGCATGGTAGATGCATTTAGAATAGTGGACTATAAACACTTATTATGGATATTTTTAAACATAATATGGTTATGCATGGTTTTATGATGTTTTCGTCATTTGGTACTCATGGTTTCCCTATTATGTATGTATGTTATAAATTCAAATCTAGAATATTATTTTCTATTGTATATACGAAGTTATTTTCGGCTCTAGGAACATGATTGAATGAAATGGATCCAGATTCATGTGCTAACAAATTAACTCGTAGATATTTTCTAAATAGGGTAGGGCTACACACATGATAAACGCCATTCAATTGCATGATGATTAACATGGAATCAAGACAAATATGAAGGTGAAGGACTTTATGAGCAAGCACATCGGCTAACAAACCTATCACTACATCATATTCAACCTAATTGTTGGTGACAGGTTCGATGCATACACCATTGGAGTGTACTAATGACTGCAAAGGGGAGAATATGGTCTAAGCTGTCAAGGCTATATTCCTAGAGAATCAAATTTCACCATCAACATAGCTAATATACAGTGTGGATGATGGATCCATCTGAAAGGCGTAAGGAGACAAACAATCAGGTGATGAAAGATGAAACCTACGGAAAATAATGCAAATAAAAAACAAAAAATATTCATTCTAGAGGGAAACACTATGGGTACAATTTATTCAGATAGAGTGCATTGCAATGGTTCAGAAAAATTTCTCCTTATGGGCCCTCCAAAAGGTATTCCCTCTTTCCTAAGAATTTATGAATAATATAGGGACCATGCCAATAAGGGTTTCAATTTTTCATGTCCCAAAACATCATGGGATTGATCATAAATAAGAACAAAATCAACTTCATCATAGGTATGAGGGTGTACTTTATGGTCATACTGGGCTTTGGTGCACTTTTTATTCGCTTCTATGGTTTTCAAAGCAACTCAGTGGTATTCATTGGCACATTCGAGCATGATGAGTCTCTATTCTAAAGGTTGGCTGTCTAGGAGGAGTTGGACCTCAAGGTTAAGAGAGGAAATTTCATACTCAATTGGTCAGACTTCTTCCTCTCCACAAACAAGGTGGAAAGGAGTGAACCCAAAGGTAGTTTTAATAAAAATTCTATAGGCCCACAATGTAGGGAAGATAATTAAATTACAATTGGTCTTGTGTTTATTCATTTTACAGTGAAGAATGGTCTTAAGGATTTTTTTTAACAACTTTTACTTGTCCATTCCCTTGGGGGTAATAAGATGATGAATATTCATGTTCAAAACCAAAAAATGAGGATATTTCACACCAAATATCATATTCAAAGTGTCATCCATTGTCAAAAACAAATTGCTTTGGAAACCCAAATCGAGCAATGACATGGTAAAAGAAGAAGAGGGTTGAATTATTTGTTGTGTTATTGAATGTAGACATGGCTTCAATCGATTAGGAAAAATATTCCACAACCATAATAATGTATTTATGGCCATTGATGGAGGTGGGTCAAAACTCCATGAAATCGATGTCCCATTTGTAGAAAGGGAAAATTGCAATGACAGGGTGTAGAGGAGTAGGTGGAGCTCAGGACTTTAGGGCGTATAACTGGAAATTGGGACAATGCTTGACTTCCTCAATGAAATTGCTAAAGAGATCAGGCAAAAAGTATTTGGCACACATGATTTTCTAGGTAGTGGCCACTCTAGAGAGATGACCACCATAAGCGCCATGACAACAAAATTTGAGAACTCACTCAACTTCAGTATGGGCGAGACAAAAAAAAAGGATAGTTTCAACACCACAATGATAAATATCATCAATTATACATCAATTATATGAAGGTATAGAGGGGCGTGATGTCAAATGCGTCGTAAATCATCACGAGTGAGGTGGGGGGGGGGGGAGAGATTTTTGGGTTCAAAAATAAGTGAGGATGTCATCACACCATGGATTTTCAGAGGATATAGTGAACAAATGTTAATAAGGAAAGTCATCATTTACCAGTGGATCTTGCACACCCCTAGGAAAGTTGGATATGAATTAAACGAGGGCTAATCCTTTCTTACTTTTAGGGGTTACAAATTCGAAGTCAAATTCCTAGAGTATAACTTTCTAGTGGAAATATTTCTCATTGATGATCCTCCGACTCAATAGGAGGGCCATGGGGTTGGAACTAGTAACTACCTTGGTGGTATGGGTAAGGATATAACGACAAAGTTTTTTAATCAAAAATACAATATCCAATGCCAACTTTTCCTCACAGGAATAGGACACAGGGGGTCCACTAAGATTCTTGCTCATGTAATAAATGAAATATTCATTTACAACTTTTTATTATTTTAATAAGACCCCAATAACTACATAGGTGGAGGTGTAGATGCACAGGATTAAATCATTCTCAAAATTAGGTTGACTAATCAAATGTGCATAAGTGAGATCGTTATTAAGAGCATCGAAATACTATTGAGCTTGTTCATAAAAAAAAATGGAATGTTAGATCATAGGAGTCGAAGAAACCCATGAGCAGTGGTGGCATAATAAAGAACGAATCTACACAAGAAATTTGATTTTCCTTGAAGGCTCTACAACTAGCGAAGGCTACCATGAGAAGGAAGTTCTAAAATAGCTTGAAATTTTAGATGGTTGATGGTGATCTTAGATTTGGACTCAATGAAGCCCAAAACCCAACCAAAAGGAGCACAAAATACACACATAAGAGGATTAAGGTGAATGTTATACTTGTGACATCGTAGGAAGATGGTATGCAAATAATTGAGGTGTTGCAACTGAAATCTAGAAAAAGTAGTGAGATCATCAAGATATGAAAGGATAATGTGAGCCAGGTCATGAAAACAATAAGACATGACGTGTTGAAAAGTGGTCGTAGCATTCTTGAAACCGAAAGGCATGACCCTATAAGAGAAAGTTCCCCATGGAATAGTAAAGGAATTTTTATGTTGATCTCCAAAGAAGATAATAACTTGGTTGTACACAAAGAATCCATCCATTAAGGAAAGAACATCATGTCCCACACACTCATCGATAATTTGGTCAATGAAATGTGTGGGGAAATTTTCTTTAGGACAAGATTTGTTCATATCACTAAGGTCAATACAGACACAAATCGTGCCTTGTTTCTACAAAATGGGAACATGTTCAGAGACCCAAGAAGTATACTCAACTAGGTAGATGAATCCAACCTACTTTATTATCTATTTCAGCCTTAATGGCTCCACGTTTGGAAGGATGGAGAGACCTTTGTTTCTGACAAAAGAGAATGAAATATGGCCAATTGTTGATATAATGTTCAACAATGGTTGGATCAAGTCCGAGCATCTTAGAGTAAGACCAAGTGAAAACATCACATAGTTCTTTCAATAACTTAATGTAAGCCTCATTTTCTTCCGGGGTGCATTATGCCCCCAACATGATATTTTCTTCAATGGATGGTTTGTTGGAGATGATAATTTTAATGGTAGGTGAAATATTGGCCATCTTGCCTTCTTCAAAAGCATCTGGTTCAGGAATAGGATTTTAAAACCAATCTACTTGACCATGGATGAAGTCTTTTGACTCCACAACATATTGATCATGTGAGTATTGTGGAAGGAAGTATGCATGAAGGTGCATATCATCCCAAGGATAATCAAGGGTGGTCATGGCTTCCATGATGTATTCATCATAATGAAATACCAAAGGTTGAGAGTGTTAGGGTCCTATATTTTATAAGATCTCAAGGTGATTGAGTGTTCCATATTTGTAATTTTACATTGTAAATAATTTTCAATTTTGCAAATGATTTCCAAAAATATATATATAAAAAAGAAAATCAAAAGAGGGTATGTCAAAAGAAAACGAATTATGAAGAAAAAAAAGAAAAGAAAGAAAAGTGAAAAAATAATAAAAGAGAATAATACCCCAAAAAATAGAAATAGAAATAATATTGAAAGCGCTGCAAATTTAAATGTCACTATTGTTAAATTAGTTTCCTTCATAATCCAATAAGATTGTGTGCAGCTTGTCTTAAAATGCCACAATCACTAGATTTTTGTTCCAATCATACAACTTAATCATGATGGAAAAATTGTGAATTTCATGTCAAATAGGTTAGTGAATAAATATTTTCCAAACAGTTTAATATTGGAAAATCAATAGTTAGGTAGAAAATGTGATCGATTTAATAGTCTAATCTAAATCAATAGGAGGAATAAGTGATAGAGTAGGTTAGATTTTTATAAAAAGGTTATGTGGGTTTGCTAGATTAAATTCACCCTAAGGAAAGAAGATGAAAACATGTTAGCTTAGAAAAAGAATTAAAAATGAAAGGGTAGGTATAAGTTGTGTTATAGCTTTGAAAAGCATGAAAATTTTTATCCTAAGTTTGGAATTCAAAGTTATTTCATGCACATAAGAAGGAAAAAGGGTAAAAGGTTTTATCCTAAGTCTAAAATGTTTGACATAGGAAAACAAAAGTTTGGTGCATTATCTCATTATCTGAAGTTTTCACTTTTATCGAACTCTCCGCTACTCGACAAAACATCCCATCATAGCGCTTTAACTCACCTCCATCTGTCCCATCATCAGATCCTCCACTCCTCCATCTGACGACCTTTATCACTTTTTGGCACCCCCTCTCCATCTGATCTTTACCATCGAGGTGGGGGCTCCGAAAAAAGTTGTTTTGCATTTCCGACCCACGCTAACATGGCACCATCCCATCATTTCACACCCCCCTCCTGCTTAAACCACTTACTGCTTTGGACCCCCTCTAAAAATAAGTTACCCCGCCATATAAAAAACCGCCAATCCACCCGTTAAGCACTTGTCATATCACACCACCTAGACCATTATCGTTTCAAATTAATTGCTTTCCTATGGTAATACAACCATTGATGAATTTAATTCATCACTAACCATTAATCCAATGTATTTGTGCCACTATCAATGAGAAAGAGATAAAATTGTGTATAAATTCATGCCTGATCAACTTTAATCCTTTACCTTACCAGTTTCTCTACTCTGCACATGTTTGCTGCAGGTTGAAAAAACGCCAGAACAACTAGTCTGATCACTGTCAAAGTACTCTCTACAAATGTCGCATATTCTTCCTAATATCATAGCTTTTACACAGTCCCAAACCCCATTTGTCTATCAGAAACCATCATTCACTCTAAAAACCTAATCCAACCATGCCTCCTAAGAAGAAGGGACAGGAAGAATCTATAAATCCACTGCTCCATCCCCCAATTGACCTTGATCATATACCTTTGCCAGACAGGGATTATAAAATCCATGAAACCCTATGTGAGTTAGAGTTATTTGAAATGTAATTCTGGCTTGAAGATAAATTCATTAACAAGTCTGATGATATTGGACTATGGGAGTCCAATTTCCCCCACTACATGATCCAGGAGGATATTGATCAGTACAAGATCGACAGAGTTCCAAGTCAACTCCAGCAGTTCGCTGTCCAGTTCAGTCTTCAGAATCATCAAATCGCCAGTGAAAGCTCCTTCAGTGTCAAGGTCGTCATGTGTTTCGAGTTTGGATGAAAAATATGTAAAAGGGGACATATTATTTATGGACCTAGATCTAAGGTTTCCTATGGTGAAATACCTTATGAAATGTAAGTCCTATTCCTAAATACCTAAAACATATGTCAAAACCCTAATACCTAAAACTCTAACCCATATGAAAAAGTCCTATGCATTAATCCCTAATGCTAAAGTCCTAGTGCAAATACAAAACCACATATTAAAAATTATATTATTAAAAGCCTTACCAAAAACCTTATTAAAGGTTCAGAGGATGATTGGTCAAAAACCTTTTAAAGGTTCGAATGTCGGGATTTAAAACCTATGATATAAAAACCTTATTACAAGGGTTCAGAAGATGGTTAAAAAACTATGGTTCGGGTTATGTTTTGAAACATTATAATAAAACTTTAAAACAAATCCACAACGTTAAATAAACACATGGTTTCAAGACTGTAGCGGAAAACTTAACCGCTAGCATATGTGATAGGTATCAAAACTGCGGGAGAGTTTGTTGACAAGTGTTAAACAATAGTTATAACCATGTGGCAATAAACCATGTCGAAGAATGTTAAATCATGTGACAAGAAGATAAGCCGCCAGGTGTAGCCGGTTAGCCTAGCCGTCAGGATCGACCGTAACCGCCGGATAAAATCTCTGTTCACATATCTGATTTTTATTACTCCAACTAGTTTGCAATGTTTGCCCAGTTAATAAGATGTTTGATATATCATAAATTTTAGTTGTGGGTTTTTCAATTTAATTATAGCGCTAAGGTTGGAGATCATTATCCCTAGGTTTGTGTGGAGATAGGGATTTGAATCCCTTATCCCTCTAATGGTTCAACTAAATGCTAATTAGAGTAAGTGGAGGCTTGAATGCAGCCTATTAAATCCATGCAAATTCTTCTTTAAAGATTATCTTTGGTTTTTGGAAGACAAAGTGCAGCTTCAGAAGGTTAGAGGTGATTTTGTTTGCAGCATTTCTCAGCCATCGGTGGTCGGAATTGAGCACGGAGATAGGCGTCAGAAAGGTGAGGAAGAGTAATTTATGTTTACAGGGTTCAGAAGTGCCTACGAGCACAGTAATTCTCTTCTATTTTAGTGTAAATATTCCTCATGATCAATCCTAATAAAAACGGATTCCCACTTAAAAGCGGACCCGGAGATGTAGTCCAGGAGGAACGAACTCTGTCATCAAATTGTTTGCCTCTTCTTCTCTCTGATTATTGTTGTTATTTAATTCATTTATGTTGTTGTTTTATGTCATTTCTCATTAAATAATACTTCAGTTAACAGTCAATTCTAAAGGATAAACTAATCAAACTACCTTAGCACTTTATTCGTTCAATTTCACATCTTCAGAACATGAGTATTAACCTCTATTAATTCTAAAGACAGAGTCTATAAAGGGCCAAGTAGCCTCTAGATCTCATCCTTTTATCAAAGGTGACATATCCAGTAAATTCCCCTACAGTGAATCTCTGTAATAGATTTAAGAAGTTAATCGTTCATTTTCAAATCATATTGGTATCAGAGCAAGTTGTGCTTTGTAGTTTGTTTGTCAGTGGATGTTAACCAGGTTGGGATTGCAACGTGGAAAAGGCGAGCTTGAGGAATTCGATCCAGAGATCGGAAAATGGAAATTCATTCATCAATCAACAATGATAGGGACTGAGAACGTTGAGACTCCTGAAGCTACTAAAACGAAGCCCATGGATGAGACTCAAATCCAGCAGATGTTTATGAACATGCAGAAAATGTTGGCAGAATTATATGAAGACAAAAAGAAGAGAGATGAAGCCTCATCGACAAAGGCATCAAAGATGGAAAAGGGTAAAGGCAAGGCAGATAAATCTCCTTCTCCTCCTTCATCTCCATCATCATCTTCTTCTTCTTCTACGTCTAGTTCTGAATATAATAAAGAAAATAAAATTAAGAGTCTACTTTTGAAACTTGATGTTAAGTTCGAACTACTTGTGTATGACGGAGAAATGAACCCTAAGAAACTAGATAATTGGGTAAAAAAATTAGAAGTCTATTTTCGTATTCAAAATATTACTGATGATAAGACAAAGATCCAATTAGCTACTCTTAGAATGGGGGGTACTGCTTTAATCTGGTGGGAGAGTAAGACACAGATATATGTAAAGCATAAAGGAAAAGTTATCACCTCATGGACTAAGTTTATAAGGGCTCTAAAGAAAAAATTATATCTGTTGGGTCACACACAGCAAGCTGTAATGGATTGGCAGCGCTTGTAACAAGGTAAGGGACATATTGTTCAAGAGTTCACATAGGAATTCAGAAAGAAGGCATTAGCACTTGGTATTTCTTTGGACACAAGAGAAACTTTGTTGAATTATATAGGAAGTTTGCATTCATATTTGTAGCATACATTATTAATGTTCAATCCTGATGATTTTGATGAAGTTTGTGTTCAATCTATTCATGTCGAATCAGGTGGTAGACCTTTCAAGTTTACACCAAAGACATCCAAACAGATGGAAACTGAAGATAACAAAAAAAGGGCAAGTCAAAGGGAAATAACACTGCCACAGCTCAGAAGGGAGATGATATACCTACTTGTACACATTGCCAAAATATTGGCCATGATGAAGTGAGGTGTTGGAAACTTCATCCGACACTAAAGCCAAAGAAGTTCCAAATGAGAAAGGGTGAAAAGAAGGCTGAAACAGTAATCCAGCAACACTTGGATTTGGGATCTGATTCAGGTGATGAAGGTAAAATCAATGTTATGGTTACAACAGGTAAAATTTCTGAAGCTATTACTTCTGCTTCTCCTAATATCACATAGTTTAATGAAGAAAAAAGGATTGAGTTATTTCATATAAGGCTAACTTCAAAGCATACTAAGATAGATACATTGTTCGATACGGGATCACAGGAAAATTTGATTTCTGAGTCATTGGTTAAACAATTGGGTTTGGAAACAAATAATCATCCAAAGCCATATCCTTTAGGATGGTTAAAGGAAAAATCTCAAATTCATGTTACCAAACAGTGTCAGTTAAAATTTTCAATCACATCTAACTATATCGATGAAGTAGATCTAGATGTGATACCGTTAGAAATTTGTGGAATTGTCTTAGGTAGCCCTTATCTCTATGACCGTGATGCAGTATTTTATAGAAAGTAACATATGTATTATCTCATAAAATATGGGGTTAAGTACATCACTCGGGCACATAAAACTCAAAATCACTTGAATTTAATTAATGCTAATTAGATGAAGCGCTTAATTAGTTCAAGTAAGAGGTACATACTCATGTCGATAAAAGATTAACATAAGGATCTTAAGGATACTTTTTCAGGTTGTGAATTTAAGTATGAAGGTAATTTGGTTAAAAAATTAGATTCATTACAAGATCTAGTTAAGGAACCAAAACATCTACTTCATAATAAGGAAATATCACATGAGATGCAGTTGATGCCTAATGCCTCTAATAATGGAATGTGTCACAAGTCAGTTGTAGAGCATAAAGAAATAAAGTAATTAAAAATATTTGTAATCATGTATGTAAAGGAACAACATAAGGGTCGACCATATGTTAGTTCAAGTTATGAGTCCCAGTTTAAAGATAGTTTGATTAAAGGAAACAAATAGCTTACTCATATGCAGGGAATACAACATGCATTAGAGATGATGCGTAGATCTCTTCTTCCTAATGTCAGAATGAATCAAATCACTTTAATTTTGAAACTTAACAGATGCAGGGATACAGGTCAGTATTGGGGAAATTCAGTGTTTGATTTCTCTTGTATTGTGTCGCCATTAGAAGCCTCTTTCCAAGTGGAGAGGGAGAAGTTTTGTTTTCATATCAAAGCCTTTATAAAATAAGTTTCAAAGTATTCAGCTTATGCATCAGGGGAAAGTGCTAATCAATGGAAACATCAAATAGTGATGTCAAAAATGTCTTTAATAGTCTCTTTCATTCCGCAAAATAGATTGTTAATACAAGTCAATGGTATTGAACAATATCCTATAGAGACTGTTTTCAAAGATTGTGAATCACTAACTCATGGTATCTTGTGGAAAGAAGTCAATTTCCATGTTTATAACAGGCTGTTTCATCATCATCGCAAGTTGTACATACTGCAGAAATGTGGAACAGGTCACCAGTTAAAAAAGTGCCATGGTCAGCATCAGGTTCATCACTTGCAGTTGATTGATCGAATGTACTGGTACATCATCAAAGATCAAGATTTTGTGGTCTAAAAGCTTTTTAAGTTGAGAGGATTGATCCAGGAGGATATTGATCAGTACAAGATCGATAGAGTTCCAAGTCAACTCCAGCAGTTTGATGTCTAGTTCAGTCTTCAGAATCGTCAAATCTCCAGTGAAAGCTCCTTCAGTGTCAAGGTCGTCATGTGTTTCAAGTTTGGATGAAAAATATGTAAAAGGGGACATAGTATTTATGGACCTAGATCTAAGGTTTCCTATGGTGAAATACCTTATGAAATGTAAGTCCTATTCCTAAATACCTAAAACATATGTCAAAACCCTAATACCTAAAATCCTATTCCTAAAATTCTAACCCATTTGAAAAAGTCCTATGCATTAATCCCTAATGCTAAAGTCCTAGCACAAATACAAAACCACATATTAAAAACTATATTATTAAAAGCCTTACCAAAAACCTTATTAAAGGTTCGGAGGATGATTGGTCAAAAACCTTTTAAAGGTTCGAATGTTGGGATTTAAAACCTATGATACAAAAACCTTATTACAAGGGTTCGGAAGATGGTTAAAAAACAATGGTTCGGGTTTGGCTTTGAAACATTATAATAAAACTTTAAAAAAAACCACAGCATTAAATAAATGTGTGGTTTCAAGACCGTAGCGGAAAAATTAACCGCCAACATATGTGACAGGTATCAAAACTACGGGAGAGTTTGCTGACAAGTTTTAAACAACAGTTATAACCGTGTGGAAACAAACCATGTCAGATACAAAAACCTTATTACAAGGGTTCGAAATATTGTTAAAAAACTATGGTTTGGGTTAGGTTTTGAAACATTATAATAAAACTTTAAAACAAACCCACAACGTTAAATAAATGTGTGGTTTCAAGACCGTAGCGGAAAAATTAACCGCCAGCATATGTGACAGGTATCAAAACTGCGGGAGAGTTTGCTGAAAAGTGTTAAACAATAGTTATAACCGTGTGGAAACAAACCATGTCAGATAATTTTAAATCATGTGACAAGAAGATAAGCCGCCAGGTGTAGCCGGTTAGCCTAGCCATCGAGATCAACCGTAACCGCCAGATAAAATCTCTGTTCACATATCTAATTTTTATTACTCGGCCCGATTTGCAATGTCTAGCTGGTTAATAAGCTGTTTGATATATCATAAAGTTTAATTGTGGGTTTTTCAATTTAATTACAACGCTAAGGTTGGAGATCATTATCCCTAGGTTTGTGTGGAGATAGGGATTTGAATCCCTTATCCCTCTAATGGCTCAACTAAATTTTAATTAGAGTAAGTGGAGGTTAGAATGCAGCCTATTAAATCCATGCAAATTCTTCTTTAAAGATCATCTTTGGTTTTTGGAAGACAAGGTGCAGTTTCAGAAGGTTAGAGGTGATTTTGTTTGCAACATTTCTCAGCCGTCGGTGGTTTGAATTGAGCATGGAGATAGGCATCGAAAAGGCGAGGAAGATTAATTTCTGTTTATAGGGTTCAGAAGTGCCTACGAGCACATTCATTCTATTCTATTTCAGTGTAAATATTCCTCACGATCAATCCTAATAAAAACAGACGCCCACTTAAAAGCGGACCCGGAGATGTAGTCCAGGAGGGACGAACTCCATCATCAAATTCTTTGCCTCTTATTCTCTCTGATTATTGTTGTTATTTAATTCATTTATGTTGCTGGTTTATGTCATTTCTCATTAAAGCATACTTCAATTAACAGTAAATTCTAAAGGACAAACTAATCAAACTACCTTAGCACTTTATTCGTTCAATTTCCACATCTTCAGAACATGAGTATTAACTTCTGTTAATTCTAAAGACAGAGTCTGTAAAGGGCCAGGTAGCCTCTGGATCTCATCCTTTTATGAAAGGTGGCATATCCAGTAAATTCCCCTACATTCAATCTCTGCAATATATTTAAGAAGTTAATCATTCATTTTCAGATCACCACATCTTCCCCACACCCACAGTTCCCCTAAATTCATCAGGAAATGTCAAGCTTGTTATGTACCCAGCTAGAGAGCTATAATTTCCCCTATAGGAGATATTTTATTTAACATAACTTCCCAATCCATAGACCAAATGATGTAGGCCCCTATCATAGAAAATGCTACCCCTTTCATAGAAAATTCTACCCCTTTCTCTCAAGAAGCACTCACTGAATTATATCAGAAGCTAGATTTTGCAAAAAGGGCTAAAACCCTTGAGATTTTTCTGGCTTAAGATGCCCAACTACCCAAGAAAATCATTCCTATTCATCCTCCATTTTCCATGATAGAGCCAAACAAATCATTATATTTATCTCCTACCTCCTAGGATATTACTAAGATCAGTGGGTAAATGAGGCCATTATAGGATTCATTTCCATTTTCTCCATAGATTCTAAGCCTTCCATCTTATTCAACTTTAGCCAATTTGTAGCAGATTTCGTTCATGGAAAAATTTTCAAATTCAAAATTGAAGATGTATTTAAATATGCCTCTATTTTAGTATATATGTTTTTGTATTTTCAGGGAGACATGTTCAAATTTGCAATGCAGAATTTGGATGATGATGGAAATCAACAATCATCTTCTGGACTACCATGGTGATGAAGGAGCAAAAAGAATACTCAAAAAATGGTTCATAGAACTGTTTGTACCTCCAGCACTCAGTCTTCTAAGCAACGATTTAAAGCCAATAATTAATGAAGACATCAGGAAATTTTTTTAGTTATCAGACCAAACCAAAACAAGAGACTGGTATCTTTACCAGAATTACACAGAACTGAGAATATATGGATGTGAGCTTGCCCCATATAAGCTCCCAAAATATCTCTCAATGAGGATTTTTTCTCTAGAATACATCAGGAGAATGCTTAATGCTGATGAGGTCTGTTTTGTTTCTACAAGGAAGAAATCTCAATTCAGGATCAAAACACAAATAGGACCCTTCATCTGTAACAATAGGAAAACAAGGGAGGAAGAAGACAAATTGATAAAGGAAATTCAGTTCAGCCTCAGTTTTACATGGTCATGTAATTTATTGGGTATCGTTTCCAAGCTAAGGGTAGAGAATAAATCTACACCTTATATCTATACCCATAGGAAAAATATTGAGAGATACATGAACCAGCTAGAGTGGATTGAGAACACTCTACAAGAGGCTGAGGAATAGCTGGTTTCAACTTCAACATCATAGACTCTTGTTCCATAGGAGAAAGTAGGAAAAATGATGAGGGAAGAAGAGTCACCTTCAGTGACTGACACTTCCAGCAAAGAGTTCAAAATAATGTACAAGAAGAGGACTAAGCTCAATCCTAAGGTGAACACAAGAAAATAATCAGAGCAAGAATTCATCATCATCACCAAAGTGACACCTACTTCCTCACAAGTAGGTGGTCAGACCACACTCTCTCCTACCACTTCCACAGCTTCACAGGATCAGCCACGAGCAATTAAAACTAGTATAGTTGTCATAGCGGAGAAAGAGAAGATCATATTTGATACATTCAGAGAGATTAAATTGGAGAATGAAGTTTTGAAGACCAGTACATATAATCAGTTCTGGAAGCATACTTCCAACTCCTAGAGTAGACTATTGTGAGCCTTTGACTCTGAGAAAGGAAAAATGTAGATGTCTTTTCTCCAAGAACAAATTTCACAGCCCAAGACAACAACAGATTATAAAAAGACTTCATTTGAATTTGATATTAAATACATACATCCCATTGATCAAATGGATATGCATAAGCAGACAGGTGAAATGATTTCATCTACACTCCCTAACACTGCTATGAGTTTGTCCAATTTGTAGGTTTCCTTAGCTAATATCCAGTCAGAGCTCAAGATGGAGAAAATATCTTCTATCGCCAAGGATTCAAGGATTAAGTATTTAGAAGACTTAGTGATCAGATTTGGATATGATCCCTCCAACATCAAAGCTACAGAAGAGGTTATAAGGAAGAAAAATCTTAGCAGCATTAAGGAAGCAGTTAAAACTGCTAGCTACTGAGGACCCCTTGACCAAAGAAATCAAAGAGACATAGTCTGAGAAAATAGACATGATGAAGCTCATCATGGAGTAGAATGCTCAGCTGAGACAGATGGAATCAGAGATCAAAAATATGATAAAGGAAAAAGAGCAGGCTTCTAAACTTTCATTGGTTCCTTTGAAGGTTGTTACCCTTAAAACTATTCCCACAACCACACCTTCTACAACAAGTACAATAGATGGAGCTGAAAAAATCACCAAAGTAGTGAAAAATCCATCAATACAGATAGAAGAAATAAAGAATCTTCAGGACCAAGTGAAATTTTTGTGGGATCAGAAGTCCAGGAGTGAGATATCACATGCAGCTAAGGCCCAGAGAGCGCAGAAGTTAATAAAAATTTTGCAGACGTATGAGAGGGAGTCATCTATTAGAAATACCTTGGCTCAATTCAAAGAAATAATTTGGACAGATATCATTGAGTCCATCAATGAAATCTGGCCCTACATATAGATCATATTTGAGCAGAAATAATTGATACAGAAATCCAATGATGCCATCAAAAATATCAAGGAGGAGCTTGGAGACATGCCAACTGTTGCCAACAATATCATCAATTTCCTTAAATTTAAGAATAAATATGAACTGGATGACTTGGGAGTTGAGGATAGGACAAAGACAATTTTGGAGGTAAAGAAGGTTCTTACAAAGAGAAACCTTATCATACAGCTGGAGGAAAAATGTCATAGCTTAGAGATAGTTGTAAATATATTTTTCAGTAGGATAGAACCTTTAACTCAAAAAGGTCTTCCTTCCCTATTTGTAATCAATCACAAATTAATGAACATAGAGGATTATGTAAAGAAGTTGAATGAAATTGAGAGGGACACAGCTAAGTTTTCAAATATCATAGGCATTATGACAGGGAAAGTATTATTGGAGGCATTGACTCATGACCTTTTCATCTAGCATGAGGTAAGCCACATTTTTGTGGTAAAAACAACTTTTTCTAAGTATACTGAAGTGGATGAAATCTACAGAAAGTTTATCAAGTTAAAAATCCCAGATGAATATTGATGGGATAAGTTAACTGAGTTTCAAAAGTAAAAGTAACAAAAATAGTCATCTGTTGCCAGCACATAGGACATCGCATCAGCCAACATTAAAGCTAGCGTAAACTACAAATGGTCCTACTCATCAACTGATTCCTTGAAAGTAGTGCCAGCATGCCAAATCACCCACATAGAGCCTATCTTTTGTCACAGTTAGAGTTTATTATTAGATTTAGGCTAATAATACACTGTCTATTGAGACAACATTTATAGTAGTCAATTTTGTAATATTTTAGTATAAATACTTCATTGTTTGAAGTATTAGAGGTTGATTTTTGAACATATTTTTCCTACTGAGCAATTGTAAATTCCAAGTTTTGCTAGAGCATAAATAATATAACGACATCTTTCAGGATTAATGTGGCGTAATTACTAGTGAAGTGTTTCTACTTTTTCTGTGTTTTCCACTGTGTTTCTTTTTCTCTATTTATCAGAATTATTAATTGTAAAACAGAAAGTGTGATGAATAGGACATGTTATTTAAAACACCTTATTATTGTTGCTTTTACAATTTAAATGTTTTCTACTTGAAGTCAATTTGACAAATACTTAATTGATTTTCAGTCTCAACTGAAATTCACTTTTCTCCCATATTCATTATTCATTTAAAATATTAAAGAATACATTAAATGCAACCTAGCTTTCCCTATTACAACTCTTTTAAAAATTGATGCAAAATCCAGTTTTATGTTTTGACTCCATTTCCCAATGGGAAAATAAATATTTAATCAACCAAATCAATCAAAATAAAATAACAACCAAGTATAATCATAACTAGCCTAATATCTATTCCAAACAAAGTTAAATCATAAAGAGAGATCCCTCTTTGAAGCTGGCAGGGCTAGATCCTAGCTTCCGAAGTGGTTTTGATGTTGTCCTATGTGTTTATTCTATCAATCTTCTAAATTATAGAATGATAAGATAGTGGATACCATATTGGGGATGAATTGAAAAAACTGTAATTTCTTTTGTATTCATAACCCTGGTTAAAACATTGTATGATAGGAATACTTTAAGATTGGTTTTATTTTCAGTAGTGTAAATAATAAGTGTGTGTGTGTGTGGAGTTAGATCATAACTCTGGCTCCTAAAAGAGCCTATACTATAGCTCATCCTGATCCAAATCCTGCAGAAATTGTAGATGACCCTGAGAAAATAATAAAAAGAAAGAGCATAGCAGAAATCCAAGGAAGTAGTAGTCCCCCTCATATAGTAGATTCACTCCCAAAATAATTTGTAACTCTGCAAGACATTGAGTATGATTTACCCTTTGAACAAAGCCTATTTAGAACAAAATCATCTAATTGGGCAGAGCAAATAGTAATAGATCAAGCTATAAGAAGAAATTCATTTGAATCCCAATATTCTCCTACTATTATAGACCTTAAAATCCTCCAAGACTTTGACAAATTGTAGGGTTTAGTCTCAGGTTTAGACCTTTCGGTTCATGAAGCTTATGTGCACCAATCTGTAGAAATTTTTTTTTTGACTTCTTATGCATAATCATCCACCTCATCATAGTCTATGCATCCTAGATCAACAAGTCCTACCCTTACTATAGTTTCTACAACTACTCTAGTACCTTCCCATAAATCAGTAAGCCCTAATCCTTCTATAGTTTCCACAACTACTCCAGCACTTTCTCAACAAGCAACTCAAACTCCTGCTTCTCCCCAACCCTCAACTACAATCCAACCTTCATCTCCACCAAAACCCCAAGTTTTAGCTCAGCCTTTACCTTCCATTCAACCTCCACCTTTCATCCAACAACCACATCATATTTTTCATCCTCATATCCTTATAATGGCAGCTAGATATTCTCCCCTTGTCCTTCAAGATCCTTTGGCAAACATGCCACAAGATTATCAAACAAGAATCCCTCAATTTGATGGAATTAGGCCTATCACTACCCAGCAACATGTAGACAGGATGAAAGACAATTTTGACCTTTAGGAGGTAGATGAGGAGGGTGTAAAACTTAGGTTGTTTGCATAAAGTCTCACAGGAGAGGTGAGAAAATGGTTTAAATAATTACCTACTGCTAGTATTAATGATTTACTCAGATTCCATCAAACATTCATTACTAAGTGGGAAATTAATAAGAACCCTCTTTGGATTTTATCTGAATATGAAAGCATTAGGAGGGGATCGGGGGAAAGTGTTCAATACTATTGCACTAGATTCAACAGTGTATATAACGCAATCCCTGCTAACATCAAACCACCATAATGCTTAGCCTTAATAAAATTCCCAGATGGTTTTGAGGTAGACATGGCTTACCAGCTTAGGGAAATAAATTCATCCACACTAGAAGAAATTCAAAGGGATGCAGTGAGTGTAGAAGCAAATATATTAGCAAAGAGAGCTAGACTTAGGAATGAAAGGAGAGTAACCATAAAAGAGGAACCCTATATTTCTTTTGTTGATGCTAAAATTGATTCCTTAGTTAGAACAATAGAAAGAATGATGGAAAGGATTAATCTTAATGAGAGGGTTGCACCTAGGCAAAATCAACTTGCAACTCAAAATCAAAATCGAAATCCCAGGAGAAATCTTCCCCAAATCAAACAAAGATAGCAGAGGGGTCATGATCAAGAAATTAGACCTCCTTTTCAGGAGAATTATGCTGATAAGGATGGAGAGGTAGTAGAAGAAAGAGAAGAAAATCAAATAAATCTAATGGTTATCAATGATGATGAAACTGTGTTTCTTACTCATGAAGAACAAGAGCTCTTTCAATTATCCCAACTGAACTTGATTATGAAGAATCAGATGAATATAAGCAAGGATTTGAAAATACTATTATGGAAGTCCATAGATAGTATAATATTACGAGTAAGAAAGACTTAGATGCTCCAAACAAAAATTATAATGAAAACCCTGTCATGAAAACTTCTGACACCACTTCAAAAAAAACTCTAGAAAATGTTGCTAAGAAAACTGCTGATAGTTCTAGAAAAAGTAAAGTTGACATTCATACTAAAAATATTGCTGAGAGTACCTCCAAAACTACTCACACGAACATTGCCACCACCAGTAAAAATAAATAACATGTGTCAAAATATATTGCTGATAAATATGACTTTTTGAACTTAAATAAATTTCAAAAATCATTCAATAATAAAAATGAGTTGGCAAAGTTGAAAATTCCTATCCCTTTGACTGAGTTAATGAATAAAAATCCATACAGAACTCAAGTTATGAAAGATTTGAACATAGGATAAAACAATGATACTGTCAATATGAATGATGATCAGCCTGAATTATTGTTTGGTACTGAAGTATATGGTAAACCACAAGAAGGAGGAGTCCCTCCATTTTATGTTAGTCTTAATGTTCATGATAAAATTCTCCACAATGCTATGTTAGATTCAGGTGCCTCACACAATTTTATGCCAAAAGATGTTATGGAAAAACTTGGTCTTGACATTACTAGGCCTTACAAATGCTTGTATTCATTTGATTCAAGCAAAGTAATATTGTTACACAACATTTTTTCATCGTCCCTGAAATCCCCATCCTGCACATTGGAGGCTCATTTCTGTGAACAAAATAAAGTGTCATGCCTTGCAAATATCATCATTTCATCCCTTACCATGAGTCTAACATTCCTTCTGTTGATCATTTCCTGAACAGACCACCAAAAACACCTGTTTTTTCCTTGGCACTGGTAGCCAGTTATGCCCTCGTGTCAATGAGGCAGATTAACACTGGCCCTCGCGCTAGCTAGCGCTTTGTCTCAGTTAGCTGCCTGCGCGAAACTGTTTATGGAAAGTTTTTTAAAAATAGAGGCAACATTTATATCATAACAACTTCGTGGATGCATCATGGGGAGTGTTTTGACCGAATAACCATGGTCTTCCTCCTTTGGCCTCTTGTTTCCACCTTTTGGGGAAACCTCCCATGAGATAAGGCCTCCCTTCCACCATAGTAGGGATCCCAACCTCCTCCTCTCCCTCTATAAATATAGCTCATCCTCCATTGATGAAGCTAGCTGAGCTAAACTGAAGAAGCATAAATGCTAGAGAGATTTCTATTCAAGATAGAATGGAAGAGTCCCTTATTAAGAGAGCTTAGGCTTGTGCCTTCATCCCGTCTGAATTCCTTGACATTCGTTGAGGTGCACTTCAACTGAACCCTGCTGAAGGAGGCTGCGACATTAGGTATTGGTTGTAACTCTTTCTTCTATTAATACATATGTATAACTATTGTATGGTTCCGATATCACGATGATGTGTTTTATTAATGCAATATTCTTAACCTTCCTTGACTGGTTAGTAATTATGAATGAGATTGTTGTTTCGTATGCTGCTCTTGTTTTTTGATTTTTGTAGGTATCCAAGCATCGATGCGAAAGGATCGTGACTTTCCAAGACAGGAATCGAGAGGCCACCACTACAATAGCTACGACGACAGTGCTAGACTCTAGGTAGGTTGATCTACCATGTTTATTTCATATAGTAATTAGGAGCCTACACTCTAGTTTGTCCTTATGTTACTAGACCCACTCCAGGGCTAGAGGGATCGTCTCTGTCCATAGAGAGGACTTACCTACATAAAAAATCGGCGACTCCTCCTGGAGGAATGAGTGGTATTAAAGGTAACAACTGGTTCCAGTAATGGTGGAACTTCTCAGAACGAGACAAAAGTCAAGAGGCTGGCTAATAAGGCCACTCATTGCAGCAGTTCCTCAGGAATGGGTAAAACAATCAAGTGAAGGCATATGATCAGCCAAGCAGATTGGGATAATGGAGTGAGAAAACCAAGGTTCATCTAGAAAAATAGGCTGATAAAATGGCAATCACAAGAGGTATAATGATAATGGTTTCATTTTTACACAAGCTTGAAATCAGGAAACTCTACTTGAAATTGGTTTCATTTTTACACAAGGTTGAAATGAAAACAAATTATGCTTGAACTGCGGGCATGCCCCCAAAATGGTGACTCAATTCAAGGTACATTCCCCCCAAGTTGCAGTCCATATGAAAGGCAGATGGAGTGAAGGTTCAAATTATGAGATCAAGAGAAAGTCTTGAATTGAACAGGAACGTGTTTCATTGTCTTACGAGGTTGACACATTAAAGGAACTATCCTCGTGAGCTAATTAATTTTTTAACGAGGTTGACATAGAAGACGAACTATCCTCAGACGAGCTTGTTTCATATTTTAAGGAGCTTGACACAAGAAAACAAACTATGCTCCACTGAGCTTGTTTCATTTTTTAAGGAGCTGGATACAAGAAGACGAACTATGCTTTGACGACCTTGTTTCATTTTTTAAGGAGCTTGACACAAGAAAACGAACTATGCTCTGAAAGGCTTGTTTCATTTTTTTAAAGGAGCTTGACACAAGAAAATGAACCATGCTCCGATGAGCTTGTTTCATTTTTTAAGGAAATTGACACAAGACTTGGAGGATAGCATGACGTTGAGCTGTCGCAATGCAAGCCCAACCTGGAGGTCAACTCTGCCACCACGTAATGTCGAAAATGGGAACCATGATTGGTAATGATAGCTTGAGGGACACCAAACCTAGAAATGATGTGATTGAATATGAACTGATCAATTGTCTTACCGTCGGCAGCAAGTGTTGACATTGCTTCGGCCCATTTGGTGAAGTAGTCAATGGCTACAATAATATAAGCATGCCCCCTGGCCAAGTGAGGGTTACACGTCATAAAATTGATGCCCCACTTCACAAAGGGACCAACGGTAATGACAGGGAGGAGATGTGTAGGCGGCGCTCGCATCTTGTGCTGATAGATCTGGCAATGATGACATTGACGGATGGCAACAATGCAATCCTTGAAGATAGAGGGCCAGAAATACCCAGCACGAAGAATATTTTGTGCAATGGCATAACCGGACATGTGGTTGATGCATCCGTCATCAGTCGCAACCTTATCATATAGTCAGAGATACACTCTACCGTGTCAGAGTAGATTTCATTCTCCGTCGGTGTTTGACCCTCGAGGAGGCTGAGAAATTTCTAAATGATTGCCATAGTGGCGCCTGCGGTGGTCACATGTCTGGTTATGCCACTGCATAGAAGATTCTTCGTGTTGGGTATTTCTAGCCCTCTATCTTCAAGGATTGCATTGTTTCCGTTAGTCAATGTCATGATTGCCAGATCTATCAATGCAAGATGCGCACGCCACCTGCACATCTCCACCCTGTCATTACCGTTGGTCCCTTTGTGAAGTGGGGCATCTATTTTATGACATGTAACCCTCACTCGGCCAGGGGGCATGCTTACATTATCATAGCCATTACCTATTTCACCAAATGGGATGAAGCAATGCCTACACTTGCTGCCGATGGTAAGACAACTGCTCGGTTCCTATTCAATCACATCATTTCTAGGTTTGGTGTCCCTTAAGTTATATTTACCAATCATGGTTCCCATTTTCTGCATTACATGGTGGTGGAGTTGACCTTCAGGTTGGGCTTCCGTCACAATAGCTCAACGTCATACTATCCTCACGCCAATGGCCAGGTTGAAGCTATGAACAAATTTTTAGTCACTATGCTTCAATGTACGATTGGGATCCACAAATCCAATTGGCATCTCTTGTTATTTTTGGCACTCTGGGCATACCGAACCTCATTCTAGGATGTGACCGGATTCACTCCATTCCAGCTTATTTATGGTCTGGAAGCCACCCTTCCGATTGAGTGTGAAATATCTTCACTCAAATTAGCTGTTGAATTACTACCCAACACTTCACTTGAAGAAGAATGTCTCCTCTACTTAGAGAGGCTGGATGAAACTCAACATTTTGCTACTTTGGTCATTGAAGCACATAAGAAGCGAGCCAAAGCCAATTTTGACCAGTCAATTTCTCCTCGCTCCTTTGTAGAAAGAGACCTCATCCTCCTGTACGATCAAGCTCATGATAAGCTGGGGGCAGGAAAATTTCAACCCATGTGGCATGGGCCTTACATCATTAAACACATTTTGAAAAACAGGGCCTATGAGCTCATTGATTACAAAGTTCATCCTTTAGATCAGCCCAAAAATGGGTTGTATCTCAAGAAGTATTATGCATGAGTCATTCGTGCATGTTTTCTGTACATAAGTATTTTTTTCATTTTTGTAAATTTTTTGGCTTGGTGTATTTTGCGAGCGTTTTCTAGTTTATTGGGTCGTTGCTTATTGTGCAGATGTCTATTACCCCTTATGTTGGTTTTGCAGATGGTGCCTCCCACAGTACTCGAAAGTTGTCTTTGGAAGCTTGGGTGATTTATGATCCTGCTAGTGAGTTGATAGACCTGCAAGGTATTTGTCTAGGATGAACTACAAACAATGTTGCTTAATATAGTGTTGTCATTGAACTGTTAACCGAGGCAATTACCCTCGGCATTAGTGCATTGGTTGTAAATCTAGACTCAGAGCTTGTTGTTCTTTAGCTTAACAGGCGTTATTCAATTACAAACCCATACATTTTAATATTATATTTACGTGTTCGTTTGCTGGAAATACATTTTGATTATATCACATATCAACATATTCCTAGACAAATGAATGCATTAACTGATACAGTGGCTAAATTTGTATTAGATAGACATTTGCGTAATCTATAAATCATCATCACATGAAAGACTCATATCAAATAGGAAAATAGATGTATATATATATCTAAGGTTTGCATCAGCGTGCACCGTCAATTTCAAAAATATGTGTGTTTCTGTTACATCCTAAGACACCATGTCTCACAACAAAATGCAAAAATAAAAGCCTAGGTGTCTAATTGACACGGTGATCATGATAGCATGTCACTACTCGGACAAGCTGCCTCAGTAAGCGGTGAACTCGGTTCGACACTCCCACAGTATGTCTATGGTATGCACGAGGAACATCGTCAAAATGCGCATAGTCTGGGACACCACAGGAAATTCCCTCCCAGTTTTGCACGATTTCCTCCTCCTCACCTTGAGGGGCAACATAAAAATCATGAGGTATTCACCTCTCTATTGGAGACATCCCTGAAGGCCTCTCTGGGCCTACACCTGCAAATGCATAGATTAATTGTTAAAAAATACATACCAAAAAAATCATAATACTCATAAAAATTAAAAAATGAGTCTTACCAAGTGCTTCATCCCAATCCTCTCCTTTCAAGAGTGGGAGGTCCGGATCACTAGTGAAATCTGTGCTAGAGTAGAGCCAATCCTCCACAACAATCAACTATCGGTGGAGCCAATCAAAGAACTCCGATCTCCAGGACATCTGTTGACCACCCCCTAACCTTGGCATCAGAGCTACCCATCGGGTCATCTGTGGTTCCAGTGCTGGTGGTGTTGGGACTATCAGCTCCTGACGCTGAAATATTGGTAGTTGTTCTACAATGAATGATACCAGGATAGACCCATAACAAACTATTTCAATTTGGTCTTCTTGCACTTTGTTAGCTGACATTTTATATTGATTGTTACCGTCTCTGCCCAGTTGTAGATGGTCGATGTCAAGCAGTCTATAGCAAGAAGTAGTTGTGTTTTTGTTGCTTCGTGCAGTGCTTGTGTTCCTGCAGTTCATGTGATAGTGTGTATCACTACCCGTAGTGTTAAATCAAGGATAGTCTGGATGTCCACTTTCCTTCTTTTTGATCCTTTCCATGCTCCTAGGGATACCCTGTCAATCACCATGCCCATGCGCTCCATGGTAGGCTGGGTGCCAGTAAAGATTGGTGCTACCCCCCTCCATGATAGTCCTGTTATGAAATAAATATTAGAAACATCAATCTTGAGTTCTTGATCTCGAAGAATGAATTTTTCCTAATCCTCGTCCTAGATACTGATCAAGTATTGTAGCAGCTCTGGTTGAACTCTGAGACACAGTGTCATGAAGAACTTTTTCAATCCATAGTCTCTAAGAGCTTCCATGCATATTTCATTTCCCATGGCAAGCTCATCCTCTTCGCTATGTTCCCATTCCTTCCACTCTATCACCATTTTGTCACTCTCTCACCTGCAAACATGTTCATATGGACATTATTAGCCAAATCCAAAGCTAAAATTTGTGAATTTTAGGCTTTCTTTCTTTCATTGAGAATTTTTTCAGAGGTCTGCGTGGTTGGCGCGACTGTTTTGGAAACAATCGCGCCAATAGGCACGCCCCTGTTTAGAAAATTGGGCAGTTGGCGCGAGTCGGTGCCCGAAACCCACGTTGACTGTCATGCCCTACTTTTCAAAATTTCCCCTTCAGAAATAAAAACTGAATATTGCAGGTAAAGAAAGAATGCTTAAAAGGTGGGGAAGGATATTTGATCTTACCTGGAACTAACAGATTCGAGATTGGTCTGCTGGATTTCCAGCTATTTTCGTCGCAAAATTGCAAGCTAAAATGGGGTCACTATTGCTCCACAAGAGGTAAAAGTGAAAAGTAATTAGTTTTTACCAATTTTGGCATTTTATAAACTTTTCAGAACCCTAATTAGGTTTTAAGACATGTTTTTTGATTATTACATTATGTTATTTCGAGAAATGGGTTTTACATTTGTTTCTTGTGCAGCAACAGGTCTTTAATGTGATAGTGATGAAGTCACGAGTTATATTTTATACTTTTTCGGACTCGGTAAAAACACGAAAAAGTCACCATTGGAGTCATCTTTCAGCGCTTTTCTGACTCTCTAAAACTGAAAATATTGCCAAGACTCTTTTCGTTTTGAATTCGTTAAATGGGTGCAAAACGATATCTACCCAGTATACGTTTACCCCTTTTTCAGGCTGGGATAGATTATTTACGAAAAAGGAATACCTTAGCCTATCGTGGCTAAGAGGTTCTTTCAAATATTTTTTTCTACCTTTTCGGATCTGAGAGACTACTTACAAGAAGGGACATGCTGGAGTTTTCTTTTCCATTTCTTTTCAAACTCTCTAAACATGAAAAGATGTTGAGTTCTTCCATTGTCCGACTTGTTAAACCCTGATGAAATAGGACATCGTCACCATGAAGTTCATCGAGTTCCTTCTTCCTAGGGCTCATAAAATGTACTAGGATGGATTTTTCTGAAGGAAAAACTTATGGCACAAGCATATGCTATCCCCTTCAAGATTTTTTTTAAAAATAATTGGGGTACTCGCTAGAAATGGTGGGGGGAAATTGAACCAGATTTTAGTTGTGTCGGCAGTATGTCGCTCTTTAACATGACACTCGTCTGCGTTCGTGTCAGGTTGGGGACATCTCCTTTCATCATTCTTGCCTTCGTGGGTTTGGGTAATCTGTTTTGACCTCTCATCTACTCTTTTCCATGTCATCATGACCTTAGATCCCTTGATGTCAAATACTACCAAATCCAGAGTCGTTTCGCTGATATGTTCAAGAGAAGTTTGCCTCTGCAGTTTTCAACCTCCCTCCGATTCTCTATTGATCTTGATTCACTATCATTATGTTCCTTTGTCTCGTGTCGATGATGTGGGATACATTATGGCCCTCCTTCGACCAGGTCACTTCCTGTCGACTTCAGCTCATTATTCAGGAAGTTAGTCTACAGACTCCTTATTGGTACCTTGGAGCCTGCATGCCTCAATGGCAGGTTCTTCGCATTCGACGACAGGTACACATCATTGGCCTTCAATCAGGTGATTCTACAGGTGTTTGACGCCAGATCACTGTTCACATTCTGTGGATTGTACCTGTTGTACCTTGAGAGCCATTGTCATTATTGGTGGTTTCTCTCATGCCTATTAACACCTTTCATCATTGGTTGGTAATCAAGTGATTTTCTTGCATGTTCAACTTCAGCTCACATATTCACATGCTTTAATCTGTACTTGTTCAGATCAAGATGGAGCACAAGACCCTGGGTTTTGTCTGATAAAATCTAGGCTATAGAATATTATGATGTATCATGATTTGTTGCATGACTCTTTTGATTGGATGGTTGTGACCATACCTGAGTCTATTTTTTGATCCTTACTATTGGATGGCTGCGTCTATACCTCAAATCTCAGTTCATATATGTACTCTATTATGGATGGTTGTGCCCATGCCACATGTTTGTGTCTCATAGATATCTGTTGTACTTGTAATTGCGGGTCTTCTGAAAAGGTTGTTTGGTTCGAATGCATTCTCGTAAAGCATTTCACCCCTTCCTCTCTCCTGGACCTCATGCTTTAGGGGGCATCTGCTACAAAAATTTTTGTCACCATCCCTACAATCCCCATCCCGCATACTGCAAGCTCATTTCTGTGAACAAAATAAAGTGTCATGCCTTGCAAATATCATCATTGCATCCCTTACCATCAGTCTAACATTCCTTCTGTTGACCATTTCCTGAACAGACCACCAAAAACACCTGTTTTTGCCTTAGCACTGGTAGCCAGTTATGCCCTCGCGCCGATGAGGTAGAATAACACTAGCCCTCGTGCCAGTTGGTGCTCTGTCTCTTCCTACGCTAATATGTTTATGGAAAGTTTTTTAAAAATAGAGGCGAAGTTTCTATCATAACAACTTCGTGGATGCGTCATGGGGAGTGGTTCGATTGAATAACCATAGCCTTCCTCCTTTGGCCTCTTGTTTCCACCTTTTGGGGAAAGCTCCCATGAGATAAGGCCTCCCTTCCACCATATTATGGATCCCAACCTCCTCCTCTCCCTCTATAAATATAGCTCATCCTCCATTGATGAAGCTATCTAAGCTGAACTGAAGAAGCAGAAACATTGGAGAGATTTCTATTCAAGATAGAATGAAAGAGTCCCTTATTAAGAGAGCTTAGGCTTGTGCCTTCATTCCGTCCAAATTCCCTGACATTCATCGAGACGCACTTCAACTGAACCCCATTGAAGGAGGTTGCGACGTCAAGGCTTGGTTGTAACTCTTTCTTATATTAATACATATGTATAACTATTGTCTGGTTCCCATATTGTGTTGATGTGTTTTATTAATGCAATATGATTAACCCTCCTTGACTGGTTAGTAATTATGAATGATATTTTTGTTTCGTATGATGCTCTTTTTTGTTGATTTTGTGCAAGTATCCAAGCATCGCCGCGAAAGGATCGTGACTTGCCAAGACAGGAATCGAGAGGCCACCACTACAACAGCTACGATGAAAATGTTGGACTCTAGGTAGGTTG
The DNA here is from genome assembly GCA_034641835.2 of Pinus albicaulis. Taxonomy (NCBI): domain Eukaryota; kingdom Viridiplantae; phylum Streptophyta; class Pinopsida; order Pinales; family Pinaceae; genus Pinus; species Pinus albicaulis. Next base: position 609,429,341 of record CM076577.1, on the reverse strand, counting down.
ATCTACCATGTCTATTTCATTCAATAATTAGGAGCCTACACTCTAGTTTGTCCTTTTGTTACTAGACCCACTCCAGGGCTAGAGGGATCTTCTCTGTCCATAGAGAGGATTTACCTACATAACAAATATGTTTAGGTCTCATTAAGGATCTATGTGTCACTTTAGCCAAATCCTAACAAAGAGTCTAGTTATAAACATAGTGGTGGCTACCATTCCCCCAAAGTATGAAATTTTGTTGTCATGCTCTTGGGGAGAAAAATTACAAGGTACCCTACAAATGGATATGAATTATGCAACCATCCCAGTGTTTGGTCAGCAAAGAAGACTGTATAGGGAAACCTTAATGAAATACATGGTGAGTAGTCAAGAGAAGCCACATAAATACCCCCTTTACTATGTTCACTCTGATTTAGATTACTTCATTCTGTATAATGACGGAGATATTGATGCTCAAGTTACTAGTGCTGAAAATGACATTTGTGAAACACATGAAAATAAAACATAGATTGTACAATAAAACACTGAAACTGAACCTTTTTGGAACATGATTTTTGATGGCTCTTGCAGCAGAGCATGGTCAAGAGCAGGTGTGTGGATCTCAAATTTAGGAAATAAGCATGTGGAAGGTCATTCATATAAAATGAATTTTCAATGTACCAATAACATAGCAGAATATGAAGCACTTCTTTTAGGATTGAAATTATTGAAGAAATTAGGCACTAAAAGAATTTATGTTCATGGGGATTCTGAATTGATTTTAAAACAGATTAAAGGAGAGTATGCTGCAAAACATCCTAGATTGAGAGCATACAGAAATTTCGTGCTTGATTTATTACACACTTTTGTAGAATATGATCTTGTTGTTATACCTAGAAATTAGAATTTCCTTGCTAATAGTCTGGCTTTTTCAGCCAGCACATGCAAAATGCCTCATCCCCCCAAAAAAATAAATAGTGGAGGTTAAACATCATCCAGCTGTACCAGACAACATGAGGTATTGGCAAGTATTTGGAAATGATAAACAGATAGAAAACTTTTTGCAGTCCAAATGTGAGTATGAGGAAAATAACATACACTTATATTGTCAAGTAGAAAATCAGTTAGTAGTACATAATAATGTAGAAGATCAGTGTGATGAACTACATGTAAATATCCCTGTAGAAATAAATTAGAATTTCATGAAATTGATACAGAAAAATAATAATTTTAAGCACTTCATCTTAAAGAAAATGTTTTTCCTAGAGGTATAGTTCCAATATTAGAAGAGCTTTTTTATTTCAATGATATAGTAAAAAAGCCAAAAATAAAGCCCACAGGGGCAGATGTAGAAGAATGTAATATAGTTAGTGAACAAAATCCTAAAATGATAAAACTTTCAAAATCACTGCCTACTGTCAGAAAACAAGAATACATAGCTTTATTCAAAGAGTTCATTGATTTCTTTGCTTGGAGCTATGAGGATCTTAAAACATATGACACTAGTATCATACAACACAAAGTCCCAGTCAAAGAAGATCATAAACCATTCAAAAAAAATCTTTGTAGAATAAATCATGTTCTGATGCCTTTGATTGAGAAAGAGGTCAAAAATATGTACAATTCTAAAATCATTGTCCCTCTCAGATACTATAAATGGATGTCTAACATAGTAACTACTAGGAAGAAAATTGGAGAAATTCGGTTATGTGCTGATTTTAGAAACCTTAACAAGGTCTCCCTAAAAGAAAACTACCCTTTGCCCAAAATGGACCATATATTACAAAAGGTAGTAGGTTCTAGTAGGATTTCCTTGTTAGATGGTTTCTCAGGTTATAACCAGGTCCTAGTACATCTTGATGATCAGGATAAAACATCTTTCACTACTCCATGGGGGACCTTCATGTATGTGAATATTCCCTTTGGGTTAATGAATGTTGTGGCCACATTTCAAAGAGAAATGGATATTTCCTATGCTGATGAGATTGGACATTTTATTGTGATTTATATTGATGACATTACTATATATTCAAAGACTGATGAGGAACATTTGAGGCATCTAAGAAGAGTGTTTGAAAAGTGTAGAAGGTTTGGTTTCTCATTAAATCGTAAGAAAACATTGTTCGGCCTTGAGGAAGGTAAGATTCTTGGTCATATTATTTCAAAGGATGGAATTGGGATTAATTTCGGTAGAATTGAAGAAATATTAAAAACTAGTCACTCCAGAAACATCAAAGAGCTTCAGTCTTTTATTGGAAAAATTAATTTCCTAAGGAGATTCATTCCTAACCTTGCATAACTTCTTAGAAATATAACAAACATGCTTAAAAAGGATTCATAAATTAGATAGAGTATTTAGGTTAGAAATTCCTTTGATTTAGTTAAACAGGCATTAAAAAAATCAACCGCGTTGATTAGTACAGATTTTACCAAAGATTTTATTATCTTTTCTTTTTCTTTTGAACACACTGTTGCATCTATTTTATTTGCAGAAAAATGAGGAAGGATTTGAACAACCTATTGCATTTTTCAGTAAGGCTTTAAAATATGCTTCTTTGAAATATAATATCATAGAAAAACAGGCCTTTGCATTGGTTAAAGAAATAAAACATTTTTGATTATATATTTTGCATTCACATATTACTGCATATGTACCTAATTCAGTTGTAAAGGATATTTTGACACAGAATGGACTAGATGGAAAACGAGGGAAATGGATTGCTGTCATCATTGAGTATGACCTAGAAATAAAACCTACCAAGTTGATCAAAGGACAAGTACTGGCCAAAATGATGGCAGAGTCTAATTTCCATGCATTAGAGATCAAATTTGTTGTTTCAATGGATGATCAAGAGGAACAGGCGACTCCATAGATTGATGAAGCATTTTTGAACTCACCCTAGTATGCAGACTTGTTTTACGTTTTATTGAATTTAAATGCTCCTCCTGGCCTAACAAAAAAAAAGGCAAGATTTCTAAAATTAAAAGTAGTTAAGTTTTGCATCATAGAAAATTTTTTATATTGGAAAGATGCTGGTGGAATTTTACTTAAGTGCATGTTGAAGGATGATGTAGAAAAAATCATGTAGGAGTTCCATGAAGGTGACTGTGGTGGCCATATCTGCTGGAAAACCACTTCCATTAAATTACTCAGGGCTAATTTTTACTGGCCTACCCTTTTCCATGGCATTCATAAGAAGGTAACTTCATGCCATAAATGACAGATTTTTGAAGGAAAAAGAAATATTTTACCCCTTCCATTAAAACCTATTTTAGTTGAAAGCCATTTTCAGTAGTGGGGACTGGATTTCATTGGTTAAATTCATCCTTCTTCCTCTGGCCAACATAAGTGGATTCTCACAGCCATAGATTACTTTACTAAATGGATAGAGGCCATCCCTTCCAGGTCTGCTACTGATGTTGTCATTATTAAATTTCTTCAAACCAATATCCTTTCTAGATTTGGTTGTCCTAGAAAACTTATTACTGACAATGCAACAATTTTTAAATATAAGAAAATGATTGAATTCTATAATAAATAACACATTGATTTGGGAAATTCAACAGCTTATTACCCTCAGGGTAATGGATTGGTTGAATCCTCAATAAGAGTCTGGTAAATATTATTAAAAAATTGTTGGAAGACAACAAGAAACCTTGGCACAACAAGTTGGTTAATGCACTTTGGGCTACCAAACTTACTAAAAAGAAGTCAATTGGTATGTCCCCATACCAATTTTTCTATGGAATGGATGGTCCGTTTCCATCATCTTTAGGAGTACCAGCCATGAAGATAATACAAGAATTACAGGTTGAGCCAAATGACACACAAAGAATAATCAATCAAACCATTCAGTTGTAGTAGTCAAGGGAGGAGGTCTAGAACAAAACTCAAGTAATTGAGGACAATGTAAAAAATATTTTTGACAGAAGGACTAAATTAGATGACTTCAACATTGGAGACAAAGTTCTAAGGTGGGATTCCAGGAGAGAAGACAAAGGTAAACATGGTAAATTTGATAACCTTTCGAAAGGGCCATACATTATTTATGCTTTCAGGGGAAAGACTACATTCTTCTTTAAAAACCTAGATTGAGCAGAGTTACATGGTGGTCCTATCAATGGCAGGATGCTGAAGCACTACTTTTCTTAGCATAAAGATTTTTTCTTACATTATTGTAAATATCACAGTCTATATTGATTTGATTGGGTAACTTGTTGATTGGAGTTGAAGTCCATAGAGAAGGCCCTAAGCCCTGATTGACAAGCTATCATAAGTACCTTAACAACAAAAAAAATAAAAATAAAATCAAATGCATACATTACAGACATTGGATACTCAAGGCTACTAATCATATGTTCTTGACACTTCACACGGATAAGTTCCATCCCCAGCTGGAGCCACTGTTAGGGTCCTATATTTTATAGGATCTGAAGGTGATTGAGTATTCCATATTTGTAGTTTTTCATTGTAAGTAATTTTCAATTTTGCAAATTATTTCCAAAAAAAAGTATATAAAAAATAAAATCAAAAGAAGGCATGTCAAAAGAAAATGACTTATGAAGAAAAAACACAAAATGAAAGAAAAGTGAAAAGATAATAAAATAAAATAAAATTCCACAAAAGAAAAATAGAAATAATATTGAAAGTGTTGCAAATTTAAATGCCACTACTGTTAAATTAGTTTTCTTCGTGATCCAATAATATTGTGTGCAACTTGTCATAAAATGCCGTAATGACTAGTTTTTTGATCCAATCATACAACTTAATCATGATGGAAAAATTATGAATTTCATGTCAAATAGGTTAGTGAATAAAGATTTTCCAAACAGTTTAATCTTGGCAAATCAGTAGTTATGCAAAATATGAGATTGATTGAATATTATAATCTAAATCAATATGATAAATAAGTGATAAAGTAGGTTAGATTTATATAAAAAAGGTTATGTGGGTATTCTAGCTTAAATGCACCATAAGGAAAGAAGATGAAAAATGTTAGCTTAGAAAAAGAATTGAAAATGAAAGGGTCTAGGTAGAAGTTGTGTTATAGCTTTGAAAAGCATGAAAATTTTTATCCTAAGTTAGATACTCAAATTTATTTCATGCACATAAGAAGGGAAAAGGGTAAAAGGTTTTATCCTAAGTCTAAAAGGTTTGGCATAGGAAAACAAAAGTTTGGTGCATTATCTCATTATCCTAAGTTTTCACCTTTATCGAACGGTCCGCTACCTGGAAAAACATCCCATCACAGCATGTTAACTCACCTCCATCTGTCCCATCATCAGATCCCCTGCTCCTCCATTTGGTGACCTTTATCACTTTCCATCCACCCCTCTCCATCTGATCTTTACCATCAGGGGTGGGGAGGGGGGTCTGAATTTTTTTTTTTTTTTCATTTCGGGCCCATGCTAACGTGGCACCCTCCCATCATTTGGTACCCCCCCCCCCCAATTAAACCACTTAATTCTTTGGACCCCCTCCAAAAAAAAATTTCCCTGTCATATCAAAAAGCTCCAATCCACCCACTAAGTGCCTGTCATATCGTGCCACATGGACCATTACTGTAGCCAATTTAATGCTTTCCCATGGTAATACAACCGTTGATTAATTTAATTCATCACTAATCGTTAATCCAATGGATCTGCGCTACTATGAATAGGAAAATGATCAAATTGTGTATAAATACATGCCTGATCAAATTTAATCCTTTACCTTACCATTTTATCTGCTATGTACATGTTTGCTGCCGGTTGACAGAACGACAGAACAACTAATCCGATCACTGTCAAAGTACTCTCTACAAGTGTCACAACTTATTCCTAATATTAGATCTTTTACAGAGTCCCGACCCCCATTTTCCTATCAGAAACCCTCATACACTATAAAAACCTAATCCAACCATGCCTCGTAAGAAGAAGGGGTAGGAAGAATCTGTAAATCCATTTCTCCATCCCCTAGTTTACCTTGATCATATACCTTTGTGAGACAGGGATTATAAAATCCATTAAACCCTATGTGAGTTCGAGTTATTTGAAATGTAATGTTGGCTTGAAGACAAATTCATTGGCAAGTCTGATGATATTGGATTTTGGGAGTTCAATTTTCCCTACTAAAACTTTCCCCACACCCACACTGCCCCTGAATTCATCAGGAAATGTCAATATTGTTATGTACCCAGCCAGAGAGCTATAATTTCCCCTACAGGAGAGATTCTATTTAACATAACTTCCCAATCCATATACCAAATGATGCAGGCCCCTATCACAAAAAATGCTACCCCTTTCTCTCAAGAAGCACTCACTGAATTATATCAAAAGCTAGATTATGAAAAAAGGGCTAAAATCCTTGAGCTTTATCTGGCTGAATATGCCCAGCTACCCAAGAAAATCCCTCCCTATTCATCCTCCATTTTCCCTGATAGAGCCAAAGAAATCATTACAGTTATCCCCTACCTCCTACGATATTACTCAAATCGGTGGATAGATAAGGCCATTACAAGATTCATTTCCATTTTCTCCATAGATTCTAAGCCTTCCATATTAATCAATTTTAGTCAATTCCTAGAATATTCAATTCATGAATAATTTGTCAAATTGCAAATTGAAGAGGTATTTAAATATGCCTCTATTTTAGTATATATGTTTTTGTATTTTCAGGGAGACAGGTTCAAATTTTCAATGCAGAAGTTGGATGATGATGGAAATCAAGAATCTGTCATTTTCAGGGAGGTAGGTTCAAATTTTCAATGCAGAAGTTGGATGATGATGGAAATCAAGAATCTGTCATCTTCTGGACTACCAAGGTGATGAAGGAGAAAAAATAATACTCATACAAACAGTTCATAGAACTATTTGTACATCCAACACTAAGTCTTCTAAGAGGCAATTCATAGCCAAGGATCAGTGACCACATCAGGAAAAAAATTTCAGTTATCAAACCAAACCAAAACATGAGACTAGTATCTTTACCATAATTACACAGAACTGAGCATCTATGGATGTGAGCTTTCCCCATATAAGCTCCCAAAATTCTCAATGCCAATGAAGTCCATTTTCTTTCTGCCAAGAAGAAATCTCAATTTAGGATCAAAACACAAATAGAACCCTTCATCTATAACAACAAGACAATAGGGGAGGAACCAGAAAAATTGCTAAAGGAAATGCAATTCAACCTCAGTTTTACATGGTCATATGATCCATTGGGTACCATTTCCAAGCTAAGGGTAGAGAACAAATCTACACCTTATATCCGTACCCACAGGCCAAAGATTGAGAGATACATGAACCAACTAGAGTGGACTGAGAACACTATACAAGAGGTCGAGGAACAGTTGGTTTCAAATTCAACATCACAGACTCCTGTTCCATAGGAGAAAGCAGGAAAAAGGATGAGGGAAGAAGAGTCACCTTCAGTGTCTAACAGTTCCAGCAAAGAGTTCAAAATCATGTACAAGAATAGGACTAAGCTCAATCCCAAGGTGAACACAAGAAAAGACTCAGAGAATGAAGTCATCACCATCACCAAAGAGACACCTACTTCCTCACAAGTAGGTGGTCAGACCACACTCTTTCCTACCACATCCATAGCTTCATAGGATCAACAACAAGAAATTAAAACCAGTCATAGTGGAGAAAGAGAAGATCACATTTGGTACATTCAAAGAGATTAAATTAAATAATGAAGTTTTAAAGACCAGTACATATAATTAGTTATGGAAGCATAATTCTAGCTCCCAGAGTAGATTTTTGTTAGCCTTTGACTCTGAGAAAGGAAAAATGCAGATGGATTTTGTCAAAGAACAAATTCCACAACCCAATACAAAAACAGATTATAAAAATACTGTATTTGAATTTGATATTAAATACATACATCCCATGATCAAATGGGGATGCATAAGAAGACAGGTGAAATGATTCCATATATGCTCACTAACACTACTATGAGTTTGTCCAAGTTGCAGGTTTCCTTAGCTAATATCCAATCACAACTCAAGATGGATAAAATATCATTTATCGACAAGGATTCAAGGACTAAGTCTTTGGAGGACTTATTTATCAAAGTTGGATACAATCCATCCAACATCAAAGCTACAGAAGATATTATAAGGAAGAAAAATGATGACCTCGCATCATTAAGGAAGTAACTAAAACTTCCAACTACAGAGGACCCCGTGACCAAAGAAATCAAAGAGAGAGAATCCAAAAAATCAGACATGATGAAGCTCATCATGGAGCAGAATGTTGAGCTAAGGTAGATGGAATCAAAGATGGAAAAGATGATAAAGGAAAAAGAGCAGGCTGCAAAACTTTAATTGGTTCCTTTGGAGGTTGTACCCCTTACATCTATTCCCACAACCACACCTTATACAACAAGTACAATAGATGGAGCTGAACAACTCACCAAAGAAGTGAAAAATCTATCAATACAGACAAAAGAAATAAAGAAGCGTCAGGACCAAGTGAAATTGTTGCAAGATCAGAAGTCCAGGAGTGAGATCTCACATGCAGTTGAGGCCCAAAGAGAACTAAAGTTAATAGAAAGGTTGCAGAAGTATGATAGGGAGTCATCTATTGGAAACACCTTGTGTCAAGTCAAAAAAATAATTTGGACAGATATCATTGATTCCATTTGTTGGTGTCCCGTGTTTTGATAGTTTGGCAAATCAAAAGACAAGGAAACATCAGAACCAATCTTTAGAGTTACAGGATCAAGTCCTCCTGTTATCAGAGAGGGATCTCTCAAAAGTTTGTTTGCAAAGGTTTATCTTGTGTGCTTAGAGTATTGGTTTTAGACTAGTTATTAAGTGCAGGTGTTTATTTGTTTGTTTGGTTGGGTTGGATTGATACAACTGAACATGAAAGGTCTAGGAAAGATACACAGAATGGAGAAACATCTGTTTCATTGGGCAATGGAGTCAAGAAAAGGTCATAACAAACTCATCATTGGATATGGGATATCAGAGGGCAAATCTAACTTGGCCACAGGATCCTTTTGTTTTTGGAATGAGATGAACATTAATGATTTGGAAAGAGATGTTTAATTCTCAACAAAGGGAAATTTGGAAGCATAATTTAAAAAAATAAAGAGCTCTTTGATAGACAGGGCTAACCATAAATTCTACAAATCACACCTTTAAGCAAATAATGACTTCCAAAACAACTTTTGAAATGAAATCTAAGATTCGGGGAACAC